>SNVD02001782.1:0-1200000 GCA_013180625.2 Boswellia sacra | reverse complement strand
GTTGACTAGCTACTCGTATTTTATTATATGTGAATTATACGATCGATGACATTGACATATATATTGATTAAACTAAATAATAAGAAAACCCTATATACATTAACAAAAATTAAAATAATAATAATAATCAAAAGAGAAGTGATTTTGGAACAGTCAAAGCCGATAAAATTGCGGCATACTTGAATTAATATTGTAAAAATTAGAGCTGGCAAGCAACTTAATTAGTCTTGAGATCATATAATTAAGTCCAAAGAGACTCTCTCTTGAGAGGATCTTGGATTGCATTATTATGAGTAGTAGAAGAATTATTAGCAAAACCAAGGCATTGGGGAATCATGTTATTATAGGATAGAAGAAGTGACTTGTCATCATGATCATCAACTTGCTGAAGATCAATCCGCTGCTGCTGCAGGGCCGGTAATGGTAAGTTAGACTCTTGCTGCATCTGAATGCAAAGCACCTCTGCTTGAGCCACAGCCAGCTGCATTTGCAACTGTGATACTTGGTTTTGGAGATACGATATCGCCCCAACACATCCATAAACCGGGTCTCTCACTCTGGCATTAGCTTCATAAACCAAACTGCTCACAGCATCCCCTCTCTGCTGCAGAGGAAGCTCCTACACACACATACACCAGTAGATACGATTTAAAAAAAAATGAAAACATGTACATTTTAGCTAGGTTTAACATTATTATAACTAAGTAAATTAAAAAAAATATGTACCTGCAACATTTTGCTGACGTTGCTAGCACCAAAGACCTTGTGAACCATGGCAAATTTCTGCGGATCGTCAGAAGGGAAGTAAGGAGCGAAGATGCAGTCCTTCGCACAGCGGCGCCTTAACAATTTACAGGAGGCGCACGGCGAAGATCCTGATCCCATTTTCTGATCTCAAAAAAGAGCAACCCAGAAACCAAATATGTATCAATACCAATATCTTGTTATGTATGTATATATATCAGCTAGCTAGTAGAAGATGGAATGTGAAGAAAACTATAATAAAACAACAAATTGATTAAGCTCAATTGATTAGTGTTGAAGAGAAAGAGAGCTTAAAATGTGTATTTATAATGGGCGGTTAGTGTAGAATGGATGCACATGCATGTTTAATTTAATAATAATAATGATTAGATTATCTTCGAAATATTTGCTGAATGTGAAAGAAACAGTTCGTGTACATTATGCAATACCTTTTTCACATTTCCGCCCTTCTTGATCGTGCAGTTTTTAGAGCGGAAAGGGGCAATTTGGTACATTCGTTTCGTAGATTTGTGAAGCGAAGAGGTGAGGGAAGTTGACCACCGCCTCGCTTAGGCGCGTGATAGTTGGCATCCATGCAACTTTGTTTAGTTTCCACGTTCCTGTTTGACTCTTACATTTCTATTTATTTAAAGAAAAAATTTGTTAATGATATTATATAAAATCTATTTTAACATGTATTCTTAGAATTATGTGTTAATCATTTAAAAATATAAAAAAAAAAACTTAATATAAAATGTCTTAAAGAGTAGATATTAACATGTCATGAATGATGGTGTGATTTTCTCTGAAGACTGTGTAGTTTCTTTATAAAATCATCTCTTAATCTTTAAACTATATATAATGAGATTTAGTCAAAAAGTTACTTCTTTTAATACATTTTCAATCGTTTAATATAATTTGCTATGAAAAATATACTATATTTTGTGTTTTAAAATGAATATTTAAGACATAAGTTAACATTACCCTTAATATTTTGTTTTCCAAAGAAATATAAACCGAGTTTGGCATCATTTTAAAATATGACCGCTATTATATTTTATATACAAGAATTAATATGAAGCAATTATGATTAGGGATTTTACTATTAAAACAGTGGGAAAAGAAACGATATGGGAGTCCATGAGAAATGGTCTCAACGTGAATGTTTGTTGGTGAACATTCACATGGAAACAAGCATTTCTCTTCTCTCTATCTCTCTTAATTTTGATAAACTCCATAAAAAAGAAGAAAATCAATTTTATATAGTGTTAAAGTATCGTTGATCAATGCTCAATTAATGAGATTCAGTTTTAATGGGGCAATCAAGATGATGCTGCAAAAGGCATCTATCTGAAATACCAACTTCGATGCTTCATGCACGCTACCATATGCCATCAACTTCAACTACAAAAATATTGATGATTCTCTCTATCTACCCTCATTGTTTCATAGTTTATTTTAGATTGTTAATCAATTCTACCTTCATATATAACATAACACAATCAATTTCACAGTGAAGTCTCTAGCTATCCTAATGAAAGTTACAGCCAAGTAATGAATGTGAATGAGATCTGACATGAAACTAAGGTTTAAGAATTATTAAACGGAAACCCACTTCGAGAAATGGAGAGTGTGAAAGTAATTAAAAATTATTAGAAAGAGTTTGGTTTAGAAACTCTAATAAGACTCATTCTCACTCTTGCTTGCATGCATTTAATGCCCTCCACATGATTCCAGGCCTCTAATCTTTTCTTCCGAGGAAATTAATGAGCTCTCTTTCCCTAGCTAGTTGTCTTACAGTACGCTGTCGAGTAGATTCTCAATTATCTTATTTCTCCATTAATTAATGTTAAATAAAATATATATGATGGAACATTGTTGATTATCTTTCATTAACATTACCTCACAAAACGCGTAATTACTTGCAAGTTTCAAACCCCTAAGCACCTACATTTGTTTAACAATTTAGTTGTAGAGAGAAAAAAACAGACATCTTTCACCTTGTTAGATAAAAAAAAGACATGCGAGGTTCGATGCCAACAATAAATGAGCATTGTTGAAATGGAAGATTCCATTATTGAAATCTGGATTTGGGGTTTTCAAATCCAAAGCGGTGGAGTTTTACAACTCGGGAAAGTTGATGTTTGTATGTTTGACAATGGAAACCTACCCCAAGTACCAACTGACCACAAATTCAATTGCTACAACACAGCCCTAGTGTTGTTGGATTTCCAAGGCCAACAATTTCTATTCAAAATGAGAGTCTCCATTCTCAACTCCCTCGGTGACCAATTAAGCCACATGTTCAAGTAATAATGATCATGATATCAGAAATTTGTAAACTTATAGCCAATTAAACACATCGTTGTAAATGACTTCAGTGGCCATCTATCGCTTTGCCCTTCTGTTGAGCTATTTAAGGCTTTGGTTCGATCATTTGTAACCAAGGACTGATCAGGTTCCACACACACAGGGTGACCGGTACTCAGTAAAATTTATTACATCAACGATTACAAATAGTTGTATTTTCAGAGACTGACTGTATTCAAAGAGGTCCTCCATAAGCACAAGTCAAAAATGAAGGCTAACTAGTATTCAAAGACAACAAATTCAAAGTACAAGCTTTATGACCAACATTAAAAATTCATTTGCCATATACACATCAAACTTAACCAGATCACATTGACATTAGCTAGTGGTACCGTCATTTCAATTAGAGAATTTTGAATAATTGCAGCTTCCTCCAATAAACTACATGATTCATGAGCCAGAACTTACAGATCATACAGAGGGAAGATACTAGATGAGTGAACTGGCCGTTAACTTTAATTAATTATACACCGCGTTGGTGGTTGTAAAAGAACATTTGAAACACATTATTGCCAGTAATGCAACTAACAATTGGTTGCAAAATGAATCCCCTGGGTTTGCTTATTATTTTATCAAATGATTCCTCTGGACTTCTGACGGTTGGAGATCTTTTATTTATTTATTAATTTGAGTATATAAACCAAACCTTGATGGCGAACATGTCAACATCTACATATCTTGAATTATGTTTTAAAAATATATTCATGTAAAAACGGTATTTGGGAATGAAACAAGGCATTGACTCATGCAGAAGATATATATCTTTTTTGTCTCTTTTGCTTCCTGCATGCAAGGTCATTAGGGTAGAGAAAGGATTAAATTACATAATTTACTTACTTTTATCTCTATTTTTTTTATAAGTCCTCGGCCACCAAAAGTTTTAAAGACGGCACCAGCAAGCAAATTAGCATTTAACGAAATTGCCAGTTAATATTTACAATCTTTCCCAAAAATAAGCAAAGAGAACGCCTATGAGAATGCAAATTTTGTACTTGTTCCTTTTAAACGGAGCCCAAGACAGACAGTTGCACTAACACAGCCCAACACCAAAAAGGAAAATAAAAATACATTTGACCGGTGGCCCCAGACATTAAGGCAACAAAGTCCAAAGTTCTAAAACCCACGAACCCCGCATCTAGCCGAGAGAGAGGGAGAGAAAGAGCACAAGGGTATCCAACAGTAGAAGTCCACAGAAGCTTTCACGGGGTAATGAAGAGTCGACAGACTGCGACATGTTGGGTGTTCCCCTTCCATTTGCCTACAGGTCACTACAATTCTTTTAACATTACGAGTGAATCAATAGGCCCATCAAGTTCAAAGTAGCTCTTCACTTTTCGGTGCACCCATAAATGCATCGGCCCGCGACTCCTTTTCCATCATTAAATATGTGGCAGTTGCACCCTCCCCACCCCGACAAAGCAATATTTACCACAAAGTCCTTCCTAATCTATACTCACCACAATGTTATAGTATATAGCAATAACAATCCCTTTTACGCAATATTATATAATTTACTACTAGCTAGTGACTAAAAAAGTTTCGTTAAATTGTTCGCCATATTTTCAAATCCACACCAAATATATCATCAAACACAGAGGAGATTGCTACTCACAAAGTCAAGGACCAATAGATGATCATGTATTTGATTAAACAAAATGAGAACTTCTAATGCTTGTCTACCACCGATTTAAAATGATTTTCGTGAAAATCAGTGCTCACTAACTGCATATTTCTTGAGGTCCAGGACCAAAAGAGCATATATATAAATAACTATGAACACATAGGCAGATAAACCAGGAATAATATGGGACCTGCCTCGTATCAAAACACTCCAAGGAAACACTTGAAGAAGTAACTAGAGCTAACTAGTCACTTAATTCCAAGGATTAGCGCTAAACATAAAAGGTCAATACACAAATGATGTCATCATTTTTCATCCCTTCTCAAGCTAGCTTTTTTATTTTTATTCTTCTATTTTATTGTATTCATTTTATACACAAACAAACTTTGAATGTATAGGCATCATTCAATACGAAAACATGCATATGATTATGATGTGCATTCAGACCTATCAATGCCACAAATGATCTTGCAGAAATGCAAGAAAAATCCACAAAATGCACTACACTGTGTGGCTAATTTGCAAACAAGTGATTCGAAGGAGCAGCACTCACCTGAAAATATCAACCTACCTTAGCAGCAAGCAATTTGGTTATCCACTAGCCTCTATAAAAACATTCACACAGTTAAATCAATCCCAAGCCTAGAATAAAACCCCTCCAACTAGTGGCAGATGAAAAAGAAAGGAGAAAAAGGGGTATTGTCCAGAATAAGTGAACAACCTACCTCTTAGTCTCCAGTTTAAGAACAACCCTGCGAATGGAACATTATTAAAATCCCTCAGACCACTAATTTTTAGTACATAAAATGCCCAGAGCTGAAATTCTCAGTATGGACGTGAGCGGTTTCCGCCATAGTGATGTCTATCAGGCCCAGAACCTCCACCATCTCTGTAATTGTCCCTGCGCCTCTCTCCATTGCCATAGCCACCTCTACCACCACCGCTGTTGCCAAAGAACTTAGTCAATAATGTCACTCACAAGAAAAGAAATAATATCGTAACAAGTAAATCCAGGCAATAAACACCATTATTTCATTAATATCAGCACAAGGGGAAACATCAGAAGCTATGGCAAATGGACAAAAAGTACACAAACTATATATTCAAGAAAAGTCAGAAGGAAAGTATAAACTCAATACAAGTTCGATCGGGAAAACGTCATAAAATATTACATCACAAGTTCAATAAAGGAATGAAATGCAGGTTTCCTTTGTGCACCTAATAAAGAACTCTTCTGATGTAAATATCACGATTAAAGAACATGTAATTGCAGATAAGCAGGCAATGTACAAGGCATTAACATGAATGAAAGATGAAAAATATTACAAACCAAATCTATGATTATCAGAGATGCAAAGAAGATTGCAATATTGCAAACATAAGATGGCATAATCTTAGTACAAGACAGCTTATCTCCACATCTACGGTTCAGATACAAACAAAATGATTGAAGAAATACCCATGGTCATACGATCTTGGTGCAGTCTTCTCTGCCATCACAACACTAATTTTATAACCTCTTAATTCATGATCTGAAAAAACACAGACGAGGCTATCAGGTAAGAATTTGGTTATTTGGGTTTATATATATATATATATATATATATATATATATATATATAAAATAAAAAAAATTAGGTAATACCTTGGAAAAAGCCACCAGCAGCATGTGCAGCAGCTGGATCTTCATAAGACAACACTGCATCACCTTTGTTGTTTCCCTTCTCATCCGTGTATATTTTTATATTCCAGGGCCATTGATCTTTGTAGCCCCTCTTCTGCTTAATTCTTCCAACCTACACAAATAATAAAGGGAAAGTTGGCACCTCTTTCAGAAATTATCATCCCAAACAAAAGCAACAGACAGTTGTCTATTCTAAATAAATCAATCTTAGACATTAATATCAGAAAATGCCTATATCATGGTCTATATTCCTTTACAGGAGTTGACCAACAGACAAAACATCCATTATCTTCATACATAAGGTGAAGTTGCGGTCATTCAGCTGCCAACAGAATGAGCTACATGAGGTAAATGACACTTGGGCAAACACTTGACAAATCATTATGGAGTACACCACCTTCCTTCTTACATTATATTGAACGGGTAATTTTAACAATAAATAAATAAGTAAAATGAAGAATTTAAACTAAATGACATTGTGAGATTCAATTAGGGCACAGAGTAAGGGAGGGAAAAAAGCTTCCACAATAGAACAATTACACCAAAAAGTAAATAATTATTGGAATACATCCATGCAATGACACAAGCAAAGCAAACAATCCCTAGCTGTAGAATCAAATATATGTAATCCCAAAGCACTTTTTAAGTTCAGAAGAAAAGATTTGAGAATTACTGTTCCAATTCCTCCAAAGAGTTCTCTCAATTCTTCAACAGTCACGTCCAACGGCAAATTTGATATGTATATCCTTGTGTTATCACAAGAACTATCACAGTTCCCATCGCACTGCTTGATCTTAGCTGCTGGATCAGCAGGACCACCTCCATAACCACCTCCCTGATGTCGAGGACCAGCAGAACCATAACCACCATCATATCCTCCAGGTGGTCCACTACGGCCACCACCCCTTGCATCACCAAAGGCATCACCACCATAGCCACCAGCGGGGCCACCATAGGATGGGGGATATGACGCGGGCCCACCAGCATAGCTCGTAGGTGGAGGAACTGCATCCATTCCATAATTTGCATTTCCACCAAATGAATTAGGTTGTGGATAGCTTCCACCAGCCCCACCATATGATGGAGGAGGTGCAGGAACCTGACCATAACCACCATCTTCTCTTCCTTGATTACCACCATAAGAACCACCTCTATTGCCACCTCCAGTTCTACCTCCATCATAATTACTGCCTCTACCTCCATCATAATTGCCACTTCTACCACCGTCGTAATTGCCACTTCGACCCCCATCACTTCTACCACCTCGATTGCCACCATATCCACCACTGCCTCCTCCTCTGTTATAACCTCCACCACTGCCACCACGATCACCTGCACCCGCAGGAGAGGGTGCTCCACACTTGTTACACTCAACCCGTCTTGCAAAATTCAAATTCCCACAGCTACATAGATATATGACAGTTTCAATTACATAATTTTAGACATGTTACAATAAATGGCCCCAATAAGCTGAAGATAAACAAACAGAGATAAGCTTCGCTCAAACTTCAATGAATAGCAAAACCAAACAGAGAATGTAATACTTAAACAAACAATTGAACTTTAGTATATTAGGCTGCTGGGAAAATTTTAAAATTCGAACCTCAATAAGTAAAATTAAAGAGAGAGAAAGAGAGACTCAGAACGCTTCTTGCTTCACATTGCTTTGAATTGATACAAGTGAAGGGTTCTTCTCTGGGTAGCAAATAGAAAACTTGTGGGTTTTTAAGGTTAACATGTAAAAAGTGTTTGTTCCAATCCCATACAACAGAATTAGACCAAACTCAACTATTATATTGTCATTTTAAAAATCTAATTAGATTATAAATAATTCATCTCGACAATCCAAAATAACAACAATTAATTTCACGGCTAAACAAAGTATAACTAACCCTAACATAACAAAGAGACCCCATAAAATACCATAAGAGATTTAGAGACAAGGAAATCACCTAGGGTTAGGGCACTTCCAATCCCCATCTCTACCGCTTCCACCACGGCCACCTCCACCTCCTCTGCCACCACCTCCGCCTCTCCCACCACGATCCCCTCCTTTAAAAGGTCCAAAACAAAAAAAAAATATATAATAAAAATTAAAACATAAAAACAAAATAAATCAACAATAAGAGAAAGCGAAACAAGACCTAAATCTTACCACTTAAAAGCAAATAAATAAAATAAAACCAAAAGTTAAAGCAAAAAAAAGAGCAAAGGCATTAAATATACCTCGATTTTGCGAATGGCCACCGTATCCTCCACCTCCACCTCCTCGTCCACCGCCACCTCTTCCGCCACCATAGCCTCCACCACGGCCTCCAGGTCCACCGTATCCAGCATCACCTCCATAACCTCCGTAAGCAGCTGGAGGTCCTCCGCCCCCGCCTCCGTAACCTCCACCATAGGAAGGATCGGCACCATCTTGACCGTACATCCCAGACATGACGATCTAGGGTTTAAGTTGGCGCTTACTCGAATGTATGAGAGAGACAATAAAAAGTAGAGAGATTTTGACGATTTTTGTGAAGTTTCTGGGAGAAAAAATATGAATGAACGAATGGCTTACGATTTCTAACCCCAAAGTCTACGGGTACAACCCACCTGTTATGTCCACCGTCCATTCATGCCCTTAGTCCACGTGTCTAAATCTTACGTCCACTGGCACCAATTGTGTCAGTATTTGTTTTTATTTCTCTTTTTAATTTTCAACATATTTTAATTTTAAATATTATTTCTAAATTTAAAAAAAATAAAAAAAATTCATAACCAGAATGCAATGATCATTCATATGCATTCAGTAGCTTCGATCAGCAGCATGATCCAAGGGCCGATAGTTGTGATTTTGGTGGTGTTGGGTATGATCACCGCCACGGGCATCGCTGGTTTTAATTTTCTTTATTTATTTTTATCTTTCAATAAACTTTTATCAATTTATATAAAAAAATCGATATAAATGTGTTATTATTCAACTCTTTTTTAACCTTTTTAAGTTTTAAAATACTGTATATTCTCTTATTTAATTTTAAATATTTTATTATATTTTTAAAATAAAATTTTATTTTAATAAATTGATTATTATAAATACTTATATATTTATTTATTTATTTATTTTTTAATTTTAAAAGCTCTACTTTGAATAAAATTTCCTTTAATAAACTTTATTTATAAAAGTAAAAAAAAAAAAAAAGGAATCCCTCGATGTTTTTTTGTATTTAACAAAAATTTGTATCATTAGAAAAGTAATCCCCTAGCCATTCATCTATTTATTCATATAAAATTTTTATACATAGTTTATTCCATAGATATGATATATCATGTTAAAATCTAATTTCAACCATGATATTATACGATGTCGTTTCTCCAATTTTTTCAAAATGGCCTGTACCCGAGTAACAAGCGAGGGAGACAATATCCAAGTAGCTTTCAGAAACTAGTTTCACTCACATACATCTGATCTAATTGATAATTCCATAAACAGAATGTGCTCTTTACTTCAATTTAATTAACTTGAGCAACTGAAGCCGCGGGTGACTTTACTCATCATTGAAATAGTACCATCCTGCTCAAAACTTGCAATCCATTGCTGCTTAATTCTGTCCAGAAGCAGAGACAGAGATTCAAACTACCCAATCCCGAAAAATGGTAACTCCTAGTAATTGCCCTCTCTCGTTTCCAATTTAAAATCAGAACAAGAGAAGCTTTCAAAAAAGTTGAAACCTCAGTACAACAACATGTAGTACCGTTGAATTTAGACAAATTAAAGAGATGAAAACCGGCTGCAGATATCTGTGAGTCTACCATGTAAAACTGAGTCTACAAACCAAAGCATTGACTGTCAGCAGCATCATCCACTGGAAAAGATAGGCTTTGTGAAGAGAAGTAGAATAAGAAGTGCGAAGTTCAATGGAGAACCGGCAACTATCAATGGATGGATCAACAGTGGTGATCAAACCCAACCCACCAAAGTCACAGCTATCAGCCCTTTGATCATGCTGCTGGTAGAAGCTATTGAATGCATATGATATGTTCATTGGCCAACTGATATTATAGCAAGATCCACCAGGAGAGAGTGGAGAGCAATCAGCAGCTGCACATGCCTCTAAAGCACTTGCAGTTGCATTAGACATGTCTTTATTATTGTTTACAACACACCACCTAGAAGGAAGGTACTCAACATTCTGTGCATTCACAAGGTCTTTTGCATTCTGCCCAAAATTAAGATGATACTTGGCTTGGCCATCAAAAGTGAACACACCCCAATGTCTCTCAAAATTTCCAGTGGCTGTGTTTCTTTGATCCTCATCCAAAAGACTAAAAATATATGTTTCTATGGGTGGTTTCCGAGGTCTAAGTGGAGTTCCTGACTTGCTGTGAAGGTGGCCCATCAGGCCTTTCATGAAGGTTGCTGCAGTAGATGCAGTAGCATTTGCAGCTCCATCTGTAGGCCAACCAATCTGTGCCACAATAATATCCATATCGGGAAAACCAATTGTTGATAATGCAGTAACCAGGGTGTCATGACTTAGGTCAAAGCTGTTTTTGTATGATTTGTGACTGTCATTATGAGGGTGTGCCGTTTCTTTGAAGAGAGCGAAGTTAAGCGAAATATTCTTGTTTTGGCGGAAATTTAAGAATGGCGAGATGGTCACAAAGAAAGGGGAGTGATGCTTGCTGAGAAATGTAAGGAGTTCGATCATGGTTTTGTTCAAGTCAGGCCTGAACTGTCCTTTTGATGGCAGGCCAGATTCTGACTGATAGGAATCAAAACTGCATGGAACCACAACTTTTACTTCACTTGCCAAGTTTGCTCTGCTCAAAGCTGTTTGGATGTTCATGGCTGCTCCAATAACAAAGGGATGGAATTGCTCACCATAGCTTTGAAGAAATGGATCATCTCCCACAGCAACATATCTGTACGTAATTAGTATTTGTCAAGAAAAACAACCTCTGTCACAAAAGCAGATTTCTGCTGTTGTAATGTTCTGGTTAATCAACTATTTTTAGTTACTTTAATATGACCATGAAATTTCAAATCTCCTAAAAAAATTTATTTCTTAGTTTTTCCGTAATTTGATTGCAAACTAGACTTGACCACATTGTGGATGCCTCTTTCCAGCCCCCTTGGGCTCCCACCAGAATCCAATAAACGCCACATACTTCCTGATTTTGCCTGGTGGGAGCTGAATCTTCCTATTTTGCTCTGTTGTAATGTTGTTCACTATAAACATATTTTTGACATCTTTATGCTCCTAAAATACCATGTATTGATGCTATGTTTATGAAACACAATGAATTCATATGACTGATTCTTAGGGAAAATTACGAAACTGTTCCTTCAAGGAATCTTTGAGAGAATGACAGATCCAACCACAAATTTTTACAATGCTTTACTTGTTTGAATAAATCCGATATAGCAGAAAAGTAATACCAGATGCCATAGAGACTTTCATTACTTAACTAATCTAAACACATTTAAGATGCAATAAAGTGCACATTTTCTTCAGTTAATGCAGAAAAACGACCAAAAAGAACACAATGGTGCATTAACCAGATATTAACAGAATGCTTGATCTTCAATGGTACATTGAACTTTATTATCATGTGCTATATATATAAAGGAAGTGCAGAACTGAGAACATCAGATTTCTAAGTAGTTCTCTTTCTCACCTGATTTATTCATTTTACTCAGGCAATCGGTTGAAAAAATGGTTCAAAAGAAGTCCCCAAATTGAGTGAGGTATGTCATTGCAACTTATAAATTAATCTGAAGCAAAGAACATGCTCGCAAACACTACATTATAGTAAAGATTAAATTTCTATCACGCCAGTAAATCACCAGCATCCACATTTTCCTTCAAATCCCTAACGTTAAATGAAAATGGAAACTTGTTTTTCAAAAATAAGATTGGGAAAACAACCGAGAAACCTGTTAGCAATACACAGAGAGAGAGAGAGAGAGAGAGAGAGCAAACTAACATACTCAATTCTGACTCCAGAGCCAGCACTGGAAGAAATGTATCTGGTGACGTTATCATGGACCCAGCTCTCTGCAGCTTTCTTGGAAGAGTTGAAGGTTTTGAGCATAGAATTGGGGATGGCAACAGTGACAGCAATGTTGGAGCCAGAGAGAGCCTGGAGGACAAGTGGGTCAGCATCAAAGAGCTTAACTTTGGAGATGTTGTTGGCCTTCAAGAGCTGCACCACCTGGGGTGGTGGCAATGGGTGGGATGCTGTGGTGCCCCAGTTCACACCTAAGGCTACACCCAGTGAGCCCATTGAAGAGATTGTTAGGAAGAAAATGAAGATGAGTAGACCCGGATTTGGAGGCATTTCATCGGCGACTGGAAGTGGAAGGAACTGGAGCTGGAGGATCCAACGAAAGCAAAGCAAGCATAAAAGCCTCACTTTGTGTCTGTGGGGCTTCTGCACTTTCGTTGTTCGGAGACAGACATCCTTTTTAAGTCTTTTTAAGTTAAAATTTCTTTATTATATTAAAATGGCTTTTCTACAACAACGAGTCATATTGCTCGACGGGACCAAGTCAAAGATGTTTTTATTTGGTTATTATTCTACTCCCCCTTCGAATATGAAGTAAACCATCCATCAAATTAGGTTGAAAAACAGATAATATTCAAAGAGTTTAGAGAAAATATGAAAATAAAAATATAAAATTTTGGAAAGTGTTTTGTGATTTAGTCAAATTTTATTTATTTTCCACCTAGCCAACGGTAGTCTTTCTTATGCATTAGTCAAGTTTGAAGTTACCAGTAATGTGCCTACAGTACACTCTCTTTAACAATTCTTACCTTACTTGATCGTTATTAGTAATAATTAGGGCAACCATTCACAGGGATGGAAACGAATGGGGAAGGGTATGCTACGATTCATATCTATCTTTAAAAAAAAATAATAATAAAGTAATGTTCACACTCTGTTCATTTCCTTCAAATATTTAATTTTTTATATTCATACCTACTGTTAAAAAAAAATTAATACACATAACCTATATATTAATAAAAGGATACTTATACAGTTCATTAGTGAAATAATACTAAAAAATTTAATCACATTAAAGCACGTGCCAATCAATTCAATCACAGATCACACAACCATATAACTAACGTAAAACCAACATATTCTAAAAAAAAAAAATAATGTCTAAATATATGTCATGAATGCCAGATTATATATATGAATACTACATTAGTCCTAAAACAAATACGTTATTAGATAAAATACTGAAAACATATAAACATTTAAAAAAATTACAAAACCATCGTAAAGCAATGATCAAAAGATTCGGTAATAATAATAATAATATTATTATTATTATTTAAATAGGTATTTAAAAGTTATGAATAGAGTAATCATACTCTTATTCTACTTAAACCAACCGTTAAAATTGATATCCATACCTTTAGATATATGGGTATAATTATCGTCCATAAATATTTAATAGCTAAACTTATAATTTAGGTAGATAATTATAAAAAAATATTATATTTACAGATTTTGTATATATATATATATATTATGATATATCAATATAAATATACATTAATTAAAAGTAATGCTACTAATCATAAAAACTTCAAAAAAAAAAGATTAAGATTTAATTGCAACTCATAGAATTTCATATAAAAATTTTGCATTTTGGGAGCACGAGCCGGACACGCGCTCATTGCCCTCTGAAGTCTTTATTTATCCCATCATATTCATCCGCGGCTGTATATCTCTCCTATCGTCGTTTTGTTCTTCAGCTAACGTTGCCAGTCGCCACCTTCTTCTTCCTATCTATAAAAACAATGCTTCTAAGCCAATCTGCAGTCTCTCTTGAGAGCCGTGTTGGGTTCTCTCCTTCTTTTTCTTCAGGTTCCAATGCGTTGAAGAAATCCAACAATGGTCTATCTTTTGCGAGATATGCTTCCAAGAAAAATGGTGGTCGTTCTCGTTTGGTGGTTTCGGGTTCACACGAGGTCGAGGAGGCCAATAAGAATAATACACCTGTATTGGGTACGGTTTTTGAACCTTTTGAGGAGGTGAAGAAGGAGCTTCTTCTCGTCCCTACCCTCCCTCACGCCTCCCTTGCTCGCCATAAGTACACCGATCGCTGTGAGGCTGCTATCAATGAACAGATCAAGTTGGTTTCGTATTTCCTCCTCAGTGTTCTTTTTTGTTAAACACCGCATTAACATAGTATCAATGTTTCTTATAAAAATTTACAAACCAAATTCATCATCTTGAATGAAATGACATGATGGTAATTATTGAAATATGTTATCTCATGGCTTCTTACCGATGGATGCATGCACCCTTACATGTCTTGTAAACAGTTAATCAAAGATGTAATTGTAATAGATGCCTGTGTGGATGGTTTTCCCTTCCCTATTTGCTGAAAGTTTGTTCATTTTTGAGTCCTGCTCTTCTCCATCTTTATTTTCGATCTTCTTGCCCTTAGGAATTTTGAGACTACATTTACAAATTCAATGCCTTTCACAATTTCTTATGTTCTGTTTTGGTCTATCAGGATGTGCAATTAAATCAATATAATCTAGCACTTGGTCATTAGTGAAAGAAATTTTATTTACATCTGCGATTTGACAATGATTTCTCCCCACGTTTTTAGAACCAAATGAAGGGCTGCCAAGGAAAATGTATGTTAATTTTCTGTTTTGACCTGCTATGTTTTCATACTAAATATTTGCTCTCTGGATCAGTGTGGAGTACAGTGTCTCCTACATCTATCATGCCATGTATGCCTACTTTGACAGAGACAATGTAGCTCTCAAGGGTCTAGCCAGGTGATCCCTTTTAAAACTCAAGGTCTTTTTACTATTTTTAAATAGAATCATTGAGATATCAATTTTTTGGTCCATTCCATGTAGATTTTTCAAGGATTCTAGTGATGAAGAAAGGCAGCATGCTGAGAAACTTATGGAGTACCAGGTAATGCGAACATTACTTGATTGTGGACATGTTTTTCTTAGACTTACCACATCATATTGTCTTGAATTTGCTGTCTGCTCTGTGAGTTTGATATCTAATGTTGTTTTCCCTTTCTTTCCTTTTTCTTTTGGTGGATAACTATAGAATAAACGAGGAGGAAAAGTCAAGCTACAATCAATGCTGATGCCATTGTCAGAATTTGATAACGTCGAAAAGGGTGATGCTTTGTGCGGTAAGTTTCATTGGCCATATTCTGGGAATTTAGATAATGAAATCCATATCCAAATCAGGGCTAACAGTTACATCTTAATCACCTATTTTTTGTAGACGGGTTTTCTGATCATATTACCACGTTTGCATGATTCTTTTTACTTCCCTTTCAGTGCTGATGCATGAAGAAGGTGTTATGTATATCAATTCATCATGTACCAAGTGGCTACAATACAAAACTGTAGAAATAAATGCTAAAACATATTACTGTGTGTCTACACATTCTCAGAATGCAACCACCTGTTCATGTACGGGGAAGCTGGGTGGAAGTTCTATGTCCCAGAACTGAACTTTTGCATAAATGCATAGATTTGTATGGTGGGTAGTTGCAGTCATTAATAGTCATACATCAAAAAGTGGATGAAGCAGGACTCTTTTTTTTTTTTTTTTCCTTCTATGAATCTCTTGAGAGTCGGATTTCTTATTAGCTTTATTTGATGTAGCCAGAACAAATAATTTAATTTGGTCAGTCTCCACCTCCACCTATATGAATTGATTTTTGCCCTGTTTCTTGTACTTCTCAAAGTACAATGCGCTCATATAAAGATCAATCCATTTTATAGCTTCTATCTAAGCTAATGGTTGCAATTTTTGATTCAGCAATGGAGCTCGCATTGTCTCTGGAGAAGCTGAACAATGAGAAACTCCTAAATTTACATAGAGTAAATAAATTGCCCGCATTGCTGTTTTAATATTCTTTCATTAACTTCACAGTGTGTTTATTTATGTTTTCTATCTGAACCTTACAGATTGCTAGTGACAATAATGATGTGCATTTGGTGGATTTTATTGAGAGTGAGTTCTTGACTGAGCAGGTGAAGCAACTTTCCATGTTCTCTTATGCATTGTCACTTAGCCTGTTGTTACTTTTGCACATTGAAGCATTGTAGCTGGAGAGTATGATTAAGTCTGCATTTTTACTACGTTTAGGTGGAATCCATCAGGAAACTCTCAGAATACGTAGCTCAGTTGAGAAGGGTGGGCAAAGGACATGGTAAATCTTGATTAAATCTATTCAAACAACTCTTAAATTGAAAACGCAGTTAATTATATATAATATATGGTTGAATTTAGCCTTTTGAATAACACGAATTTGTGTTTTTGGTTGACTTGTAGGCGTTTGGGACTTTGATCAGATGATTCTTGAAAATGTGGTTGCCGCATGACAGAGTTTCAGTGTTGATTATTTTCGTTTCTGTTTTGGGAATGGAGAAATAAATTCTAGTTACAGAGATATTTGATGACAGAAAAGGAACTAAAGATAGAATTTTAATTGAGTTTGATGAGATATTTGATGTTAAACAAAGGAGTAGTTGAGCAAAGATTTTGAGCAAGTTTCTAAGGATGGAAGCCTATCATTTTATGAACCCAGTTCTTGCAGTTACGTGATTCTTTTACACGTTTAAGTGATTTTGCACCGCGCTAATCGAAGTATCACAGAATTAAATACTCAATTTAAGCCTATATTTACGAGCTTAAGCTTTTAAAAAAGTTATAAATTTAACATAGCATCAGAACGGTAATAATCTAATTATTTCAGGTTCAAATGAGGGGTTCGATTATGTCTATGTTGTAAGTACATAAGGTCCTTATACATAAGCGAAGTATTAAAGAATTATTAGATATTTAAATACTTAAATGAAACTTATATATACATATTTAAGCTTTTTAGATAATTATTAAAAAATTAAATACTCAAGTTAAGCTGATAATTATATATTTAAATTTTTAAAAAAATGACAAATTTAATATGATACAGCAACTAAACTAATGCCATTCTTCGTTTTACCAATTATTTCCTAAAAGATAAAGCAAGCAAAATATGATGGCACCTTCTCTGCACACAACGAACGGTTTCCCTTCCCCAAGCCCAAAGTGCTAAACCCAAAATAGAGAAGGAAGCCTCTCATTTAAATAAACTGAAGTTAACTCATACTAGTCCTTAATAAATGTCTCTTGATTGGCTTTTTCAAGTCAATTCCTTTTTATTTTCTATTTGAAAATACAAAAATCTATCAAATCAAACAAGTTTTCATAAAATTACCCCGGTGTTATAAAATGGGAAATAACCAAAAAAAAAAAGTCGAATGAAGTGAGTTTGAGTCTTTTTTACCTTTTTTAATGAAAAAATTATAATTCTGAATTATTTTATTATTTAGTCAACTTTAACTTCGAATGTGAAATATGTTTTATTGTTCTGCATTTCTTTTTTTTTTTTGTACTTTTTAAATAACCAATTCCTCGCTTCACTACAATTATCTAGCAACTTTTTTGAATGCTATCAAAAAGACAATAAAGAAAAAAATTCTCAAAAACATTTTTGAATATATATATTTTCCACAATTTTAGAATTGCCCTTATAAAATTAACTAGTTATTTTTTTTAAGAAAAAAATGAAGATTTAAGAAGGTGCTAAAAGTCATTAAACCTATCGTGACTCACCCTCCCAATACTATTATACTAAAACCACTAAAGCACATACCTCTCTCCGTGGAATTGCTCTCATGGCGGCCAAGCCTCAAAACCCCAAAAACCCTTTAGCTTGAAGCCCACGTATTTATATGGCGGTCGTGATTGCTTGATCTTTAGTATCTTTTCGCATTCATAGTATTCAATCAAATATGACTTCCACAAATTCTGACCCTCAATCTAACAATGGTTCTTCCGTTCCCAAAGAACCAGA
This sequence comes from Boswellia sacra, assembly GCA_013180625.2. Lineage (NCBI taxonomy): Eukaryota > Viridiplantae > Streptophyta > Magnoliopsida > Sapindales > Burseraceae > Boswellia > Boswellia sacra. Next base: position 1,181,685 of record SNVD02001782.1, on the reverse strand, counting down.
AAACCCTCAAATTCAGGCTTTTAGAATGCCCACAGCCGAAGAAATTCGCGCCCAAGAAGTTTGGAACAACTGTGCTATTCGTAGTGTTGCCAGTGGCGTCATGGGTGAGTCTCAAAATCCTTTTTTTTTTTAATTTGTTTTTAAAATATTTTATAGCCTGCAGTCTCCAGATTAGCTTCCGTTGCTTAATGGCCAAAGTTCTTTATTTAGGGCAGTAGTTTTGATTCAATTGAGTTTTATTTTATTTAGTTTGGTTTCATTGCCATTATGTCGTCGCTTTTGGTTTTTTTTTTTGGGACAAATGAGTGATTTTTAACTTAACCGAGCAATTTGCAAGTTCTGTTTATCTTTTATAATGCTTGAAAGATACTATTTTTGGCCACTTTTTTCTTGGTTTTTTGGTTTTGAATTAAAAAAAGAATCCCAACTGTAGCCAATTTATTAATAAGACTTAGTTAATTTGAGCATGTATTGAATATGTGTCTGTGTTTGTTAGCCGCAAGGTTTTGGGGTTTTGGTGTATAATATTTTGACGAGCATGTTTGCTTTTGTGTTCTGGATTGTCTGTAGGAGGTGGGCTCGGTTTTGCCATGGGTATATTTCTAGGTGCATTAGATAATCCGATAATGCAAGAGCAAATGACTGGTAGGCAGCAATTTATGTATACTTTAAGGCAAATGGGTCAAAGGAGCTGGAGTTCGGCCAAAACATTTGCAATCATGGGCTTGATTTTTTCCGCTGCTGAGTGTGTTGTTGAGAAGGTAATGTGGACTTTCATGTATGCTTCATGAGTTAAATAATCTTGCTATTGGGAGTGATTTTTTTATTCTTTGCTCTAAAGGCACGGGCAAAACATGACACCACTAATACGGTTGTTGCCGGGTGTGTGACTGGAGGCACAATGTCGGCAAAAGGTAGTCTCTCATTGTTGTAATTTGATATCTTATACATAATACATGAATGCCTATGAGCTTGAGAAATATAGTTGATATGGATTTTCTTCGATAAAATTCTACGTTCATGAATACTACAATATATCAGATAAATTGCAGACCTGAACCTTATAATTATAATTATCTCTTATAATTTCTTCCAGTAATCGAATGACAAACTGCTATAGTCAAATTTATTATATTATAACGTGAAGTTCAAGGAGTTTTGGAAGTTGGACATCGCTTTTGCTTTCTTCAGTAGAATCAGTACTTTTTTTAAAAGTGATGTTATGCAATTTTCTCAATACTTGAGTTAGAAAGTTTGATGTTCCTTTGTGGACATCTAATTTACAATAGACATAAAAGTTATGTATTTAGCAACGCAAATGTAGAAGCCAAACCTTCAAAATTATATAACTAGAGATTTTCATTGTGGCTCTCTGATGGGTATTTCTGCAGTGAATGCTAATAGAACTTGTAGAAGAGGGCCCAAATCTTTCCTGGTTTTCACAAATTGTATTACCCTTCTCCTACCCACTATTTGTGTGGTTTAGGGAAATACTTGACAACATAATTATGGGAGGTTCTCCATGGTTTAGATTTTACATGCCTGTGTGATCTCACTAGTCAACCCTGAAGCTGTATCATATGTTGATGGATTATGGGCAACAAAGGTGTCAGCATTGTTTGTATGGGATTCTTATTTTACATCTAAACCAGTCTGGGCAGATCTTTGCGATTATGTGCTCAATTGCTTTATTCAGCATTTTTGTCAAGACAGACCATTTACCTGAATAGTTAGTGGCTGATGTTGAGGAAATTTGGTATATTTGATTTTTCATGGGGAGAAACAAAGTAAATGTTAGTAGACTTGACCTTTTTCTATCTAAAGTTTTTGATGATTTCATTAAAAAAAAAAAAAAGGAACTTGTTAATACTATAGTTTCAAGAACTTTATATAGTTCTGCTTAAGAGAATCATTTCCTATCACATTTTGCTTTCTGTTGACTACCTGCTGGAGGATGCTAGGTTTAATAGAGCTGTCATAGAAGAGGAGGAATGTCGTAAAAGTTTGGGATTGGTTATTGAGCTTTAAGGTCATCCTTTTTCGTTTTTGCTTCTCTTGTATAATTAGAGCATTGTTTTGATGTATATGAATTCCTGTTAAGATATTTCTTGGCCTTCCCTGGGGTAGAGCTTGATTCAAAAGGCTTTTAGGTTTGCCTATTCTCCTTGGCTTTGAAATGTGAATGGAGGTTGGCAATAAGGGAATATCTCCAAATGAATGTTGTTTATGAGCTGCTTTCTCTTTATGACAAATAAAGAAACCAAGATTGTTCAGAAAGAACATAAATGCAAAAAGCACTTAAACTGGATTATTTGCATCGCATTGGACATGTTAGAATTTGGTGCTCTCTCAATCTTACCTTGTCTTTGTATTGTAGGTGGACCGAAAGCTGCATGTGTTGGTTGTGCTGGTTTCGCCGCATTCTCAGTTGTGATAGAGAAGTTTTTAGACAGACATACTTGAATACCCATGTATCACTCGTGCAACAATTTTGCAGTTAGCAGTAACAGCATTGATTTATCCATTAGTCTGCGGGTTCTATTATTCATTTTTTGAAGTAATGCTGCATCCCTGATAATGAAGGGAAAGGATATATGATTGGAACACAGTATAGCTCTAGTACTCTTGTATCATTTCAATTTTTTCATCCACCATAATGGATATGTCAAATTATATGGCTCGGCTTGGGCAGTCTTCAAATAATCAAATTTGAAGTTTTTTAGTTGTTAATTGAATTATGCAGAGTGCATGTTTTGCATGTATTAAAAGATTGTTTGTTCAATTAGTGCATCCATCCAAGGTCGAAGCAAAATTTGATACTAGGTGGGGTCAGTGTGGAAAAGTGAAAATTAAGGAGGGCCTAAAAGAAATGGGATTAAAATGACAAAAAGAAGAAGAAGAAGAAGAATGTGAAGCTCTAACTAAATAGAAAAAACTTGATTAGACTGACGAAGATGGGAATTATTTGAGATTTTTAGAAACTTTAAGGTGTACATAGAGATTCTAAGAATTTTTAGACTGACGAACCATAAGTGTAAATACTTATATTATCTTTAATCAAATCAAATAAAAATTAAAATTAGAGATTAAATTATCAGTTCAAAGTTTGATTTTATAATTTTATTTCGTTAGTAATATTATATTTCAATTGAAAAATGCAGTCAAATTTTGTGCAGAGTTTCTTTACTATTAATAGATGGCTTTACGATTTTTTATAGACATAAACATCCCAAGTAATTCAATCATATTGTTCTTCATTATTTATATATGACTCTTTTCTATCTCGATGCTTATTTTATATGTGCTTTTAGTTTAATGTTTCTATTAAAAAAGCATGGCTATTGACAATAATTTATTAAATCTATTTTTTGGGCTCATAATAAATAAATTTACTCCTGATACTCAGTTTAAAGCCTTCAATATTGTACAAGGGCGTATTTTAGGAGTAACATATTACTTTTTAGGTGGAATTGTTACAACATGGGCGTTCGTTCTTGGAAAGAATTATCGTAGTAGGATAATGGTTAGGAGAATTTGAACGTAGGCATTAACCGTGTTTGCGGGACTCTCCCTATGTATTATTTATATAAGGTATTAGTCGCTACGAAAATATAAGGAGGGATTAAAATGGTATTTGGAAAAAAAATTGGGCTAAAGTGACGCACATGAGAGGTTTGGATGAAAACTTGTAATTTCAAACTCAGGACCAAATGGACCACGTGTCCGATATCGGATGAGTAATATATTGAACAGGAAGACCTGGAGGGAAGCGAAAAGCATAGTGAGATGTCGGAAGTTGAAGTCGTCTGCGTTACCGGAGGCAGCGGTTGCATTGGCTCGTGGCTCGTCCGTCTCCTTCTCGAGCGCGGTTACACCGTTCATGCTACCGTTAAAAATATCAGTTACTCACTCACTCTCTTAATTTCATTTCATTCTTGAAACTCATCTACACCTTTTAATTAGGAATTATCTTTTCTTGTCACAGGCGATGAAAAAGAAACTGAACATCTCAAGGCCCTAGAAGGTGCGGACACGCGTCTCCGTCTCTTCCAGATCGATCTCCTCGACTACGACTCCTTAGTCACTGCAATCGACGGCTGTGCTGGCGTCTTCCACCTCGCTTCTCCCTGCATTGTTGATCGAGTCCTCGATCCTCAGAAGGAGCTTCTCGATCCTGCAGTTAAAGGAACCGTCAACGTGCTCACCGCAGCTAAGGCCGTTGGTGTCAAGCGCGTGGTGGTCACTTCCTCCATTTCCGCTATCACTCCCAGTCCTTACTGGCCACCTGATAAAGTCAAGGCAGAGGACTGTTGGACTGACGTTGAATACTGCAAGCTCAAAGAAGTTAGTTAGTTATTTTAATTTTTTCATGTCAATGATGCTTGCTTTTGAATTTGCTATTGTTGTTCAATCAACACTAACACTCCTCGGCGAGTTAGTTATTATAGTTAGCATCATTTAGCATGCAATTCAACGGTACAAGTGCACTGATGTGTAATATCATTAATAATCAGTTATGGTATCCGCTCTCCAAAACATTAGCTGAGAAGGCCGCCTGGGACTTTGCAAAGGAGAATGGTCTAGATGTTGTGGTGGTGAATCCTGGGACTGTCATGGGGCCTGTTATTCCTCCCATACTCAATGCTAGTATGGTCATGCTTTTACGCCTTCTCCAGGGTAATCCCCTTTACCAACTTGTTTTAACCTCTATTTTTCTTAGGTTTCAATGGGACAAGCCTTTAATAGGTTCAATTGACATGAAAGAAACACTTTGTTTATTTATTTATTTTTTTTTTTGGGATAACCGTTCCATCAGAAGGGTTCGAACCTGAGACCTCGATGCAGTCAAGCACCGGGTCCTGGACCTAATATCATCTGGGTTGCCCTTTGGGGGCGACATGAAATAAACACTCAGAAACATCTGGTCAAACTATTTGTATATGACTTTTGTTCAATATGTTTAGCATTTTTAAAAAGGTTGGTGTTCCAATGCTTGAATGAAGTAAAAATATGCATTTACAGTAATACATCACTTATGTCCTTCTCCTTTCTTACTAGATAACGTTGCGGATTTGTATCCATATTATTTTGCTAAAGTCTGTTGTGGATAAATGTTCGGGGAACAGAGGCCTCAATTTCTGCAGTTTTCAGTAATAGCTTGATTGATGTAGTGCTCTAGTCTCATCTATGGCTAACTTTTGAGATCAGCACTTCTTTTTTTTTTTTTTTTTGTGATTTTGAGTTTAAGAAAAATGCTGAAAATTGATGGTTTGTCCATGTTTAGGTTGCACTGAGACATATGAGAACTTCTTTATGGGATCAGTTCACTTTAAAGATGTTGCCTTAGCTCATATTTTGGTGTATGAGAACCCATCAGCTAGTGGAAGGCACTTATGTGTTGAAGCTATTTCTCATTATGGTGACTTTGCAGCCAAGGTCGCAGAACTTTACCCTGAATATAACGTGCCCAGGTAACAAGTTACTTTCTACACATGCATAATAGATTTGCAACAGAAAAAATGCTCATCTCTCATTTGTTACTACGATTTGTTGTTATATGCCACAAACGATATCAAATTTTTTAGACTGCCCATCATATTGCATGAATATTTGCATGAATATTAAAGGAGCATTAGTGATCTACACATGATAAGGCTGAATCAGGAAGATATTGAACTTCCATGGCGCTATTTTTTCTTATCTCTTTATGAAGAAACCTTCTGTTTTGTGCTGGATTAAGCTGAAATATTTTGTCTTTATAAAAGAAGTCTAATTTTGGAATATATCTGATCATATCAATTGTGAAAATAGATCTTCTTAAAGTGAAATGCTGTGCCTACCTCACCTGAACTGTTGAGGGAAACCAAATATATGTACACAGCTTTCTTGTGCATTTTTGTATCTTCTAATTACTTTTTGAGTCTTTCCAAATAGGTCTCTCCCTGCAGCGCAATACCTGTCTGCTTCCTACTTGTTACAAGTCTGTTATTCAGTAGTTTGCTTAAATTCTTTGTGCTATTGTAGATAAAATTATTTTTCTAACTATTCTGCATGTGATTTTTTGCCATAAAATGTTTTAAGTAGGCTTCTAAATCTCAATTTCAATCCCATCACTCAATCTAATGAAGTGATTTGATAAATCATAAGCTGCTAAATTTTCATTTACCGGCATCTTTTTGTAGTTTGCCGAAGGATACCCAACCGGGCTTGTTGAGGACCAAGGATGGATCAAAAAAACTGATGGACATGGGCATGCAATTCATTCCGATGGAACAAATTATCAAGGATGCCGTTGAGAGTTTGAAGAGCAAGGGCTTTATATCTTGAATGAAGTTGTCCTTGTGAGCTACAGCTTAACTTTTTCATCTGTACTATGAAGTGATGAGTGGTGAGAGCTTGTATTTATAATATAAGTGAATGTTATGTAACGGCTAATGTACTCATTTGCACCGTTGGAAGTTATAGGTACTGAGGTGGCTTGTATGAATACTTTTAGTTAGTTGAGAATAATACTACTCATCGGAGTTTTTATGCTAAATGATGTGTAATTAATCCGTGATTGTGATTTTGAGGATATGATAAATGATATAGTGGCTTTAACTTAGTGTTACATGGCACGATTTAGGATAGAATTTGGGAAGAGAAATGTTAGATTTATAATATTTATATAACTTAAATTCTATAACATGGCATGTCGTGATAATTTACGTGATAAAAATTTATTAAAAATATAAAAAATTAAAAATAGACGAGAAAAATTATATCTCTGATAAGAATTTATCATTTAAAGTGATACATTATGTTTTAGAATTTTTGTTGTATGATTTTTGTAAATTTGGCATTGTTGATTTTGGAGTGTTAGCTCTACTTCTATATTTTAAATGCCTTTTTAGCTAACCTATTCCTGCTTTTACTGGTCTTCAAAATATCTTGAGATGAAACAGATTTTAGAAGTCGACAATTTTGACATGAACTTTTTTTTGGCCTCTTTGGCGCGTTTGGGAGCGGGCCGGATTGGACTAAATATAGTCTAATCTCAGTCAGTTCCACCTCCCTTTCAACCGAGATCAAATTAGTAGGATTATTAATCTCATCTTATAGTAGGATTTAAAGTCTCAAATTAGAATAAAATTTTTTAATTTTTAATTAAAATTAAAATTAAATTAAATAATAAATATAATATAATAATAATTTTTAATTATATTTAAATATTTAATAAAATCAATTTTGATTATTTACTAAAAAATAATGAAATAATAATATGATATTAATATAAAAATAACTATTAAATTAATAATATAAAAATAAATATCATCTAATAATATTTAAATACTAATTATTAATAAATTATTATGTTTATATAAAAATTAATTTTAATATAAAATATAATTTTATTATTATTTATATAAAAATATCAACAAATATTTAATATTTAGTTTTTATTCAAATTCAATTTAAAAAAATAAGTTAGTTTATTTTTTAAAATTATTATCTATGTTAATAGTTCAGTCTCGTATTACATTAAATATTAGAGAATATTATTTAATTTATTCTCGTATGATATCAAATATAAAATAATATTACATAATCCAATCCAGTCTAATTATAATCTTAATTTTAATCCCAATCTAATCCAATCCAATTCTAAGCTCTCCTCGCAAATGTGGCCCTTTATAGAAATTAATGCATCATATTAAATACGGCAAACATTAAATACTGTAGGGAACAACATCAACCCCCTCAGATTTATAATCACACACAGTCCCCACTTTGAAGATTTTGTTAGAGGAATACGTAGAAAACATTATTTAAGTACAACTTTACCCTTAATGATATGCACCCCTCCACCCTATATCAGCGTCTCCGCCACCCAACTCCATCCTCAAGCATGATCACCCACCTTAACAGTAAAAACAATCCACCCAAATTGAAGTCTCCGACCAGCCCTTTATAATGGCCGACCAGCATGTTGCCTGAAGTCTCCGCTGCGACGGAAAGAACAAAAGCCAAAAGTGAAGAAAAATAAACGATGAGTGTTAACTCACGTGCTGCCTCAACGACAAGCATTTCATCACCGGCCATACCATAGACTTCAAAAATTTTCGATCTGCACATCCCTCCAAAGCAGAGCCACCATTTACGCAAGTAAAAACATAAATCCCTAATCTATTGCCATTGCAAACCCTAATCAATGCCCACCAAAACTTCAACTCTGAAATCAAACATCAACCCAACACCAAGCATCACACCAGTCACCAACCCAGCACTAATCGGCAAAGATTTTTCCCTTTTCTGGGCTTTTTCTTCTGCTCCTCCATCTTCATTTTCTTATCTGGCGGCCCTCTAAGTCATGGCAGACTGCGGAAGCTCTAATACTATAGTTTCAAGTACTTTATATTGTTCTGCTCATGAGAATCATTTCCTATGACATTATGCATTCTGATGACTGCCTGCTGGAAGATGCTAGGTTGAATGGAGCTCGCATAGAAGAGGAGGGACGTCGTAAAAGTTTGGGATTGGTTATTGAGCTTTAATGTCATCCTTTTTCGTTTTTGCTTCTCTTGTATAATTAGAGTATTGTTTTGATGTATATGAACTCCTGTTAAGATATTTCTTCGCCTTCGCTTGGGTAGAGCTTGATTCAAAAGGCTTTTAGGTTTGCATATTCTCCTTGGCTTTGAAATGTTATTTGCATTGCATTGGACATGTTAGAATTTGGAGCTCACTCAATCTTATCTTGTATTTGTATTGTAGGTGGACCGAAAACTGCATGTGTTGGTCGTGCTGGTTTTGCCGCATTCTCAGTTGCGATAGAGAAGTTTTTAGACAGACATACTTGAATACACATGTATTACTCCTGCAGCAGTTTTGCAGTTAGCAGTTGATTTATCCGTTAGTCTGTGGATTCTATTATTCATTTTTTAAAGTAATGCTGCACCCCTGATCATGAAGGGAAAGGATATATGATTGGAACACAGTATAGCTCCAATACTGTTGTATCATTTCAATTTTTTCATCCACTATAATGGATATGTCAAATTATATGGCTTGGCTTGGGCGGTCTTCAAATAATCAAATTTGAAGTTTAATAGTTAATTGAATTATGTAGAGTGCATGTTTTGCATGTGTTAAAAGATTGTTTGTCCAATCAGTGCATCCATTCAAGGTCCAAGCAAAATTTGATATTCGGTGGGGTCAGTGTGGAAAAATAAAAATTAAGGAGGGCCTAAAATTTGATCCGATTTAAATGACAATAAATATATATATATATATGAAGCACTAAAGGAAAAAAAAAAAATTGATAAAGATAGGTGAAAATGGGAATTATTTGAGGTTGTCAAAAATTTAAGATGGTCATTTGAGGCTCCAAGAGAGGTTTGTATATCTTTCTATCAAATATTTAAACTATCATCAATCAAATCAAATCAAAATTAAAATCAAAGATTAACTTGTCAAGATAAAGTTTAATTGAACAATTCTATTTCGGTAATGGTATTCCATTTCAATTGAAAAATGCGGTCAGATGTTTTGGAGAGTTGTATTAAGTGTTTTGCAGTTAAATGTTTGGGATTGTATAAGTGATCACGGGGTAACAATTGATATCGCATGAAAAACTTTACGCAGAATTTCATTATTATTAGCGAGTGGCTCCACAACTTTTTATGTACACAAACAATTCATATAATTCAGTTTTATGGTTCTTCTTATATGCATATAGTTCTTCTTATATGCATATGACTTTTTTTTTTCTCGATGCTCAATTTATTTGGGCTTTTAGTTTAATATTTCTATTTACCGAGTATAGTTATTGGCAATAACTTATTTAATCCATCGTTTGGGTTTATAATAAATTAAAATTTGCCCATATTATTCAACCTAGGGCCTCAAACATTGTACAATGATGTGTTGTAAGAGTAGCCTGTTACCTTGTGGATGGAATTACCACAGCACACGTGTTCTTCTTAAAAACCTGTGGATGAAAGAGTCCTGAATGAAAACAAATGACGGATTTGGGAATCAGTCAGCATCCGGTCTATGATGGAGAATCCTGACCATATTGTTTGGAAGGGTCACAGCTCTAGTATTTTCTCTATTAATTCAGCATAGGATTTATTACGGAGTAGACGATCGGTGAACTTAATTCATCATCTTCTCTGGTTTCTTGGCCATGTTCCAAGACACTCATTTATTCTTTGGTTGGCCTAGTTGGGATGTCTTCGTACTTTGGATCGTTTACGGTGTCATGACATGTCATCCTCTTCGGATTGTATCCTCTGTGCTTCAGCAAATGAGAGTAATGACCATCTTTTCTTTAGTTATCCTTTCTCATCTTCTGTATGGAGGGAGATTTCAGCTAAGACTCTCATCGTTTGACCTTCTTTTGTTTGGCTCTTTCTACTTCATTGGGCTTCTCAACATCTTCACGGCAGGAAGAATTTCGGGCATATCCTTGCGCGTTTAGTCTTCTCTGCTACAGTGTATTTTCTTTGGTATGAGAGGAATGATCGTGTGTATCAACAGCGTCGCCGAACTCATCGTCTAGTGATTGATGAGATTTTTGCTTTGGTTCACTCTAGGCTCCTAACCTTGGAGGCCAAGTATATGATCAGTCATCAACTTCGTCACATATGGAGCCTACACCGTTAGTTTATTTCTTGGATTTTGTCTATTTGTTTGGGCCACTGTGCCCCATGTTTTATTGAAGACAGCCTGTTGTGATTGGTTTTGGGTCAGTGCGTCATGTTCTGATTTGTTTGAGATTTTAGGCTTTACTTTATGTTTGTTTTATTTTGAGACCTTTGAGCTTTATTATTTTCTTTTAAACTTGTGAGTACTAGATACTCTTTTTAGGGTATGCCCCTCGTATTCTGTACTCTCGTTTTTTGTTTTCTTTTAATATAAATAGTAAATTAAAAAAAAAAAATCATTGTAGTAGGATAATGATAAGAGAGATTTGAAAGGCATTACGATATTAAGTCGAACCGCAAAGATTCTTGCGGGACCCCTTACATACTGTTTATATAATGTATTAATCTCTGCAAAATATAGGGAGGGATTAAAATGACATTTAAAAAATTTTGGGCTGAAGTGATAACCACCAGAGGTTTGGCTGAAATATATTTTCAAACTTAGGACCAAATGGACCACGTGTCCGGTATCCCACGAGTTATATATTGAAACAAGGCAACCGGAAGAGAAGAGCGAAGGATAGAGACGATGTCGGAGGGCGAAGTGGTTTGCGTTACTGGAGGCAGTGGTTGTATTGGCTCGTGGCTCGTCCGTCTCCTTCTTGACCGCGGTTACACCGTTCACGCTACCGTTAAAAATATCAGTTACTCACTCACTCTCTCTTGATTTCATTTCATTCTTAAAACTCATCTGCAGCTTTTAATTAGGAATTATTTTCTTGTCACAGACGATGGAAGAGAAACTGAACATCTCAAGGCCCTGGAAGGAGCGGACACGCGTCTCCGTCTCTTCCAGATCGATCTCCTCGACTACGACTCCATAGTCACTGCAATCGACGGCTGTGCTGGCGTCTTCCACCTCGCTTCTCCCTGCCCTATTGATCAAGTCCTCGATCCTCAGAAGGAGCTTCTCGATCCTGCAATTAAAGGAACCGTCAACGTGCTCACGGCAGCTAAGGCTGCTGGAGTCAAGCGCGTGGTGGTCACTTCCTCTACTACCGCTATCACTCCCAGTCCTTACTGGCCAGCTGATAAAGTCAATACGGAGGAGTGTTGGACTGACGTTGAATACTGCAAGCTCAAAGAAGTTAGTTAGCTATTTAATTTTTTCAAGTCAATGATGCTTGCTTTTGAATTTTGTCATTGTTGTTCAATCAACACTAACACTCCTCGGCAAGTTAGTTATTATAGTTAGTTAGCATCATTTAACATGCAATTCAAGGGTACAAGTGCACTGATACGAAGTAGATTAATACTATTTTTATAAACTCTTCAAAGAAATTTACTTGTACGGATGTGTCATGATTTAATCGGTTAACAATTAGATTTCAAATTTTAATTACATTAATTACTTCAGATGATGAGTAAATCATTCAGTAATACCATGAATATTTGTATGGATGAGTTCGTATGCATAGTTTGTAAGGTAGCATCACTTGTAATATCATAAATAATCATATTCATTAAGGTTGCCAGTTCAGTATTCATTCCTTTTTCTTTGTTGTTTCTTTTGTTTCAGTTATGGTATTCGCTCTCCAAAACACTAGCTGAGAAGGCCGCCTGGGAATTTGCAAAGGAGAATGGTCTAGATGTTGTGGTGGTGAATCCTGGTTTTGTCTTGGGTCCTACTATTCCTCCCACACTCAATGCTAGTATGGTCATGCTTTTACGCCTTCTCCAGGGTAATCCTCTTTACCTACTTGTTTTAACCTCAAATTTTCTTACTCAATAGGGTTCATTGGGACAAGCCTTTGATGGGTTTAATTGACATGAAATAGACACGCAGAAACATCTGGTCAAGTTATTTATAATGACTTTTTGTTCAATATGTTTAGCATTTTTAAAAGGTTCGTTCCATGCTTGAATGAAGGAAAAATATGCATTTACAGTGATACATCACTTGTGTTCTTCTCCTTCCTTACTAGATGACATTGCGGATTTATATCCATATTATTTTACTTAATTTAAGTCTTTTGCGGATAGATGTTTGGGGAAAAGAGGCCTTAAGATCTGCATTTTTAAAAATTTTAGCTTGATTCATGGAGTGATCTACTCTCATCTGTGGTTAACTTTTAAGATCGGCACTTTTATTTGTGATTTTGAGTTGATAACACAAATGGTGAAAATTGATGGTTTGTCTATGTTTAGGTTGCACTGAGACATACGATAACTTATTCACGGGATCAGTTCACTTTAAAGATGTTGCCTTAGCTCATATTTTGGTGTATGAGAACCCATCAGCTAGTGGAAGGCACTTATGTGTTGAAGCTATATCTCATTTTGGTGACTTTGTGGCCAAGGTTGCAGAACTTTACCCTGAATATAATGTGCCCAGGTAAGAAGTTACTTTCTACAGGTGCATAATGGATTCGTAACAGAAACCGATGCTCATCTCTCGTGTCTAGAATTTGATGTTATATGCCACAAATGATATCAAATTTTTTAGACTGCCCATCATATTGCATGAATATGAGAGGAGCATTAGTGATCTACACATTATATGGCTGAATAAGGAAGATATAGAACTTCCAAGGCACTCTTTTTTCTTGTCTTTTCACGAAGAAACCTTCTGTTTTGTGTTGGATTAAGCTGAAATACTTTTGACTTTATAAAAGAAGTCTGATTTCGGAATATATCCAATCCTATCAATTGTGAAATAGATCTTCTTAAAGTGAAATTCTGTGTGCCTCAGCTGAACTGTTGAGGGAAACCAAATATATGTACACAGCTTTATTGTGCATTTTCGTATCTTCTAATTGCTTTTAAGTCTTTCAAATAGATGTCTCCCAGAAGTGCAATACTCGTCTGCTTCCTACTTGTTACAAGTCTGTTATTCAGTAGTTTGCTTAAATTCTCTGTGCCATTGTAGATAAATTATTTTTCTAACTATTCTGTAGGTGATTTTTTGCCATAAAATGGTTTAGGTAGGCATCTAAATCTCAATTTCAATCCCATCACTCAATCTAATGAAGTGATTTGATAAATCATAAGCTGCTAAATTTCATTTACTGGCATCTTTTGTAGTTTGCCAAAGGATACCCAACCGGGGTCGTTGAGGACCAAGGATGGATCAAAAAAACTGATGGACATGGGCATGCAATTCATTCCGATGGAACAAATTATCAAGGATGCCGTTGAGAGTTTGAAGAGCAAGGGCTTTATATCTTGAATGAAGTTGTCCTTGTGAGCTACAGCTTAACTTTTTCATCCGTACTATGAAGTGATGAGTGGTGAGGGCTTGTATCTATAATATAAGTGAATGGTATGTAACGGCTAATGTACTCATTTGCACCATTAGAAGTTATTAAGTACTGGGGTGGCTTGTATGAATACTTTTAGTTAGTTGAGAATAATACTACTCATCCGAGTTTTTATGCTAAATGATGTGTAATTAATCCGTGATTGTGAGGATATGATAAATGATATAGTAGCTTTAACTTAGTGTCACATGGCACGATTTAGGATAGAATTTTGGAAGAGTAATGTTAGATTTATAATATTTATATAACTTAAATTCTAAAACACGTCATGACGTGATAGTTTACATAATAAAAATTTATTAGAAATATAAAAAAATAAAAATAGATGACAAAAATTATATCTCTAATAATATTTTATCATTTAAATTGATATATTATGTTTTAGAATTTTTGTTGTATGATTTTTGTAAATTGAACATTGTTGATTTTGGAGTGTTAGCTCTGCTTATATATGTTAAATGCCTTTTTAGCTAACCTATACCTGCTTTTACTGGTCTTTAAAATATCTTGAAAGAATAATTCTTCTGCTCCTCCATCTTCATTTTCTTATTTGGTGGCCCTCTAAGTCATGGCAGACTGCGGAAGCTCTAATACTATAGTTTCAAGTACTTTATATTGTTCTGCTCAAGAGAATCATTTCCTATGACATTATGCTTTCTGATGACTGCCTGCTGGAAGATGCTAGGTTGAATGGAGCTCTCATAGAAGAAAAGGAACGTCGTAAAAGGTTGGGATTGGTTATTGAGCTTTAATGTCTTCCTTTTTCGTTTTTGCTTCTCTTGTATAATTAGAGTATTGTTTTGATGTATATGAACTCCTGTTAAGATATTTCTTGGCCTTCCCTGGTGTAGAGCTTGATTCAAAAGGCTTTTGGGTTTTCAGATTCTCCTTGGCTTTGAAATGTTATTTGCATTGCATTGGACATGTTAGAATTTGGTGCTCACTCAATCTTATCTTGTCTTTGTATCGTAGGTGGACCGAAAGCTGCATGTGTTGGTTGTGCTGGTTTCGCCGCATTCTCAGTTGTGATAGAGAAGTTTTTAGACAGACATACTTGAATACACATGTTTTACTCCTGCATCAGTTTTAACAACGATGATTTATCGGTTAGTCTGTGGATTCTATTATTCATTTTTTAAAGTAATGCTGCATTAGGGAAAGGATATATGGGTGGAACACAGTATAGCTCCAATACCCTTGTGTCGTTTCAATTTTTTCATCCACCATAGTGGATATGTCAAATTATATGGCTTGGCTTGGGCTGTCTTCAAAGAATAAAATTTCAAGTTTAGTTGTTAATTGATTTATGTAGAGTGCATATTTTGCATGTATTAAAAGATTGTTTGTCCAATCAGTGCATCCATTCAAGGTCGAAGCAAAATTTGATACTCGGTGGGGTCAGTGTGGAAAAATAAAAATTAAGGGGGGCCTCAAAAAAGACATGGGATTAAAATGACAATAAATAAAAATTTATATATATATATATGAAGCACTAAATGAAAAAAAAAAAAAAAAAACCTTGATAGAGATCGGTGAAAATGGAAATTATTTGAGGTTGTTGAAAATTTAAGATGGTCATGTGGCGGTCCAAGAATTTTTAAGAGAGGTTTGTATATCTTTCTATCAAATGTTTAAACTATCATCAATCAAATCAAATAAAAATTGAAATCAAAGATTAACTTGTCAGGTTAAAGTTTAATTGAATATTTCTATTTTGGTAGTAGTATTACATTTCAATTAAAAAATACAGTCAAATGTTAGGGATAGTTGTATTAAGTGTTTTGCAGTTAAATGTTTGAGATGGTATAAGTGATCAAAGGGTGGTATGAGAAAACTTTGGCACAGAATTCCATTATTATTAATGAGCGGTTTTACGACTTTTTATGTACACAAACAATTTATGTAATCTAGTTTTGTACACAAACAATTTATGTAATCTAGTTTTATAATTCTTTGTTATATATATATAACTTTTTTTTTTCTTGATGCTCATTTTGTATGGGCTTTTAGTTCAATATTTTTATTTAATGAGTGTGGTTATTGGCAATAACTTATTGAATGCATTGTTTGGGCTTATAATAAATTAAAATTTGCCCATACTATTAAACCTAGAGCCTCAAACATTGTACAAGGATGTATTATAATAGTAGCCTATTGCCTTGGGCGTGGAATTGCCCCAATATAGGTGTTCTTCATAGAAAGAATTATTGTATTAGGATAATGATTAGGGGGATTTGAAAGGCATTATGATATTAAGTCGAACCTCAAAGGTTCTTGCAGGACTCCCTCTATACTGTTTATATAATGTATTAATCTCTGCAAAATATGGGGATGGATTAAAATGGTATTTTCAAAAAAAATTTGGGCTGAAGTGATAAACACGAGAGGTTTGGCTGAAAAACGTATTTTCAAACTTAGGACGAAATGGACCACGTGTCCGGGATCCAATGAGTTATTTATTGAACAAGGCGACCGGAAGAGAAGAGCGAAGGATAGAGACGATGTCGGAGGGTGAAGTGGTTTGCGTTACCGGAGGCAGTGGTTGTATTGGCTCGTGGCTCGTCCGTCTCCTTCTTGACCGCGGTTACACCGTTCACGCTACTGTTAAAAATATCAGTTACTCACTCACTCACTCTCTCTTGATTTCATTTCATTCTTAAAACTCATCAGCAGCTTTTAATTAGAAATTATTTTCTTGTCACAGACGATGGAAAAGAAACTGAACATCTCAAGGCCCTGGAAGGAGCGCACACGCGTCTCCGTCTCTTCCAGATCGATCTCCTCGACTACGACTCCATAGTCACTGCAATCGACGGCTGTGCTGGCGTCTTCCACCTCGCTTCTCCCTGCATTGTTGATCAAGTCCTCGATCCTCAGAAGGAGCTTCTCGATCCTGCAATTAAAGGAACCGTCAACGTGCTCACGGCAGCTAAGGCTGCTGGAGTCAAGCGCGTGGTGGTCACTTCCTCTACTTCCGCTATCACTCCCAGTCCTTCTTGGCCAGCTGATAAAGTCAAGGCGGAGGAGTGTTGGACTGACGTTGAATACTGCAAGCTCAAAGAAGTTAGTTAGTTATTTTAATTTTTTCAAGTCAATGATGCTTGCTTTTGAATTTTGTTATTGTTGTTCAATCAACACTAACACTCCTCGGCAAGTTAGTTATTATATTTAGTTAGCATCATTTAGCATGCAATTCAAGGGTACAAGTGCACTGATACGAAGTAGATTAATACAATTTTTACAAACTCTTCAAAGAAATTTGCTCGTACCAACTGATGTGTTGTGATTTTATCGGTTAATAAGTAGATTTCAAATTTTAATTATATTAATTACTTTAGATAATGAGTCGATCATCCAGTAACACCATGAATGTTTGTATAGATGAGTTTGTATGCATAGTTTGTAAGATAGCATCACTTGTAATATCATAAATAATCATATTCGTTAAGACTGCCAGTTCAGTAGTCATTCCTTTTTCTTTGTTGTTTCTTTTGTTTCAGTTATGGTATTCGCTCTCCAAAACATTAGCTGAGAAGGCCGCCTGGGAATTTGCAAAGGAGAATGGTCTAGATGTTGTGGTGGTGAATCCTGGTTTTGTCATGGGTCCTGCTATTCCTCCCACACTTAATGCTAGTATGGTCGCGCTTTTACGCCTTCTCCAGGGTAATCCTCTTTACCTACTTGTTTTAACCTCAATTTTTCTTACTCAATAGGGTTCATTGGGACAAGCCTTTGATGGGTTCAGTTGACATGAAATAGACACTCAGAAACATCTGGTCAAGTTATTTATAATGACTTTTTGTTCTATATGTTCAGCATTTTTAAAAGGTTCGTTCTATGCTTGAATGAAGGGAAAATATGCATTTACAGTAATACATCACTTATGTTCTTCTCCTTCCTTACTAGATAACACTGCGGATTTATATCCATATTATTTTACTTAATTTAAGTCTTTTGCGGATGGATGTTTCGGCAGTTTTCAATAATAGCTTGATTCATGCAGTGATCTACTCTAATCTGTGGTTAACTTTTAAGATCAGCACTTTTATTTGTGATTTTGAGTTTATAACACAAATGGTGAAAATTGATGGTTTGTCTATGTTTAGGTTGCAGTGAGACATACGAGAACTTATTCATGGGATCAAGTCACTTTAAAGATGTTGCCTTAGCTCATATTTTGGTGTATGAGAACCCATCAGCTAGTGGAAGGCACTTATGTGTTGAAGCTATATCTCATTATGGTGACTTTGTGGCCAAGGTTGCAGAACTTTACCCTGAATATAATGTGCCCAGCTAAGAAGTTACTTTCTACAGGTGCATAATGGATTTGTAACAGAAACCGATGCTCATCTCTCGTGTCTAGAATTTGATGTTATATGCCACAAATGATATCAAATTTTTTAGACTGCTCATCATATTGCATGAATATGAGAGGAGCATTAGTGATCTACGCACGATATGGCTGAATAAGGAAGATATAGAACTTCCAAGGCACTCTTTTTTCTTGTATCTTCATGAAGAAACCTTCTGTTTTGTGCTGGATTAAGCTGAAATACTTTTGACTTTATAAAAGAAGTCTGATTTCGGAATATATCCGATCCTATCAATTGTGAAATAGATCTTCTTAAAGTGAAATTCTGTGTGCCTCAGCTGAACTGTTGAGGGAAAGCAAATATATGTACACAGCTTTATTGTGCATCTTCGTACCTTCTAATTACTTTTAAGTCTTTCCAAATAGATGTCTCCCAGAAGTGCAATACTCGTCTGCTTCCTACTTGTTACAAGGCTGTTACTCAGTAGTTTGCTTAAATTTTCTGTGCTGCCTTAGATAAATTATATTTCTAATTATTATGTTAGGTGATTTTTTGCCATAAAATGTTTTAAGTAGGCATCTAAACTTCAATTTCAATCCCATCGCTCTATCTAATGAAGTGATTTGATAAATCATAGGCTGCTAAATTTTCATTTGCTGGCATCTTTTTGTAGTTTGCCAAAGGATACCCAACCGGGGTTGTTGAGGACCAAGGATGGATCAAGAAAACTGATGGACTTGGGCTTGCAATTCATTCCGATGGAACAAATTATCAAAGATGCTGTTGAGAGTTTGAAGAGCAAGGGCTTTATATCTTGAATGAAGTTGTAAGTGTGAGCTACAACTTTAGTTATTCATCTGTACTATAAAGTGATGAGTGGTGAGGGCTTGTATTTGTAATATAAGTGAATGGCATGTAACGGCTAATATACTCATTTCAAGGGCTTATCTTGAATGAAGTTGTACGTGCGAGCTACAACTTTAGTTATTCATATGTACTATAAAGTGATGAGTGGTGAGGGCTTGTATTTGTAATATAAATGAATGGCATGTAACGGCTAATATACTCATTCGCACCGTTACTAGTTATAAGTGCTGAGGTGGCTTGTATGAATACTTTTAGTTCAGAAAAATACTACTCATTCGAGTTTTTGAATTGAATGATGTGTAATTAATCCATGATTGTGAGGATAGATAAATGATACAGTTGTTTTAACTTAATGTTACATAATGTGATTTAGAATATAATTTTAAAAAAGTAATATTAAATTTATAATATTTATATAATCTAAATTTTATAATATATAATATATTATTACGGGGTAATCTACCTAGGAAAAATTTATTAGAATTAAAAAAACAGAAATAAATAAATAAAATAATCTCTTTAATAAGATTTTATTATTTAAATTATTATATTATATTTTAGATATTATATTGTACGGCTGTTGAAAACATAGGATTATTGATTTTGAAAAGTTGGCACTACTCATATATATGACCCGTATGTTGAATGCCTTTTCAGACACCGTGTACCTGCTTTTGCTGGTTTTCAAAATATCTTGACATGAAACAGATTTTAGAAGTTGACAATTTTGACGTTGAAGCAGTTTTTTGTCTTTCTATGGAAATTATAGCATCATATTAAATACTGTATAACTATATCGGGTCTGTCTACAGTATATTCGATGTATCAGTATAACATTTGTCAATTTTTTGTAAATTCAGTGTAAGAGTTGTAAATCTTTATATAAAAATCGTAAATGTGAAAAAAAAAGTTGTAAATTCCCATTTACGACTTTTATACAATGATTTACAACTTTTACGCTAATTTACAAAAAATCGAAAATAGTTTTATTTACAATTTTTACGCTCCATATTTACAATTTTTATATAAAAATTTATAACTTTTATATTAAAAATTACAAAAATTTAAAAAAATAATACACCGATATAATTAATGTAACGTAACTAAAGCCATAACTACTACAAAGTGGTGAGAGTGTCATTGAATGTTTGCGGCCGTAATTGTCGCCTTGCAATCTTGCTTTGTGAAATTGAGGTATTTGTGATTCTCTCGAGAAATATCTGTCAAGATAAGATGCCGCTTGTGTCAGATATTATTAGGAACCAGACAATCTATTCATTCGACTCTGAGGGCCCATAACAAAAGCTGAAAGGCCCATAAAAGGCTAATTGCTCATTAATTATATCCCGTTTCATTTCATGTTCCGAGTTTTTGACCGGTTAATTAAACTTTCATTTCATGGACCGTGATCAAACATTTCCCCTGTTCTCTCTTTTCCTGTGGCTGTACTCGTTATTTTTCATCAGTTGTTTATTACGAGTCGGAGTTACTTGTTCAGCTTCGGCAGCCACGGCCCAGAATAATGAGAATGCAAAAGTGTCTCTTGAACTATACTATGAGACGCTCTGTCCTTACTGCTCAAATTTCATTGTTAATTATCTGGATAAGCTCTTCCTGGAGGATGATGGACTTGCATCTGTTGTTGATCTGAAGCTCATCCCATATGGCAACGCCCGGATTGGACCCAACTCTACCATCTCCTGCCAGGTGCTCCCAACTCATCATCACCTTTATCTCCGCCGCTAACTAAATTTTGTTGATTATATATTTGTTTCATTTGGATATGGGATTGTTGATATTTTATAAACTGGACCAGAAAAATTAATAATAATAGCAATAATATTTAACCCCCAAAAAAAAAAGAAAATTTTGACCAGTTGTTAGTCTCTGGATAGAATTATCTCACCAATCTGACAACTGAATTTCTCTGTCCCGACCTCACGTGCTAACATGTATTTAGTTGGGTAGTTGGGTTCTTAGAAAACCAACCAAATCAAGCCACACAAAACCCTTCTCATTTTCATCTCAGATTGAAGGTTTCATCCATGGCTTCTCGACAAACACTTGCCTTCTGCATGTTCTTGTTGAGCCTCTGCTCATGTACTGTTTCGGATACCAAAGTTGAATTGGGTGTATACTACGAGTCCTTGTGCCCTTACAGTGCAGAATTCATTCATAAATATTTAGTTAAGCTCTTTAAAGATGATGGTCTCCTCTCCATCGTTGACCTCAAGCTTTACCCTTGGGGTAATGCCAAAATCATAAACAGCACCTTCGAATGCCAGGTCCTTTTTTTTTTTTTTCCTGAAATCATTATCGAATTGGTGTTTATTTCTTGCCCAGAAAAAAGCAAAAAGAAAACAGAAACCTACAATTTGTTTTGAAGTTCTTCATTTTTGAATTTACTGGCACTTGCATTTATTTTGATGTTTGTTTGCAGCATGGTCCTTTTGAATGCTTGTTAAACACAGTGGAAGCTTGTGCAATCAGTGTCTGGCCTGATGTGGTAAGCCTTTGTTTGAATTTAATATAAGCTTATCTATGCGCTTACTGATAACTAGGAAATAGTGTTATGGAACGTTTCTGAAAGCCAATGGTAGTTTTTGAGAAAAAAATTATCATCTTAAATTCTTGTTAACGGCCATGTTGTGATGCAGCACGAGCATTTTTGGTTTATCTATTGCATTGAGACCCTGGTGCATAAGCATAAGTTCCAGGAGTGGGAAAGATGCTATGAGAAATTGCACGTGGATCCCCAACCAATTTCTGACTGCTATACCAGTGAATATGGGACAGAGGTTAGGTCCAGTTCTTTTATAATCTTTATTCCACTATGCGTGAGTTGTATTTGGTGGCTTTTGTGCGAGCGTCAACGTGACTATCCCCTCAAGAATTGCCTTGTGTCAAGTATTAGCCTTGCCTGCAGCAGTGTGAAGATTATATGCTGTTTTGAGTATAAGAAATTGTGTATTATTTGCTCAGAAACTTTTGTGTTCAACAAAAACTGGGATGCCATTTTGGCATGTCTTCTGCCAGTGTGTAGGAGAATCTGCTGTTATTCGATGATAAAAAACTGATCTCTTGGGTGTCTGACTTTTCTTTAATGTGAAAAACAAACTAAAATGACCTTTGGCAAAATAAAGAATTGCAAATGAGTGTATGTGGAGGAAATGTAATGGAATTAGGAAACGATTAAGCCTTGCTGCTTGTGGAATTGGTGTAAAAATTAGCATTGTTATATGCCTTTCTTGCAACTTTGAACAATTGGTGAGGATAGATAATGGCACTGCACCAACTGCAGGAATGCTGAATACTGCATTACTCGGTTATTAGACCATCTAGCAAGATTAACGCTTGCTGAACTTGCCTTTTAAATTGACTACAAACTTGACTAACATGGTGTGACCTCATATTATATGTTGGCCTTCCAACGTTTGGATTAGCTCCAAACTTTTATTTATGTCCTTTTCTTTTCCTCTTCTACTGTAATTTATTTGCATCGTAAATTAATTTATAATTTGGATTATTATTTTTATGCAGCTCGAGTTGCAATATGCAAATGACACAATTTCCCTTGAGCCTCCTCATGAATATGTGCCCTGGGTTGTTGTGGATGGACAGCCACTTTATGAGGTGTGTTTCTTTTACCTTACCATTATTCAAAGGAATCCATTCCCCTTTTTTTTTCAAGCTTCCACCAAGGCCATAATTACCCAAATGAATTTATGGAACCCAAAATGTACTGCTTTAGAATGTCATACAGGTTATATTGTTGTTCATAGAGGATTACCATGAACACCTTGATTTCTTTGTGTTAGAAAGATTGAATGATTGATTACTAAAATCCGGAATGACTGATTGCTCTTGCTGCAGGACTATGAAAATTTTATAACCTATATCTGCGAGGCTTACAACGGGACTGCTGTGCCCAAGGCTTGTAAAAAATTATCCGCAGTCGACGAAGGGAAAGCAGAGCCTACATCTCCAGTTTGTTATAAGGAGACAACAACTTTCACACGAATTAGATCAACCATTACATCATGGATGCGTAAGATGAAGATGGAAGCTTTACTGTAGATGTCTCCATGGTTTTATCTACTTTTCATTTTGCTAGCTCATGAGTCATGACTGGTAGTCTTTAATTGTTGAGTTCCTATAGTCAGCTTGCCAATATCGCAGTCCCCATTAAGAAAAGCTGCTAGTAAATTGTAAGTTGCTATTTGACATGGAGTTTGAATAATGACTCTTGTTATAAGTTTTTTGTTAAATGTATATATTTTATATATGTCTTGCTTTCATTGAAGGATACTAAGTGTGGGCAGAAACCCTTCCCTGATTTTAGTGGAGGATTGCCTCTCCTAATATTTGCCAACCTGCATTTGGGAATTACTCTAAAATTTGGAGATTTGGTCAACAGCAGCATTATCTCCTAAACAACATTACATACTTCTCATCGCTGTTGGAGTTTTAAGAAAAAAAGTTAAAGAAGGTTAATTTCATTGGGCAACCCTTTAAGTTTTATCTTAATGTCAGAAAGAAATTAGAAGGCAATTTCCAAAACAAAAGCTAGCAGTTTTTATCCTAACACAAATTAACATTTTCTGTTTTTGCGAAAATCTCTAGTAGGGTCAAGATATCCTGATGACCATATCCTGGCCCATTAACCAGAGGTGGATCACAGGAATAGTAAATGTGTACATTGGGCCTGGGTTGCGGTGGTGGGCTGGATGACAAAGTTTGATACAAAGAGCAGTAAAAGCGAATTGATGTTGCGTGTTTAGCATCAGTGGTAGGGGAAATGAATACGTCCAATCCATCCCAAGATCAGATTGCATGTGGATGTGGCTTTCCCACCAATAAAATTCTATCTGCATCTGTATCTCACTAGAAAAGTCAGATGAATTAGGGTTCCATAAAGGCCAAGGCAGGGAAAAAGAAAGGAGGAAAGTGAGATAAGAGTAGTTTGTCAGAATATCTAAGCTTCAAAAATCTTGTCGGCGACCAAAACTACAGTTTGTCAAACCCCTTGTGACCCACTTCTCTGTTACGTACCCTTTTTTTCCTTCTCTTCTTCCATCTTAGCTTGATTTTTTTCACTGCATCAGCATTTACTTTCTTGACATTTACAACCGCATCTACTCTCGTCTCTCAACCGAGTAGTACTTACTTTGGTCTAGTAATTTATAATTTTACAGTATATATATTTGAATATAATTATCTATTAATCTGAGAAACTGTACATGCAACTGTTTCTTTGATTAATTGACATAAGACTCTGACTCGTATATGCATGAAAAAGAGAAGAGAATGGTAATTGTGAAACATAATGAAAATATGCTGAAGTTGCAGCCAGCAACGATGAACACACCTTATTTCTAGTTGCTTCTTTTGTCAATAAAACATCAGATTGCATTTGCATGCAATTGTAATTGTGAGAGCACGTTATCTTTCTATGTTTATAAGCAGTAGCAGCGACACTTTTAACATATAAATCGCAACTTAATTCAAAAGCAGATGCCTGTCTCTTCAACTCTCTGTGTACGTGTGTCTGGCTTTGTTTTTTAATTTGGTTAGAATTTTATTTTGAGCGTGGAAAGAGACTGAACGTACGACATTATTTTGTATGCTCCCAAAAGTAAACGACATTGCGTGGCCACCACTGTGGGTGCATAAGTGTAATTTTAATTTGTTTAAAAATTAAAAAAAAAAATTGACGCATCATCATTTATCAGCACGTAATGAATAATATTTGCTTTTAATTCTCCTCTCTTTCTAGAACATCAAAATGGCTTTTGCAAAACGTCATCAATGATTGTGATCACAGCTAGCTAATCATTTTATTTATTTTATTACTATTTCAGTGCTGGGGCGTTGATTAGCTGCCCTCCACTCCACAGTCCACTACTCCACTTCTTTCATCACCCAACAATATTATTATTCATTTTCTCCATTTACGAGAATTATAAATTTCTTTTCATTTAGAATACTTCATATATCAGTTCATGATGATTCTCCTAATTGTACTGTTACTCGTAAAGTTGAATTTCTCTACCACAAGATTGATTTCCATCTTAGAAACTACCAAATGCCCGGAATTTAACATCAAAAGAATATATAATTTTGACTGTGCTATGATATGACATGAACCCAACTTCGAACTTGTATATCTTCACATATGTTGTTTTCAACTCTGGTGCAGACTGCTAGTCTCCTGGAATAACTAATTTTTAAACCTAATCCAAACCTAAGTAACCATGTTGTCAACACCCTTCGATCTCCTCAAATTCGGTACTGAAATTGAAGAGAATATATATACATGATGGCCAATTAATTTGCACTTTGCAGATGACAGTGTTAGCATTCAAATTTAAAAGAGTCATGATCCATACCAGAAATGGTGGCCTGGTGGGGTTGCTAAAATTTGTTATTTTATAAGATATGGGAACAGTTGAGTTGATGCTTTAGTACTGGTAACAAAATTCTACTGTTTAGTTGAAAACCAGTACAAGATTCTCTCTCGAGTTCATGCCGTCTTTGACAAGCAAAGCTTATTGTTTGAACTGTAGAAATCTAGTTAGAGCCATTGGCAGACCCCCATTGGGGCCTAGCTCTTTCCTTTTCTTCTTATAATCATCTACTACTAATTATACGATAACACAAATCATTGCTAAATAATCTTTGCAGTCTTCACCGACCTAGCAGCTAGGAAGCGCCTAGATAGCTTGATGCTCCTATATATCAGATAATCGACATCTTTATATGTATAACATTATTTAATGGGTTGGTTTAATTTTAATAGTGATAAATTTGCTCACGGAATTTTGTAGGAATATTATTAAAATTTATATATTTAAGTTAATTAAAGTCTATAAACTTAAAAAAATGACAAACTTAATATGATCTTAGAATGTTTATAATCAAACGATCACAAGTGATCTTTAGAAAACCAACCAACTTAACAAATATATGGGTTTGAAGGAAAAGCATAGTAACAAGCAGCCTTGCAGGTCGGCATTTAACCAGTTGATGTCATTTTGGGATTAATGTTAAGTGAGGGTCCAAAGCAAGTCTCCAAGAAATTGTACTGATTTACTCACGATGCATTTCATTTGTCTCGTACAATTGAATTGCATTCAATCTCCCACGAAGACCACATTTGGATCCGGACAACCTAAAAACTGGAAGACAGATAATTGTTGTCTAAACGAAACACAGTCCTGTGACCGCTGCTGCACACAGAAATTGCAAATAGACGCGCAAATCCATAAATATACTGACCAAGGCAAACCAAATATTGATACATGTATATAGATATATGACATGACCCTGAATTTCAAAGACAAAGGCTGAGTAGGACCCCTCTTGAAATTTGATCTCTCTCCTTATATGATACGTACATGTATCATCCCCATTTATTCATTGAATTGATTGATATTTATACTAATATTGTTAAAAAGTCTACCATACAAGTACTAGATGTAATTACGTGAAAATAAGGTGCAAAACGGGTACGTGCTAGGACATTGTCCCACGCGTTACTGTATTGTCCATTTGTTTTTGTGCCCTATAAAACAAGGGCATGTGGGTGCATTGCCTTCTTAGTTTCTTTTTCTTTTTTTTTTTTAATCTCTTCGGATGCAAATGCAATGCAAATTGTGACCTAAAATAAAATAAACTAACTAGTATATATTCCTTTCAAACCATACGTCAATAATAATAATAATATGAAGGAGGTGTTGGACAAGACTACTCGGTGCAGGCGCCTTTACAAAGCCCCCACGCCAAGGCCACCCAACCGCACTCTCATCTCTCTCTTCTTCTTAAATGAAGAGTACCATGTCACGACAAATAATCAATAACACAGGTGAGACTAATGCAGATCATTTTCAGCGGCTACCAATGGCTTAGCTTTATATGTATACGACCATCAGGGATTTCTCTTTCTTTCAACAAGCAATTGCAATATGCATCTTGTGACGACATTTTCTCCAATCTCCTTTTGCACTTTGCATTTATTCCTATTAGCTCCATCCCATCAGAATTCCCTGCCCCCACGTACTCGATAACATGTACATACAAATACGATCAAACAAAAGAGATTAATCACTCTTTTTCTCTCTGTTGTGCCCTTTTTTTTGTTCATCCCTTATAGAAACCTAACGTAGGCAAGAGGGGAAAGATGAGAACCATTGAAGCGCCTTTTAAATTGAAAATAAACACACACACACACACATACATACATACATACATACATACATATATATATATATATATATGGAAAAGATGTATTCTTTTTTCTTTTGGCTTTTTGGGAGATTAGATATGGTTAAAGTTAAATGCACCCAAAAAAAAGTGAGAAATAAAGTAATCTAAATGAAATTATATGATTCTACAAAAAGCCAGTACAGAAAGAAGAAGAAATTGCTATATACAAAAGGGTACAATATCACATATAAAAATAAAGAAAAGGTAAGGAAGGAACCAAACAAATGTTTCAAACAATACAAAATATAATTAAAGGGCCACTATGATTATGAGCAGAGCTATAAATGCTGTATGATTTTATTGGATATGGGTCTACAGGGAAATTGAGAAAATAGGTTTTGTTGGGGAGTGCCCGGTGGGTCTATGCTATAATAACTTATAATATAATATTAATAACAATAATAATAACCATAATAATGTTATTAATAATAGAAGGGAAGCAAGGGTTGGCTAAAAGTCGTTTTCATATTGAGGTGGTGGTTACCCAAATAAAATAAGAGCTGCAATGAGAAGGATTATTATTATTATTATTATTATTATTATTTTCTATATTATTGATGCTTGCGTCCTATATCTTTTTCTAATTGTTGTTATCACAGAGAAATGCAGTTTTCAAAGGCAAGAGAGTGTGAGAGAAAGAGAGATGAGAGATCCAAAATGTGTAAAAATATCCCAATCCGAAGAACCCAAAACACAAAATCTTTAAAATCTGAAAACAAAATCTTTGATCGAGTTAACTATAAAGGGGGAGCACCTGAGACTGAAAGTGCAAAATGTGTAAATCAGATTCAGAGGCGCACGTGTGCTGGTGTATATCATCATATTTAACAGAAGAAATGCCTTCTTTGGGGAGCCCAGCCGAGATCAAGAGCCGGGGACCAGATGCACAGTTACTGAACAAAGACCAAGAGATCCATTGCCTACAAGACTAATTGACTCACTCGCTCACTCTCTCACACTCACTACTGACCACTAGACTGTTGTATTGTTGCGTGTTGCCCTTCTTGCAAACAAGGCCACCGCGCAGCGCTCTCCCAGTTGGAGCCAGAAACAAATCTTACGCAACAGTACTGCGCATAAACGAGAACAAGAAAACGCTAACATTTCAACTAAATAATTCCCAATTACACTTTTTAATATTCACGATCAATTTGATCTTACTGCAGTGTGAACATTTTCATTTTATGATGATTTCTTCTGCAGAAGAAAACCAAAACCAACAGATCATAGATGAGCTGATTATATATTGATCAAATTTAATTTCTTCCACATATATAAAAGCAATATAAGATGTACATATAACAAAATACTTGTTGCATGGAGTTTACCAGGTCAAATCAAAATAATAAAGAAACCAAAACCCAATAGTAAATGACTAATTATGATGATAATGATGATGCCTAGCTCGCTTGTTTTACAGGATGAATGATCTATGATGGCTTGAAGAAGTCTAGTGCGCCTAAGCTAAGCTAAGCAAAGATGGTAACTTGTTCACCCTTTTATGTATGTCAATGTTGTGTTACTTATGATAAGTTGATAAAATGATTAGAACATGTAAAGTAGATGCGGAAACAGCAAATTACTAGAAGAGAAAAACGGAAAGAAAAGTGAGGAAATTTAGATACAACAATATAGGCAGCTAGCTAGGCAAAGCAATAGAATTGTAAGAAGTGTATAATGAGTGAGAGAGATAATTTCTTACTAGAATTCTATCTCTATTAATTTTGCGTTCATCCATCATGTCATGTCATGTCATGAGGAAGTCGATCGATCCAATTATAAGAGAATCGCAGAAACAAATTTTTTCTCATCATCATATCATCATCCCAATAGAAACAGATTATGATAAGAAACAAAACAGCAAAACAGTGAAACTATACTGTTGTCGTCGGAGCAGCAGCAGCAACAGCGGCAGCAGCATTCCGAGCAACCACACCACTAGCCTCACCACCTCCACCTCCACCTCCACTCCCTTCACCACCACCACCACTAGTCCCACTACTCCCTCCGACCGACAAGCCCACAGAAGCGGCGGTGACTACTGCAGCAGCTGGCCTTTTTCGCTTCTTCTTCTCGTAAGGTATTCCTCTAGCTTTGGCTTGGCCTTCCCTAACCTCCCTCAAATAAATCCTCACAGCCCTAGCCCCAAAAGGGTTTGACTCTGGCCGTCCCCCGTTCTCTTCGTAAGCTGCTCTAAGCCGTCCGATCAAGGCATCTAGACTCCCCCACGCTTGCTTCAACGGACAAGCGCAAGGAGCAGGCGGGTTAGGGTGTCCGAAATAGGGACAGCCGGCAATATGAACCTTAGTCTTCCCGAACTGGTCTAGGTACTTCAAGAACTCTATAACGTGTGCGCCACTGCACCGAGCTAGCGTTAGTGGGGGCTTGTGGTTTTTAAGGTACTGCAAGAAAGTGTTCCAGTCTCGTCGTTTCTGCGATTCATACCGACTTGGTGGAGCTGGAGAGGTGGAATCCGGTGGTTGTGATGGGGCGGGGACAGAAACTGGTGGTGGTGGTGCTGATGATGAACCTTGGGCGATATTGGGGACAGGTGCACCGCCGCCTGAAGCTGAATCCATGAGAAGGTGTTGGGGTTGTTAGGGCGATGATCACCTATTTTCAACCCTTTTTATGAAACGAAATTCGAGTAAGCATCCAAGGAGGAAAGGAAAAGAAGATATATATATATATATATGTAACTAATTGTATAAATATATATATGAGTTCGAATTGAGTTTGATGATCTAGAGAGAGTATGGCTATGGCGTTTGAAACTAGTTAAGCAAAAATGATTTTGAATGTTGAACTGGTCGATCTTTTTCACGGGAAAGAGTTGTTATGTTGTTCTTTATTCGTGAGAAGGAGAGGGTTTTGGGGAAGAAAATTTAAGAGAGAAAGAGAAAAGAGGAAGAAAGAAGGAAAGAGAAAGTGAAAGAGAGAGATAAGTGTCGATGATGGGACGTAAAAAAGAAATAAGGATGAATGAAATATGAAAATGAATATATGAATGACTGAGTGAGAGAGACGCTCCCCCTCTCTCTAAAAACAAAACATAACATAAAATAAAAACACAACTCCAAACTCAAGACTTCACTTACCACACAAAACAAAACAAAAGAATACCAAAAAAATGTACATATATATATATATATATACACATATATACTTGCAATGCAGTAAATAGTAAAAATAAAAATAAATTTCTAATGAGAGAGAATGGAATTGGTGGTAGTACGGTAGTATTATTATAATTCATCTAATTAATTCATTTTGCCTCATTCACAAATCACATGGTGGCCCCCAAGGACGTGACATGTTTCTCATTCACCCCCCTCGGACTCGATCGGGCTCGGCCCCTCCACTCCATTCTCAACTCTCTCTCTTTCTTCTTTTCTCAAAACTCTTAGAAGGTGCGTGTCCATTACATTCCATGCCTGCCTCCACTTGGGAAGGACTATATCAATCCGTGTTGTGCACGTGCATTGCTGCATGGATTGCTATATAACCTCATCACTGATCACGATCCAATTAATAACATTTTCATCATCATCTTCTTTCTTCTTCTTCTTCCCTTGCGCCTGCAGCCTTTCACACAAGCCTCATCTCCTATTGCTTAAATTTCCCTTAACAGCTCTGTTCTCTGTGTAACAGTAGAACAAACATAAATATATTTATTAAATGTTCTTCTCACAATTAAGAAGATGCATGTATATGCATTCATTATAGGACAATTTTGCTTCCCAACTATATTGATACTCGGCTTAATTAATTTCTTATTACATTACTATTCTTTTAATTTACCGTATCATATCATATATCATATCAGTAAAACTAAACTTACAATCTAAATACAATATAAGGTTTATCATCGGATGGGATAATCCAAGTAGTAAAATCTTAATCTACTTAAGGCGTGACTTTCGTAATTTATTTTTGTTTTTTCTTCTCCAATAATAGTTTATTTTTGTTTTTTCTTCTTCAATAAATTTTTGTCATATATATTATCACATCATGTTACAAATATAGATTTTAAATTTTATTTATATTATAAATCGAGTACTACTATTAGTATATATTATAAGAGACAAAGTTAATTTAATTAAATTTTTTTTTCATATTCTCAAATTAAATTAAGTAAATTCAATAAGTAAAGATGGTCTCATAATTAATGGACTTTGTCAAGCTTTTTATTAATAGAAAATTAAAAAAAATTGTAAAATAAATAATATGATACTCCTATAAACAAAATTTTCAACCCAATTTGACCTCATCATTAGCAAATGTTTTAAGAAAGTCCATCTATGAAAGTGCCTTTCATGACTCGTGCAAGGGTCAAAGAGAATTGATGAATCATTTAAACTATTTTCTACCCAACATTAAAATAAAATTTGAGAGTACTTGTAAGCAAAATTAACCCATATATTTATAATTAATTAAGATTAGGGTTTGTGATCTAAAATTATGGCATCGGAGTTGAAGGTAGCTCTCTTTATTTTAAAAAGTAATTTAATTAAAAAAAATAGATTCTCAAAAGATGATGTTGTATTTACTGGATCGTTAGTTACAAAATCTTTACTTTCACTATATAAAATGTGGTACTGCGATAAGAACCCTTTGTCTTATACAAAATGGATATTGGATAATGCCACATACTCATCCTTTGTCTTTGGGGACCTTATTAATTTGTTTATTGCATAACTTAATAATAACCAATATAGCATATAACATTTATTTATTCATTGGATTCAACAAGGCTTTTTCTAATTCATTGTCTTTGGTCTTATACCCATTTTTTCATTTAATAAGTCCCCTCTTGTTGACCTTTGAAGTGGAGCTACTACTTGTGAAATTAATGAGTCTCTCAACTAAAGTGTAACTCAACTCTGAATTGAAATACTGTTCACTTCACCGTTACAAGTACGATTAATATATGCAGTAAAATATTCGTAAATAAATATTTGATGAATTAATAATTTCAATTACATAATAAAATTTTTCAAATCTGCGCCTATGTATTAAAATAATAAATTTGCTAACTATATAAGATACATTTTTTTTTTCAAATCCTTCATGACTCAATAAAAATATAAATTAATAATTGATCAAATATATAGCATAAATAGCGTATAAATCCATAATATTAAGGAGATTATTTTTTTTAACAACATCTAGTTTCTCAATTCTGCTATTTTTTAATATATGCATCCAAAGCTTTTTTTTTTTCTATCTAAATTTACTAAACTCAACCTCGTTTTTTTTTACAAAGTATGTACCATATTTGTTATATATATATATTTCATGTTGTAGTAAGGGTTTAAGGTTACTATTGTTTGAATGATCTCTTTCAGAAAACATTTGCTGAAACACGACTATCATTTAAATTATGATAATCATCGGCTAATATGTTTATTACTTGTTTAATAATCTCTTTATTAATAGGTGATTATATCCCTATATTATTTTCAATATGATAAATCAAAAGGTGCTCAACATCAATTACATTTCTTATGTAAAGTAAAAATAGCTTTATATAATACATTAACTTTTGATCACATTGTTCTATTATTATTTTCTATTTATAATACAGAAATCAGTTTGATAAAAAAAACATTACAAATAATTAAAACATAAAAACATTCATAACTATTTATTTATTAATAAATAAACAACCTTGTAAAATAATAAATTTTCATAGTTCTAACAGTATTAATTTATCGAGGTTTTACTGTATAGTTGCTTTGCTCGCTGATCATATATAATTAATCAAACCCATGTATGTCTCTACAAATCAAAGCTATAACTACTGGTTGATGGTTGTAACATTCTTTAAACGAAGTTCTGAATTAATTTATGATACTGTATACTTTAAATTAATATGTAAATATTAGCTGTTTTCAACATTAAATTTTCAACTATTTCGTTGAATGGTTATGCATGCATGCTATTGATGGAAGACATTTAAACTTGAGTATAGTACATATATCACGGTTTCCTGCATGTATAATTAAAGCTAACCATCAAAATTAAGTTTTCATTTAAATTATGTTAATTGTTTCTTAAACTTCGATTTTGTTGGATGTCATTATCAATAGTTATCATTCATTTTTCATATTTAGACCAATGAAGCTATTTACTTGATTTTTAATACTTCTAATGGTTTAATGAATAAAAATAATAAAGTTTTGTAACAGTGAAAATCCAATAAACTATTCACTGCTCGCTCTTTTTAATACATAAATATTGTCACTGTGACATGCATTCTCTAGGCTATTTGGTGATGAGGGATCTGCAGGCTCAGTAAAAGGTTTTGTTTTGCAATTCCATCTTATACCAAATCAGGGAAGTATTTATTTATGGGTTTAATATTGGTGAAAAAAAATATGCGAAGATGATTTGACAGACAAGACCAATGGAAATGACACAACTGAGCTGAGGCTGAGCCTCAAAGAAAACAAAAACACTCATCATTGACCGCATCACTACTCCCAATCTTTTGTTCATCCAAATTTAGAAAACCAGAGATTTACCTTTTTCGACTATATTTATTCTCATTACAATCTGATCTTCAGATTTACAGCAGAAGCCGCCCTCATCCTCTTTCAAATTGAAAATATTAGTTATAGGGTAAGCTTTAACGATGTTCTAGACTTAACTTGTATCATTAAAACAAATGTTAAGTGTTACGATATAAAATTTATATAGATTCACTTAAAATTTATATATTTTATGATTTTTACAAAATTTCGAGAGAATATCTAATTTTTAAAGGAATATACATAATCTTTTAGAGAATTTACATAATTTTCGATTGATTAATACGTGTTTTTAAGTCACATATTAAAACTATCTTTAATCATATCAGACAACTACTCCTTTCTTTTCATTTAATTCCTAACATATTACAATGTAATTAATTTCAACTACGTCTAATTTCTTTATATTAATGTTGAAATTGAGCAGTATTTATTTAAATTATATCTGTACTATCGTGGACGAAGGCATGAATTTATGATTTTTGTACAATTTTTTTTAGCATTTATAATTTTCAAAGAAATATATACAATCTTTAAAAGAATTTTTACGATTTTTTAGGGATTAATATGTATCATTCATACACAAGTTAAGACTACCTTTAATCATATCAAACAATTAAGACTACCTTTGATCATATCAAACAACTACTCCCTTCTTTTCATTTAATTCCTAACAAATTCAACATAACTAATTTCAACTAATGTGTCTAATCTCTTTATATTAATCTTGAAATTAGGCAGTATTTATTTAAATTATATTTGTACTATTGTGAAAAAGGCATGAGTTTGTATGCCTTGGCCTATTCACTTGTTAGCTTAAATTATATAATTTTTAATTGCAATTGGCATTCGGTTGCCTGTGAGACACTGTAGAGACTGTCATCCACCAAATGAAGCTAGAATGGTCCACTGCTTGTAAGCTTTAATTAATTAAAAATAAACTTTAATGAGTATTAATTAGTAGAATATTACTATTCAAGTTTTGAGAATATTAGGTTTCATGATCATTATTCTAAGGCAGAATAGAATATTACTCCCGTGGCTTAGATATATATGATAGCTTATATATAAAAAGAAAAAAGAAAAATCAAGAGTGCAAAACCCAAATTTGATAATTAAACAATGAATTATCTATACATTCTTGTTCATGTGTGGCTTCCAAATTAAATTAAATAATTAATAAACAAACAAACCCAATTTGTCTAACGAGGTAACAAGAGTGAGAATGTGAGATGGTGATGAGTGATGAAGGATGGATTCTCCATATATAAGATCACATGTGAGTTGTGGTTAAGTCAACTTGACTTACCACGACTTAGGATTCTCAAATTTGTTCACAGGTTCAATTTATGGCCAATATTATATCACTGGCGATTCGTCAGTCAATTGATCATAATAAAACTAAAATTTACTTCCCGTGACGCTTTTTTTTTAATTTTTTTTAATTTATCATATTTTATACATTTGATCGATTAGAACCAAAATTCTTGGTATGAAGTTTATAGCTATCCATATTAGTCTCGTGCTGAGAGAGAAAGAGAGATCTACATCTAGAGATTATTATTAATAATAATTTCTGATACGATAATTCATTCATCTATACTGTACTATACTTGTTCATATCATTTCATTGCCTTGTCTTCTATTGGCCTTAAATGCACTCATCAATACAAAATTCCTGTATAGTTAATTGGATCATTTCATAATTGTTATTGAAATTAATGAAATTGCTGTCTCTTGCATTTTGATTTTTTTTAACCGAAGTGTCTAGACTAACTTATACGTACATCGACTAATCTTTAGAAGAAACTAACACAATCACAATCCATTATCGTGATCTCTCACTTAAATTATGAGAGAAGCCTGTGTAAGAAACCGAACTTAACTTGTAATCATGCATCTAATCATACAATCTTTGGTTCGCCCGTACCGTTGGACTAATATATGAAACGTTGCATTTTGAAATTGATCATACTATCGTAAGAAAATTTAATTGATTAATGAATAGTAATGGAGAGATTAATTTCTTATTTTTGTACAATTATTTATTTTTTATAAATAAATAAAAGAGAAAGATAGTTAGGTTACTTAGCGAGCGAAGCAACTTTGGAGGATGGAGGTAAATAAGTTAAAGCAGATGCATGTTGCAGTGGAGTTCCCCTTTGGATAATCCTCATTTGGGAGTCCCACATTGATTGGTTAAGGGAAGGTCATGGGGCTTATATATGGGAGGAGTTCCTCCACCTAATAGACTAGTCTTTTGGGCTGGATACTTGCTCCATATATGGTGGCCCATTTGTTGTAAAATTATTGTTGTGCGCAAGCGGAAGCGATCCGTAACAAGTGGTATCAGAGCCAACCCAAGACAGCAATGTGTGGACTCATTTGGTTCAGACAAGGATGGTGTTGATGCCCACCGGGGTCTTGTCGTTGTGGAGGATTATCGTTGGTGGTTCAGACAGGGATGGCGCCTACCACCGCCGGGGCCTTGTCTGAGGAGGGGGATTGTTGCAGTGGAGTCCCCATTTGGATAATCCTCATTTGGGAGTCCCACATTGATTGGGCTTATATATAGGAGGAGTTCCTCCACCTAATAGACTAGTCTTTTGGACTGGATACTTGCTCCATATATGGTGGTCTATTTATTGTAAAATTATTGTTGTGCACAAACAGAAGCGATCCGTAACAATGCAGTGGGTAGCCTGCAAGCGAAGGGAAGGAGAGCATGTTTTTAACTGGAAAGAAAATGTGCATTGACTGATGGAAACTTGAGTCCACCATTACTGGGCAGAATTTTAATTTCATGATCGTGGGGTACCCAGTATTATCGGGTGCATGTCAGTAGTGGGATTCCAAATGTCAGTAGAGAGATAAAGTTAACTTCTTACTGAAGAAGAGGCATGGATTGGAGATGAGATGAGAGGTTACGTGTGAATCTAATTAAAACCAAACTTTTCTCTCTTCACCTCTACGCTCTACAGTACTTGACATAACATAACAAGACAAAACAAAGCTACTGTTACTGTACTCAGAGAGAATACGAGGACGCTCCAACATCTTTCAGATTTCATTTTGTAAATTAAAGAGAGTTACCGTACTTAGCTCGAGCTACATGGCTATCTAGCCGTTTGATCCATCACACATATCATACAAATATCTGGAATGATTAATCATCATGGGGTCCGCACTATATGTTGAATTGGATAAAGATATATATATAGCCATTAATAATGAGTCATTAGATGCATCTCTGGGGTCTAGATTGATTTAACCTTTCATTCTTTATTGTTATTTTCATATCTCGCATTTCTTTGTACCTGGTGGAGTGATTGAATGAAACTTTATTCATTCACTTCAGTAGCTAACTTCTTCTTCGTGTGACTAGACATGACCTTCATAGATTAATTTCATAAATTTGCAGTAACAGACCCAAAACACGCAAGCTTTCTAGCTACTGAAATGTGTGACATTAACATGGTTTGGCTTGTATGGATCGTGACCAAAAATTTTACACAAAACCTGGGTTAGCTCTATATATATGCTAGGTCAAGCAGTCAAGGTCACCAAACTGTATATAACTAGTGAATCATGCCCAGTTATGATTGGATCACTCCCAAGTCAACCAACAAAGTGTCACAATTAACTCCAAAATTCACTAGCCGATTAATCTTTCTGTCGTTAACTTGACTAGCTAGCTAGGCTTCCATACATGCATCTAACTTATATAAAAAGATGTATATCAATATCTTTGTTACAAAGGTGATAGGTAGCAGGCTTTAAATTTGTCTTCTTAGCAGAAAGCATGATACGATTGAAGCAGCTATCTGCTAACGCCAAATGAAAGGAAAGGAAAGGAACTGATGATGTTGAAGCAAAGCTAAGGCTAAGGCTAAAGCAGCAGCAACCTAGGAGCATGCATTCATACATACATGCATACTGATGAGGCACATATATCATGTCCAGGAATATAAATCAGATAATGGGACACAAATCACAAATCAAACCCTCTTTATTGTCTTTCATCTAAAATTGAGATGAGATTGAATTGAATGGAAGATAATAATTAATAAAGAGTGGCGTAAGGGGAAGATAATGGTTATATCGTACGGTGTTATGCAATATTATTGGCTTTCATTTTATTTTATAATAAAGAAAAATTTTTATAATAAAGAAAGCGCATCCAATGCTTCGTAGACCCTATATTCAAGACAACAAAGATGTCAACTTCACAGCCCCACAGTTTTCTTCTTTTACAGTGAATTTATATGCGTATCATAGGTAGTCATGACCCACCACCAACGATTCCTTTTAATCATTCATCATCTCAAGCAATCAAGCCTATCTAAGAAAAATATTATAAAAATTTATATAAATATCAAAGTTAGCAGATGGGATATCCTTAGACTTGAGCCACTTTTATTATATATTACATATTCTTCTCCTTTCCTGCTTTCTTTATTTTATTAATTATTGCACTATTCATGTATAATTAAAGTGTTCTTGTAACTTGTAAATCTCGAAAAAGGATTTTTGACCAGCCAGCATAGATACGAAGATGATGCAGTTAGTACTCTTTTGATTGTATTCAGTAGATTAAGAGCAGAGACTTGATCATATTCAGAAATTAGCAGCTAATACTATTCTTGCGGTAAAAGATTAACAGTTTGTCCTAGCAAGATTGTGCATATCTTTCACTGGATTTTCCCATATTATAGAACCATAAATGATTCAGTGAGCAACCAAGCTATGAAATTGTTTACCCTGCAGATAATTTTGAGTAACAATATTAAGACCTGTCAACACAGCTGCAATAACTGAACAGAGATAGGGTTTGATTCATATCTTGATGCTTTAGGTTCAGGCCCATGTTTATGTGAAATATTTGTCATTTCCTGGTTAAATGATGTAAGAGAAATTGTACTATTTTTGCAGGATTAGGAAAAAAGGGTATGATTCGGGTACAATATTTTTTTAATTGGGTTTATTACCAAATGATCTAAAATCTATTTTCTTGGTGCCCACGAGCTTGTTCTTGTATGAAGACAAGTACTAGCATCTAGTGATGAATCATGATGCATGGTCATTGTTGAAACTTTAAAGCATTGATGTTATGTGAGGTATCTTCCTGTATAGTACACATTTCTTTGTTTTATTTATTACCTCCCACCCACCATTCATGTCCGGTGTTTGCCATTCTGATGTAGGATCTATTTCCTGTGATGCCGACCCTCAACTCATCAAAGCTTAGTATGACTAATTGGATAAACCCACAAATCATATAAAAAATAAAGATTAAGCAGAAAAAAATTATATGAAAAAAAGAAAACTACTTCCATTTGCATTTGATTTGATATTTTCAATGTTATCTTTAGCCAAAAAGTTGCACTATATTTTGATCATGCATGCACATGTCGGTTATGACATATGTGTGCCTCAATAGGAAGAATCTTATACAAATTCAGATACCCATGTAGATTTTTTAATTCATTCAACCAGTAATCTTTCAGGCTAAAAATGAGAAAGGATCAAAATGAGAAGAAATTATCTAGGAAAACAAATGGGTTTTTTTTTTCTTTTCAAAATTTACTTGTGGGTTATCCTGCTTCATTTAGCTACGTACGAATAGGCTTGGAAGGAATCGAGACTAAGCGGGGAATAACATTTATGAGTGCTCAGGGCTTGCTTTTTGCTTTGTCTCCAACTCGATTGAGTGAAGCACTATTTCCCGATTGAGGGTGCTGATCCCACCTAACCAAATCTGTTCATCCAAGTCTCTTTGAGTCAATTTTTTGGGACCTTCTTTTTGAATTACAGGGCGTATTAGCCTTAACGCGTCAAGGCAACCTAATGAGCTAGTGTCATCATTTCATGTTCTTGGACATCTTTCTTTTTTCAAATAATTGGAAAGAAGTAATATTTTCAAATGTTACAAAAAGCAACGATCAATAGTGCGTGAAAGAAGGGGTATCAAGCAAATTCAAGAGTGACAGCCGTCCACAGCTTGCATGTTCCATTGGTTAAATGACTAAGATCATCCAAATCCAAACATGATCATTTCAACATCATACGAAAAGAACATTAGAGAATCATACTATGACCCCACATGCAATAAAGATCAAACAAATACATTTGAAAAAGCAATTTCAATGTAATGAAAGAGTACAAGAGTCTCTGTGTATTCAATGCACCATGCGAGATTAATTTCATTTTCATAGCATGCGTACATATATTTGTGACCCTAATTCATTGACAATGGCAGGGCACTCCAGTGATACCCAATTAAGAATTTCAAAAGAATGGCTGATATCGAATCTATACAGACAATATTTAACAATGCACATAATTTAGGCGAGATTATGATTAATCACATGAGGTGACTGAAAGTGCTACACGAAGATTATTAGAGGTTCCACATATATACATTCGATATGTTTCTGTCTCTCGTTGATGAACCCGGGGACTGCTGGCAGCATAGTGACTGCTGTTAACATGATCACTCATGGAAAATATAATTTCCCTGAGGACTGGTTCATGACCATTGAGAAGATTACCCATGCTTAAAACTTTTCTCCATGACTGATTAGCGGTGGGTGGCACGAACATATCTGACACAACTTGTCTCTCATGATTCCTCAATTGCAGCTTCCTTTCGAAATCCTAAACAGAAATAACATGATCATAGAAACAATCCAAGAAATAAAAGTTATTGAGGATGTTTCTGCCATAGCAAGAGTCTACACCAGAAAGATCAACAGTAGATTTTTCACAATGGTTACATTTTAGGGCATTTTGATCTATCACCCAATTTGATAAAATTCCTTTACTTACAAGTATTTGAATTTCATTTATCATTTTAATTTCACTCTCAAACTGAAGTCAAAATTAAGTTCACAGGCAGTGTAAAACTTTCAGATAAGGCCTATGTGAGCAGTGCTTCAATTAAGCCTAGGAGACATCTAATGGACTGCTCTCATTGACAAGGTGCCATGGAATAAGGATATCTTACTGTTTGAATCTTGTTTTCCTCTGAGCCCCTCCCCATTTTAGGAAGGTAAAAATTGTAGTAGTCATTGAAAATCGCTTCAGAGAGGCGTGGTGCATGCAAAAACTTACGATGAAGAGAAGCTGCAAGAGTTAACAACTTCTCGATATGCTCAAAGACAACACAAAGCCGTCTTAGGTCTTCTATAGTCTCATTGTTGTCTGATAAATTATTTACTGCCAGCAAGACAAGTCACATCATCAAACATTTGAACTTACAAGAACGTTCAACAAAAGCAAAACAAGCTATACCTTGCAAAGATTTCAATACAGATGCCATAGTAGGGTAAAGTTGATCCATTTTCATAGTCATCTGCTTCAAGGCTCCAAAATTGGTCTGATTTAATGTGTCAGCTGATGCTCTGAAGGCAGTACAAACCATTTGTTCAAGCAGCTGATGGGGTTGCAACGTTTCTAGGTAATGAAGAACCTGTAGAATTCCAGTTGCTGTGGTGAGTGAAGATAAACACATACAGGAGAGATGGGAAGAGTCATGAAGACAAAACAAAGCATCTTGAGCATATTCATTATGTAGTAAACAAACTAGAAAGGCACATTTTGGCAAACTATACTGAATTACATATATCTCAAAACAAAACATAAGATATCAAGCCAGAAATCTGTCACTGGTTGCATTGTAGACCATGGATTAATTCTTGCCTTCATTTTGGTCCTTTGATTTTTTACTTTTTTTTAAATTCTCAGGCCACAACTCTAATATCAACTGCTGTTTAAAAATACTGATGAATATTGCCCATAATCAACTACAACTCTAAATATTTCAGGTGGGCCCAAAATTTCATGTGAATTCCGAAAACATCACATGCAAACTTGCCTCATTTAGAGTGGATGAAATGAAATACAGGAAACCGTTTTCATCCAAATAACTGTGGTCCGAGTATTTAGCATCCACTTTTAAAGTGAAGCTGCTCTGGACTATTACTCCAAAAATTGAATGAGAAATGTGCAATAAGGATGTGGATTTTCATGAGGGATTGGCCCCTTGTGGCCGTGTTAAGTTGAAGACTCATAGATTCTTGTTAAGCTTTGGCCTCTGGAAGCCAATGTGTTACGACTTTGGGATAAAAACTTGTTAGTGTTACAATCAGGTGAGGTTGAAACAAGGTGTAAAAGTTTGATTCACACTTCATCTAATTACTTCATTTCTGAATCCTAAATCATCTTTAAATTTAACAGATCCCAAGATTGCTAACAAATGGAGTTCACAATTTCACAATTTTGCAAAAGAAAACATAAAGCAAAGAATTTTGTCAAGAAGTGCTCTTACTCCACACTGTATATGGTGAAAATTCCTACAGGCTTAGATAACTATTTATGCATAAAAATTGTAAGTTTCGCAAACTGACCTTTTCTCCTTCTTGATTTGGATCCAGAAGTGGCTTCTGCTCAGAAGCTGGCAAAGCAGGGGCATCATTCCAAATTTTTCGCCACAAGTTCCCATGTTCAGACATTCGCTGTGAAAGTCGTCCCCGAGGAGGCCAATTATCCTTTCCACCCACCATTGCAAGAACTTCAGATGGACCACTTTCTTTACTTTCATCTTTCACCCAGTCACCAGGAGAATGCCACCGGATAAAATCTTCAAAAACAGCATCCGGATTTGCCGCTTTAAAAGCTGACATATCTATTCCAAGTATCAAAAATATTGGTGAAAAAGACAAGAAAAACAATTATACTAGCATCAATGAGGAAACTCGATCTTTTAAACATCTTATGAACAAATACGAAGAACTCACGCGCTTGAAGAAACAGTGCAAGCAGAATAGAGAAGACTGTTAGAGTTCAAATACTAATGTCCATACTTATTTCTATAAGTTTTAGCATTTTGCACAAAAAGTGGCATAGCATTATATGAAAGCATGTTTGGCCAAAAAGTATTGTGTTCAAATTCTGAGAATTCCTCATTCTATTGATAAAGATAGTACACAGTAGTTAACTACTGTGTTCATGAGCTTGGATCCACATGACAAGTCCATTTATTATATTTGACCATGCTAGAGTTCAATTACCACTGTTTAGCTATTTCCTTTCAGTTTAAAAGCTTTTCAGCTCCTCAAGAAAGGCAAGTACATTCGAGCATCTTATCATGCAAATGACACGCTGCACACTCTTTTTACCAAACAATAGAGGGGGCTGTCATTGTGTGCACTCTTTGACCTAAGCACATAAGAACAAATTTGAGGCATCCACATCACATCAACTGTATAGCTGCTATTAAACTCCTACTATACACCCCACCACCCATGGATTCCGATGAGCAAAGTTGCATATCAAACACATGAAAATATCCAAATGCTTTGACTGTACTTCATTTCCCTGTCTGCATGATTTCCCTTTCTCTGAGTTCCCATACATCAAATAAACATCAAACCATATGACAATATCAGACTTTAATGAAGAATAATAATTGAAATTTATTTACTACCTGATGATAAGATATCTTTCTCCAACTGAGCAGAAAAATCCTGAAATAAAATAATAGGTAGCGCTTTCTCAGCTAATAATGATGAAACTCTTGAAGGTGACAAACAGTAAACATATATAATACCTTAATGATAGTAAAAACTAAAATATTGGAGAAAAGCATAACATGGATAAATTAGTGAGGATTATTGTGCCACACATACTGGCCATTTCTTTGAAACTGTCAAGAAATACGTTAAATGAAGCATTCATAATCAACATGATGAAACTATTTTTAGTCTCATTTCTTAAAGTAAA
The DNA here is from genome assembly GCA_013180625.2 of Boswellia sacra. Taxonomy (NCBI): domain Eukaryota; kingdom Viridiplantae; phylum Streptophyta; class Magnoliopsida; order Sapindales; family Burseraceae; genus Boswellia; species Boswellia sacra. Next base: position 1,137,976 of record SNVD02001782.1, on the reverse strand, counting down.
ATGTTGTATCCTCTAAATTTACAATATTGATTATTAAAGAGAATTAATTTAATAGATAATTCATTGACCTTCTTAAAGGTTTGTCTTAAAATACTATCAGGCCCACTGGATACAAAATTTGTCAACAACCCCGCTGAGAATTTGAAACTCACTATAGATCTCCTATATACTCATCATAACCTTTCCAAACGTTTATAATGAACCTCCCGTTAAGTTCCTTAAAATTCATTAGAAACCTTTCCTACAAAGGAGGTCACCTTTAGAAACTAAACTAATAAGGTCTGTCTGTATTTTAGCCAAACCTCATGGGAACCAATGAAATTATTCCTTAATTATATTGTATGTCTACCCCAGAATAAGAGCTCTCTTCAAGTAGACAATCAAGAATGAATAAACTAACATATTTGAATTAAAGAGATATACACAATGTAGAGCACATCCACACTTAACAACCAACTTAGGTGCCCTATTGTTCACCTTTATAGTGTGATGAGAAGCTAGCAATTGATGCGAGGCATACAGCAGTTTTTAGATCAAATTTGGGTAGTTGAAGTTATCACAATTATCTAATTTTCATGCTCTGAATGCTCCTTGTCAGATAACTCATTCTCATGTCAAAGACCTAATCCTACACAATTTCCTGATCAAAAAGGTCCCAACTGATTAGACTAGTTCTTTTAATTTGTAGAAAAAATTTGGCAAGTTTTTGACATTTAAGAAGGAACGATAAACTGCCTTGTCAATTAAAAAAAAAAAAAAGGAACTTCCCATTTATGACGTATTTGGAATTCCGTCAAAAGGATGAGTTTCCTTCACAATTCAAAAGACCTTAAGAAAATCCATTTGGAAAAACAGATTGTACTTGAGCTGCCACAATGATGATAAACCAGATGACACTAAACACAAAGTTTGTATACAAAGAATTGAAGCTTACAAATGAATCACCCAAGGCTTCGACAGCACGGAGACGTTCTTCATGCATGTCCTCTGTCATAGGTGGTGCATCCTATGATGAATTTGATAAAAGATATAACTGTTATATTCAACACACTTGATAAGAGATTTAAAAGTTATAAGAATGTGAAACAGTACAAGGATATAGGTGAAACCTGTGTGAATGGGGCATGCATGTTCTGATATGACTTCAGAAGCATCATAGACTCCACAACACTAGCTGAGCCTCTTCTACTTCTAGTAAAATCTTCAGGTCTTTTGTCACTAGAACCCACATCTTCAGGCTTTGTATTATAGCTTGGTATAGCCTTCTCTGATCCATGCAAACCCACTGCTGCCAACAGGCTGCGTCATGAGCAGCAATGTTGGGCACCACGTTACACAAATGAGATAAAAATAAAGCGTTTCCAAGGGTAAAAAGTTGTAGTCTTAAAAATGGTTTTAACAATTTCTTTAGCCATGCAAAGCATTTTAGCAGCCCCTAGAAAAGGTGCAACTAGCTATTGCAAAAGAAAACTGCTTTTAATCTCCATTACATCAAACTTTATAATAAATAATATACTGCTAGCCAAGCAGCCAAATACTGAACGAACAAGGAATCTATCAATTTTGACAACAAAAAGGACTTAACAGATTCAGCCAAAAAAGAAAGACAACTTCCACCTCAAATTTTCAAAATAAAGATGTTAGTCCAAGAATGAAACCAGTCAGTAACTATACCGAGCAGGAAAGTTTTAATGGCAGCAACCTTAGCGACTCATTGACCGCCACCAGAGTGATTGACACCCAAGCCAGGGGACTGGATCAACAAGATGACAAGATGCACCACAGGGTTCCTTCTTGACTTATTTATTTACATCAACAGTTCTAAACTCATCCATTTGAATATCATTCTTAAAAGTTCTAGGCATATATTAAAGTTATTTAACATAAAATATTAAGTATCCAGATGTCCTACAACAATGCTAGCATAAGAAGCCAACAACTAGATGGATGTATAACCTAAAACCAAATGATACAGAATGACAGTAATGGAAAAATTAATGGCAGAAAAAGGAATCAATTAATAAAATTACCAAAAAAAACAAAAAAAAAAACATCATTCTAACATCCAAGTTTACTTCTGTTCTATTGGCATCAGTGAATCATGCATCCATCCATCAAATTGCAAGAGGTACTGTTTTTTTCCTAAACGAAGAAAAAGTCAAATATTTGGAACATGATTATCAGTTGCTAAAGCATTCTACAATCCAAGTCTACATTTTTCTATTTGCCACCCACTAATCATACTATTCATCAAAAGTTATCCAGTGCTACTATCTCCTACATGAAGAAACAAAGACATGTAAGTCATAGATTTGCATCCGATGCATTGACGGGAAAAAAGAAAGAACACAAGTTTATGTAGTTTACAAGTCAGCAACGTATGTGACTCTCATGGTCTGGGATTATAAGCCACGTCATGCTAGTAAAATCAACCACTTCTTAATAACTTATATGATTAAATCAGACTAACAGACCCTATGAAATTTCTGCAATAACAGTAGCAAAATTCTTCTGAAAGGGAAAAAGAAGAAGAATAAGAAGCCCAAACGAATTAATTGCCCTGATTAAGATGAACTTAATGAAGACAACCAAAGAGCTCTCACTTGCTTCGTTCACCTGTCACGTTTCTTGTCAAAGTTTTCATCAGTTCTTTGCAAATTAGTTGATCCCTCCACAACTTGATCTCCCTGCATTTTCAGTCAAGTAGAAACCTTTCAAGAAAAAGTGAAAGACATCATAATAATGACTAATACTCAAATAGAAACTCGTTACAGTCACTGGAAGAAGAAAGTAAAACTAAAATACCATTCTTACCTCACTATCAGAAGGAGAATGATCTTTGGTTCCAATACAATCTTGAAAGTCTTCATTTAGTTCACGCTTCTTGTCAATGCATATGGCAAGCTGAATAAAGCAGAAAAATAAAATAATTTTTTCTTGCCATAGAAATGTTTCGGAAAGAAATAACTAGGAAGTTTAGTATTAAGATCTGGAAGCCAATTCCAAGGTAAAATTCATCCCATGAAAAGGGAGCTGCAAGATAAAAAAGGCAACCAGTTTCCAGGAGAGAAACTTTGCTATCGAATTCAATGCAAAATCTCCTCAAATAATAAAGTCATGAGAATAAAAATAAATAAATAATCTAAGATATGAAGAAGCACTTGGATGGTTATTTGACTACAATACACATTGAAGGAAAAAAAAAAGGTCACTTTTCCTAATTATCAAAAATTATCATTTTGCCAAACAAAACTTCTGAACATGAAGATGAAGAGACAAAACATGTAATTTTGAAAAACCACAACCTGTAAAAGGTTAAGTACCAATGTTGCAGAAACAAGACTGACTAAAGAGTGACCACTGTCCCCTTAAAGATCTGTTAGTCATTACCATTTGTAGTTTTTGGTTAATCAAACAAGTGGATAGGTCAATTGAACCATCCGCTGGCATTTTGGGCAATGGTTGCGACTCTTCCCAGAACCAACGAATTTCTCGAACAAATTCTATCCAGAGCACAGCAATTGCTAAAAACACATGAATAATACCAAATTCTTGTCAGAAAGATTAAATAACACAAAGATATCAATAAACCCCACAACCATAAGTATCATATGTGACCAACTGATAACATTCATTGACAACTTCTTCATGCAAATATGTCATATACCACTTTTCAGACATACCACGGATGTTGCAACTCCCAAACCATAAGGAGTGTAAACAGAACTGTGCAAAAAGAGATTCAAGGGGTGCGCCTTTAATAAAACGAGAATTCTTATGCTCCTCTTTAGCATATTCTGGTAGATTAGATCCTGCAAGGAACATGAGGACATTTAACAATGTGAGCCATAATATCTCTAAAAAGTAATCAGTAGTCAATTCCCATGCAAATACAGAATGTCTCCAGATTTTCAAAAAGAAATGACCAATTTAATTGCAAGGCAAACACCTTTCTTAAACATTGGAAATTGTCGCCTCTCTCTCTCTCTCTCTCTCTTTCTCTCTACCTAATGAATACGAGTTTCTTATCAAAATTAAAAAGAACAAAAGATTTTCTTGAAGAGTACCCTGATGAAACAGATCTTTGAGTACCCGTTCAAGAACAGTTGGTGAGGGAATAACCATTGAGGAGTTCAAATTATCAGCACCAGGATTTTCAACTGATACAAAGCAAAAAGAACAAATGAGTAAAAACTTAAATAACCTAAATGGAATTTGTAATTAATACAGTCAAGCACATAAATTAAACATGGCAAGATAAGCCACATTAGTTGCTCAAACCTGACACAAAATCCTCCATAAATTGAGCCTCAAAAGACATATTCAATGCATCAACCAAAAGGTGCAATTGAGAAGCAAATCCAATTCTATTTCCCTTCAAATTATCGTTTCTGAAGAAAAATAGTGTTTTGAAATATATCACATTACAGGAAAGTTAATGGAAGATGAAGATACTAGGAGAGAAAGAATACTTATCAGGTTAAATTAATCGATAATAGAGAGTTATAAAGAGTCCAGAATCATCATATCCAACAACAAGAAGCTCAGTCTTTTTGCTTCCACCAATCAAAACAAAAGTTGCCTAACAATATATCAGAATTTATATTCACACACAGTAATTTGGCCACATTATGTGAGCATGTTTGTTCAACTCTGCATTTATCATCTTGTGAAAGACAAATCTTACATATTTGGAAATAAAATCCACTTTTCAGCTTCATGAGGTGAGCTATTTTCCAATTCAGCCATATCCAGTGAGCTTTGGACCATCGTCTCTGACCATATGGCAATCAGACCAAATCCTATGTACAAAAATTGCATATATGAAGAAGTAAATAAATAAATAAAATAAATTTGTATAGCTAGGTTTAAGGCAAGAGAAGATCTTTTAAAGCTAAAGAAACCAGCATTATCATGTATCTAGATAAAAGACTATAAACACAACCTTAAAAACCTACTTATCTCTCTCTCTATCAGGCAAAAAGAAACGAATAATAAAGACAAAAAAATCTTCAGAAAACAAGAAATCTAAGTTTGAAAGATTGCTGAATTCATTTAGCATGGCCAAAAAAAACCTCCATGCACGTGCCCTCCTCCCAACCATCCCACAAACTGAAAATTCACTATCTCTGTCTCAGCAAGGAGACAGAAGAATCTTAATATCATAAATATAATTACCTTTTACCGGGTCTTCTGCAGAATACCACTCACTCCAAGGACAATCATCATCCCATTGCGTTTTGTTAATGATGCCACCACCAGGAATATCTCCAGATTCTAAATTTTCAGCTTCAGCTCCTTGTATATCATCATCGTCATAGGGAAGTGTTTGGTAAGTTAGCTTCATTGTAAACTGGACTTTGAAAAGATGCATTGACAAGTCCAATGTGGAGTAGGCCTTCAACATTAGATGAAATAATATAATGTTTTAGTGAGGATAAGAATTCAAAAGTCTACAGGAATGCAAGCACAAGGATCCATGTTGAGTCCCGTATAAATATGGGCATAAAATATGATTCAAACAGCTTGCAAGCCTTGTTTAATTTAAAACCTATAAAATGTGCTTTACTAATTGATAAGAGTGAAACCATAGTCGTATTAGCAAGAATACATAAAAAACAAAAAGCCCAGCATAAAGTGTACATCAGTCTCAAGGCATTTCAAAATGAGAGAAATACGATAGTGCAAAACTACGTATAACTAAAGGTGTGGAGGAACTTACAAACTTAGAAACAAACAGCTCATATAAGCCTTCCAAATGCATGAGTTTCACTGGAACCTGGCTACTAATACGATCTGCCTCAAACCTTCGAGTAAAAATTGTTCCCATATTTTGGATTCCAATGTATGCATTTCGAGAAGGATCATGCACTGGAACAAATGCTGGCCACAGACTGCATCAAGAAATGTAAAAACAATAACGTTTGGATTTAGGCACTGAAATTTTGATAACGAAGAAAACCCCTGAACAGAATTTAAGTAGAAGACTCCAACAAATATTCAGCATATAAAACCTTTCACTGGCTAAAATTAAGTGCAAAAGAGAAGTTAAAATGTTACAGGTGTTAAGACAAATAAACACGATTCAGAAACCAAACATTAAATCTCTTGCACGGTATAAATGATATTTTTATAGTGGAGGCATATGTACTAGCATGCTTTGCTAAAAATTATATGACGATAAATTCAACTCAAGGACCCACCTGGAACAGTTTGATGAAGCTATTGCAACTGCACTTAAAAGCTTGCTAGCCTCTGGTGCATCAAGAACCACACCACTGGCACTTTGAGGAGCGATAACCTGGTTAACAACACACATTAAGCATGAAGAAATGAAAGAGTCATGTTATATGGAATACAAGATGCAAAGTAGAAGCATACCAAAAAATCCTTCACCCCGAAGCAGAGCTGCAAGTCATGCAAAGTACGATCCCAGTCTGTGATTTTGCCTGCAACAACCAGAACTTGATTAAAAAATAAAAAATAATATGAACAAAAATGAAATAGTAACAATTCTGAATACCATTATTACTAATCTCGAAGTGGTACTCCATGGAATAGCTTTTCATAGCATATTTTAACTCAGATTTGATCTTATATATGTTCTTTGAAGAAGCCAACTGAACTGCACCCTTTTCCTATAACCAAATAATGGAAAAACAGAATATTGGAGTAAAACAAAGAAAAACATAAAAAGCATTAAGACTAAAACCTGAGCACTTGCATTAACAATATAATACAAAATGAAGCAGAATTTGGTGACACGTGAAAGCCTGAAAGAGTTGAAAACATAAATAACATATATCTAAATATTCAAAATAAAAACAAAGCAATTTGAACAAAGTCAAATATAGGCAATGCAGCTATTTACTCATCCATTGTTCAATATAAATTATAAAACAGCGCTTTCCATCAAAGCAAGTATGTATACCAGCAAATTCTTCGGACCATCGGCCAGCCACTGCCGACATATTGCTTCAATTTCAGATATGAACCTTAAACACACAATAAGGTAAGTATATCAGAAACATAAACAATGATTACTACTAAAAGTAACCGATCATTCAAACTATAATCAATACCTCTCCCAAGAAGATGCAAGAGTGAAGTCATCAAAATGTTCAAACTGCAACAATAATACAATAATAAACACCAAAAACAAGTCAACCCAAGTCAAGTCAAGTCATATACATTTACAGTACGCACATAATAGTACATAATATAATAAACAATTAATGATTTAACACTCAATTTTTCACCTCCTCTTCTTCAGCTTCATCGTCTCCTGAAGAATTCACCTTGCTAGTAGATGCCATGAAAATGCCACGCCCGAAATTTTATTTCACTTTTTCTTTTTCTATCTTTAATACAAACATGAAATAATGTATTAACAGCTAAATTAAAAAAAAACTGAAAATTAATTGAAAAAATGATAGCTAAATAACGAAGATTACTGCATTTATACGTCCATGATCGTCATCAAGAGATGGTGTGCGAACCTTACCTTGCTGGTGAATGGTGAAGGTGCAGAACAGAGATCAGAGACTCGCGCGAAGAAGATCCGTTTTTTGCAGTGAAGGGAAAAGCAACGACGAAACATGAATTGGCCTCAATAGTTCTCATAATTACAAATATTCCTCATTTTGTTTTGTATTTCTATCATCACCTCTTGATTTCATATAATATCACATGTCTCCACTGCATTTGTTTTTATTTACGGTTATTGTCAACTCTTTCCAAAAGTAATGAAATTTAAAGGTTTTATATATATATATATATGCCCAACAAAATTAAACTTAAAAAATTAAAGTATATTTGCCCCTTGCTAATGTAGGTTTGATAGTATTTAAACTTTTTTACTATATTATTTCGAAAAGTAGCTAGTATAAGTTAGAGTCTGTCTGTTTCAGCTTCTTGAAGAATAACCCATTAAAGTAAATATTCTTATAATAAAGTTTCTAAAAGTATAACTTTATTAAAAAAATTATTGATTATTTAATTGGATAAATATAAAAGTACTTATCATAATTAAATTATCAAAATATAATTTTATTATAAAGAAATAATAAAATAAATATTTAAAATTAAACAAGTGTACCTATAAAATTTCAAAACTTAAAATAAAAAAACTAAAAAAGATTTTTTCTTAAAAACCTTAATTTTAGACTTTTTCTGAAATATAAAATAGATTTTTTTTAATTCTTCATAAGTTCTTCTTAAGATATAACCAAACGACGTAAAATAAAATTAAAATAACTTTAAACATTTAAAAAAAAATCTGTTGACATGTTAGACGTGTCGACTATATATGCAACCTTGCAAGACATCAAATCAATATACATGTGTAGGAAAATTAAATATACAATGTTTTAGATAAGAGTTAATTTCCAATACTATTTCTAATCATTTCGTGAACCAGAAGGCAAGGTAGATGCTTCGTGACTTAAACCGTGCTTCTTCCTGAAATCACGCAGTTAATTTGTTTTTAAACTATTATCACATTTTGGTACGCTCCCAATTTTGTTTACTCCATGGCAAATTATTCTATTCCACATAGCATAACATATGTTATTGTATTAACCAGTTGATGAGAACACATTTCACAAACATAATTAAAGGAAGTAATTGTAATAATATTTTGTAGGAGATGCACTCAAGGAACATGAAAAGACAATAAAGCTAAGTTATTAAGTGCTAAATATCGTTTTGGCACGATAAGATGTTCAAATTTATATTATATATATAAATATGTCAAAACAAAAATGAATTGATAGCAAGCGTGGACAAGAAATGTTAATCGCACAAAAAATTTTGAACACTTATGTTGGTTAACGAAAATGGACCCCATGTCTCCTTGGCAAGTTTTTTATTTTATTAATTTTTATTATATTCAGACGATGAATGTTATGTGAAAGCTTTTAGTATAAATCTAAGGTTGTCTGCCTAATAATCCACTTTTTAACTCCTCTAATACATCTATCTCATAAGAAATAATTACATAAATATCCCCAAATTTCGATTTGATTTTAAGCGAAGAGTAACTATATATTTTTTATAGAACATATTCTTATAATTATCTTTCAATCATCGTTTTTATCCTCAAATCATAATTATCAAATGTGTGATTAATAAAAAAAAGATTGGAAATATAATTGATAAAAAAAATATAATCATTTGTCAGAGTTAAGCTAAAATCAAATGTATTTATTGATATTGTCTCATTTTCTAAATTTAGACTAATTTCACGTTAAACATTTTCAAGTTTAGGGAAAAAATGTTAAAGTGGAAGATAATCACGGGGATAATTCTAATTTGCCCCCTGAGGTTAGGTTTAAAGAATTGAAGACCTCAATTTTCTGAAATCTAAGATTGCCCCCTGAGGTTACTGTAGTACCATTAGATTTAACGGAAAATATATTAAATAGTAACTTAACACTAATAAACAGTAGTATTTTCTATTAAATCTAACGGTTTAATATATTTTTTGTTAAATCTAATGGTACTACAGTAACTTTAAAGGGTAATTTTAAATTTAAAAAAGCTGAGATCTTCAACTTGTTTTTAACCTTACCCTCAGTGTGCAAACTAGAATTACCCTTAATCACGGTGTGTGATGTGAACGTGGGCTCAAATTGAAATGTGGTCCAATGGGGCAGGCGGAGGCCCATCTCATTTTGATCCAAAACATTCCGTACAGCGTTTTCAGTTGGTATAATGATACCTTACACATGGAATTACCGTAAATCAAAACGTGATTAGATGAGTTTGGTCCCACAAAACGGAAAGTAGCCTTTAATGGCATAAGAATCCTCACAATCACCATCATCAACGGCCCAGACATCACCCTTTCACATGATTTTCCAAACTGTGGGTCACATGGCAGACAAGATGACTCGGTCCCACAACTTATTAGCACCACGGAATCTCGCACACCAGACCAGACCAGACCAGACCAACGCTTACGGCTTACCCTCAGTCTCAGTTTATATGTAACTTATGTTTTATTATCCTTTTCTTTGGTTTGTCAACATTGGTAGGCCCCTTCAAATGTGAACATCATGCACTCAAGTTTTTATCTAATAATTCGCTTTCCAATTAAAAAAAAAAAGAGGCTAGTAATGTGAAATATTAAGGTTGATTAACATATTATTATAGACTGATGATCTATATTTTATTGTACGTGGTCAACTTATTCAGCTATAATTTATACAAATATTATATCTTAATAGAATTAAGCTTAAATAAATACATATAAGTATTCTTTATTATTAGATTATCCAAAAGAATTTTATTATAAAAGAAAAATAAGACAAAACTTAGTTTTATTATTAATAAATGAATTAGAATCAATATCAACTTTACCTTAATAAAATAAAAATACATAATTAATAATTAAAATAAAATATATGAGAGAGGAGATAGTATATAATAGATATTAATTACTATAATTTATAAAATACAGTGTCACAAAATTTGTAAAAAATAAAGCGAAGGACCTAAGAAGAGAGAAGCTTTTAAAATATTTTTAACATTATATTTTTTTAACTAATAGAATAATTGAAATAAACATGTTATAATATAACAATTATAATTCTTTTATCCATATTACTGAGCTTTTCCATAACATGTAATATAAAGATTTTATTATCCATTATTATTCATTACAATATTTTTAATTATTATATTATTTATCAATCATGTCTTAAAATTTTACACGAAAATCATAATTATTATATGAATATCTCTAATGAATTGATAATATTAAACAAAAATTAAAGGAAACATTAGTGGGTGATGATGATGATGATGATAATCATCCGTCACCAAAGTAAAAGCATCAACATCCATCATTCATTACCGCTCTCCTCCACCTGACAATCAATTAATATTAATTACACTCAACAAAGCCGTCCATCCATCCATTCATCCCTTTCCATTCCCCACCGCCCCTTTGTCAGGCACAGGCAGACTCCGACCCAGACCCACCATAACCAAAACATGGAATGACCAAACGTCAAATATCTCTCTCACAACTGCAGCCAAATCACTCCTTTCCAACCTCACCTTCGCTTAGCTTAGCTAATAATGCCTATCTAGACTATCCTCAACTATAACTTAAAAGCCAGTTAGTTAGTTATCTCAACTCAACTGAGTCTCACTCTCACTTTCTGTCTTTCTCGTACTGATGGCTGCAGCTCTCGAATGCTGGTCGAGTCGGACCAGCACGGACGAGGACATGGTGGAGCAAGTCCTGATGCGTACAAACGACCGGTCCGAGGCACTAACCGATTACAATAACACTTCCTCCTCCGCCACCGCCACCAATGCTACTACTGCACCCTCCAAGGAGTTCCCTTCCGTTATGCACAAACGCTTCCAGCGCCTCAGTCGGAACGTTTCCGAGGCCATTGCCTCCCTCAAGAACACGTTGAATCTCGACTCCGCCACCGCCACCGCCGCCGCTGGTGGACCACGTGACCCTACCGCTTCCTCTAAGATCGACAGTTGTCGGAAGGTGGTCTGGGGGAGTGTTGTGCGGAACTTGACGCAGTTGTACCCGGGAAGCCAGTTGCCGGAGAAGCTCGTTTCTAATATTAGGAAGCATTATGATTCGTTGCCTCTTAGGTAATCAATTGTGAGTTCTGCTTTGTTTTGTTTGGTTGATGAGAAAATTTTAAGATTTCATAACATTTTCATTTAATTTAATTATTATTGTTGTTATTGTTAATGCAAACAGTTATGCTCAGGCGGGATTTGATATGAAAGAAGTGTTTTTGCATATAAAATTGATAGAGCAAGCCTCGGGAGATGAGCGTCCTGCTATAATGATTCAAGAAGTGTCGGATGATGAAGTGCAAGGTTGTTTGTATAAGCTCACATTTGTTTGTAACTCGTCAATTTCATGGCCGGCTATGTCTGGTGCACTAGATAGTGCTTCCATTTGTTGCAAGAAGATTCAGATCTTTGAAAAGAAAGGATTTACTCTTGGAGTTGTTCTGCTTTTGGTTCAAGCCGGGCAAGACAAGTCTTTTAAATCCCGGATTGAAAATGCGCTTAAATCTGCTATAAAGAAGCCTAAACCCACCTCAGTGAAGCTCCCGTTTGGGCTCTGTGGTTGCCAAGAGGAGAATACAAGGGGGAGGGATTTTGGCGAGATTGAGGAGGAGTCCGGTGAGGATAATTTCAGGATTAATGGAGTTGAAAACACGAATATGAAAATCCAGCTTCAGATGCCATTACCCACTTCTTCATTTGTTGTGTCAGTTGATGAATGGCAAACTATACAATCAGGTGGGCAAGAGATTGGGAAATGGCTATTGAACTCGGATAGTCTTGAGTTTGTTGATCAGATTGGGGCTAATACTTTTAAAGGAGTTTACAAGGGGAAAAGAGTTGGAATTGAGAAGCTCAAGGGGTGCGACAAGGGGAATTCGTACGAGTTTGAGCTTCGAAAAGATCTGCTAGAGTTGATGACTTGTGGACACAAGAACATTCAGCAATTTTATGGTGTTTGTGTTGATGAAAGTCATGGGTTGTGTGTAGTAACAAAGTTGATGGAGGGTGGATCTGTTCACGACTTGATGTTGAAAAGCAAGAAACTTCAAACAAAGGAGATAGTAAGGATTGCTGCTGATGTGGCTGAAGGGATCAAGTTCATGAATGATCATGGTGTTGCATACAGAGACCTTAACACACAAAGGATTCTATTGGATAGGCATGGTAATGCTTGCTTGGGGGACATGGGTATTGTCACTGCTTGCAAGAGCGTTGGTGAGGCCATGGAGTATGAAACCGATGGTTACCGGTGGCTAGCGCCCGAGGTTTGTAATTTGTATTCTGTTATTCACTCGACTCATTTTCCTACAAAGGTCAACTGATCATAAGTAATCATCCTGTTGTTAAAAACATATTTCTGTTCATCCCAGTGATGTAATTAATGAACCGGAAAATCTGGAGTCTACATTGCATGGTCGTAGAAATGATATCATTCAATTCATACACAAACAAAAAAGGGTGTTTGAACGCAAGGAAAACGCATCAAGTCTTTCACTTCATGGTCAATTAAGATAGGTTGACGATATGCCCTACATCTTCAACAATACAACTGCCATCATACTTGATAGTCATATGGCAAGTGTTTGTTTTAACTCAAGTATGTGTGTGTGGGTGATGACCCTTAATTCTTCATAGAAGGCATTGTGTTTTGCCAAATGAATTTAACCTGAATAATTAATCCTTTCCACTATTTGAAAAAATAGGAAAATTAAATTATGTTGCTTTCTTTTGTTGCCGGATGGATGTTGTTTAGATTCAATGATTCTTGGTACAATTATCAGGTTTTAATCAATTCTTACTTTATATCACTTCCTCCAAAATCATTGTTTGAAATTGAGCATGCGGAACATGTCATCATAATTGTTTTACTTTACAATTCAATATGTTGTTTACCTTTAGCTAAGCACTCATATATTCTCCGGTAAACAAATTAGCTTGGCCACAACATTGCAGTAGTGCCGCTTTTAGCAAGATTGTTTTAATTAGTGGAGCCCACTGCCCACATAATGGAGCTTTTAGGTTTTTAATGTGATGGATTAATAGTCCCTTTCCCAACCTAACTCGTAATGCTTTTGCTGTATGCAACTTTTGTTGAATTTTTTCCCTACTTGGCGTCTAATATATTTGAATGCTTTGGAAGCAGAATTGGTACATGGATTTTGTCTGCTTTTGAAGAAAATTAAGATATACGACACGAGTTATAAGATACTTCAACGTTAGAAGTAATTCTTTCATATGTCATGATTGCATATCTGCAAGCTTTATGACTTATTCCTTAGCATATGTCAGTTCTATTAAACAAGTGATGCGAGAAGTGAATGTTGCCTGATTCTGTCTCTTTTTGGTAAGTTCAGATTATTGCAGGTGACCCAGAGAGTGTTTCTGAGACATGGATGAGTAATGTATATAGTTTTGGGATGGTTATTTGGGAGATGGTGACTGGTGAAGCAGCCTATGCTGCATTTTCACCTGTGCAGGCGGCCGTCGGAATAGCTGCTTGTGGACTAAGGCCTGATATACCCAAGGACTGCCCACAAATCCTGAAATCTCTGATGACCAAGTGCTGGAACAATTGCCCATCGAAGCGTCCCAACTTCTCTGAGATTTTATCAGTATTGTTACGGTCCAACAACAATAGCAACAATAGTAATAGGTAGAAATCCTTTAAATTCCATGAAATATAATCTACTGATCCAAAGTGTGTGTAAAATAGGTCCCTTATCACTTTTGATTTTTCCATGCATAAATGTTGATTTTGGGAATATCGTATAGCAGAAATGAAGATATAATTCTTCTTTCTTTTTCCATTTTAATTCAACTTTATATCTTATTTTTCTGTAACATTTCTAATCAATTTCTTATCACATCATCCAAAGAAGAAAAATTCAGAATATATGCTCGCGTTTTTATTGTTTTCCTAGGATGTCTTTGGCTTCATATGTTTACCATTATTCATTAGTGATTGTTATGTAAGTGATGGAAACATTAAAAAAAATATTTTGCTCGTGTGCATCATTATAAATGACTAGGCATTTCATTTAGGTTGCAAAAGGTTAGGATTATCACATTAGGAAAAGGGGGAAAAAGCAACAAGAAGCGGAATTTATGTGTGATCCTGTGGCCTACAAGATTTGAGTGATACAAGGCATATTGCATTACAAGCTCTCTTTATGTTTATATAGTGGCTATCTGAGGGGCCCCGAGAGATGCCCCTGTTGTTGATGTGTTCCATGGGAGGTGAGAGCATCAAAGCAACACCGCACCTCTTGCCCTTTATTTTCTTTATGCACGTATCTTTGGTATGTTGTAGTTCAACTTTCAGACTTCTTTGGACAACCAGCTCCGGGGGGGGCCACATTTAAGAAGATAATTGTAGCTTTACTATTTTGGAGGATTCTCATAGCACATCTCAAAAGAGCTTTTTTCAAAGGGCACGCTTTTAAACAACAGCATCATGCAAAGGAGAACACAAGATACAGTTCGGACAAAATTGGCTTTGCAAACGTTTGTTTTAAGTCTTTATGTTGGAAATTGCTTGCAGCAAATCAAGGGTATAGGTGTATTGATTGGCTTTAGACAATGCGGAGGACTGGTGGGTCGGGTCGGGTCAGGAAGTCGAAATATGAATGCAAAGTTCGGTCTGGATGAGCCAGAATAGCTCACATGATTAGTCAGCATCTTTCGAAAGGTGCACATGCTATAGCATGTGCATGCGACTGTAAACTCTTGAGGTCAAGGGAAACCCCCCGCTAGACCTGCTAGATTTTTAAAGTAACAACTATGTTACTATAGCTGCGAATATATTATCAAATTCAGAGGGTTCAGACTTCACAGTATGAACTCTTTATATATTTTTTAAGTCTATGCCTGACTATGTTGCTAGTTAGGCAGATCTCGTGCATGAAATGTGTCTGGCTACCCTTGGTTGGAAACTTGGACTTGGACTTCCTTGTAGTATACGCATCTGTTATGTAAACTGTTTCAAGTTCCCTAATAAATTTCACTGCCATTTCTGCTGCTTGCATTTAAGCACTCATTGCTTACCCGTGACAAGTCTGTGCGAGACATCCCGAGTATTCTAATATATTGTGTTCTGGAATCTGTTCAATTTGGTTATATGATCATTTATCACCTCACCTTGTTGACGATGACAAATCAACAGTCACACACGCTTGAGCAACAGATGACACTCTCATTGCTGACCGCTGACTAGATGTCCTAGAACGGCGATGATGTACCCTATTGGTTTCGGCTGGGGTATATTAGGACTTATATTTTGGCATTATGTGGGTCATTTAAACACTCTAGAAGAGTAAATTGACGTAGCTAGACTGGGCCTGGCATTACTTCTTGCCAGCCCATGTGGCAGTTCTGGTTTTGATATGAGCTAAGGAGGGAGTCCTTGGTACCTCTGATATGGTGCAGTTGATCAATCAGATAAGAGGTAAGTGAAAACAGTGATATAAATATTAATATAAACAGTATCGTTTCTCTTATTTATCTCTTCTCTGATTGATTAACGTAATACATGGAAAGTACCTAAGACTCTCTTTTAAACAAGCTTCCTAAAGATTGACTTGCTGTGTTCTTGAATCCTTGAATCCTGATATTTGGTAGAAAAATCTTGCAAAGCGCCATCTTTCTCTCTTTTGGTTTTTAATTTTTAGAAAAAAAGTGAGAGGGAGGGTAAAAGGTAAGAATAAAATCTCATGACATGAAAAAAATAAAATAAAATAAAGTAGAACTGAAAGTTGAAATGCAATAGTATTTGGACAGATAAGTGGACCACTTGCTGTTTTTTTTGGTGACTTTATTTCGATACCTTACCATTATCGCAGAGAAAAGTTCACATAAAAGAAAGGAATCTGTTCCTTTCAAACCAAAGCAAAACATATCACCTAATTCTTCTTACCTGCAATAATTAAGGAAATTCGAGGCACTCTTTCTGGAAAGATGAACTATACACTCTTTAGTAACAGCTGCATAATCTCCTACCCCCCGAAGAAGCAAATCGAGATTTGGCATATGAAAACGTTTGCTTTAATTAGATATTGTATTTGTAATATGGAAATGGAATCATATTCTCACAAAAGATTATATATATGTATAATTTTAAATACCGTGTTAAACTATAAGGTACTATTCTTCCCTTGTCAAAGAGCAAAACTCATCACTGAATAAATACTACAGTGGCAAAACAAAAGTTTTTATTTTACATGACGGCTGCATATACAATTATTGAATCACATAACATGGCATCACCACATACGATAGGTATGTGTCATCCCACATCATTCTCTTTCTTCATAAATGATGTTGTACTGTACTGTAACAGAACCCCATTCGCACAAGGCCACAGAGATAAAGCTGATGGGTCATAAGAGGTTAACTCACATTGAAACTAAATCGTGATTTCTTTGGGCTCGGTTAAGTGGCCTTGTAGTTGTGGTCTCTGACTCTGTCTAATGAATTATGAGATTGAGAGCAGCAGCCTTAGCAAGAGCCGAGCCAGCCCATCCCAAAATGGGAAGAAGCCTTCTTGCGATCTAGAAGTTTCAGTAAAAGACCAAGATTTTGGAATGCCTGACACAGATGTCTCAACGTGACTCTGGGTGTGGGGGCAGCGTCCTGTGTCTTCCGCTTCTTCCTATTGTGTGTGCCTGGCCTTTTTTGACCACTGTATTATATATATGATTCTGCCCTCAACTCAACTCAATTTCGTTTCTTCCTTTTAAAACTAATTTCAATCTTTATATTTTATAATCGACCAATTGACTACTGACATCTTAATTTCGGAAAAAATTAAAAAAACGACGACGTTGTCATTAGAATCAACGATGCCACATGTAGCCAAACCACAGCTGACACCACACCCGCATTTCTCATTCTTATGTTACAGGCCTATCCTCCGTTCTCGATTCTCATCTCTCCTTACAAAACCAAACCAAACCCACTTTCTCTAGAGAAGATGATTTTCAGTGGACAACTCAAAAGCCCTAGAGTACAGAGACACATCTCAACACTCTGACCAAAAAAAAAAAAGGCTAAAAAAAAAGGAAAAAAATAGAAAAAATGCAAATCCATAAATACCCCTCCCTCTTCTTCTCCTCCATTTCCCTTTCTCTTCCTTTAATTCACAAATGACCACCAAACAAACACAGCACAAAGCACTAAAATTACTCTCCAAGTAACCTCTCTCTAAAACTCCAAAAAAAAAAAAAAAAATCAATAATCTCTATTCTCTTCTCTTCTCTCGTCTCAGATTCTATTCTTCTCTTAATCACAGTCCTAATCGGTACGTTTCTTTGCTTCCTAACCTTGCTCTCTACTTTTTGTTTGACATTTCTACCTAACTAACGTAAAATCGATTGTTGAATATGAAATTTAAGCTAGGCTTAAGGTTAGGGTTAGGGTTTATGGCGTTGTTGCCTGTTCTTTTCGGATATCTGTACCGGAACCATGCTCTTGCTGATTATGCTAATAGATGCATGAATTCTTCCTCTGTGGCATTGATTGTAATTTCTTTCGGCTTTTGTGGCGTCTTTGCTAGCTTACTGCACTATATGCTTCCTGGAAAGAGAGCAAGTGAAGGAGTGGTTGCTGTCAGCGAAGAAACGTTAAACATTGTTAAAGATAACGATAACGGTAACGGAAACGAAAACACCTCCTCTGCTGCTGTTAAGAAGCATCGGATCTCTGCTACTACCGAATCCTCTTCTGCTAATACCAACGACTCTTCCTTCATCGGAAGCGACAGTTACGACCACAGTACCTCTACAACAACCCTGCCTGAGCTGCAGATCATGGCTTTGGGCGACTCCAATCAGACCGATATAGATGAGGATCTGCACAGCCGCCAGCTCGCCGTCTATGGTCGCGAGACGATGAGACGGCTTTTCGCCTCTAATATTCTCGTATCCGGGATGCAGGGCCTCGGTGCCGAGATTGGTATGAATTTTCCTATGTTTCTATTTTAGTTATGTTCTTGTTAGGTGGATCTTGGTTTGATGTTTCTAAATTTACATTTAAGAGTCGTTCATATTGGTTTCTACAATTTGAGTTTCTTTTTTTGCTTTGGAATAATATTATTGTTTAGATTTGTGATTAATTAATGGATTAATTAATTAAGGAATAATATGGTTGTTTAGATTTGTGATTAATTAATTTGTAACAAGGGAGGCCATACTCATTTGAAATTTGGCCTGGCTTGTAGGTGATCGTGTATAGAAACATCATTCTTTGCGTGTTTAAATTTCCTTGTCTTCGATTTGATCTTTGTTTGTTTGCATTTCTGCTTTTGAACAATGTTGTTTAAGATTGTAGGTGGATTTTTCTGGATAGTGAAAAAACAATTAGAGGCAGTTGTTTTCGTTAACCTTGCTTGTGGTCGTTTGTTGTTATACCTTTATTGGAAAACTAGCTGATATGATCATTTCGTCTGGAACCTCCTCTTAGAGGGTGTCGTCTTTGATTTTCTACCTCGTTCTTGATGTTATTTCCGGTACTTGCAGCAAAAAATCTTATCCTTGCTGGCGTCAAATCTGTGACCTTGCATGATGAAGGGACAGTGGAGTTGTGGGATTTGTCCAGTAATTTCATATTTTCAGAGAATGATGTTGGTAAGAACAGGGCACTTGCTTCTGTTCAGAAGTTGCAGGAGCTTAATAATGCTGTTGTGGTTTCTACTTTAACGACGAAATTGACCAAAGAAAAACTTTCTGATTTTCAGGTGATATTCTCACTTTGATTTTTTTCCTTGATCAATGTTGTTATTTTCTTAGTAGCTGTATTTGAGTTATTTTGCCAACTGTTAGGGCATCTTTGGAGTCCCTCCATTTTGTTCTATGCCAAACTTATGAACAAATTCATCGTGAATTACAGACTGTTTTTATTAACAGAAAGGATTGGAAACATATGCTCCAGTTATCGATCTTGTTGAAGTAATTGACACAAACAGAAGTTTGTAAGGAATTACTAGCAGTAAAGTCGATCATAATAGCTAAGATAAAGACAAGATTGAAGTTAGAATGGGATCAATTCCTTGACTTGAGAGCTCATGGAAGCTCTCTGATCCAAAATTTGATATCTGGTAACAAGAATAAAGTGCTTATGTTGACTTGAAGAGGCTTATTATAGTAAACTGAAAATAAGAAGCTTACAGCAGAAGGCATTTGCCTTCCTGCATGTCTGCAACAAGCTGTTGTGTGAGCCCATTTGGCAAGCAACTTAATGCCTAGAATACTTTTTTCTTTTTTTCTTTTTTTTGGTTAAGCTTCATCTTAGTCAGTTATGGACTAAGTATGTGACTGGCCTTACTAATTCTGATACTGGATTATTAACATAGATGACTAAATTGTTTGAGCAATATGTTTAAGAGAGAAGCTTCACGGATAGTTAGTCCTGATAAAAGTAAATGAATTCCTAGCTCAAAAACTGAAGGTCAGACAGGCTGATAGGAGCCTTTTGCAGCTAATGCTGATGTTTTTAATCTAATGCCAGAAGATTGTACAATCCACATTGTACAAGATAATGTGTTTGTGTCATAACATATTAGTTCCCTCTCCTGCTTCTTTTGTTGATAGCAAATGGAGAATATATTTGGTTCTAATTTTTAGCATCTTTTCCTATCCGATCCAGATTTTACATTTCTCCCTATGTTGGTATTGTTGGTGCGTATGCCTCTTTTTTTTTTTTTTTTTAATTATTTGTGCTGTTCACTTTCTGGTTTTGTAGGCTGTTGTCTTCACCGATATCAGTTTTGATAAAGCCATTGAGTTCAATGATTACTGCCATAATCATCAGCCTCCCATTTATTTCATCAAAACAGAAGTTAGAGGCCTCTTTGGTTCTGTGTTTTGCGATTTTGGTCCTGAGTTTACTGTTGTTGATGTTGATGGAGAGGAACCACACACGGGCATAATTGCATCTATTAGCAATGACAACCCAGCGCTAGTATCATGTGTTGATGATGAAAGGCTCGAGTTTCAGGATGGCGATCTTGTTGTGTTTTCTGAAGTTCATGGAATGACAGAGCTAAATGATGGAAAGCCGAGAAAGATAAAAAATGCAAGGCCATATTCGTTCACTCTTGAAGAAGACACCAAAAATTTTGGTACCTATGTGAAGGGTGGTATTGTCACACAGGTGAAGCAGCCCAAGGTGCTGAACTTTAAGCCATTGAGGGAAGCACTCAAAGATCCTGGTGATTTTCTTCTGAGTGATTTTTCCAAATTTGATCGTCCGCCACTGTTGCACTTAGCATTTCAAGCACTAGATAAGTTTGTCTGTGAGTTGGGTCGCTTCCCTGTTGCTGGTTCAGAAGACGATGCTCAGAAGCTTATTTATGTTGCCACTAATGTCAATGAGAGCTTGGGAGATGGTAGAGTGGAAGATATTAACCCAAAACTTTTGCGGCACTTTGCCTTTGGTGCAAGGGCGGTTTTGAATCCCATGGCTGCCATGTTTGGTGGTATTGTTGGACAAGAGGTTATGAAAGCATGCTCTGGCAAGTTTCATCCACTTTTTCAGGTTGGTAGTCAATTTTGTGTCAGCTTTTTGAGAATTGGAACATTTGCAACCTTTGTTATTCATGGTTAAGTGTGCTTTTATTGCCTCAAGAGACTTTTTATCCATCTTTATGAGATTTCGTTCTCTGTCCCTGCACACATACTCGCATGGAGGCATATTCTTATATGCGTACATTGTATGGTTTAGTGTGTGATGTAATCACAAGAACTTCTGACCATAGTAGACTGTTGGTTTGAAGCCAATTGACAATCATGTTGACTGTCCTGTTTCACTTGTTTATATTTTTTCAGTGCCATGTCTAATGATGAATACTTTGGATGTGTTGCTCGTTTTAGTCTAACACTGTTTTCATGTTTTTACAGTTCTTTTACTTTGACTCAGTGGAGTCACTCCCTACAGAGCCTCTGGATTCCAGTGATTTTAAACCAATAAATAGCCGCTATGATGCACAAATTTCTGTGTTTGGGTCCAAGCTCCAGAAGAAACTAGAGGATGCTAAAGTGTTCATTGTAGGATCTGGTGCACTAGGATGTGAATTCTTAAAGAATGTAGCGCTGATGGGAGTTTCTTGTGGTCATCAAGGGAAGCTAACTATCACTGATGATGATGTAATTGAGAAGAGTAACCTTAGTAGGCAGTTTCTCTTCCGTGATTGGAATATTGGGCAGGCGAAATCCACAGTTGCTGCTTCTGCTGCTGCAGCAATAAATCCTCGTCTAAACATTGAAGCTTTGCAAAATCGTGTGGGTCCTGAAACAGAGAATGTGTTCGATGATTCCTTTTGGGAGAATTTAAGTGTTGTTATTAATGCTTTAGACAATGTTAATGCTAGGCTGTATGTCGATCAAAGATGCTTGTATTTCCAGAAACCACTTCTTGAGTCAGGGACTCTAGGTGCCAAATGCAACACTCAAATGGTTATTCCTCATTTAACAGAAAACTATGGTGCCTCAAGAGACCCACCTGAGAAACAAGCGCCCATGTGCACTGTGCACTCATTCCCTCACAACATTGACCACTGCTTGACATGGGCCCGTTCTGAGTTTGAAGGTTTGCTTGAAAAAACTCCTGCCGAAGTTAATGCCTATCTATCCAACCCAGTCGAGTACACTACAGGAATGACAAATGCTGGTGATGCTCAAGCTAGGGATAACTTGGAACGTGTTCTTGAATGTCTTGACAAGGAAAAATGCGAGACATTTCAGGATTGCATTACTTGGGCTCGTCTAAGGTAATTTCCTTGATAATTGATTTTATATTTATGATTACAAATGAGTGTTGTATCAATTTCTTACATTATGATTCTTTTGTAATCAGGTTCGAAGATTATTTTGCCAACCGTGTGAAGCAATTGATATATACATTTCCTGAAGATGCTGCTACCAGTACTGGGGCTCCTTTCTGGTCGGCTCCAAAGAGATTTCCTCATCCACTGCAGTTCTCAGTTACTGATCCCAGTCATCTCCATTTTATTATGGCGGCATCAGTACTACGCGCAGAGACATTCGGCATCCCTGTTCCTGATTGGGTCAAGAATCCCAAGATGTTAGCTGAGGCCATTGACAAAGTGATTGTCCCTGAATTTCAGCCAAAGAAAGATGCTAAAATAGTAACAGATGAGAAAGTAACTAGTCTCTCTGCTGCTTCTGTAGATGATTCAGCAGTTATCGGTGAACTAATCATGAAGTTAGAGCAGTGCAGGAAGAACCTACCGCCTGATTTCAGGATGAAACCAATTCAGTTTGAAAAGGTTTTGTCTCTTTTCATTACCGCTGCCATATATATATGTTTTTGGACCATCCTTTTGTAGGTTTATGGTGAAGTTGGAAGATTATTTTGTTGACAGTATAATTGACTGTTTGTGTGTTATTATTATTATACCCCCACCATGGATTAAAGTACAACTTTTAGGTTCTTCAGTTTATAATTTTAATTTAAACTTTTGAAGTCTTAACGTTTTGGTGAATGTGCAGGATGATGACACTAATTACCACATGGATCTTATTGCTGCGCTCGCCAATATGAGAGCAAGAAATTATAGCATTCCTGAGGTCGACAAGTTGAAAGCCAAGTTTATCGCTGGAAGGATCATTCCTGCAATTGCAACGTCCACTGCAATGGCCACAGGTCTTGTGTGCCTGGAGCTATACAAGGTTCTGGATGGAAGTCACAAACTGGAGGACTACCGCAACACATTTGCTAACCTAGCATTGCCTCTGTTCTCCATGGCTGAGCCTGTCCCACCTAAGGTCATGAAGCACCGGGATATGACTTGGACTGTTTGGGACAGATGGATCCTGAAAGACAATCCCACACTGAGGGAGCTCATCCAATGGCTCAAGGAGAAGGGTTTAAACGCCTACAGCATCTCTTGTGGAAGTTGTTTACTCTTTAATAGTATGTTCCCACGGCACAGAGAACGAATGGACAAGAAGGTGGTGGATCTGGCTAGAGAAGTGGCGAAAGTAGAATTGCCTCCATACCGTCGTCACTTGGATGTTGTTGTGGCTTGCGAGGATGATGAGGATAACGATATTGATATTCCTCTGATATCGATTTACTTTTGTTAAATGTCCTGCAATCCACCAAGCCATTCAAACTGATGAATTTTAGAATGAGAACCCTTTATTCGCTATTGTCTTTACTTCTGTTGTTATATCCATGAGCGAACAGAATGAAAATTTTCACAGCAGTTCCACTTTTCACATATAAACCGAAAGCAACTTAAATTGATATGAGTATATTTCTGTATTTAATATCTGTGGTTTGTGTTTATGCTGCGTTATTTGATTTTGCATTTAGCGTGTTTACTATGTGTCTCTTCACTATCTCATTCGTCGGTCCAGATTGAATGCCTGCATGTGCTGATGTATTGTTGTGGTTAATTGGCTACCAAATTTAACGGCAGTCATGTAGCTGCTACTGGACTCTTACGAGATTGTTGTCGATTCCTTTTCTACTTAAAAAGAGCTAATTGTTGTGATGAGCTCTTGATTTTGATAGACGGTAGCATTTCTGTGGTTAACGACGTAGACTCTTGTATTTCTTCTTGTAAGTTTTCTTGTTACATTTACGTTTAACTCCTGCACCGTTAATATTTCATTTGATCACTTCCTATAAACTCAGAAGCATTCTGGCGCTAATCCAACTGGTTTTGTTGCTTCAAAAGAATATTCATTCGAGTAAATCCTATAAAGATCTTTACAGAACGGTAATGTTGAATCAAATGTTTTTGCTCCTCTGATGTTCTAGACTGAACGGCCAGCCTGCAGCATTAACTCGCACAACCGCCATCAGGGACCAAAACTGGACCATCAACTTTTATCGGCACCTTCATCAAATTCAGCGGAATCTATAACCCTGAAATCTAATTGCTTCTGATGCTTGGCACGACGGCGTTGGTCAAAATCTTCCCACCCCTCAAACTGTCAAAAGAATAATTTGTTATCAGCTCCAATTAACATGGTGAATCGGGGCACTTCATAAATCTGATAAAATACAAAACCTGGCGGAGTTCATCCATTGTGATTTCAGTATTGTGTAGATCCAACGTTGAGAGCTGGGTGCACATCTTGAATAGTGAATGTGGGAGGAAAGTCAGAGCATTGTTACTGAGATGCAAAGCCTGCAAATTGAGAATTCAAGAATAGAAGTTAGTGGCAGTTTTCTCCCGCAGGTTCATCTCATGCACACCCCGAAGTACATCTCTATGGAGGGAGTGCATAACAATGGATCAACCTCCATAATTATTTGAGAATATCTTCAATTCCATTCCATTTAGGGGAAAATAAAACAAGAACTTGGTGAGAACTTTTTTCTTCCAGATACTAGAGTCTGGAATAGCAAATAGACAGAAGATAGGTTTGAAGAAATTTACAGGAATAGGAACAAAGTAGAGACCTTCAATTTATGCAAACTGCATAATCTATCTGGCAACTCTGACAGATGATTCGATGAAAGATCTACCTGCACCAGGCAAAAATCATGTGAAGCAAAATATCAAATCTATCATAAATGGCTAAATCAATTGTATCAGAGAGAATTTTATGCAAGTAAAGAAATAGAAATAAAGGGAGAAAAAAACCACGAATCTACCTCAACAAGAGAAGTACAACTGTCTATAGTTGGAGGAATGGAGTTTATCCTGGGCCAAGAAAAAGTCAATCAAGACCAAAAAATTATCCATGGCATAGACTAGATTCTAGAAGCACACACTGGACAGTTGCATTCAATTTGCCTCCAATGAAAATAACAGTTTCCTAATGCACTAATTGCTTCATCCATATGTAACATTACCTATTATTATTGGCTTTCAAAATTTCGAGCTTGGTCAGAAATCCTATTTCAATTGGGAGGGTAGTTAACTTGTTGTGTGAGACATTAAGCTGCTGCAGATTAGTCATGTAACCCAGATCATGAGGCAATTTGCTCAAACTGCAGTTAAAAAAAAAAAAAATTGTAAATCATGATATTGTAAGTACAGTATGATAATTATAAACATAAAACAACAAAACCATTATGAGCATATAGCCAGTGAACCTACACTTTCCAGACTTATAATACCTTTGGGCTATAGAATATTCACACGTCAGAAGCATGCCTCATGAGCAGAGATTTAAGAAAGTCTAGAGGATTTGTATGTACTTAAATGAGATTATGTAAAACAACCAAAGAGAGAGCACATGCTTCCAAGTTGTAACTGTTACAAACTTAGATAACTACCTAAATAGCTCTAAGACAACATTTTGCATACTTGAGAGTGTGATGAGACAGCGGATGAAGTCTCTCTTCTGATCATTAAAATTTATCCCTCTTCTCTGGTGCCTCTTCTTTTATTTTTCTTTCTTTATTGATTTCTCAATTTTCTTTAAGAATACCCAAAAAAAAAAAAACACACACACACATGCACACACAATTCCCTCAAGTAGAGATGAGAGATAATCAACTACAACGATGAACAATCTTTTTTGTACTTTTCATCCTTGTAATCATTGACATAACTGACACAGAATAGAGCAAGTAACAGGACAATCTCTTCTATGCTTTGCACAGGATTGCAACAAACAAAGATTCTTAAAAAAAAAAAAAAAGGAAAACAAAAGACAGAAACTACTGACCAGTTTTGGCTTATAGATAGAACTTTTAGACGCGCCAGAGATCCAATTCCTTCCCAGTTAATCGATTCATCCGACAAACCATTTCCATTAAGGAACAATTTCTACAAAAGAGATTGTGATTAAAGGATTTATATCCACAGAATTTATAAGGAGGTTGTCCAGTAGCTGAAAAGTTAAAGCTCAAGCAGTGGAGCAGAGGAGTTTCATATACCGTCAAGGCCTTAAGACAGTCAATCTGGTCAGGTACACGTTGAATGGTGTTGTTGCTGACATCAAGGATTCTTATAAAAGGTGCACAAGCCCAGACTTCATCAGGAATGGCCTTTCCAAATTACAATGAACCAGTATAATTAGTTTAGCTAGTGAATATATCCAGAAGAAGAAAATTAAGAGCACTTTCCTTTTTATGAAGTTCTATACTTTTCACTTCAATTTGTCTTGTTCTTTTAGATATTAGGTCAACATAGGAAAATTTAGCTCCTCTAAAGTAAACTAATAAAACTCTTATATAAATTAACACAAAGCTTCTACCAAACTTAAAAACTTAATAATTTCTACACTATATTCTCTGTTCAAAGGAAAAATAACCATGTAAGACCTATTAATGATTTAATATCAAAGAGAAACACAACACGGTTGAAAAGCTGAAAGCACTCACATCACAGTTAAAAATACTCATACTTTTAAAGTTTTTCTTATATCTGCAGATAGTTCTTCTGTAACTCACATCCAAATGCAGAGACCTAACTAGCTTTTATCATTAGACAATAGGATTGCATTACAGAAAACAGCCGTACAAACGGTTGACCAAAGTGTCAAGTTCTTGGTACAATCACAATCACAAATCAGCTGACTTGAATTTGACATGTAACCATTCCTAAAAGAGATTAGTTTTCATACCTTCAAGTTGCATTCAGCCAATGCCGCAATTCCAGTACCCTTCCACCGGTCCGTCACATTCTTATCAACTTGAATTTCCTTTTTTTTGTCGACCAAATTAGTCTTCCTCAAAATTGGTCGGCTTGGTGCCTCTCTCAATACTGGACCACCCTGTTTGCATAAACCCATCAATTACATCATCAAGGGCAGTTAATCTTTAACCATAATGTTCTTTGACATGAAAAGGTTCCAAAGGCAGCACTTCTTTTCAAGATTCCATGCAAAAAGACATATAAAAGCTGTTAAATCAGTAAAACCCCTGATCACATTCCACATAAACAATATACAAACATACCCCTTGGTGCAAGCCCTGGGTGCCCACGAGCATGAGCTTCGCGCCATTGGTGACCCCAGATTCTCTCAACGTCGTTTCATTCTCCAAAATCTTCCCTTTAACACCAAAAAAAATAAAAAAAAATAAAAATCAGATGAAAGATTGAATATTTGAAAATGGGTTTTGATGCTTATAAGGAATAGAACCTTTGGAGATGAGTTTCTGGCCACGAGGGAGGACACTGGTGAGAGGTAGGAGAAGGTTTTTCAGGGTTTGAACTGTTGAGTCATGTGATAGAGTCAATGGTATATTTCTTGCACCGAATTTCACGGTGATCTTGATGTCTCTATCACCCATCGTCACTTCTTCCCCCCTTGGTTTTGCTCTCTGTTTCTGTGTGTCTTTGGAAGAGATTTGGTTTTGTTTGTGAGAAACGAGAATTCGTTGTGGCTGTTCTTGCGTATAAAGTAGAAACAAATGGTATACAATGTTTTAATGAATTATAGTTGTAATTAATTTTTATAACATAAAAAATATATTTTTTAATTACTTTTATAATAAAACAAGGGCCAGGATATTGTTTTATAACATATTATTGATGTATGTAACGTAACACTTCTGTTATATTAAATTCGAGATCGAATATAAAGAGTGATCACCAATTCAGATCTTTGACAATTGACACACAGACAGATTTTGCCAGCTTTGGAGGGGAGTGTGAAACCAGTGAACAATGTTGCTGCCTGGCTTTGGCTTACAAGGGTGAGGTGCAGAAAACAAATAACATAAATAAAATTCAGATGCAGGGAAATGGTGTTTCATGTGAACACTGAGGAACTCAATTCTCTCAGGGTAGCCTGGCTAGGGGGTTCTTCGAGCATGTGTGGGCTTACTTTTTTTTTTTTTTTTTGGTACTTTCCTCCCCACTTTCTTCTCTGCAAGCAGCATGTGAAACTTTTCAGAACCACCCACTTGATGGGCTTTTTTTCCCCCCTAACTTTAACCTTTAGCTTTTGGCAACACTAGCAATTGATTCAGTACTTCCATTCACGCCTTGTCTCTGCTACAGTAATGATGTAAACAACTTAAACAAGTATGGCCTATCAGAACAGAACTCATTACTTCTCCATAACCATAATCCAATAACCATTTATGAGAGCATTATTCTTTGTTTTTATATCAATGTGTAAAAGTATTAATAGGATAACTAGAAGTAGAAACTCTTATGGGCCAATATTAATGAGAGTGGAGTGAGACACAAGACACTTGGACTCGGTAGAAATTAGGTAGTGTCAACTGTAGAAGTGTAGTGATTGCTGGCGCTGCTGCAGCCTGCATTGCAAGCATATATATGGAAAGGAAAGGGAAGGAAAATGTGGTGATGATCAAGGATTGGATTGGAAGAGATTTAAACTAGACTAACCTTTGATTTTGACCATGTCTCAAGTTCTTCTCTAAGAAATGAAAAAAAAAAATCCCTCTAAATAGGCTATAAATCAGCAACCTCCCATCTAAACTTAGACTAAAATATCCCATCTGCTAATCACGACCTCTCATCTTCATCCCCCTCTCTTAAAGCCCCATTAACGAATCAAAATCAAAATAAAACAAGCCCTTTTTCTCAACCTCATCAACTGCCTTAACCAACCCCAACATCCCACCTCTCATCTCACCTCACAATTTTAAAGTTTTAATTTTAACCAATCTCTCTCTTTCTCTCAAAACGCAACCTTCCATAACGCACCGTTTTAAGCTCCTCCTCTTCTCCTCTCTTCCAGACTTCCATTTCGATTCCTCTGCAAACTGTTTACTCAATGTGGCGACCGTGGGCTAAATCACCGGTCAAAATCCACGACACGCCATCACAATTCTCCTGCTCTTCCTTCAAAGACATACAAAGCCTCTGCTTAGACGATTCCTCGCCCCCCAATCCTTCTAGAAGAACCTCCGCCATCTTCCACCGCGTCCGTCTCGCCAACTCCCTCATCCGCTCCTGGGCCCCGCGCCTCGCCGAAAAACAACCCGAATCTCCCTCCATCCCTAACAATAATACACCTTTACTACAACAACCCCAACTAGCTGAAGCTCAAGATCAAAAACGACCCTCAATCTCAATCCCCGGAGCAGAGAAGCGCATTGTGGTCTATTTCACCAGCCTCCGCGTCGTCCGTTCGACATTCGAGGACTGTCGGTCCGTCCGATCCATTCTCCGGGGGTTTCGCGTGCAAATCGACGAGCGAGATCTGTCCATGGACTCCGGTTTCTTAAACGAGTTACAGGCGATATTTGGCAGCGGCGCTGGCGGTCAAAGTAAGTTGACTTTGCCGAGGGTGTTCATCGGCGGCCGGTATATCGGTGGGGCGGAGGAAATAAGGCAGCTTCACGAGGCGGGAGAGCTCAAGAAGTTCGTGGAAGGGTTGCCTGCCGCGGAGCCCGGTGTCTGCGACGTTTGCGGTGGTTACAGCTTCATTTTGTGCCGCGAATGTGACGGTAGCCACAAGCTTTACACGGAAAAAGGCGGTGGCTTCAAGTCATGTACGGTTTGCAATGAGAACGGCCTCATCAGGTGCCCCTCTTGCTCTTACGCGCCATTCTCAGCCGTCTGATCATTAGACTTGTTCAGATAATTAAAAAAAATAAAAGAAATTCTTTTTTAAATTTTGGGGTTAATTAATCAAGTTTTGTAGATTTGTTTTTGTTTCTGGGTGATGTGAGGGCCCGCATTTAGTGAGAGAGATAATACGAGCACCGTCTGATTGTGTTGCTCTTTAAAATCAGATTTGTAATGTAATGTATTAGCCAGCCAGCCCTGACTCTTGTTAGTATCCTTTTATCATGTACTGACATGAAACATGGACCTTGTTTATATTGCTAATTGAATGATTGTTATATTATATTTACTATAAAACACTTTGTTAATCTAATTGCATCTTACGTTAATCCTTTTGCAAGTAATCCCATCAACCATATGTTTTTCATCTTACAAATCTGATATATATATATATATATATTTTTTTGAAATGTGGAGTTACCAACAAGAGAGTTTATGGTTTGTTTTTGCAAATGGGGTTGTAGGTGAAGATGTTTACTTGCCTTGCATATAAGGATAGGACTTTTCTTTTGTTTTTGTTTTTGTTTTCTTTCTTTTTCTTTTTTCTGTTGTTGTTGTGATCAATGTAGCTGATTTCAAAGCAGCCAAAACACATGTGAACGTGGGTTTTTCCCATATTTATTTCTTGTATAATTCAGGTAACTCCCGGGTCATTCAGAGAACTTTGAGTTTGAAATTAGGACTGTGTCGAAGATTGCAGGTTTTGGAACTAAATTGACTCGTTTGTTTGAGGAATTGAAATTGAAATCTAGACCTTAAGAAATCAAATCACATGGGACATCACTTGTATCTCTTGATTCTCTTGAACTCTTGATAGGTTGTTCTTTGTAGTTTGGGATAGTCAATGAAGTATACAATGCATATATTGGGCACACACTCAGCAGCACGGGGAAATGGATAGCACCGAAACCATGCTTCTGGCTCATGAATCCATTCTTATTCAGTTGCTAGCTACATCCCATTTTTGGTATGCTGGATGTTCTTTTTACTGCTGTAGAAAGGATATAAGTACAACTGCTCTGGTTTTTGTTGTCAACAGTAAGCGGTGAGGTGCAGTTCGGATAACTCTAGGTCATCAGAAACAAATCTACACAAGCTTATAAGTTATAATTCGATGCAGTTTTGTCATCCTTTCCACCTCTGATATTCATTGCTTTGCTGGTAAAGGATTGTCCTAGGCTTGGTGGTCTACTGGTGGTATGCTTAGGATTTCTAGTTTCACCGCTGCTGTTATTCCAGTCTTGAATAATTTATAGGAGCAAGCAGATGCATTTGGTAGCTTTCTTTATATCCTTAACGTCACACTTGCATATGCACCATTTCATGTGAAAGCAATCATTCATTTGTCTCCAAATGCCATGATACTTTCAGGAGCAGAGATCCCAATCTGTATTCCACCTGTTAGTTGTCCAAGAAAATCCCAGAAAGCCCACCTGCCCATCTGTCAATATTGCTTTAATCGAACGAGTGAATTATCGAGTGAATTATAAGTTGAAGTATCGCTTACAGAGATTGTATTAAAGAAAAAAATTATAAACACATTGTAAAAATTGTAAATGAATGAATAAAAATTATACATAAAAAAATCTTAAATAAAAAATATATAAAAATTATAAATATGTTTTTATTTATTTATTTATGATTTTTAATCGTATATTTACTTTTTTTTATTTTTACGATATAATTGCTCTATGATACAGTAACCGCCGTAGCAAAACTCTTAGAGTATCACACGTTTGATGACAGGCCACGTTTCAGGCCACATCTGCCCTTGAAGTAACAGCTGACAACATCTGCAATTTAGCATTTAACTTTTATTGCGAAACTATTCGGAAATCGGACCTAGAAGTAATAAATTCTCTTGCTTCCCTCTGGTATGACTAGAATTTCGAAGCTCTGCTGTCTTCATGAACAGACTCTTGGATCTATACCATTGTTGCCCGTTGGTATAGTCTCGGAAAAGTGAAAAGTACATCTGTTCAACAGTAATTGCATTAGTAGACCATATTTGTGACAATTAAAAATTGTTTAATTTACTTATTCAATGTTATAATATTCGTCCGTATTTATAATTATTGATGCACGATTTTTAATAATTATATTAATTTATCTTTTCTTTAATTTTTTTATAAACAAATTTTACAAATATAATGTTACTAAATTTAAAAAGTAAAAATAAAAAAGATTGTACTTTGAAAGTGTGGAATTATTAACTACTAAGATGATAGAATTCATTGTCATTTTACTATTTGATGTATATAAGTGGTCGAATAGATGATCATATACTTTTCCCTACAGTGTTATCATCATAATTCTCAGTATTGTATTCACTGACATGCACCAAACTTCCGATCAAACTTCAGATAAACCTGGGTACTTCCAAAATAGGAAAAATCGAATATCTGGCATCCACAACCAGGAAAGAGCAATCTGGAACACCACCCATGCCTCTATTTACAAAACATCAAAATATTTCTAGAACGCGTGGTCCATTGATAGTGTGACACATTAATTATATCTAATAACTTTACTACTCTGATCGGCCACTTGTCAGCAATCCCCAGATTGGGATTTTAAGCAGCTATGTACCCATGTACGTCTCTAGAAGAAGCATATTCTGCTTTCAAAAATTATTACAGCGACTACGTTACTTTTGAGATTTAAAATTCTTGGTCTAGCCATCATCTTCACAAGCTCTTTCTGAGGAGGCTTATTGCAATTAGATGGCTAGCTAGATCAATATTCACAAAGAAAGAATCAAACAAGCATTGGTTTTTGATAAAAGTTGTGTTCAGCCCTTCCCTTCTAAAAGACTTGTTTTTGTTACCTAAACTCAATTTAGTTACTTGAGCGGTAACTTTAGTCGTGATCATTGTCATCACATGATTATTATTATTATTGTTGTTGTTATATTTTAGCAGTGCCAGGTATGGTCGGTGGAAGGAGAGATTACCAGCCGTAATAATCTTTAGAAAGAAATTTTGATACGCATCTTTGAAACAAACTCCTTATTTTAATTCTATTAGATAAGTTTAATAGAAGTCATGGCTCTTCATCATGTCAATGTAGAGGTCTTACATTAGGAAAGAGATTGTGATGTAAAAGATTAATAATTAATATTTGTAATGACCAAAATATGCCGTGTATTTGGATTATCCTGAGCTTCTGTTCTTTTTGACATTCGTGGATAATCAGATGACAGAGACTAAAATAATTTTAATTTTCTTAATCAACAATCTGTATGCAAATTAAAATATTCATTAGCGTGATTCCTGGAAACCACCAATAAGAGAGAAGAAAAGAAAGTGTTGAATGACAATGATCGGTACATTTTATCTATTTATTTATTGTATTTCATGGTCATTATGTTTCTTGCCTTCCTGGTCTCTAATTCTTGATCTGGACTATATATATACTGATGCCTAGCTTCAGAAAATATAACTATTACATTGTTTACTGATTTCAGAGATGATTCAAGCTGAGTTTCCTCAGTCATGGCTAGATTACAACTCTGTAGGGTTACCATTCTGTGAAGAATCAGGACTTTATTTTGCGGACGAGGATGACCAGTTGGGCAGCTTTCTGTTCTCTTTGCCAGCCATCTCCATGGAGGATTCCTCCAATGATGGTTCTTCTGTTTTTTTATCTTCTCCTTTATATGCTGATGATGACTCATCTGTCATGTTCCCTATGGAGCAGTTTTTACTAGGTTCAGGAGAGATTAATACCCCTCTCAATGATCAGTTCATTGCTGATGAGCTCGAAGGTCTTTGTGAGCGGATGGTGAATGGCAGCAGCCCACTTTCACAGCTAGAAGAAGATGCTGAGAGCCTGAATCTGTCATCGATTAGTGTGGCATCTCCTGATCATGCCCAAATTCTCCTATCAGAGCGGACAATCCTGGTTTTTCCCTCTGAGGATATGGAGGTTGATGACCATTTAAGCATTCTTCATCTGTTGAAGGCTTACGGAGAGGCCAAAGAGCTTGAACAGAATGATCTAACAAAAGAAATTATCAGTCGGTTGAAGGAGAAGGCCTTTCCAACGGGTATAACCCTTCAACGTCTTGCATATTACTTGATCCAAGCCTTTGAGAAGCAAGTGGACTACCTGAGTCAAGAGTCAAACAAAAGTTATGAGACAGCTTTCAGAGCCTTCTACCAGATATTCCCCTATGGAAGGTTTGCTCACTTTGCTGCCAACTCTATAATACTAGAATCTATTCCTGAGGATGCTGGAATACTTCACATTGTGGACTTTGACATTCGCCAAGGGGTACAGTGGCCTCCATTGATTGAGGCACTTGCAAGGAGAGGCCATTCTTTTGTGAAATTGACTGCAATAAAGTGGGAGGATGAAGATTGCAGTTACTTTCCTCCCATGCAGAGCTTTGAGGAGACTAAAAGGAGACTGCATGAACACGCACGGGCTTTTGGTGTGAGAATGAAGGTGGAAGAGATGGACATGGAGGGCTTGGTGAGTCTGATGAAGACAACAAAGAAAAGGGGGGGAAGAAATGAATGGTTAGCCTTCAACTGCATGGTTGGTCTCCCACATATGGGTAGAGTGAGGAGTGTTAAGCATGTCATAGAGTTCCTGAAGGTAGCAAAGGACTCAATAAACAACCCACTTCAAGACTCTAGCGTAAGTAGTAGAGGTATTGTAAGTGTTGGCAGTGCAAGCGAAGTTGATGAATGGGACTCAGGTGGATTTGCGTCTTTCTTTGAGAAGAAATTTTTTCAACTCCAAGCATTTTTTGAATCAATGGATTGCCATTTCCCTGTTAACCTTACAGAAGCAAGAACAGCTATGGAATGTCTCTTTTTGGCACCCCAAGTTTTTTCTCTAACCGGCTCTTGGAATCGAGAGGAAAGTTTCGGGGAAGGCAGGGCTCTCCCTGAGATAGGGTTGAAAGCTTGGAGAATAAGCAAGGATAATCTTACGGAGGCCAAGGAGCTTGTCAGAGAAGGGGAGAGTCTATATTGGGTGAGAACTGGAGAGAATGAGAGTCAGATGGTCTTGGGTTATATGGGAACTCCCTTAGTCAGAGTTACTTGCTGGAGATAAAGATAGGACTCTCACTCAAGCTTGCAAAAATGAATTAGTAGATGCAAACGATACTTATTTCTTATGCAGGATTACATTCTTTTGTAAAGATTATAATTTTAGCAAACTTCCATCCTGGTTGTTCTCAGTTGATTGATTTGTACATATCATATACAAAGGCTGAAATTGGTAAATGAGATGATTGATATCTTAGCAATACTAGTTTTCTATTTCTTGCCTTATTGAAAAGACTTTCTGGCTTTTAAAGCATGGTTGAACCGTTTGATGAATAGTTAAGTCTTATGCTACTAATCTAAAAGAACGCTATCTTATCCTTGCCAGATGGTGTTGTTGGTCCTATGACACATAATATAATTCCTTATAGGCGGCAGAAGTTAAAGAGTTATGACGAGAAGCAATACTCATAAACTTTATATTTAAGCTGATATAACAAAATTCACTTATTGTCACGTTATCACCTCTCATTAAATATTCGCTCTTCTAAATCATCTTATAATACATCTAATATCAATACAAAATAATATCTTGAGATTTAAACAATATGATCAGGACATGATCCAAGGCTGTGAAACAGCAGCAAATTCAGGTATCAATGCCAGCCATTTGTATGGTAATTTGAACCATTTTTTTACCTACTACTTTTGGGGTTAGGTAAGTCTGAAAACATGTCAACACTTTGATTGTAACATTTGGAAAGAGATTTTGATATTAAAGGCAAAAAAAAATATATATATCTTAACATATAATTATTGAAAGAGATTTGGTAATAGGATATACCATGTAATTCAAATTTATGTGTTTGGACTATCTTTAGATACTTTATGATTCGTATGAAAAATGCTCTAATAACTTGTTGCAGCCAAAATCCAGGTGCCAAGGTCTCCAGGAACAGCATGAATGGCAAACTAGCTTGCAGAAGACAAGCATATGTAGTGCAAGGCAGGCAAAGGCAATTTTTCTCATTTTACAGCACTTTAGGAAAAAAGAGCTCAAGTGTGTAGTCTTGAATTTGGTTATGGCCGTATTTATTTGAGCTTTTCTAGTGATCAAAAGAGTTCTTTGTATTTAATATTAAAAACTTATTTATTTATTCAATTTTTCATGTTCTTTTACTATCACTTAAAAAGAGCTTATAAATGATTAAAAAAATTGTTTTGTTATTTTGTGGAAGTCCAAAATCGAGGCTTTTGATATAAGATCTTTTTGAATTTTTTTAATGTTGTGAAATATTAAAGATACCTTTACTATATTTTAAAAGATTTATGTTGTTATTTTGCCTATTCAAACTCTATGTGATAATTTAAAATTAATGGGTATTTTCTATATTTATTTAACTAAACAACCAAAAACATATTAGTAAAAACTCTATTTTTCTAAGCTCTACTTCAAAAAATATAATTCTATAAACTTTACTGGAAGAAGCTTAAGCAAATAACCCCTAAATCTTATACGGGCCCTTTAAAATGAACTATTCAAATTCCAATTTTATAAGAACTATGAGTTCCTCAAATTCTAGCAATAGAAGATTTATAATCGCACAGAAAAGCATTTTGAATGGCAATACAGCTCTCGAGCATTCTTGGGAAGTAATTTGTTCATGGCTGGCTGCCATTCTATACAAAAGTAGGACTAAATCAGAAGCTTAAAAAAAAAGGAAGAATTGTTGTGCGAAAGCCTGTCCGTGAACAACTCTAGGTGTTGCAAGCCACCAAGTCACTTGCTAGAGTTGGCCCAATTACACAAGGCTTGGTCTAGTCCAAGCCCACCTTCCGGAAGCTCTAGCTAGTTGGCATCGCTAGTTGGCATCCATTGTATATATCTTCTAGATGGTCCAACTAGCCGTTATAATATAGCCGTTAGGAAACTAGCCGTTATATAGCCGTTGTAAACTAGCCGTTATGCTAGTTGTATGCTTAGTTGTACTAGCCGTTATTGAGGAGGTAGCTCACTATAAAAACCCCTCAAGGCTCATTTGTAAGATATCCAAGCTATCCACACATTTATTAAATTCAAGCATTGTAAGCTTTCAATCGTAATACAAAGCATTCTTTGAGTAAGCAATACTTGCCTTCATTCTTCCTACTCTTCTCTTTGTTGCCTACAAGTTCTTAAGCTCAACGGTTCACAAGCTTCTTCCTTAAGCGAAGCAATCTAATCACAAGGCTTACTTAGCAACTTCGGGTTCAAGTTGCCTAAGTGCCGC
Organism: Boswellia sacra; assembly: GCA_013180625.2. NCBI lineage: Eukaryota > Viridiplantae > Streptophyta > Magnoliopsida > Sapindales > Burseraceae > Boswellia > Boswellia sacra. The sequence continues at coordinate 1,100,681 of SNVD02001782.1, read as the reverse complement.
ACGAGCAAGCTGCGCTAAACTCCAAGCTCGTGACAGTTGGTATCAGAGCACGGTTCGAGCTCAAAGAACAAATGGCATCCGACATGGAGTTGAACATCGAGGAGCAAGTCAGTGGTCGAGAAGAACAATCTCTCCCACAACCACGCCTAGAAGGAAAGCGTGGTAAGGCTAAAGCTCCACTTACGGAAGTCTTGGAGCCTCGTGTTGTAAGCCTTGAACAAACTATCTCGGGGATGGACAATGCGATCGAAGGGCTCTCCGTACGTCTCGAAGGTCTAGAGACGGAATATGGAGAAATCACCCAAGCCACAAAGTCCAACATCAACGAGTTTAGTAAGGCTTATGAGAAGGAGCTTCGTAACATTACACGAGAGCTCACAAGCTTGCGGGTCTTTGTGGAACATGAGTTGTGAGGACTCCGTGCCGAAGTAGAGGAAACTCGCACGGAATGGGAGAAGCACCAATGCGAGCGCGCTAGCCCTTCCTACACAAGCGGTAATGCGTTGATAAATATGCAAGTGCCTACTCCCCCCACGTACCATGGCACCCGCAATGCAACGGAAGTGGAAAACTTCCTCTTTGGCTTGGAACAATACTTCGAAGCTAAATGTGCCCACGATGATGCTTCGAGGATCGGTGTTGCGCCCACATTTCTACGTGATGCAGCCCAACTTTGGTGGCGTCGAAAGCATGGTGACGCGGGCAAAGGCATCATTTCCTTCCGCACATGGGAGGATTTCAAGAGAGAACTTCGGAAGCATTTCTCTCCAAGCAATGCCGAGAAGGAGGCAAGAGGTCGTCTCCGCCGATTGAAGCAAAACGGCACAATCCGTGAGTACATTAAAGACTTCACTACTATAATCCTTAAAATTGAGGACATGTCCGAGAAAGACTCCCTCTTCTATTTTCTTGATGGGCTCAAAGATTGGGCAAGAATTGAACTAGAGAGGCGTAATATGCAAAATCTCGATGATGCTATAGCCGTAGCCGAATCTCTTATGGATTACTCTACCCAATTCAAGGAGAGGAAGCCCAACCACGAGAAAGATGGAGAAGAGCAATATCATCCTCGCAAGGAAAGTGGCGAACGCAAAACATTCGGAGGGGACAAACGAAACACACCCAATAGAGGTAAGTTTGATGCCCCTAAACCTAGGAGCCCTTGCTTCATCTGTGATGGTCCTCATTGGGTTCGTGATTGCCCAAAGAGGAAGGCCCTCAATGCTCTTGTCACTCAAGATGAGGGTATCCATGACGAGGAGCCGCAAGCGGAAATGGGTTCCCTTCATATCATTGGTGCACTCAAGAAAACCATACCTGCCAAGAAAGGTTTAATGTATGTGAGTGCCACCATTAACGACAAAGATGTGCGTGCAATGCTCAACACGGGAGCCACGCACAATTTCATTTCCGAAGAAGAGGCCAAACGGTTAGGTCTCAAATACACCAAAGGAGGTGGCGCCATCAAAGCCATAAACTCAGCTGCCAAGGCAATTGTGGGGGTGTCTAAAGCCACATCCGTCCAACTTGGCACGTGGAATGGTAAGCTTGATTTCTCCATTGTTCCTATGGATGATTTCCAAGTAGTGCTCGGCATGGAATTCTTCGATCAAGCCCATGCCTTTCCCATACCATCTTCTAACTCCCTTAGCATCCTCGATGGAGGTCATTCATGCACGGTCAGCATAGAACGTGTAGCTAAGGTCGAGAAGAAGATAATGTACGCACTACAATTCGAACAAGGGATTAAGGAAGAGTCGAACCTCCTTACTCCCATTCGGGAGCTCAACGATGGGGAGAACCTCGTTGTTACTAAGAGCCCACAAATTCTGCCCATCCTTGACGAAAACAAGGATGTTGTGGCTCAAAATACGTCGGAGAGACAATCACCAAGGCAGGAGGAGTTCGACACCGAACCTCCATCCATAGTGTCTCATTGCATGACGCCTCCCAAGACCGCGAAGGCAACCAAGACGTCACGCAAGCGCAGAAAAGGGAAGCGTCAACGCAAGGTCCCTCGCCCACAACCGATGATACATCCTCAAGGACGCAACGGGGATGTTGCGAAATCAGGTGGGGGAGAATGTTGCAAGCCGCCAAGTCACTTTCTAGAGTTGGCCCAATTACACAAGGTTTGGCCTAGTCCAAGCCCACATTCCGGAAGCTCTAGCTAGTTGGCATCGCTAGTTGGCATCCATTGTATATATCTTCTAGATGGTTCAACTAGCCGTTATAATATAGCCGTTAGGAAACTAGCCGTTATATAGCCGTTGTAAACTAGCCGTTATGCTAGTTGTGTGCTTAGTTGTACTAGCCGTTATTGAGGAGGTAGCTCACTATAAAAACCCCTCAAGGCTCATTTGTAAGATATCCAAGTTATCCACACATTTATTGAATTCAAGCATTGTAAGCTTTCAATCGTAATACAAAGCATTCTTTGAGTAAGCAATACTTGCCTTCATTCTTCCTACTTTTCTCTTTGTTGCCTACAAGTTCTTAAGCTCAACGGTTCACAAGCTTCTTCCTTAAGCGAAGCAAGCTAATCACAAGGCTTACTTAGCAACTTCGGGTTCAAGTTGCCTAAGTGCCGCACGAGCAAGCTACGCTAAACTCTAAGCTCGTGACACTAGGCCTCTCTTAGAGACAGCCCCATCTTCAATTGGACCATCACATAACGCATTGTAAATCACTAAATTGCAATAAAGCTCAAATCAATGTTTTCTTTTCACTGTTTTAAACGGTAAACCTGTCTGTATTCCTGAATCATTTGTATGAACGTTCACATCAAGGTTAGCAGTCTGTACTTGCTCAAAATAAGTGACTGCTGCTACCTTTCTTGGAAACTTCAGATAAAATTTTCCTAAAACAGTAATTCCCAGCCAAAAAAATACAGCCACTTCATCAAAAATTCATTAGAATTCCTGAACTTTTACCAATTTGGTACTTCAATTACAAGCGCATTCAATTCAATTCAACTTCCAATACGTGAAAATCGTTTCCGAAATAATAGAAAGTAGTAGAAACAGCTTGCGTCAACAACAACATGCAGACCAGAGCAGCTTCTGAGAAGCTGAGTTTGCACATGAAGCTTAACAGGTGGGTAGTGAACATGGCCTTGTACACTTATCCGATTTAATGTCCCAACTTGAATTGGTCATACTGCATTTTCTATACGTCTTGGAGGTTGCATTGTCTGCTTTCTTTAATTGAAGAGTTGACACATGGAGCCCCACTCAATCGGAAGAATTCAAGGCCAAGTAATTAATTACATGGTCCACCATAGACCAGAGCAGAAGGGTCTCCTGTTCCTCTTCCACCTTTAGAGGTGGTCCGGTCAGCTCATGGGTCCAATTCCTAGCCTCCATTTGTAAGTAGACATGATGTTAGATTACAATTTACAAGTTTTTTCCACATAAAGGTGAATGCTTCACTTGGCGACATTAGCATACAAACATGAATTAACAAAATACCGTCTCTTTTTGTAGGGTGAAGAGTCAATTTGTTGGCACATCTAATCGCATTCTTAGAGGGTGCACCAAATGGCTTCATTTCATTCTTTGATTCAAATCAACTTCTGCAATTTTCCAACAAGCCCTTATAATAAATTAACAATCCTTCTTCTAAGTAAGTGGGTATTCACATCTCCCCTTTTATCTCTCTCAAATCACTATAAAAAAATGAAAATAAAAACCATATTTAATGTCGACTTATAACTACTATCTATTCATAATTATATGTTTATAACAAAATTATATATACGTTTGTTGGCCAATAAGATAAGCATCTTATCATATGGCAAAATTGGATTGGTCAAGTCATAATCAGATGTTAACATAAGACTGATGAAATAAGAGAATCAGGTTAAGTTATGTTTTTGCTAACAAGTCTATCTTTTGACCTAAAAACGAGGGCCTATTAAAATTTCTAGTGGAATATTTGAAGATTGAAAAAATAAAAAAATAAAAAACCCATTTCAGTGTATTAAATCATCAAAATAGATGAATAAACCTTTATAAATATCACTATGTTTTGATAAGTAATAATCAATAGAGTCACAAAGGGAAGTTATTTGCATGGCTGAGAATTAGTACTCCAAATGGAGTGTCACTGTACCTTGTAATGCATGCTGTGATTGTCCTCCAGAATTAGGGGTAGCCCATTTAAAAAAATAAAATACAATAAAATATGAAAAGTAAACGGTGGTCTTCGATGGAATTGCTGTCAAAAACATCCAAATATAATCCCTTTCAAAGAAAACATCAAATCACATTCATACAAATTAATATTCCAATTATTAATCAAAACATAATAAGATATAATATAAGATTGAACATCATTTTCTTCTTCCTCACCATCATCATGATTGAAGAATCATACCATTCCCCAACTTCACTACTTGTCTTCCACGCTATGACTTCCACCTCATGATGGGTTCATAATGTAGACTTAGATGTTATAATTAATAACTTCACATACATGCATGATGAGGGTATCTTACATGGGTTCCTTTTTTTTTTAAATTATTTTAAGATAATTATTAAGAAGTGTTTTTGATAGTACGAGAAACAACTCCCTGATATCATATACAATCTACAAGGGTGAATTATTTGAAAGTGAATATTTTTAAGATTTTATTAAGTTATATTAATATTTAAATATTGCATATTATTGTAGCTGGTCCACATGGCAAACATGCAGGTCGGCTTAAAATATGATATAATTAATCATTGTAGTGAAGATAAATTATTTTAAAAATTTAGAATTATTGTAAAGTCTTGTTTTACAATAAATTAGTTCACAATTTTGTAATGAGATATGGTTGTGGTTATGAGTTTTATGATAAAGTGATGGCATGTGGACCTACATTCAACTACCATCTAGTCTGGCACAGCCCCAGTCATCAATGAACAAATTAATAATCAACTAGGAGATGCCATTGCCAGCAACCCCTTTTAATTTACCCGTTAAATTTGTGCTTTGGGGTGTTTGAAAGATGGCTTCAAATAACTATGCTCCGTAAAAAACGTTTTAAATATTTTAAAAAGAATTTTCTGAGGTACATATGCATATGCAGCTAGCATGCATGCATCTATAACCATAACCCATCAGCATTTGATGAGATTCTTAAAGCAATCCATTCGAGGTTTTTTTTTGGGTCAAAAACAATTTCGTTTCCTTTTCGTAATTGACCTGGCATTGTAGTATGGGCAAATAATAATACATGTAAAATGTGAAATTCAATTAATGTTATCATGATATACTACTAGAAGTAGAAAACACGGTATATAATTCTTTTAATTTAAAACAAATAATCAAAACAATAACTCTTTATGTTCATACTTTTGTAAAATAAATATGTCACATCTATTATCAAGAGTCACGACGGTTCCTACGAGTCACATCTATTCTCATGTAATATATCTTTTTATCTTTATGAAATAAACTCATGACACTCTTGCATGTATCTGTACATTAATCTAACTATATATTCCTTTAGTTTTGAGTTAATTACGTGATCTTTAAAATTAATGCTTTGATTTTATGGAACAATAACAAGCCTAAACTTATTGATTTGATTTGTAGTAGTTATAAGAGAGACTTAAAAGAGTAATTAGATTCTGAAATTTCAATTAATCACATGGATTTTGGGGTAAGTTGTAATTTTGCAAAATAAAAATGAAATTAATTCCTTAACCACTGGGATATCTCTTGTATGGAAAATATGAAATTTTAAGTTTCAAGAATTGGAAACATCCATCTACGGTTGAGTTGTCAAAGTTTGTAAAAATTTCTTAATCCAAAGATTTGTGGAGCACAGTGGAAGAAGGAGAAGAGTACACGACACGTGAATTGCACATGCTACTACTGATAGGACGGCGCTTTAAATTTATGGCAAGTCAAGTCTCACGCAACAAAACAAAAGCAAAGCAAATCCAACATCAATGGATTGCCTTCCCTTCGCCGTGTTCTAAACACTTGAACTTGAACTGCCAACGCATCTCTCAGGAATCTGTGGGCTTGCGCCGCGTTAGTGTGTGTTGTACGCTCATAATTTTCTTTTTTGTTTCCTCTTTGTTATAGGTTAGGTTGGTAGTTGACACAAAGCAGAGAAGAAGAAGAAGAAGAAGAAGAAGTTTTCAAGAGCCAAGTATACATTTTATATCTATTTGTTTAACTTATGAGGTTAAACATGGCGCTGCTGATGCTGCTGATATCTCTTTTTCTCCAAAACTTTCTCACCCTTTCTTTGTCTCTAAACGGCGAAGGTATATATGCAGATGTTCATTTCATATTTTAAGATCATTTAAGATATATCTTTTGCATGTCCGTACATCTTTTCAGGCAAGTTTCGGACAAAGAAACTAATGATTTTTTAACGTACGTAAAGGTTTGGCACTGTTGAGGTTTCGAGAGAGAGTGGTGAGAGACCCGTATGAGGCGTTATCTAACTGGGACGATAGCGGTAGTGCAGATATTGATCATTGCTCCTGGTTCGGTGTTGAGTGCAGCCCAGATGGAAAAGTAGTCATTTTGTGCGTACCATCTTTCATGCCTCTGCCTTCTCATATATTTTTTTTCTTTTACATCTCTCATTTTTGACCCAAAAGAGTGAAAAAAAAGAAGAAGAAGAGGAATTTGAAAGCTTTTGGATTTGGCTGATGCCGACTGTGATTGAATCAATATGGGGTTATTTTTTTTGTTTATTCTTAGATGTTTGTGACAGCATTTTGTTCATGTAGGCTGATATCTAGCTAGTTTATAAATTTCTTTTGACAATTAAAATTGATCAAAATAATCAATTAACGGGTAAATATGTACAGCAACAACAGTGGCATGGTGTTGAATGGCATGATTACCTTCTTTCAACTACTCTTACTGGCGTGTTTGTTGACTCAATTATGAATCTTGTTAAGATCGTCCTAAATTTTCAACCGTTAAGGTTCTGGTTAAAAGCTTAAAATTGTCAATGCTGGACAACAAGGTTCTTAAATGTTTAATTTGTTTTATTGCCTGATTATGGAGTTGTTGATGGCAATGAAAGTGACAAGTATTTAATGCTCCATGTGCGATGTCCTTGCATGTATTTTGTTCCCAGTTCTCTTGATCTCTTTCTGACTCATCATATCAATACTCAACAGTATTAAGCTTACTTTGGCTTTGGCCCCATCAATGTTCTGTGTAGGGTACTTTTTAGTTTTTACACCTCCACTGAAAATGGAGTAATTCTTCTATTTTCTATTGAATTGAAGTCACGTCCCTCCAATTTGATTCCAGGAATTTGAGAGATCTTTGCCTTGGAGGAACACTGGCACCAGAACTTGGAAAACTGACCGAGATAAAATCTATGTAAGCATGCAAATATATGCTTCTGATCTTATCTTTGCAAAATAATATTCTGAATTTCCTGCCCCTGGCCCCGCCTTTTCTCTGCAGTATTCTGCGCAACAATTCGTTTTCCGGGACCATTCCAAAAGAGCTGGGAGAGTTGAAGAAGTTGGAGGTGTTGGACTTGGGATATAATAACTTTAGTGGACCAGTTCCTTCTGATTTTGGCAATAATCTGTCTCTGACTACCCTGTAAGTGTGTGACCATTCCAATTCAATGCTGTGTATAGATGTTTATGTTTGCCAGTAACTTTTTGTGAGGAGAGCCTTTATTGAATTATCTTCTGATTTTAATTGCAGTTTACCGGACAACAACCCATACCTTGGTAGCACATCTGCTGAACTGTATGACCTCAAAACATTTTCTGAGTTTCAGGTGGAGAAGAAACAGCTAAGTAATGCTGCTTTAAAAGCAGATGACAACAGAGGATTATTTAATTGGTAAGCGATTGGAGAGTTAATATGTATATATGTATCTTTTTCCCATCAGTTACAGGCATTTTGAAGAAAACTATACAGAATGCATGAAGAAGACAAAAAAAGGGAATAATTAGAAATATATATGTTCTGCTCAGAATGGCTTCTTTTTCTTTGTTAGGAGAACTGTCCTCGCTGGAGTTTTCGATTACCGGAGGCAGCTGCGGGACTTGTCAAATAGAATTAAAGCACGAGGGGCTGAAGGAACATTATCGCCTTCTGCCTCTTCAACCCCACCGGAGTCCCCAAATTCAGCTTCACCTTCACCTTCACCATCTCCTTCACAGTCTGCATTTGCTCCCTCACCTGTGGTAGCGCCGCCTCCAAAAGATCCACCAATTGTTGTCCATCATCCACCACCACACTTGCACGAAGTTCCAACACCAAGCCAATCTGTGGAGACATATTACAAGTCAAAGCATCATATAGTTTTGATTTTGGCTGGAATTATTGGGGGTTCGGCATTGATTTTGATTTCAGCTGTTGGTGTTATCTTCTTCAGAAGCAGTCAAGTGGTTACAGTCAAGCCTTGGGTAACAGGGTTAAGTGGGCAGCTGCAGAAAGCATTTGTAACAGGTATTTCTTGTATCTTGAGCACGCCATATCATTTTAGTCATCCTATGCTTTGCGTAAGTACGCAGTTTACCAGAATATATATATATATATATATATCTATATATATATATATATATATATCTATATATATATATCTATATATATATATATATATATATATATAATGCAATCTCATTGTAAACCCATATCGAAGAAACACTTCTAAGATTCTTCATCGCAGGTGTACCAAAGCTGAAGCGAGCAGAACTTGAAGCAGCATGTGAAGACTTCAGTAATATAATCGGCTCTTTTTCGGATGGCACTGTGTATAAGGGAACTTTGTCGAGCGGGGTTGAAATAGCAGTGACATCAACTTCAATCAAATCTCGTGCTGACTGGTCAAAGAATTTAGGATCACAATTTAGAAAAAAGGTACTTGTAAATCAATATTCATTAAACTTGATTCATGTAATCTCAAAATCTCTGAATGTCACCTCTGGCCATGATTACAGATAGACACATTATCCAAAGTAAACCACAAAAACTTTGTGAACCTTATTGGTTTCTGCGAAGAGGAGGCGCCTTTTACCAGGATGATGGTCTTTGAGTATGCTCCGAATGGAACACTCTTTGAGCATCTTCACAGTAAGTACCTTCCAAACCCATTTGTATAGACAAAATAAATCATTGTTCTATTTTAGCGTTGTCATGACAAGTTTTATCAACCTTCTTATTTTAGCTAAAGAGAACCTATCAAACTTGCAATAAAAGAAGCAAAACGAATTGCTATTATGTTTTGAATGACTCTAACATCTGGACTTCTTTCAGTACAAGAAGCAGAGCACCTGGACTGGGCAATGAGGCTACGAATAGCTATGGGCATGGCTTACTGCCTTGAGCATATGCACCAACTGACACCACCTGTGGCCCATAGAAACCTACAATCTTCCTCCGTACACCTGACTGAAGATTATGCAGCCAAAATATCGGACTTTGGTTTCCAGAATGACATGACTGCAGCAAAGAATGGATCAGGCTCCTTGGAGATATTGGAAAACTCAGGAACTGATCTTGAGAGCAATGTGTACAGCTTCGGAGTTATTTTGTACGAAATGGTAACTGGTAGGATCCCTTACTCAGGACAAAATGGCTCTCTTGATGACTGGGCATCAAGTTATTTGAGAGGGGAAGAATTAGTTAAAGAAATGGTGGATCCAACTTTAAAATCTTTCCAGGAGAATGAGCTTGAGAAATTGTTTGAAGTTATCAAGAGTTGTGTCCACCCTGATCCTAAACAGAGACCAACTATGAGAGACATTACAGCTAAGTTAAAGGAAATCACAGCAATGGGACCTGATGGAGCAACCCCAAAATTATCTCCTCTTTGGTGGGCAGAACTTGAAATAATGTCCACAGATGCTAGTTGAGAGGTGACATTTAAGCCTTACATAGATTTATATGATCTTTGACCCTTTCCCTGTTTCTGTTGTTGGCCCCAGAAGCAGTGGAGTCTAGAGTAGCTGCTGCTCTATCTTACTTAAGATAGAGAAATTTATGATTTTTGTATATAATTGAGAGAAACACCAGCGGGCTTTTGTTCGCTTTCTTTCTTATTTTTTAAATTTTCTTGTATAAATCAGAGCATATATTTTATAATTGAAACATCAATAAATGTTGAGTTTCTTTCACTATAAGACAGTTCAATACCTTGATTTATGATCTCAGTTGGTTCAACCACTGCCGTCTTCTCCAAGCATAGATCTTTTCACCCTTTTCTCAAGCACCTTGAAATATTGTCACTAACACTAGTGAAAGAAAGGAAATTAAGTATAAACAGAAGGATGTTATCAAGTAGGTAGAAGAGACCATCATTCACAATACTCACTTAAGACTTGGAAATTTCTTTTCCTTGTTGCTTCATGAACATGCATTTCTTTTTGCTTGTCCATGTGCCACAGATAATAAAAATGAAGAACCAAAAAGGTAGCATATATTAAACAATAAAAGAGTTTTGAAATATCTTTATGACCTTTATGTACAAGTGGATTTCTGCTCTTTTTATAAAGAAAAATAAAAATCTGTTACTAACAGAAGCTGATTTGTTAACCCTGTATCCTTTCCGAGAACAATGACAATAATTGTGAGAATCATCACCTTTTACCATCTTTACATCCCAACAGGAAAATATATCACCTACAACCAAACTCCCACGGAAGTGGCCTAAGTGGTTTCAATCAGAACTCTGATCACAGCATCCCGATCATTCCATAAGGCGTATATGAACGCACCTCCACCGCTCTTTTGTTTCTCCTTTCTCTTGATGTATTCCTCTCTTCTCATTGCTATAACTGGTTAGCAGTTGGATGCTTATAGATATCACAACTTTTGAGGAACAATTTAACTATATGGAAATTGCCCAGTGATTTTCTCCCCTGAAACCCAACAGATAAGAATGAATCTCACTTCTGTTGATTATTGGCTCTGTAACGTGCTCTATTATAGAGATCAAGTGTGTCCATGTGGTTGGGGTCCAAGCAAAGAGCTGCCTCAGAGTCTTGGATAGCAGAGGTGAGGTCCCCCATTGACTCATAAAATGCTGCTCTCAGGTGAAGCATTTGCAAGTCAGGCTTGAAAGCGATTGCCTTTGTGAGCTCTTCTACTGCTTCAGCTTCTTTCTGATCATCCATTAGCACTATAAAGATTCTCCACGTCAGAACTGGTTTGATTTTCCCAGGAATAAATAAGCAGTGAAGTGATATTAATCATAATGAGAACTAATCCCCCAAAACTTAAGTTTATTTAACTCACCGAAAAAAGAAAAAAAGAAAAAAAAAATACTAGCAACTCAATACATCCATGTTTTCTTGTACAGACTATTAATCATAACTTTAGTATCATATTTCACCATAAGTCAAGTGATTCACATGATAAGACAGATTTAGTAACTGCATTTTCTTCGTTGAATCCAGTCATTAAGGAGAAAAATTATATTTTGGCGCCTACAGAAGACGAAGTTAGTAACTATCTAGCAGAAAGCATATACTGCTATGAGTGCCAGTAGAAGAACGCAGATAACCTCAATCCTTGTCAACATGTGATGATTGGCACACCCGATTAAGTGTTTATGATACCCAGATTTGTGACTAGTGTCTTCTATATTTTAAAAAGATAATCAAACACAAAATAAAAATTCTGGCTTCTAATCAGAATCATAATTTTAAAAGTTAGTGATCTAAAATTACCAGCTGCCCTGTATCTGTAAGGGTATGTCCTCAGTGGATCCAGGCATGTTGCCATTTTAAGATCATCCATTGCCATCTCACGCTCACAGTATTCTGACCGTTTCTCATATGCTGATGCACTATTGCATGCCTTCTCAATCAGCTTTGTCATCTCATCATAAGCAGCTTTCCTCTGATTTTTCAAATAATATACACGAGCTAACCCTTGATGGGCTCTTGTATGCTTAATGTTAAGGGCATTGATGTAGCAAGTTGCAGCCAAATCTAGCTTACCAGAATCCACATAAATACTCCCTAAATTATTCAATGCCTGCAATAAAATATCATGGACACAATCAAGCAAGTATGTAAGGCAAATATGGCCAAACGTTAAGGGTCCTGGTATGTTTAAAACTCACTTGTCCTTTCCGAAGACCATCTGAAGGACACTTAAGAGCTTCTTCCAGAAGTTGAATGACATGAGATGAACATTCAGGATCCACACTTGTGTCCGCCAGTATGTATGCTTTAAGGAAAAAAGCTTCAAAAGACCTTTCAATTAGAATAGACTTCTCAGCCCTAGAGAGAGCTTCTACACGATGGCCAGTGTCATATAAAATCCATCCTTCATAAACCAATCGTTCATGTTCTGACCTAGAATGATTTCTAGCCAACCGTAAACAGCGCATTGCAGCCTTCTGACAATTTAACCTATAACATGCAGAAGTAACTGATATTACTCATGCTATTGAATGAATGGGAAGTGACACTAGATTATAAACTAATCACCAACATCCAGGGAAACAAAGAATAAACAAATATGGGCTAAAGAAAAACACGCATAATACATGCAACAGAAAGAAGGATTTATAACTGAATGCATGAGGCCGATATTTCAAGTTTGGTTAAAAAATATGAGTATATAGCCTTATGAAATTGATTTATTCCCAACAAAACATGTGAAATATGATTAGTTCAAGAAAAAGAATACGAATTTCAAAGACACTACACATTTAAAGATCTGAAGCCTTTTTAAGATTCCAAATGGACAAACTACAGAGACTGTAACTTTGAAAGATGATATAACTATCAAGTATCATCATAGTTACTTACCGTAGTAGGAGCAGAGATTGCCGAAACCGTAGGAAGCTCTTTCCTGGGTCATTTATCAGCATCTGATATATGGCAGCCAGAGAGCCAATATCATCTACAGAAGACCATCTATCATAAAGTTGCATCCAACAATCAGCTGCACTCCTCCACCTAACCTGATGGCTGAGAAGCTCAACTAAGTGATCCCCTCTCACTCTACCATGAAACATCATGTAGTTCGGTTCTAAAGTTAACAATGCTGAAATGTCTCTTAGAGCACTTTCATAATCATCAATCGCAAGGAAGAACCAAGCTCGTAATTCAAGACAGTCTACTGATAGCTTGAACCTGATAATTCTGTTGATCTCCAAGATAGCAGCTGTAATTTGCCTCTCTTCTACATTTGCAACAGCTCTGTATTTATATGGAAACGAAAGTGTGGGATCCAATTCAGTTGCAGTGTCCAAATCAGCAATCTTCTCCTTGCCAAGATTATACAAAGACCGCTCTTGGTACATCCACCCAGTTGGTTTATGCTGAGAGATAAGAGAGTGCATCAACTTATAAGCTGAGAACTGTTGCCCTTGCCTGTACTTGGTTCTTGCAAGTCCAGCCAATGAATAAACATGACCTACTTCAGCGGCTGCCTCAAAATAACATTGAGCATCCTTGTACTTCTCTCTCTCAAGCTTCACACAACCTAACTGATGCAAAGCAAGCATCCTCTGCCACCTCTCTGTTGCACATTCCTCCAACCTCTCCAACAACATAACCGTTGTGTGAGATAACATGTCGTCTTCCATAGCCACCTGGCTCAGTAAATAATACAACAGGAAAGAAGCATGCCCCACATTGGCCAATCTGTCCCTTGCCTCAGAGCTACAAAATATTTTCATCACCTTTGGATTATACAAAGACCTTGGGAGCTCTCTTAGGAACACCTGCAAGCAAGAAGCTACAAGAAGATTTGCCCTTTCCTCCAGCCCATATTCAATAAAGACCAATGCACTCTCAATGTCACCAACTAGTGAAGCTAAATGAGCATCACATGCACATTTCATCTCCTCACAACAGAACCTATTTGCAAAAGAAAGTAGCTCCAATACAATCCCTGGGCAAAACGAATCTACTCTTCTAGTCCTACTATATACTTCCACAGCCCTCATTCCCTTTACAGATATCCCATCCCGGGAGAAGTCAATCTTTTCTGTTCTAGATTCAAGAAAAGCACCATACAACATAGCCTTAAATGGGCTTGAAAGTGCTGCAATTTTATGGCGAACAAAATTTATCTCCTCATCACCAATACAAAATGTGACATCAGTATCCTCCTCCGCACTCAAACATTCGTTCTCCACAATTGACTTCGAATGTCCTTCACAACATTTGCAATTATCATAAACTGAATTTGGATTATACCCAGATACCAAAGAAGCCAGAGGACACTCAAGAATGAATCCACTACAGTCCACAGATGACACACCCACAAGCTCATCTTCTCTTCTCTCAAACCTTAACCAGGCTGAAAGCACAACCTTCGAGTGCACATCTATAGCGTGTTGCCTTGCAGACCTGAGACACCTTCTTAACAACTTGGCATCACCTAAGCCACACAAATATGCATACTGCTCGATGCATAGCAAGGATTTATCGGAGTCTGAACAAGTTTCAAGTCGTCGATAAAGGTCAGCCAAGGCTTTTACAAAATCGATTGGCTTGAGATGAGGGTCTATGGAGGGTTCAATGAAATCAGCTTTAGGAAGTCCATAAGGAAGAAAAGCCTGAGTGCTTGTGACCAAGTTGGTTTTATTTGATTTTGACCCAATAAATTTGATTATTTTATGATTGCTAACCTTACTTCCGGTATTTGTGCCACCGGTGCTGGTGTCTGGCGGGTTCAAAGCGTGAACTTGAGTGCTCTTAAATCTTTCTATGAGCTTCAAAGCACGCATTTTGCACACAAATATACTACTATGTCGTGTGCATATACGTATATATATGGCCGAAAATATTAGAGTTTTAGTAGTTTTGATACAGAAATGTCAAGTCTTTAACAAAAAAAAAAAAGAAAAGATATAAGTAAATGAAACAGCCAACAAAAAATTTGTTCACCTGGCTTGCAAGCAGAGAATGAAACAGATAGCGAGCTGCTGGTGCAGGTGAAAGGCTCAAAAGGGTGTTTGTTTCTAGGGAAAGGGAAGGAAGATTAGACTAAAAGTCTTTGCCTTTTTCACTCCATCGTCAATGGTGGGAATGGAAAGGATTCATCTTTGAGAGTGCCCTTTCACGCCCACTTTCTCAAGAGATACAGTAGGGTCCTATTCCTATATTATTATTCTAAAATTTGTCAGTTTCGGTTGTCAGCACTTTTGGTTCTGATTAGGTGACTCACTCAAATGCAGCAGACTTTGCATACAGCATACCCTCTACCCACTGCATTATTGCCACGTCAGCACCAAGATCAGACCATTGGTCAAATAGTCAGATGGTTGGTTAATTATTTTTTCCTGATTAAGATAATCTTCAGCTTAAACGGCAACTAATAAAGCAAAAGGTGGATTAAGTGGTGAATTGCATGTTAAGTAAAGGAAGCACCTAATACACTAAAGTTCATAAATCTCATCATTACCAAACGGATCCGTCAATTCAGGGAACTATGTTCATTTAGATCAGCTGAAAATTTCTGATACACATGCTACTTTTTGGGATGGGAATGATACGGGCAATGTTTATAGATGTTACTTTTTAGATAAATATTATATAACCGGATGTAGAAAATGTAAGTTCGGTTTGTGATTGTGTACATCAAGAAGAGGATAATCCGCACTCTATCATCATCAGTCACCAATTAATTGACATGAACAAGAAACTTTGGTTCACTGGTAAAATGTCAAAATCATGGACAGCCCTATAAAATTATTAAGATACGACTGGCACTGTGACTTCCCCATCAGAGACACCAATCTGATTATAAAAATAGAGTAGATCACATCTGCGGAAAATATTTATTTCATATCCTCTTCAAAACACATGCTTGTGTCAAGCTATGGTGCAAATTATTTGACTAAACAAATGGGAATGGGGACTCCCGGATCAAATCATTGATGGGTAGGTAACCATTAGATCTAAGTATACCTTGCAAAGGGTAAAATTAGGTTGCCTTTTTCTCCCACGATAAGATTCCAACACTAAATGGAAGACTAAACAATTAATGTTTCATTGAACATGTCCAAAATGTCTAGGCATTATTGCCACTTGCAATGCAACTCTATCTAAAACAGAATATATACCAGCTCTGATTCCGAAAGGACATGAAAGGAGCAAGGAGCCAAGAAGTGTGACCACGTGTCCAAGACCCCATTTGAGAGCTGTGACCTAGCCAGTCGCTCATCAGTTTGTTCTTGGAGCGTTGGACAGCTTGATTTTTTAGAGAGAAGAGAGCAGCAGGCTAATTTGTACTGACTTGGGCACATGCTCAAAAGACTCTTGAATCAGGGTTTGCTTAGACACTGTGGCATGGGTATCATAACTAATTAGTGTAGGCTTCACTCAACACTTCAATTAGTAATTACCAATTTCAATCACTAGTCAGTTCATGCTAGGCCCTTTTACAGGTTATGTGGCATTTTCTCCAACTGCAGCAATCACTTCAAAATTGGGACCAGAAAGGATTCGATAAGACGGTGAAAGGCTTGTGGGCCTCAATTTTACTTCTAGAATTGGCAAACTATGATGAACAAGAAAGCAGAGAGGAGAATGAAATCGAGAACAGATACTATAATGTGATCATTCATTACGTTGAATAGCTAACTCTAATCAGAAGACACAAGAAAAAAGATAACTCGGCATAAGAGCGTTGCACAATGAAGATGAAGATGACAAGGGAAAACATACAAGATAGTTCAGTTTCATATTCTGAACACAGACCAGATTCATATGCATTTATATTAATTTTTTTCAAACAAAAGCAGGGTTCAAGAATCAGATTTTCCATGTCAAATTCGTTCGAGTTTATTAAAATATGAAGGCATACTAGATAACCTTTATGATTAGCAGAGAGCAAGAGTTGGCTGTTAATCACTCGATGCAAATCCAGAAAAATCTAGGGGGTCCCTTATGTTCAAAGTTCGATAATATCCAAGTGTGAACCAGGCAGCATAAAATGAATATGAAGAGCCTTAAAAACATGATAATCAGGCGAATTTTTTACCATGGAGCATATATATAGCATACATGTAGTCTTATTACTAGTTATTTAGTGTAGAGTAAGCCACCAAACACGCAGCTATTTGGATGATTCCAAGAAGAAGATACTCAATTATACTTCTAATCTCCATTATTGACAGGCACATCCAGCTAACACGGCTACATTGTTCTGAAGCAATCCATATCTATACAAAATTCACATTGAAAAAGCTCCCGGAGAATAAGTGTTCGCCCTTTAAATCTTGAACTTTTGAAATCTGGTTTCAAGAATCATGGCTCTTCATCCGAGTCACTTAAAGCACTTTTATAATCCAAAGCTTGTATTTCTTTATATACAGATATAAAAGACAAGGTCCAATCAGACTTGCATCGGAAAGACGCTTGCAAAGGTCGAGATATGCTTCAACATTCCCAAATTGTTGGATCCTTTTTCTCAGTCCCTGCAGGACAGCTACCCTGTCCAAATACTCTGGAGATAAACCCAAATCAAGCATTTTTGTCAGTGTTTCTGCAGCATCATTGAAATGACCTCCTTTAACATAACCTCTTAACAACCAGGATAATGTTTTCTTCTTACGCAGAGAGTTCATAACCTCTGTTCTCGTAAGCAATCGTGAAATAGCACTATCCTCTTTTTGGGAAGCACAGATAGCTAAAACAATATCATAAAGATCTGCATCAGCTTCTTTACCCAAAAGTTTCATTTCCCACAACTGTCTTTCAGCGTCAAGACCTCGACTGGCACAAATATACATGGCAAGAAGCCTCTCGTGAACCACCCCATAAAATGAAGAGCTTCCCTCTTCAATTGCCCAATTAGACAAACGTGCCCCATCAGCCAGAAGATCTGATTGATAGTTTTCAATAAGCTCTACATTTTCCACATCAAGTTCAGATATCAAACCAGCTCTCACATAACCTTTCAATTTCCGTAAAGCCTTTGCAAATTCATTTAGCTCTTTAACCACAGCTGTCATCGCTATAAGGTAACTGTAGACCTCCGGCTTCAATCCAGACTCCCTGAGATGGATCACTAATTTGATTGCATCACCGTAGTTACCCTCCACCTGACAGAACACGATTCAAGTTGTTATTCACATAAAATTCAGTTACCTATCATATATTTGAACATACACATTAAGATAAATATAATTTGTTCAAATGACAAGCATGCTGAAGAATTGTGAATTACCTCAACCAACTTTACAAAATTAACAATACTGACAACATTAAAATCTATAATTTACAATAACAATCTAAAAAAGAAGAATTGTTGGGTATAATCCAATAACAAGAAACTTCTGCCATTCTATTGGCTTCATGTTGAACTCCTGATTAACAGTCACAAAGCTGAGCCTCAGATTTCAACACAAAGGCATCAAAATAATATATTTACCATGTCCCACAGAGAAGAATGGTACAAACACTTAAAAAATTAAGAACTGGAAAAGAAATTCATGTTTATCTTAGAAACTAGTTATTAGTGAATTCAACAAGTAAAAGAACAATTAAAATAACGAACATGTGATAGTGATGCAATTACCAATTAGATGTCCACTAATAAAATTATGGTAATGCAATATTACGAAGAAAAAATTGGCCTTGGACAAAGATTGAAGCATCTAAAGTGATATCCAAATTTCATTCGTCAATGTTCTAGATTCTTAAATACATAAAGCAATAGAATCAAAAGATACTGATTGAAATCATAAGCTCTTTCACAATTAGTAGAAGGATTACCATCATCTTCCAAGCAAGATAACCAGTTGGGCCTCCTTTCTGTCTTTCCCCATCTTCCTCTGCATAACTAATGCCCCGTCGCAGGACCTCCTTGACAAACAAAATAGCGTTATCCTTCATCCCCACTTCCCAATACAATGAAATCACCTTCTCAATCATACTAAACCCCGGTTTCAGCCCAACACAATCCATGTCCACAAGAAGGTCAATTACATCCCCAACATCACGTTCCTCTTCAATCAGCTTCTTAACCCAACCACACATTATCGAAACCATAAGCTCCATCGTCTCCTTATCAACCCGGTTCTCCTTTTTAAGCCACTCAAAAACCTCAAGGGCACACCATGAATCTCTTCCCTCCTGAGAGAAGTACACTAGCACCAATTGCAATTCTCTTGCTGATAATCGATCATTCATTTCTTCTAATATATCAGAGGGCTCCCTTGTCATTCTCTCTAGTTCTTCAATTGCCACAAAAAACTCCTCACTCATTTCGTCTTCATCATCACTTGTTATGTACTGGTCCAGTTTAACCGATTTAAACAACTTAAGTTCTCGAATTTTACTCGGTTTAGCGACTATAAAACCAGAATTTTGATAGTTCTTGATTCTTTTAGAGGGTTTAATTGCAAAACTAAGATGAAATTGAGGAGAAAGAAATTGATACCGATGAAGTGAGAAAGAAGGAGAAAATGAGAAACCCAGTTCAGTAAATGAAGTCATTTCCTCAGTTCTATACCGAATTCCCAATCAGAAGAAACAAAGAAAGTGATAGCATAGTGTTTAGTTGCTGAGAAAATTAAAAGAAAATAAAATCTTAGAATCTTGAAACCTAAAATTCACGTCAACTAAGTCAAAAAGAACTTATCTTTACGTCTCATTAGAAAATGTTTTGTGTGTGTCTTCTCAAATGCTCAGCAACAAAAGATTCTATTCATTTCCTACAACTTCTCAGCATCCAAACCAACAAGAAATATGAAAAAATTCAACTTTTGAGAACAATAAACCGAAAAACGAACTTGAACAAAGAACCCATATGGAGAAACAAAGAATTGAAGATGAAACTAACCGATTCTTGAAGTGAAACTGAAGGAAAAAGCTATGTGTGATGATCAAAACCCTAAAAGGAAATGAATGGCTAGGATCAGGTGGTTTTGGTTCATAATAATACAAGGGTTAGTTTGCAAATGGCTGTAGTGCCTTCAATCAGCTGGTCCGGTGCAATGCAGGCAAGACAAAAGTGTCAATTTCGAGCATGTTTTTAAGGTACTGAACCCAGCTGAGACGTGTGCAAATGAAGACTATTCAACCCAAAACATGGAGGAATAGCAAACAGCCAAAGACTCGGACTTTTCTCCTAATTAATTTAATTTTGTTTTTGATAATCGGAGAATTTGAGGTATATGAATGGATAAAGATTCCTTCATCCTTTAGTTTAAACCACCGAAATTCTTCTTTTCAACATCACTAATGAAATGAAGGGAGAAAAATAAAAATAATCATTTAACATTTAATATATGGTGTTGAAGTTGAAGGTATTATACGTATCAAGTTATTATTGTGGTTGGTATGTTTAATATAATACACGTTTATTGATCGACTTTTTGTGCTTGTTTCAATTCCATTTTGGTTGTTGTTCCCTTTGCATAAGTTTAATGTTTAAAAGTTAAAAAAAAATTGTTTGGTATCTTTTATTATTTCTTATTACTTTAATTAATTCTTCCTGCAACAAAAATATGAGGTATTTATATTAATACCTTGAGGTTTGGGTTAACTATCCTAGATTTGAAAGTTTCCCAAACCTAACTGACATTTTATTTTTATTTTTTTCATAAATATAAGCATTAATAATATTGCTAAAATTAATTGACCTTTGTTAATTGTAAGAGTGACAGAAGAGGAAATTTAAATAATGTCCTACATATCTTTGTGTGCATCTCATCTCAGCCTGAAATTAATCTTCTTCATGCCCTTTGGGCTCAGTAGATGCTTCTTAATTGGGCCGGGACCAACCAGCTTCCTAGCCCTTGGTATATTTATGTGTGGGATAATTTTAATAAACACCCTCAAATTTTAGTTTAACTTCAATCATAGAAGGATTATATGTTTTTTATCAATCATATTTATGAAGTTGTTCATTTTTCATCAATTACTTTCCTAAAAAATGATGATTTGAATGGTTAAAATAAAGATTTTTATACAAATTTAGGAATATGATTGATTAAAACGTATTGCCGCTCTTCAACTGAAATTAAGCCAAAAACTTACAAGTACTTATTGATATTATCTTATTTATGTATATTGGCCGTTGGCATGATGCATGAGAGCATATTAATTATAACATGCATGATGCATGATGGATGATAATATCAATGGGCATGATGAAGGATGTAAGAGTGACAGATAGGGAAAGGACAAACATGCTCGTTCTTGGAATAGTGGTTCGATCCGCATAAATAGGGCTACGTATTCTCATGCAACATATTAAAATAACAATTCTGGGTTTGGGAGGAATACAATAAATAAATTAATGGCGAAGATTGATGGGAGTTGACTTAGCGCACAGCAGAGGCATATTGATATGAGCTTCCCAAGTCTCAATGTCCACAACAAACAAACCATTTATGTTACAAAATTCTCCACATGCAAGACTAGAAGCACCCTTTTGATAAATACAACATGCCTAATTCTTTCAAGTCTTCGCTAACCATAATTTCCTCATTACATTATTGAATTTTCGGTAAACAATGCCAATTGCCATTTAATAATTGGTGTTAATTATATAACATACTAAATAAGCAATTGTTGAAGTATTGATTTAGTCACTATCAACAATAATTTTTCAATATTGTATATTGCTTGGGAGTTGGGACAATATATATATGTGTAGGGCTAAGATTAGGAACCGAGGAACTATCAGTTTACATGAGCAATTAATTAATTAAATATCAAGCAGTTTATTGGATAGAATGAAAAAAAAAAACTATACCAATTAACTACTCATCATATACTTTAAGAGTACTTCTCATTTTGCTTGAACGAGAGAAGTGATCGATATTAACTAGCATCAACTTAATTACTGATTCATAATCAATATCTTAATTCTCACAACAAGAACTTCAATATCATACATGATTTGTTCCCACTTTGTGTGCTTGAAACATAGACAAACTTGAGAATTTAGCAAACTTGAGCAGCTAAGGTTTTTCCCACAGAAAGCTCTCTGTCAATCAAGTTCAATTAGAAAATGACAAAGCATGGTGCAATTCACAAATTAATGAAAATTCTGTAGCACCCTTTACATTTGATCAGGAGCAAGAAGATAGTGTTTACACAAAATAACACTAATTAATCAGCATGAAGAGAATGAATTACTTTACTGGCAGATGATTCTCGTAATTTTGACGTACTGTAAATATGTTGGCCAGTAGGCTCCATATATTGTATTAAAACTTGACAACAGGAGTCCCATCAGAGACCGGAGAGCAAGTAATCGACAGTAATCATATAGGGAAACGTGAATTTTTTTTTTTTTTTTTTTTTTTTGTAGTGTATAAAGAGAATCAAAACCTTAACAAAATGTAGAAGTAATGGCCGCTGGATAAGGAAATTATATAAGAGTATTGAATCCGATGCATATTGTCAGGACCATTACATATAAAAACTAGACATTTGGGGTTGAAAGGAATCTCGAAGAAGGCCAAAAAAACTAAGTTTTGTTGTTACATATAAGCTAGCAAGGTGCGGTCATATGGGGAAGAGAAGAGAAGAGGCAAAGACAAATCCGTGAACACCGACAGCAAGAATCATCAGCACAGTCTTCCCCACCCACACGGCCCTTGCCCGATCTTCTTCTCTTGACGCTTCTAGCTTTTATATAATCCAGTAATTGTCCTCCACTTGCTTTACTAATGTCATCATACCATCAATTTGTTAAAGCATAATTAATGAATAATAATTAATAGATAAACTCTTATATATAATTTATGTGTCATGATATAATATGATTTAAAGAGTAATTATATATAAATTAGTCTCTTTAATTAGAGGCGATTATAGGTTAATAAATATATAATATCATATCAATTTAATTATAAAAAATTTAACCAAGTAACATTACTCATAATTAATTAATTAATTAATTTTTTTAATCCACAAGCTTCACAATATCTGGATATAGCATCCCTCTCGGATTTAGTGCATGTTTTTCCTCTTTGCGAACTTGATTATTATAATGTTTTTTCAAATCTTTCACCACCCACAATAACAACTAGCAGACCGGTTATCACCTTTCTACTAGGGCATGCATGTATGGCTACATGCATCTATATAATCCATAGCGTTAGGAGATCATCATACATGGGATTCCTTCGTGCATAGAATATATATTTATAAAATTGTGCTGTGACTTCAAGAGTTAGGGTTTGTCACTTGGCATAATTTAAGTTACATCTCCTTTAGTGGGAGAAATTTGCTATACCCATCAGAGCTATGTAAGCTATTCTGTCTTTGTAGTTAAAAGTGGGAAAGAAAAGACAGAGGAGGAATTATCAAAACCCAGAAATCTCTGATGTTCAACTGTTGTTTATTTGAGTCAATCATGACTTCTAATGAAGTGTATCATTGTCTTTCTTAGAGCTCCAATTAAACCTAGACAGAGCCATGAAAGAGAGTGAGTTTACTGATGGCTTGAAGAATATTATTGATCCACTCGGCTGCGGGGATGAGGACGATGAAGGAGATGATGATGAGAGCAAGACCAAAAATAGTACAAGCTCAAGCAATAGCGTAGTTGAGGAAGGTGAGAAGGCGGCCAGCTCTAGTAGGGTGCGGCATTATTCACGGTCCAAGGTGCCTAGGCTAAGATGGACTCCTGATCTTCATCTTAGTTTTGTTCAAGCTGTAGAGAGACTAGGAGGTCAAGAAAGTAAGATCTGTTATGAATTTCATTTTAATCTCTTTTTTCTCTATTAAATTTGTTCAATACTTATATTTGGTATTTCTTGTTGAATTTGTAAGCACTTGTTTCACTTTTTATGATTTATTTACTGGTGTAGGAGCAACCCCAAAACTAGTTTTGCAACTCATGAACATCAAGGGACTTAGTATAGCTCATGTCAAGAGCCATTTACAGGCAAGTCATTAACTCTTAAATTCCAAAGAAAGAGAAGACTCTGCATTACAGCTTTAAATTACTGACTGAAGTACTTAATTTACTTTCACTTTTCGGTACTTGGGAGCAGATGTATCGGAGCAAGAAGTTTGATGAGCCCGGTCAAGGTACTTGTACAACTTGTTGATATTGTTACTATTATTGAATTTGGAAATTAGGGTTTATATATTCCCTAATCTTTGGAACTGCTATCTTTCATGGTTAGTAATGAACTCTAGGGCGCATCTTATGAGAAGCTCAGATCAGTTTTCAGACAATCTTTGGCACCATCCGATGCTTCAGAGAAACGATCAAAGGTTTATTACTTCCAACTTCAGGTATACATATATACAAAATCAATTACGTACTTCTCCTGCTTTCAACAACTTCATCACCATGTTAAATTTTTTGGAGAGCTTAAATATAGATCATTATTGAATTAATTATCTCTCTCTGAAATGGTACAGTGATGTTTCTTGCAGTACTGGCAATGAGAACTGGATGTTCAGGCCTTACATGACTACTCATGACATGTACCATAATATCACAAGGAAAGGTTGTCTTCAAGGCTCCGTTGGCGACATGAATGGAGGAATCGGCTCAAACATTTCCAAGAATGCAGCTCTCCACAGTATGAGTAATAACTTTCCCTTTCCTGAGCAAAGTATCAGGAGAACACGGGAGTTTCATGAAGAATTTCAATTCCAAACAATGTCAAATTTATGGTGCAGAACCGAAGATCAGAGAATGAAATGCTCTAGCAGAACCGAAGATCAGAGAATGAAATGCGTTAACCATCCAACTACCGCGGATGCAAAGTGGAGTATTAAGGGAGAAGAGATCGAAAGCACAACAAAACGGAAAGCTCTATGTCCTGATGGTGCTCATGAACATCACCTTGATTTGAGCCTGTCACTGGGCACAAAATTACGAGATCATCAAGAAGGGGCTAGAAGAAAACTTTGGGGTGATGATCAGGAAGAAGTCGAAAGCGATTTGCGTCTTTCTTTATCTTTACCTTCAGAAAGAGGAATCATTTCTACATTAAGCCTGAAAAAGCCTGGCTACAGGTTGAAAGAAAGTGACGATACAATAAATCCAAAATTGGCGAGTACTCTGGATCTGACTATATGAATTGATGACAAATTCTAGTGAGATCTTGTTGGTACTCGTACAATCGGATACCAAGAGATCGTTGTTTATGCAATGGATACCATGATGTGACTATATTGGTCATATGCCAACAATAACTTCTCATTTATTTAATGTATTCATCCATTTTCTCTTTTTGAAATATCATCTTCTTATAGAGATAAAATTTTCATCTCGCTGATCAACTCTTGGCCAGTTTAATTTCCCTTAGTCATGATGCCCAGCTGAATTTATCTTATTGAAATTAAAGAAGGATTCTCTGCTGAGCAAGACGTTGCGTATATTATGTGCTATAATATTATTCAGCCAATTATATCACTCTAATTTATTACATATATGTTAAAAAGTTTCAAGAAGAAAAATAAAATATGTATAATTAATGCTTAGAGTATGTATTTTCTGGAGAGAATAAACAATTGGAAATGATAACATATATTGTACCTCTTCCCAAGATTTTTTTGAAGGCTCTGGCCCAGAATCAATGTGTGACATGGATCGAACTTTATAACATTGATTGGTCTAAATACATGTTTAAGCAGTCAAAAGGGGCACTATTAGTCGACTCTTTTAATTTTTATACATATAGAATGATATAGTCTCTCCCAAGCTGCACATATATGTTTTTAATTTTATTTTATTGTTCTTTGCTTATATATTAATTAGTTTGTATATATATCATTATATATTGATAAGCGTAAAAGTTATTAGTATATGTGATCTAATACTATATATGTGACATACAGAGCTCTATGTGATTGGGTTCACCATAAAAATATGGTGTACCATATCGCATAGAGGGATGTGCCTCTTAAACAAGAGACATATATGCTTCCAGTTGGTTATTTGCAGTTATGTCAAGGAGTTTTATGATATCTAATCATTTTACCTTTTGATTCTTTATAGATAGCCCAATTACAGACTTCATTTTCAATCCAATTCCTTATACATTTCTATAAGTGTACCTTGTATGTACCCAATAGCCTAACGGCAATATTCAATCCAAAAACAAGATCCTTCAAACATCATATTGATTGCATGGGATATAATTAAGAATTAATTCATTGTTGGTGATGGATTTTGATCCATTTGTGCATATAGAGGTTGATCTAAAGCACCACTTTGTTTTGGTCTACTCAACTTAGATAAACTGCCCTCTAGCATTATCTTGCTAGATCAGGCACTCAAAGAAAAAATAATGCCTGATATTCCAGACATGGAATCGGCAGACAATGGCGAGGTTGCCCAACATTAAGCTTTGACCTATTCTTATTCCAAGGTAGAAAAGCCGCGGTCTTTGGTGGATAGAAGAAAGAGTACAAAAGCTTTTGTTGGAGTTTCAACTTTCGAGAGGAGAAGCTAGGTCTAGGACTCTAGGGTTTTCAATTAACAACCAATGTTTATTTCGAAAACCATATAGCTGTTCTTCAAATTAAGATCTATCTTAAATGTTACTCGATGCCTTATCCTGTTCAAAAATCTATATTTATATGGTTTACAACTTACAATACAAGACAGTACTAATGTACTAATATATTAATAATCTTTGGTTACATGCACAAGCAGCATAACCCAGAAGCCTTAAACACAAACGGAAATACATACCATCTTAACCATACATGCCAAATTGCAACAGATCACATATAACGATTTTGGACGGAAATAATAATTAAGAGAACTTTAATCGGATCATATGATGATACCATTACGACGATTAATTTTGTCTCCCGTTCAAGTAGAGGAGCTGCTCCAATCCACCTAGGCCTAGTCCTAGATTTGAATACTTCGTATTCTCTTTCCGCAGATCCCCAGATTGATTCGGCATCTGCTCCTGCATCAGCAACTCGCCGGACTTCTGCTGGTACTTCATGTTAAACAGGTCATGCCCATTTGTTTCTGCTTTCTCATCACCACAAAGCACAGCTATTTGCTTCGGTTCAAGCTGTTTCAGTCTATTCGTTTCTTCCCCATTCTCTCCGTATTGGCCTGAAATTGTTGAATTGACTCTCAACACATGCTTTAAGGTGAAATTTAGGCTTGTCTTGTCTTAAGGTTAAGGTCACATCGAAAGATCTCAGAAACTGCCTATATACTATCATTATAACAGTTTACTTTATATCAATTAATTTTGTAATAAAAAACATAACTTTTGAGATAACTTAATGATTATTATAATGAGAGAGATTTTAATATGTGTTCTTAACACACATTAAAAGACCACTTTTATATTTTATAGTTGAAAAAGAAAATAGATAAATAATGACAATGGATGTGCTATCAGAATTACTTGGTTGTAACATCCTTAATTTCAAGTAAAACATATTTATGTACATATGATGTATAGATACGTTTGACTAATATTTTATCATTTATTAATATGAGATTTTTTTTTCCTTCTTTTTTAAGAGAAGGTTAAGCATACAAGAAGAGACAAATTTGAGAAAGTAACCGTTAAAATATTAACCATTAGCCAGGTGCCCCAAGGCAAGTGTTGTTGGTTGACATTCCATTACAAGAAATTTTACTCGTGTCATCAGTTTTTGCTCAAATATATTTTGCGATATAAATTTTCTCGACTATAAGATATTACTTGTGTTTTATTGATTTAATAGTAATCTTATACAATATATATGATTTTAATATTTAATTAATTCATTTTCTTGTTATATTAGGATCTCTCTAATAACAAATTAATATAAAAGCACAAATTAGTCAAATTAAATTATGAATTAAAGCCAAGTTATTATTGAATAGATAATCAAATAGAAATCATAGATATAGTGCATACAATTGTACATAACTCTTGGTCATGAATGCTTAGTATTTGATTTAAGGAAATTGAACAAACATATTTATCCTTGAAATTCGAAAAATTAAGATAATTAAAAAAAAATCCAAACCCTAGGATAAATGAAGAAAACAATCCATGAAAAAGGAGGTTCGAGCTAATTTCTCAAAGCATCGATCCGATCAACAATTTGAATGATATATAATACGTTCCCCTTTACCTTGATTTGAATTCATGTAAAGCATCATTTCCTCCAACCCAGCATCCCAAATAGGTATTCTTATTTGTCCTGCCATTTGCCGCTGTTGCAGCTGCAGTTGCCTCAGTCTAATCACTTCTGCTTTGTTTTCTTCAATTTCAACTAAAAGAAAAACAAAAAAAACATGATTTTTCGATTAATTTCGAGATACACAAACATGAAAGTACTGAGATTGAAAATTAAATCTTATTTGATTACCATTTCTGAGTATACTGTTGTTTGTGTAAGTGGCCAAACGTTGTTTCAATCTTTTTTGGTCCATTTTCAATACTTCTTGCTGGTTTCTATAAAGGGCAACTTGAGGATGGAGTAGGGCAATCTGATCCTGAGAATATAACAAGAAAAACATCGATACAGGTGCACAACTACGTACAACTTTTGTAGATTCAACAAAAATGGTGAATTAATTATATTACCTCTAAAGATTTCACCTTCCTTTCCATATCAGTAACGTACTGAAGCTTCTTCATTCTAGATTTCTGAGCAGAAACTCGATTTGACATGATCCTGCACTCAAAAAGATGTAGCAAATTCTTGAACATTCAAATTATAAACATTTTTACGTATTAAAATTAAAAGAATAAAGAGAGATAACAATGGATTTTTTTCACCGTCTAAGCTTCTTGGGGTCCATGCTAGCCCAGCGGCTGTTATCACCAGCCTGTGGCTTGCTTTTGACATAAATATCATCACCACTAGGAATCGGATTCTTGTCACATGGAGGAGAGGGAGACGGGCTCTGGCTGTTTTTGTGATTATCATTTGCCAATATTGTTGAAAGAGTACTGGTAATTTTGGCATCCGAATGTTGGGAAATGGGCTCAGAACCATCAATGCAGGCCCCACTGCCACCGTACTTCACAAAGTAGGGTTTGCTCCACACTTGAAGGTTTAGAGGAAGGATAGATGGAGCCACCGTGGAGGAAGGCTCACTATCAATCGCCCTTTTGGCCCTACTACTGGGATGTGGTAGTCGCTGTTCGATGCTCATACTAACCCTCAAAAGATATTTGTAATAATAATGTAAAAGACCTGTTTAATATGCTTGTCTGGACCTTTATTTATATAGAGAATTCCAGTGAACTTTCCAAATATGACTTCTATATTGGCATGATGGAACATTTGTCACTAATGCATGTTTGGCAAATAATATTAATATATATATATATATATATATATATATATATATATATATATATATATATATATATATCTATATGTATTTATGTACGTATGTATCTATGTATCTATGTATAAGTATGAAGTTCAAAAAGTGCGGCCTTAGTTTACCATGTGGATTAAGATTAATTCTCTCCTAATCCGATTTTTACGGAAATTATGAATTTCAAGATTTTGAGTGATTGTTAATAGAAATATATTAAAGAGAAGAGAAAATGAAACGAATCTTAATTGTTCATTAATATTGAAATCTATAAATATCATTAGATTTTTGAAAACTCGGAAAAGCTTGGGAGTACGTAGATCCTCACTTTTATTTTAGATAATGTTGTTGCAAAAAATACAAAAGTGCCCAAATATGATGAGATAAAAATTAATGTTTAATAACTTATAACGTGGTCAATTCACAGTCTCGTGAGATAATTTATGCTTCATTAACTTGTTCTCCTTTCCTTAATGACATTTATGATTATCTCTAACAAGGGCCTCTCAATTCTCAAGTGATAATTAAGACAAACCATTACATGGAAAATGATAGCTGTTGCTTATTCAAGTAATTTGAATACGCACGAGGAAGACACCGGACTATTAAACTGAATTCAAGCCAGCTATGGAAATCTAATCATTATAGTACATGCAATGCGTCAGCCAAATTGTGCCATGTGTGTCTTCCTCTACAACACTCAGAATTAATTGACCTACGCTAAAGCGCATTCACTAATGAAGACTTCTCAGAAACTTTGGTTTCTAGCAATTTGATCTGGCTATTAAGATCTGAACCAAACGTAGAATATGTTATAGGGTCTGCCTTGTGATTAATTTGTACGATTGTTATATATTTAATGATCCTTATTTTTGTTTATAAATTAATGAAATTAATATTCTTTGCTTAATTGAATTCTATCCCTGATTTTCGAGGTCATTATAACACTTGTGATCCTTAGAATGTTTGACAAATGTTTGTCAATATATATATTCATAAGATTTAATCACTTAGATTGAAAATTATCAAATTAAGTATTTCCTTTAAATATGTAAACTCATTTTTACACATCAATAACTTGAAGATTCATATGTACATTACACAAGGAATATTTACACTAAAATCTAGCTAGAGATTCTTTCACATGCATGGTAACCAAGTTTCTTAAGTAATAGCAATTTTAGATATAATTGAAGAGTGAAGATCCTCGATGCTAGCTAGTGAAGTATCCAAAGTTACTGGAGATTAAAAGCCAACGGGTGGGTAATTAATATATAAAAAATCATATTGTGAGGTGGTATGTATGCCTGTTCTATATAAGTAATTTTCTCCTATAAGAGATATTTATGGAAATGTTTCCAAGAAGAAATGTAAATTCACATGTCAAATTGGGATGGCATAAATGCGATTGGGCATTTTCTTGGCAATGAAATTTAAGTAGAGTACACTGTTGGTAGGTTGTATTCTAAACTCTCTTATTTTCTTGACAATATCTAAAAAATGATTATTCATGTTGTATATCACCAATCGCTCAATTTTTTTGAGAGAGATGATTTTTTTTACATATAAAAAAGAAATCCTAGTTTATTAATATGAAAATTTAGTTTGCAAAAATATATATGGCATCCTATTCATGAAATGCATGTACCAATAATTAATGTCATATCATTCCACGCTGTGACAAGCTTAAATTGGTTCACCACTGACTAGCATATCGGTTATTATATCATCATGCATGCAACTTCGTCTTTTAAGGTTGATAAGGATACAAGTCACAGTAGTCATCAAGTGTGTTGAATTAATGACCACTAATCGTCTTTTACCAATGTGTGTTGAGCATCCGGTTATAACAAAATTTGTCACTCTCAAGTAAGAAGTCATTGAAAAATTGAGAATAGTAGCTTGTGATTTATATGCATGAATGTTGGGATGAGGAGAGGCCAATGGATTGAAGATGAATGTAAAAGAATCAGATCAGGTTGTCGTAAGCCTTGTCCCAACCCCTTTTTTAATCCCAACACCGATTTTTTTTTTTTTTTTAAACAAAGTCTATCGATGATGAAGTTTCGTGAATTAGGAGATGCCTTTTCTAGTTTAGTCAATCTTGTTACGATGTTATGATTTTAATGATCTTACATGTAAGCTGATACGTTATTGTATTATCTCTTTTTTATAACTCTTTGTATTAATAAATTTCTCTCTTAGTTTACTCGGTACTCTATTACTGGTACTCTATTAATCAAATTAGAAGAGAAGAGAATTTTAATTCTACCTTTTGAGGAATTAACTGGTACTCTATTACTATGTTAGAGAAAAAAAATACTTATGTGGGATAGATATAGTCCCTGATATTATAAAGTGGTAGCCACTGATATTAAACTATATGTTAGAGATGATTAAGTTTTTAATGATTTTTTTTTTCAATTCTCTTAATTATCCATTGTCGTTTGTCATCATTTCATAAAATACGATTACTGCTCTTCTTTTTCTCAATGTTATTAATTATCTATGTATATTTATCATTATATAATTGAATGGACACACTATATCAGAAAGATGATTTATGCGAGCTTGTTCGAGGTAAGTCTTTCTTGTTAGAGAAAAATATATGTATGAAAAGTAATTAGACTTCTATTATATTAAATTATAATGCAAGGGAAGAGAGCATGCACTTTATTACCATTCAATAAATTTAAAAGGCAATCCAAGGAAAATATACCAAAGAAATTGAAGAAACAAAAATAAACAAGTGTAGAAGCATTTAAATAAAGATGAAATTTTAAGGAAATCAGCAATCTCAGGAGCATGCACGCTGATGGTAGACAAATCGGGATTACAATTACACTCCTCTAATTGAGAGGGTTCACGTCCGAATTCTGTCTTGCAAGTCCAAACTGAATATTCATGTTCTGATTAAGCGTCTGCCATGGTATCCCAGCATGAGATTCCTGGAACTGACGTAATCCAGATTGGTTAAAACTCGTTTTCTCTAGCAGCTGGTTATATATCTGATCAGGTTTGGTTTTGACCAAATCTTGCTGTTGTTGCTGTTGAAGGAGCTGCTTCAACGTCTCCCTCTCCTCCTTCAGTTCCTGATATTGAGCTGCACATGTGAACATTAACTCAGTATTGTTACACTGACTAATTATTATTTCATTTGTTATTACTTAGCTCACAGAGAGAGATGGACAAACCTTCTTTGAAAGTAAGTTCACCAGAGAAAGCAGAAAGTCTTTTCTTCATTGAACCATTTTCTGCTCGGAGCAACGAGTTTTGACGATCAACATACTTGATCCGAGGAGAGGTAATCGCAACTTCAGCCTGCAGAGACACGCATACGCGTTAGGATACTATAGTGTAATGTAACTTTGATGTGTATTAACACATACAACTGATGATTAGTGGAAGTAGATCTAAAGATCAGACGATTAATTACTTGGAGAGCTTTCACTTCTGTTTCGAGTTGCAGAATATAGTGGTGCTGCTTCAGTCGATATTTCTGAGAATATTGTCTACTTGCAAGAACTCTGCCACTCAAAGAGAGCAAAGAAACACGAAAATAATCTTAAGAATTTATATGTCAAACGCCCGTCATAAAATGTACTTCTAAACATATACGCGTGTACATATATAACTGCGAATTCTCTTCTATTGAAATATAAAATTAATATTAAATCTACATTTACTAGCTTAAGCTTTTAGATAAAGTAACAAACTTAATATGGTATCAGTACTCTTTAACCTTACAATCTAAGGTTCTTCAAATTATACATATACATATACATATATATATATATATATATATATATATGTATGTATATATGTATATATATATGTATATATGTATATATGTATAAGCCAACATAAAAAACTCTAAAGAGATTAGGATGTAGCTTAAGCTTTTAGGTTACTTGCAATGAATACATAAATTAAATAAAACTAAAGAGTAAAGCACCGTCTCAGTTTCTTGGTGTGTTGGTCAAGACGGCCCTGAGGAGGATGAGTTTCAGCGGTAAATATCTGAGTGTCAAAAGTTGCTACTTCTTTGTTAGCGCCTCTATATCCGGTATTAATAGATAGTGAAAACGGGTTAGGAGGCAGCTGCCCGTAGACAGTTTTCCTAGACGCCATCGCCATGGCCTCCTCCATTGCTTTCCTGCATAACAAAAAGCAAATGACATGTTCATAACCCTTGGTCGACAATTTATATGTATAATATGAGCTTATGTTAATGAAATTGAATTTGCCATGCATACACAATGCTCAATTTACACTAAAACGAGGAAGCAAATTGAAGGTCGATGAGTGTGTTTTTGTGATCTGTGTCCTTTTATATATAGAAGTACATTCAATCAAGCCAATGCAATGCATGTGAGAGATTTTTATATGTAATTCCATATATGGCGAAAGCCTGCCAAACTCTTCATACATAATATTAATTATAACATTATTATATCCAGCCGAAACCCAAAATCTTATGGATTTGGAAATGGGGATATGTACATGCACATGTTTCAGATTCGAATTTGAGTATCCATGCTTTGTAGCGTATTATGATCATATATGTACTTTGCCTGTCTTCTCAATTTTTATGCATTTTTTTTTTTGATATTGTGTGGGTTATATATACAAAATTTCTTCGTGTATACTTACTCATATAACTTCCGTACAAGATAGTCGGATACGATATAAGTCGATGTGCATAGTCGGATATGATATAATTCGATGTGCATAGATATCTATCATTTATTATACTTTATGATATTGTACCTTATCAGATTATATGAGTTATATTTTATAAATTAATTCACCGTGGATGTAGTATATGTCAATCATATATATCTATACATATACCTCGTAAAAGGAACATTAAAAGTAATCATTAAGAGGACCCAATATGGATACTGTCACTTATGGCATAAAAATGATGTATTAGGGAAGCTTCATTAGGCTGGAAACATTATGTCATAATTCTTAAATATATATGAGAGCTAGCCTAATTAACGTATGGTGTCATTTTATGTATATATAATAACACAAATGGAAAATTATGAAATGTATAAGAGTTCCTGCTTTCAAGTACTACTACATCTAGCAAATTAAGCATACTCACGTCGATGGTCAGAGATCCACCTTTGGAGGTTAGGTAGTTGTGACTATATATTTTGGAGAATGGATAATGGATAGATTCATATTGGTGGTGAGAAATCCATTTTTGAAGAATCAACGTTGTGTTATGTGCTATGGAGATTGTTGATGGTGGATAGACTCATACTTTTTGGTAAGAGATCCACTTTGCTGGAATGGGACTTGTGAGTATGTTTTAAAAGTGTTGAGTTGATTGGATATGAAAGTTGTTGGCAAGGATAGGAGCTAACCTAATAAACTCGCTAGTGTTATTGATCCTTCCATATACTTTAACATACAGAGTGATTGCGAATGTGATTAAGAAGACAAATTAATCCCCATTCAATGGAAATTATTTATATTAAAAAAAGTAAAACATAAATAATGACAATGTTCATCCCAAATATATGTATCTCAAATGATATAAACCAATCAATGATTATCAAATTCATGATATAATTAAATAAGCTGTAATTTAAAAATGACAAATAATTTTGGATATAATATGTAATAAAATTTTGAGATACATAAAACTACTCATACATAAATTATCAAAATTAAATTGGTTTTCATTGTAAATACCTAATCAAATAAATCACATAATTAATTTTTTTTTAAGAGTCATCTAAAATGTCCCTTATAATGTTAAAGACAACCTCTCGTTAATTGGTTGCCCACGTTAATTAGGACTAAATCATGAATGGGTTATGATAGCTTGATCGATCCTTATTTCATAATCAAATATATAATATGAAATTTATTGCATATCATAACTTGAGATGATTGTTTGGAGTGCAACGCATAACATATTAGAGGGTAGTCTTAAAATATGTCATAAGAGCATGTTAAGACCTTAAAAAAAAATTATTTCATTGCATTTAATGAGTTTTATAATGAAAAAAATAACTTATACTTCTTTAAAACACATATTAATGCTACCCCAGTTATATTGAGAGATTGGCTCGTTTGACTTTTAGGCCATTGTTTTTTGTTATATTTTTAGTCAATATAGGTTAGTTTGTTTAAATTTTTAAAATTTTGTTTTCTGAAAATACACATTTTTTAATACATTTAAATCAATATCATTCATGTATTATTTTTAAAATTTAAAAAAATTTAAAACCAACCACACATTATTTCAAAAATTTGATAGAATATATGGTTGGTTTTAAATTTTGAAAATAAAAATTCAAAAAACACAAACAAATATAATATATTTATTAATCGATTATATCTAATATTTTAATTTGTACAGTATTACATAATCATGTCTATATATAGATGTTAATTAAAGGATTTTATTATTATTATTAATATATAGACGTACAAGTTAAAGGTTTTTCATGAATGTCGTGAGAATTAAGCATTTGACTTACTTATACCACTGAACATCAAACTTAACGTGAAATTAATGTGAAAGATTGGACACATAACTAACTAATAATTAATTACGAGTTTGACATGTAGTATAAACACTTTTTCTAAACTAGATCTTAATAATTAATTCAATCGTAAACACTTTTCTTATGTAATTATCAGATTTTGAAATGAGTTAATTTTAGTAAATACCTTTATGTTGTATCTTCATATTAAATGAAAAATGTTTTTTTTCCCAATAAAACTTATCAATTTTATCTTAAACCGTTCAATAGTTATTAAATACACATTTATTAATGAATTTTATCAAATAATTTACTAAGGAAGAGACACAAATAGCTTAAGAGAATTTTATTTAAAGTCTCAAGCCATTAATTCAAAATATTTACTCTTCTTTATAGAAAATAATTTGACGAAAACTATTAATGAAATTGTCTTTGATGACTAGTAAAAGAATTATATATGAAATGTATTTATTTTTCTCCAAACCCGCTCTCCATCTTATATTAATGGTAAATACTATATATTTTTTATCAAATAGTTTAATAACATCTATTAATTAGAGTGGGTAGCACTTAATAAAGTTGTCGATGAAATTCATAAACGACTTGAAAAGGTATTTAATGAAATTAATGCTTCTAGAATACTTGATGAAATCAATGCAAAACATGCCACGGACATTTTTGGGCATCTAAGATAGTCTCAACCGTATGTCCTATAAATACGTATTAAACTTTAAAAATTTATATAAACTCTTGAAAGTTACGTGAATTTATCTTAAAATTATAAATTCTCTTGAATATTGTATAAAAATTTTTAAATGTATAAATTTTAATAGAATTTATATAATTTTAAAAGTTATATATTAAATAAAAAATATCCATTATTTAAATATTTCTAAATAAATTTTTAACATTTCGATTTTTTTTTAATTTTCAGTGATTTATTTTTATTTTAAACTAAATAAATAAATAAAGGGACGAGGAATACAAAATGAGAGATGCGAAGTCGTGACTTGGGAGTAGAATCGTTTAACATATGGCACAAACGCTTGCCCACCTTTTCTTCCCTCCTGCTCTCAAGTCAAAGCGTCTCTCCCTATTTGACCGTCGCATTGACGCAACAACCACTTCTCAATTTCATCAACTCTCCTCTGCTTCTGCTTCTTCTCTTTCCCTCACTCCTTCTCTCACGACTACTTCTACTTCAACCTTTCCTCTCAGATTCCCCTCAACTGACCTCCGTAAATCTCGCCGGAATCTCCTCTCACCTTCTCCCGCCATGCTTCTTCCCAACTCTCCGCTCCTCTCCGACGTTTGCGCTTCCGTTATCAGCGCCGCTATCGCCTTCTCCCTTCTTCGTCTTTGGGAAGAAACCGCCAAGCTTGGTCTCTTCGACCAGGTTCAAATTAAATTATTCAAATGTTGTCGTAATTATATTTTATTTTAAAATTATTATCGAAATCACGTGTTAATTGCCGCTGTAATTCCGGAATTTTGCAGTAAACTACTTACTTACAATCTTTTGGCAGTTAAAGCTGATCTGTCATTTTGCTAAATTAGGATATTGCTTAGGTGGCCTTGCTTCCTACCTGTTTGGTTATCAGTGGAAATATGAAACAACTCGATATTACGGTTACGATAATATTTATCGTAATAAAAAAAAATTAAAAAAATTATAATTTTATCTGAAATTAGTTTACCAATTTTATTCAATGATAAGAGATATCGGTCGTCTCTGATCTATCTATGCCCTTTTTTTTCATTTCTTAGTAAATCTGATTTCGTTGTTGAGACATAGTTAGTTAATTATTTGTTCAATTGTTTATTCGTCTTGAACTTGAAGCTATGAATGGTTTGGTGTGTGCGTTTTTTGCCGGTTAAGTTCAATTATGTAAGTATTTTCTGATATCTTTTTGAGCAAGTTTTGTGAATTCCTGAGTTTACACTTTACAGACGTTCTTGAGAGCAGTAACACTGCCAAGATGAACAAAAGGGTTCAGTAGTTTAAATTTGTTTACTAAATCTTCGAAGCTAATCGTGTTTATGTGTACGCAAGAGCGATTGTTAGCAGATGTTTTGTTTGTATTGATTGGTTGTACTTTATCTCTGGAGGCCACTGGAAGTGCCAAACGTTCTGTCTTAGGGTTTTGAGGGTTTGTTAGTTCTCTTTTATTTATGTATGAGATGAGTTGGAATTCTATGTATGCTGGGATTCAATTTTGATTCTGAAAAATAACAGTGTTACTTGAACCAATCTGAACTTCGGCTTGCATAATTTTTATGTTAAATTCTTCCATATGAGAAATGCCAAAATAATTTATAATTTATGTAGATTAATTTCTCCCTCAAAGGAATGGTTTTCTCATAGCCTAAACCAATTTGTTTGAAGTGGGGAAGAAAACTGCATCTTCTTAAACAACACTTCCTATTCCTAAAATTTTTTTGATCAAACATGTTTATATTTTATTCATCATCAGGGATTTCTTATATTTCATCTTCGTTGTCCAGTATTTGAATAGGAAGCTTGTGCATATAAGTATTGGGCTAGTGTTCATGCTTTGCTGGCCAATGTTCAGGTAATTTCGTGACTAAAGAAGCTTTCCTTTTTATTGCTACATGTCTGCCTGATGAAACAGCTATTACTGATCAATGCAGTTCTGGGCTTCAGGGAGCAATTTTAGCAAGTCTTACTCCTGGTGTCAATATAATACGAATGCTTCTTGTGGGTTCTGGAATGTGGAAAGATGAAGCCACAGTCAAGTCAATGAGCAGATATGGAGACCGCAGGTTACATATTTGAATAGTTTAAGACTGGTTCAGGATGCAAATATGGAGAATTATTGAGACCTATAAATTCATCACTAGCTCTCCCTTTGGTCATGGTCACCACATCAAGGGATATATTTAGCTTTGAACTGATCTAATTGGGTGTGACCTAGACATAACCATGTACTTGATTTGGATAATCTTATCTTATATTGTTTCTTTGATTGCTGGAAAAGGGAATTGTTTATGGCTCTAGTGACCTACTGGTTTGTAATTTGAAATAATGATGTATCCTTCTTTGTGGGAAATATTTATGCTGAGTTAATCACCATTTTGAAGGAAAAAGGTAGGGCAACTATAAATTATTATCATTTAAAAAAAAATTAATCATTCTCTTGGTCATCATTTTTTATTCGTTTTCTTTTTTATATTATTTCTCTATTTATCTTTAGCTTGCTTCATGCATCAGGGAACTTCTCAAGGGACCACTGTACTACGCTATGACAATTACTTTGGCTTGTGTGATCTATTGGAGGACTTCCCCCATTGCAATTGCATCAATTTGCAATCTCTGTGCCGGAGATGGTTAGTAAAGTGAATCCATCTGTTTGCCTATGCCATTGTTCATTAGCAGGGTTTCAGAAATTCAGTATCATTTTTTTTTTGGCAATAAACAGAAACAATCTACTTCACTTTTTAGAGGCAATTTTGCAGTCAATTAATTATCACATGAAAATCTATCACTTGCTCTGCTTCAGGATTAGCAGATGTTGTGGGCAGGCGGCTTGGCAAACGGAAACTGCCTCACAACCGAAACAAATCCATCGCTGGTAGCATTGCTATGGCCTCAGCTGGTTTTCTAGCATCAGTTGGGTAAGTTTTGCCTATTGCTTTTTGTGTGATGGACTGCACCGCTCCACAGTCTTGTGCAGTCTTTTGCTTTGTTGGTTACGAGCTAGTAATCTTCCTGCAGGTTCATGTACTATTTCGCTTCATTTGGATATATTCAGTGTGGTTGGGGATTGGTTCTTGGTTTCTTGGTTGTGTCTCTTGCCTCAGCCGTGGTGGAATCACTTCCTATAAGTACTGAGCTTGATGACAACCTCACAGTTACTCTAACATCTATGTTGGTGGGCAGTCTTGTTTTCTGATGTTAAGGCAGTTGCACAGCCAATAAGTTTACTAAAGGCAAGTTGTAGGAGCATTCACTTGTAGTTTTGGCCCCTTCATGGGTCGATGTTGTATGATCTGTGTTGTAAGATGTTTTACATTTTTGAAATAATCTAATGATTGTTTTACTAATCTATTGGAATTCCTAAAATACTGAATTTCTGCGGTGACAAGTTCAATCTCTCCAGATTGATTTTTTATTAGTCCATGTAATGTCAATCAACTCATCAGTGATGAGTGTTAGGAATGCGTGCAATTCTTTGTTGGCATTTGGCAGGAGTTTCGTCCCTAATTCCAAATTCGTCCGACTTTGTTTCTCTCTCTTTATTATTTCTCAGATTTGTCCCATTTTGTTTTCTCGTTTTCTTTAATGGCGCTCGGGGCCACTAACCCTTTTACTGTGTGATAAGCCTGATGCTTTATTTGCTTTAGACACGTTTGATGAATGTGGCCCAGTCACTCACTCTCCTCCATGGATGAGTTTAGACGGCTCGTGTTTCTTCTCGCCATACAAATGGGGATATAGACTTTCACCACTCGACATAAGATGCATCTTAAAATAAATAAATTTAATTTAAAAAAAAAGCATCTAAAAGCAGATAAGAAGCTCCAGCAGAAAAATAGAAAATCAAACCATTTAGTACTTTGATTTTGAACAGAATCATACTGAGTATCACATAAGAAATCAGGATCTCCTCATATGTAACGCAAACAGAATATACAGCAACCTAACTGATCAGGGATCAAAGTAGCTAAGCAGGACCCTTTACATATGATTACATAATTCAGCCAGTTGATGTAGTAGAAGAGAGATCCAGTGTTATCCTGCACCGTGTAAATTTTCAAGCTGAAGTGCTATAAGAATGGAAAGTTGTATTTTCGCATTTGTAGTGTTAATACTAGGCAGTATGCAGGCCTTAGTACACATGAATTTCTATAAGGGAAATTTTCTGTTAATATCGTTGCTGCACTGGGGGCACTCTCCTTGTGCATGTGATGATGCACCATCCTCAACTCTCCTAGGTTTCCTAATTAGACTCAGAAAAGAGCA
The DNA here is from genome assembly GCA_013180625.2 of Boswellia sacra. Lineage (NCBI taxonomy): Eukaryota > Viridiplantae > Streptophyta > Magnoliopsida > Sapindales > Burseraceae > Boswellia > Boswellia sacra. Next base: position 1,060,001 of record SNVD02001782.1, on the reverse strand, counting down.
ATCCCTCTGCTGAGTGGAGTCTGAATATCCTGATTCAAGATCTCTATTGCGCTTGAAATAAGGAAGTGCAACAAGTATTACAAGGAAGAGAGAAAAGGCAAGTACCATAACAAGCATCAGGATTTCACCATGCAAGCCATATCGCTTGTCATGCATTAATGAAAGCACATCTGGATCTTGTTGTTGCTGTTGTTGGTATGGAAGATTAGCAGGAGCCTTGGCTGGTGAGACTGAGACTGCAACTTTCCATGCTTCTGTAATCTCATCTTTCTTCATATGGTTGGAGTTAGTTTCGTTCTGTGAAAGTTATGGCTCTTCTCTTATTGTATATACACCAAACCGAAACCCTATTTTGTTGTTTTATCTTGAGTGTGTTTTGGAAGGTCGAGAATGAATGATTGAATGATTTTATTCTAAAGTCTAAGATGTGAGACAAAAGCTTCACGTTATCCATTAAATTTCTGGGGGCGGCGATGCTGATTTCTTATCATTTTCCGCATTTTACTCGTTGTGGGGAGGCCATGGTCCCCTGCCCAAGATACCAAATGTTTCAATTGAGAGTCCCGTGGAGTAGAGTGATCATAAATTACTGGAATATTTATAAAAATATCTAAAATTTAATTATAGATCATAAAAATAATTATATTCATAAAAGTTTGTATTTTATAATATCTGTCGAGTATTAGATACTATTGGATGCACAATGGATGTTGGATAACTTATAGCATATAAATTTTTTGGGGGAGTATCAAAAACTATCCTAAAATAAATGTAGTTTTGTTCATAATAAAATTAAAGTATATACATTTTGATTCTTTGAACAAAATCGAACGGGAACTGAAGCAAATCAGCAATCAAACAAAATCAACTTAGACACAAACAATCAAGGTGGACCTATTGCTGGGAAAAGAAATCAAAGGTAGGTGGAAAGTCTTTGTTTCACATCTTTCTCTGAGAATGATCAATCAAATATCAATGAATTGGTGATGGACAAATATGCTGATCTTATCATGAGACTTGGATGAATTAAGGACGTAAGACAAAAAATTACCCACGCCACGGCATATGAGATGACGTACATAAAAAACTCATGGAATTTAGATTAATTAACTTAAATAAAAGATTATAAAAGAAACTAATATTTAACACGTACTTTTTCTTTTTGGTCAAGTATAAGTATAAGTAGAGTTAATTGAATAACTAATTACTTAGTTAGAATTAAACGTGTGTGTGTGTGACAGCTGTGCAACTTCTGTTACACCTGGTATAAAATATGTACCGAGACCACTTGATGTTCTTGTATGAAGAAGTTAAAAATTCTTGATTAAGTTTTCTCTCCTCTGCTAGTTTCAACTTTGATACTCTGTTACACCTAGTATAAAATATGTACCGAGACCATTTGATGTTCTTGTATGAAGAAGTTAAAAATTCTTGATTAAGTTTTCTCTTCTTTGCTAGTTTCAACTTGGTATCAGAGCCTCTAGAAGTTTCATGGCAAGTCATCAAGATCACTTTCCTGGAAACCCAAACTTTCCTGGAAATTCAACTTTTATAGATCAAGCAAACAATCCTTCAAACACAATACCTTCAAATTCAAGTTCAGGTTTCTCTACTTCTAATATACTACTTTCAACAATATTGCCATCAGCTTTACCAGCCACAGCAATCAAGCTTCAACGAGGCAACTATGGCTTCTGGAATCTGCAAATTCTCTCCACCTTGAGAGCTTTTGACCTGGAAGGTTTTATTGAAGCAACTCGAGTGTGTCCTCCTTCAATAATTTCAATTCAAGATCCAGCTAACTCAGATCCGTCAAGCTCTACAATTACTTAGATTAATCCAGATTACCTAAACTGGAAAAGAATTGATCAATTTATTCTCAGCTGGCTACTGTCTTCTATCTCCGAATCAATGTTTGGTTATGTTGTCAGGTGTACTACTTCAATGGATGCTTGGAGTACACTTAAGTGCTTACATCAAACTGAATCAAAGGCTCGAGCTATGCACATTAAACATCAATTACAAACCACAAAAAAAAGGTTCACTCTCAATTTCTGAGTATTTTCTAAAGATGAGAGCATTTGCTGATACATTGTATGCCATTGGAACTTCTATATCTGATTTAAATCTATTACTACATATTCTTGATGGTCTTGGACCAGAATATGATGCTATAATGGTCAATATTACTTCCAAAGCTGGTTCTATTTCGTTAGAAGAAGCACAATGCCAGCTACAAAGTTATGAGTTGCGTTTGGAACAACATAATACTGCTCAGGTTGTTCATATAGGTACTAGTGCTAATGTTGCTAATAAAATGTATCAATCTCAGTCTCAAGGAATGAATGTCTCTGGCCATGGTTATGGCAGAAGTTCTTCTACTCAATATAATAGAGGTAGAGGTCGAAATAGGTACTCTTATGCAAGGAATATAAATACTGGTACTGCAAATGCTAAAATTACTGCTCAGGGTCAATTAGGACAGAATGTTGGTAAACCAGTTTGTCAACTCTGTTCCAAACCTGGACATACTGCACTTAAATGCTATCGCAGATTCGATGTGAGTTTCTAGGGACCTTCAACCACATCACAGCAAGCAAATAGGCGAAATCATCAAGTTTTTGTAGCCTCTCCATCCACAGTTGCTGATAATTCATGGTATATGAATACTGGTGCAACTGACCACATCACTTCTAATCTCAACAATCTTTCAATCAACTCTGAGTATGATGGCAAGGAGACTGTGCAAGTGGGCAATGGTAACACTCTTTTAATTTCTCATGTTGGATCTAATACAATCTATTGTCCACATGCAAGAAAGAGTTTATCTCTGAAAAGAATCCTTTGTGTTCCTACTATTACAAAGAATTTATTGAGTATATCTCAGTTGACTAAAGACAATGCTGTCACTGTAGAATTTTATTCTAATTCCTGTGTTGTCAAGGATCAGGTTTCACAACTTCCAGTGCTTCGAGGAATACTTAAAGATGGATTATATCAACTGCAAGATTTCAGTACTTGTTGGCCACCATGTTCTTCATCAGATTTCAATGTTTCACCACATCCACAAACACTAGTATCTTGTGTTGTTAACAACTCTTGCATTTATCCAACTGATTGTGTACTTTGGCATAAACGGCTGGGCCATCCTCATTCTCGTATACTGGATTGTGTCTCCAAGACAACAAAGCTGTTCACTTGTGATTTGAATAATAAACTGTTTTGCCATTCTTGTAGATTTGGTAAACAATGCCATGATGTGTATCCTACTTCATCTTCTTTATCTAAGTCTCCTCTTGAGTTGGTCTTTACAGATGTGTGGGGTCCAGCACCTGTTCTTCAATTGAGGATTACACATATTATCTTCTCTTTGTTGATGATTTTAGTCGGTATAGCTGGATATTTCCTCTAAGAGCCAAGTATGAAGTTTACAATTTCTTTCAACAATTTTTGGCACTAGTTGAGAGGCAATTCCAAACAAAGCTAAAATGTATTTAGTCTGATTGGGGTGGAGAATTTCGATCATTGGCTGCATTACTTACTCAGTTGGGTATTCAATTTCGTCATCCCTGTCCTTATACACACCAACAAAATGGTTCAGTGGAGAGAAAGCACATACATGTTGTTGAAACAGGTTTGACACTCCTAGCTCAAGCCTCCATGCCTTTATCTTACTGGTGGTTTGCTTTTGTCACTGCTGTTTATCTCATAAACAGATTACCTACTCCCAAATTACATTTTTCCTCTCATTTTCAATTATTGTTTCACTCTTCTCCTGATATCAAGCATCTTAAGACTTTTGGTTGTGCTTGCTTTCCAAATTTAAGACCGTATAATTCTGCCAAATTCTCTTTTTATACCACTCTTTGTGTTTTTCTTGGCTATAGTGTTATCCATAAAGGTTATTTATGTCTAAGTGATTCTAGACGTATATATATAGATAAGAGTGTTTCCTTTGATGAATCTATTTTTCCCTTTTATGAAGGTGTGTTTCTTAAAAATAATTACTCTTCTAATGTTTCTTCATCTATCTTGTCTTCTGGTCCTTGGTGTTTTCCTCCACTTTCTTCAACTTCATATACATCATTTCCTCCTCCACCTACAAATTCCCAACCTGTCCATTCACCATCTTCACAACCGATAAATTCTACAAATTCTACAAATTCTCAACCTGTCACTACTTGTTTACCAGATTCTCAACTTTCTAGTTCTCACCTCTCTAGTTCTTCTAATTCTTCTCATTCTTCATCTCAATCTCCTGTCTCTATCTCCTATCATGTTCTATCTTCTATTAATTCCCCACTTTTGAACACTCATCCCATGATTACTCGTTTAAGAATGGCATCTACAAGCCCAAACTTTATCTTTGTAATTCCAAATCTACTCAACCAACTCCAGAACCTGAGACAGTTGCTGCTGCTCTTAATGATCCTTCCTGGTTCAAAGCTATGCAAGAAGAGTTTCATGCATTACAAGCCAACCACACCTGGTCTTTGGTTCCTTTCACACCTAATATGCATGTCGTGGATAATAAATGGATGTTTCGAGTCAAGTATAATTCAGATGGAAGTGTCCAACGTTACAAGGCCAGATTGGTGGCCAAGGGGTTTCAACAAGCTTCAGGTATTGACTACTTTGAGACTTTTAGCCCAGTTATTAAACCTTCTATAATCAGAATGGTTTTCTCTCTTGCTATAACTTTTACATGGGACATTCAGCACATTGATGTGAATAATGCCTTTCTCAATGGCGACTTAAAAGAGACTGTGTATATGACTCAGCCTGCTGGTTTTCTTGATTCTCACTATCCTATGTTTGTCAACTGCATAAATCATTATATGGCCTGAAGCAAGCTCCCCGAGCTTAGTTTGATAAGCTCAAGGCAGCTTTGCTTCACTGGGGGTTTATCATGTGCTCATCTGATAGTAGTTTATTCATTCACAAGTCTACAGGAGGCAAAATCATTCTGTTATTAATCTATGTAGATGACATTCTTGTCATAAGAGATGATGCTATGCAAATTCAACAAGTGATTTCTGACTTGAATAAAACTTTTGCACTTAAAACACTGGGATCTGTCAACTACTTTCTTGGCTTTGAGATTAAGAGAACAAATGATACTTTATCTTTATCACAAGCCAAGTATGCTGCAGATCTTTTAAGGAAATGTAATTTGTATGAAGCAAAACCTAGTCCAACTCCTATGCTGCCTGGTGTTAAGCTTACTGCACATGATAACATTTCATTTGATCATCCTAGTCTCTATAAAAGTGTTATTGGTGCACTTCAATATTTATGTCTATCAAGACCTGACATTTCTTATGCTGTAAACAAACTCAGTCAGTTCCTGCAAAATCCTGCTTTGTCTCATTGGCAAGCATGTAAAAGAGTACTATGATATGTAAAGGGAACAATGAACTATGGGTTGATCTTTAAACCAATGAAGTCACTCACTCTTTCTGGCTTTAGTGATGCCGACTGGGCTAGCTCTATAGATGACAGAAAGTCTACATCTAGTTATTGCATTTTTTTTGGGATAATTTGATCTATTGGAGTTCTAAGAAGCAGAAAGTGGTGGCTAAATCTTCTATAGAATCTGAATACCGTTCTTTATCATCAGCAGCCACAGAACTGATTTGGTTATAAGGATTGCTTCAAGAGTTAAATTTCTCACTTACTGATATTCCAGTTCTTTGGTGTGACAACAAGGGTGCAGAGTCATTGGCAGCTAACCCTGTTTTTCATGCTAGAACAAAGCACATTGAAGTTGATGTTCACTTCATTAGAGAGAAAGTTCTTGCTAAGCAGCTTTTGGTAAAGCATATTTCAACTGATTTCCAGATTACAGATATTCTGACTAAAGCCTTGTCAGGCCCTTGGTTCTTAGACAAAGACTTACAGTTCATCCAACTTCTGAAGCTGATCAATCAAGTAGTTATTTTGTGCAAGCCTGCTAATTTGAGTTATATCAAAACTCAACTTAGTTATGCTTGAGAGGGGGTGTTGGTCAAGTATAAGTAGAGTTAGTTGAATAACTAATTACTTAGTTAGAATTAAACGTGTGTGTGTGTGTGTGTGTGACAACTGTGCAGCCAGGTGTAACAGAACACCTATTATAAAATATGTACCGAGACCATATGATGTTCTTGTATGAATAAGTTAAAAATTCTTGATTAAGTTTTCTCTCCTCTGCTAGTTTCAACTTTCTTGAGCCACAAAAGGAGAAAACTTCGTATATGTATCTAGGAGGTATTGCTCATCAATGTCTATCCCAATAGACTATTTATTGAATCATTGCAATTGATATTCGATCTCAAAGAAAAGGAAGAGATCTTTGAAAAGTGGATTTTTATGATCCAATAAATAATCAAACCCATTTAATGTTCTTGTTGTTATATTTTTCCTTGAAAAAGATGCTCAACCTATAAGAACTATTCATGATAGTAAAAAAATGGTAGAGATTTAGAGGTTTTTACGTAACCTAATCTTAATCAAACAAAATACTATTAAGGAATAGAAAAAAAAGTGTAGATGTATAAACTTTTTATTCAGTAATCCACTTTTTTTTTAGTCCAACCGATTTATTATTCCTATTTGATATTGCTATTATAGAATATCATGTTCGGTAAGTATAAGGAAGAAAATCGATTTTTTTTATATTTAATAGATTTGCAGGATTTTATTATTAATTTTTATAAAAATATAAGCATTAAAGTGTTAATTCAATAATTTTTTCAATCTAAATTAGATAATCCACATCGACTAACAAAATTTATACAAATTTATGTGATAATTCATCCCTTCAAATCACAAAAATTTGTAAAGAAAAGAAAACTTATGATGCACAAAAGTTTTCAATTGATTTTTAGCTCAATATCATCCCTAATAATTTATTTTCATTTCTCTAAAAGAACATGTAATTAATTTGAGCCAAACATATAAAAATAAAAAGAGGAGAACATCATAGTTACGTGGCAAGCTACAGTTAGTCGCGTGAAAAATCTGGTGACACGCACACCGCAGAGAATCGTCGCCAAACAAGGGAGAGCAAGAAGCGAAACAAGTCTCCGCTCGGCTCTGCTCTGCCCTCCTCCCCTCTGCGCTTTTCAGATTTTGAGGTAAGCCAAAGGCATCAGCTCACTCATACACACGCATGCTAATCTATCGATCTGTAAATTACTTTGGTTTTGGTTTTGGTTTAGGTATAGTTGATGATCGACGATTTCATCAAAGACGGCATCGTTTTGCGCAAACTAATTCATGTCTGTGCCGAACGAGGAGAATATGTCCTCTCATACTCAGGTACCATTGCCTGATTGAATCTAAGATTTTGAGCTTGCTTGCTTGCACGGATGCTTGTTTCACTCTTTAACGGGGAAGATTGAGATTTATCAAAGTCAATAGTTTGATTGAATTTCTTGCTGAGATTATATCAGATTTAAATAATAAATGATACTTTGAAATCCAATCCACGATTGATTGTGGCCGTCAGCATTGTGCTGACAATAGATTTCCTCTAGAAATTTTGATCATATTCTCCCTGGAATGGAGTCTGATTGGATTTTTTTTGAGCTGTCATGTGATTGCAGCTTTCATCTCATTTTTTCGAGGATTTGCTGGATTCTATAATTGTTGATGTTGCATCTGAGTGTCACCGGATAGCAAGGTTAGGGCTTGATCGTAATTTGGAGGAAGAGGAGCAGGAACTGAGGTTGTCAGCTCAAGCTCGTGCTAGAGTTGCAGATTCTAGTAACAGTGGTGAAACAAATAGCAAGTATGTGGTTGACATATTTGGACAATCTCATCCACCAGTGGCTAATGAAATTTTTGATTGCATGAATTGTGGGCGTTCCATCATGGCTGGAAGGTTTGCTCCTCATTTAGAGAAGTGCATGGGAAAGGTGATGATCTATCAAATGCCAAATTCTCTATTTTACTAGTGTATGCATTGCAGATTTCTTGAATTTGACTCTGTTTTAGTTTTAACATTCTTCTGAGTTGTACTACAGGGCAGAAAGGCTCGTCAAAAGGTGACAAGAAGTAGCACAGCTGCACAGAACCGGCATTCACGAGGGAGCCCTGGTTCTGCATACTCCTCGTATTCAAATTCCACCCACATGAATCGACTGTCAAATGGAGCAGCCGGTGCGGCAGGTGAGGAATACTCAAATGGCACATTTGAAGAGCTGTGAGACAAGTTGGGAGCAGAGGAGGGCTAACTAACTACTATAACTCGTAGGCGAGCAACATATACAATGCAGCTGTTTTTTATGAATGTTCATGCCTCAAGGGTTTTATCATTCTTCAAATTTATTAGCTATCAGCTTATTTTGTTTGGATATATAGTTTGATCTCAGGATTCAACCGAGATGAAGAATGATTCAAAAGTTTCGATAATTATAGCTTTCTTGCATTATATGTTTTGAGTACTGTAATTTAAATGGCAACAAGTTGTCATACGGAGAAGCAAATATTTGAAACCTCTGTGTAGGTTTTGGTTATAAGGGCTCGTCGGATTCTGGTTTCTTAAAGTTCTTAACGTGGCATTAAGAAATTCCAATGGAAATTGTGAATTTGCGGGAAAGAAGCGTCACACGTATGAATAACACTAGTATAGATCAATATGTTCTGTGCTATCAGTTTCCATAAAAATTCTGCTACAGAATTTTGATCTTCCGGATATACAGAATACTTGGTATGAATCACTAGGTAATACATATGCAAGCGTGCCACAGGTCTTTCCATCATTGAGATCGGCATTGTGTATATTTGTTCATTTATTCATTTCCCTGACATTGGTGAACACAGAAGAAGACGTGAATAAGGGGTCTCTACGAAATAATTAAACGCTGATCTAACCATTTACACAAGTTCTCTCTTGCAAATCCTGGCCTTTGAAATGAGTTCATAACTGAAGCATGAACATCATATCTTTGTGACAAAAAAAGAGAGTAACAAAATGCAATCCATTTTCAGTGCCCACATCATTAAGCAGAAAAACTTGAAAAGATAAACGGGGTGAGTTTGAGATGCATCTAAAAGATGAGAAACACACTGTATTGCAAAAACAAAATCTAACTATCAAGAGAAACATCTTACATTCAATATCTAACTATAAACAGAAATATATAAAAACAAAACAATCAGCCTGTATTCCAACTAACAGACATTGAGGATAAATGACTCCAAATCCTTGTTAGCAAATTGATCAGTTGGTTCTCCTTCACATTACGTCACCCTATATGAGAAAAACGGGAAATTATATTCAGCACTTCAATAAATAAATGAAATCAAAACAATAAGTGTCAGCAGATTCAAAGAAAAGCACATCCTTAGACAAAAATAGAATTCGTCACTCCACCAAGCCGTGCTCTAATTGCATATGAGGAATTCTAAGTCTGCTTGGAGCTAAGATATCTAAGACTACAGTACAAACATAATTGCAGCTCACTCACATTGCAGTAAAACTCAGCTATCCGACCAGGTTCACAACGAACCCTGGTCATCATATAGCCTGTCAACACTACCATAAGTTGAAATGAGTAAATCTTTTTTATACAGGAAATATAGTCTGAAATTCTGAGTATTTAAAGATCCCCTAGGTGCTTCACCAATAATCATATCACAAACTGAACAAATCCATCTCAAACTAGACCAGGTCAGGCGTGCCAAAAGATTCGATTCTATAAACTGGCACCAGAACTCCTATCCAAAGTCCAAAACCATGTAAAAATTTGCATTATGTAATTTTTTTTTTTAACATGTACCAATAGAGTCCATGAACATTTGTCTTCATAATCGTGGCAAATCACAATGCAGCATACGTACATACTATATGATAACCATTTCTATTGCTGGGGTTCACCCAGAAGTGAGTGGAATTCATCACCCTTCCTCCCTACTGAGGATCCTTTTAAAAACAAAACAATGTATGCTACACACTGGCGACAATAACTCATGGGAACACAATACATTATTAATAATAAACAATTATATACATGGACATGGACATGGATATGGATATTGAAGGAACAAAAATACACATACCTCGTACGGACAATCATTTATGCGATGACCAGTCTCTCCACAACCATAACATTTACCTTTAAAACTCTTGCTACTCGACCCAGATACCGACTTGGCTTCATTACGTGCTCTGAAAATCTCCTTCACAGTCCCCGTTTCTCTCACCCTGTTCCTCACATTATCCAAACTCAAACCCTTCTCATCCCTATCAATGTTCAGCCTCAAAGTAGTGCTCACATCCTCCCACGAATCCGGCAAACTATTCATCAAAAAAACAGCCTGCAACTCCTCAGGAACCTTCACTCCCTCCAGCTCCAACTCCATCGCCAACGCGCTCATCTTCATAACGTGCTCGTTAATGGGCGTGTCGTCCGCCATCTTGTGGCTGACGTAGCGTTTAAGCAAAATCATGCGTTTTGTGATGGAGGGTTTCGTGAAAAAGGAGGTTAGTTCATCCATCATGGACTTGGCTGTCTGGTGACGGTGGTAGGACATGTAAAGGTGATCGTGGAGGGAGCCGAGGATGATGTGGCGGGCGGTGAAGTCGTCATCGAGGAACTTTTGGTGGGCCGCAGGATCGGCTTCTTTGTCGGGGATGGGTTGGGTTAAAACGTAGTCGACATTGTTGTCTTTGAAGACGAAGTCGAGTTGGCACCTCCAGATGCGGAATTTTCCTCCACCGCTGTAGTCGAGACGGTGAGTCCTTTTGAGTTCTGGGTAAACTATTTGTGAGAGAGTTAAGTCTTCCGCCATGGCTGCCCTGCAACGGCAATTTGTTCACCAGAAATCGCGGCGACAGAGAGGCATTGTAGCGAACGTTTTCTTACGAATTCGAGTGAGTCAGTAGAGAGAGGCCCATGGGCCTAATTTTTTGGGCCGATAATTTGTCCCCTTGTAATGATCCAATGGATGATACTATATTATACACTCCTAGATATTCTTTGTACCAATGTTCAGATTCTATTTAATCTTTTATGAAATTAATATTCTTACCCTATAAGTTTAAAAATCAACCTACATATTTAACATAAAATTAATTTATTGATATTTATTACGTTAAAATTCCATTGCAATATAAAATTTTTAGTAAAAATCAAGAAACTAATGATTTATAGATGAAAATATATTTTTATCTAATAATAATGTAGGTAATAGATTGCTTTTTTATTTCTACGTTAAGTTTCTATTAACTGTTATATTAAGTTATTAAATTTCTATTGATTATATAGATTTAATTTCAAAATTTTAAACAATGAGTATACTCCATAAAAGAGATGTAGAGAATATTTTTTAGGGTTTATAAGCCCAACCTTAACATAATACAAAAGTTTTGAGAACAATTTACTATTACATAATAAATATTATTGCCTGTGATGTGATGTTAATACCCATAACAATATGTCAGATTATGCTGCATGTTTACCAAATTATGGTGCCCGTAATATTGTTACAAAATAAAATGATTGTATTATGAAAATAAAGAAGAAATAAGTCAAAAGCATACCTGGTTATTGGATAAATTATTGGAAAATTACTTATATATATTGAATGAAAATTGCACCAATATTCATTTAATCTGGTAGTTAATTCAATTGAGAATTGAACGATCAACAAATGCCAAAGTTTTTTTTTAAAAAAAAAAAATCAGTTAAACAGAAGAAAAGGGGGAGAAGGATGCCAACCATGAAGAAATCATATATGTACAATATTATAGCATTCTGATCTCTATTCTATGAAGACATTAACAGTCTGAGTCTCGTGATAAAAAAGTAGCTTAAAAAGCCTTGGAAACATTATAGAATACAAGGACTTGTCAGTCAAACATTTCCCAGTCCTGAGTAACTTTTGTAGAAGAAAGTATGGGGGCTGGGGTTGGTGCACTCAAGCTTCCAACTCCAGACTCAAACGTCTCCCATTTGGTTGTTACTGACACTGCATTGCCATTACTTGCAAAGGGATTATAGTTTCTTGATTTCAGACTGTCAAGTGTGTCCACAAAACTCTGCACACGACGAACCTGTCAACATTCTTCATTCCATCAAACCCCTAATTGACAAAAGAAAAACGAGAAAGGACAATGACAAAAGGTCCACAAATGACATGATAAGACGACCCAAATACAGCAATTATTGCTTGCTCATCTTCACCTTCTTTTCTTGAGTAGAAAGGCACAGCAACTGTGTTATAATTAACAAGCTCAATTATTTGTACGACAAAAGGAACTTTAGGCACATGAGAGCAAGCATCATTTGATTGATGGCACAGCCTAATTCTTTATCAGGAAGCTATTAGAAGCTTAAATAATAAGTTTAAGCTTTTAGGTAAGCTGTAGTTTCTTAATATGGCGTCAGAGCTATGTAATGTAACGGTTGTAAATTTGAATCCTTTCATCTCAAATTTTAGCTTACTCACCTCGATCCTTCTCTGCACTTTTGCTTCTCCATCAGCCTCAATCGAATCCAATTTAAGCAATTGCATCATAAGCATCTCTGTCAAAACCAAGAATTCCTTATCAGGGACCTTGATGCCCCCATGCACAGTTGTCTCCAGGGCAACAACCTAAAAGTTTTCATAAAGAAGACTAATTAGTTTTTTCAGATACCACTTGATCATTAAGTTCTGTTTAATAAATGGAAGTAAACCTTCTCAGAGAGCTTATCAACTTCTGATCTGACTTTGGCAACATCTTCATAAGCTTTAAGTATGCTTTGATTTCTCTTCATCTCCTCAAGCTTTCTCTCTTTGCTAGCCGGGTCCTCGAGCAATATCACCTTTGACATATCTTTCACACCTACCATGTGCAGACATTCTTCATCCTCTCTTTCTTTGCCTCTAAACAACAATCTTTGCTCTTTAGGCTCCAGACCAGTATCTTGAGCGAGAGCCCTTTTCAAATCACCTTACATTGAAACAAATTAGCCATTGACCATCAATTTTCACAATGTGACATAGAATTTACATGTTTCAGCAGCCTACGGCTAGCTCCAAATTAATTGTAGTTCTAGATTAAACACATCAAAAAGTGAAGACAATGCTTGGAAATCCATTGCACTTGGAAATAGAAATAGAAATGTCAATGCTAAAGAGGTTGTTTTATAGACAGAGATCAAGTTCAGAAATACCTTAAATCACATTTCAGATCACTTCTCATGGCAAATTAACAATGACCAAAATAAGGCCAACGCACACAACATTTTAACAGATAAGGGAAGACACAACAAAACGAGAAGAGGGAAACAGAAAATTTACCAAAAGTGGATTGAGCAGGGACATTGACGTCATGGTGATAAGAACCATGAGAGACCTTGAACTTGATCATATTCATAGCTTTGGATGCATCACCAATCTCTCTCTTTTGAACAAGCATACCGCCAGGCCTTAGCTCCCAATCTATCTCCTCGTTATATCTATTATTATTCACTGCAGCTATACCTTTTGAAGTTGATGATCTTTTCATGGTCAACAAAGGGACTTAAAAAACATAAAACCACAATTTTGGACAAAAAACAAAAAAAAGGTGGAGTTGGTTGAGAGGAATGAGAGGTGAACTGTAATGTCAAGGCTGAAGAGAACTAGTTTGAGTAAGCAAACGAAAGTGGTTTAGGACAAAGACCACCCAACAGACTTCAAGAGTTAGCGGTTGGTTGGTTTCAACTTAATATTTTCCATAATCTACACAGAGAGTGTTTTATGTGTGAGTGAGCGTTTCTTACTTTCTTTCGACCAAAATCAAATACCTTTAAGATATTTCATAAGTATTAGCAGCTGGGTCCGTTTGATGAGAATTATATATTGGCCCATTTTTGCACAGGCGGAGCCACCTGATGAGATTGTGGGCCCCTTGTTTTGGATAGTTGGAAAGCTATTATTGGATAGCATTTCCTGGTGGTGAAAAGTGAACCGTGAAAATCACATTTGCACATTTTACCTGGGAAATGCTTGCTCTAAATGGAGGCCAGCCCAGGCACTGGACTCAGAAACATCTACAAGTTTGAGCCACTTGAACTCAAATGCAATCAGCTAAAGAACTTGCAATTGCTTTTTGCACTACCCATTTGACACTCATGTTAGATTCTCAGCATTTTTTTAATCCCATCATAAGGAAAAAAAAAAAAAAAAAAAAAAGACAACCAATAACTCTTTGTTATGTGGAAGAAGATTCACTACACATATGCAAATGGTTGTTCAATTATCTTAAGATATCAGAATATCATATTAGAATAGATCCTCTCTATCGGGCGTAGTTTGAATTTCTTTATCGATCTAAGCAAAGATTAAAGCTTGGTAGCTTAAATCTAATTCCTCATCTTATTTCTTATCCCTGCTTGTGGCAGAAATCATAAATTTGTAATGCTAGCAGGAACTGCATGTTGGGTCCATTTGTTCTATAACTGCTGAACTGCAAGTATGTATTGTACCAAACTTGGGCCCAATTCTGGAAAGAACCTACAATAAGTGGATCGGAACATAGCTATTTGTGATGTAACCATCAATATGGATCATACGCAAGCTTCCACTATTTGGAGGGCCAAGGGGCCATGTCTACAGTAAATGTGAATGTATTATGGGCAATAGTGAGTGGTTACGTGTTTTGGGGAAGTCAGATAGGAAAAGGCATTGATAGTCACCTGCATCTACATGTCCTCTTAACTTTAGTGGTATAATGTGGTTGCGTATCCGTATTGTTATCTCACTTCTTGATGTGTCGCCCAGCTTCAAGTATTCAATCCTACCAGCACCAATCCATAATCCATATAGATAGAAGATGACATTATGATATGTAGATTATATTTTTATTTTTATTTTAAAAATTTGAATAACTTTTAACAGTTATAAACAATTTAAAAAAGTTATATTTTTTTAATAGAATTTTTGACTTGTTTTAACGTAAAATAGAGGTATGCGAGATTTTCAAAACTTGAAGCCATATATATGATTTCAACAAACATTACGAGAGGTTTGGGGGGTTAACCCTATATTCTTTATTAACCACTTATTCTTCTCTTCGTTTCAAAAGCAAGCAAAAGTAAAAAGTTTGTAACTGTTGCACTAGTGCCACTGGGAAGCTTCAAACCTACATTGTTGAGGACTTGGTATTTTAAGGGAAGTAAAAGATGGGGCGGGGTTCACTGACAGAAGACCTTGACCGGCTGCAATTTCTAATCAAGAATGTAGATAACGAGCCGATGTATGATCCTGTAACAATGAAGTGGATATTTAATCTTACAGACCTAGCTTATGATGCTGATGATGTGTTAGATACATCTCAAACATCACGAAAAAGAGTATGTGTAGAATGATCCAAAAGAAAGTTAGACATCTTGACCTTCTTCAAGAGGTTATCTTTCAAAACTGATATAACAAGGTTCCCACAAATTCAACTAATTTAGACCTAAAATTGACTAACTTATTTGTTGACTATTTTGGTGTTAGTTTCGGTCATTTTGATATAGATCTAGAGGTGTGGCAGGTCGAGGAAGGTCCTGTGCCAATACTTCAAAAACATTATATTGAAGCTAAATTTTATCTTCCAAACCGCAAGGTTAGTGTATGCTACTATCCCCTTATCCAAAATTTACTGTGATAAATCCCTTCTACGCACTAAAGAATTTTGCACTCACTTTGCCCATTTTCTGACCAAACTTCTACAATTAAATTCCCCGAACAGCAATAAAATGGTGATACTACAACTACAACTCGTCGAATCTTTCAAGTTTTCAGCTAGTTCACAAGTTACTCGTTTTCTCAATTAGTACCCATTACCCATTTCTTCCATCATATCTAGTGTAGCAAAATAAAATTAATTTAGCCCCATACCGTTGTAATGTAAAGATGAATAAAAAACAGCTTAGAAATACTCGAATAATTAAAAAATAATTTACAAACATTTTTGCCACCATCTCCATGACTACTACACTACAATAGAAAGGATTATTTACGGCGGGCTAAAACCGCCGTAAAAGTGTTTTTGCGGCGGTTCTACGGCGGTTTCTGTCCGACGTAAAAACAATCGTAGTAAAAGCTTTTACGGCGGTTTTGGCACGCAGTAAATAACTTTATACGGCGGTTTTAATGTTCGACATAAAAGGGTTCGACGAAATTTTGGGACAACCTTTTACGGCGGTTCAAAAACCGCCGTAAAAACTGGATATTTGCGGCGGTTTTGAAACCGTCGCAAAAAGCCTTTTCTATTTTTTAAAATATTTTTTTAATTTAATCCCTGCTTGCTGTTTTACAAATTGAGTTCACATGTCTAAAAAGATATTATTGTATAACATTTCAATAATTATATGTATTCAATATAAATATAAGAACAAACGAAATATGAAAGCATCTCATTTAAATCGTTTTAAACATATTGTAACAAACAAATTAAATTTAACACTATTATAATTCACATTGTTTAACATCTAATAAGAGCTAAAGGTCCAATAATAAGCTCCAAAAGCTGAGATATGAAAGCCTGCATGGTCTGGGAATTGTGCAGGCTATGTGCAAAACTCAGTTACAGACTACCAAATATTTTAGAAGAGAACCTCATATATCATAACAAAACAAAAGATTAAAGTAGAATCAAGCATAGCGCAATAGAAATTAGAGTTTGCAATACCTAACACTAATTATGATAGAGACATCTGATACGATAGTCTAGTTTATAGAAGTTGAGGTATAATATATGGGTAGTAACAAAAGCAAGCAGTGGAGCGGCAACCATGACTCTAGCAGCCTCATCTCTCAATTGAAACATCTTAATATGGCCAAAATGAGTGAGTAACCAAGTAATGCCATTATAGATGAGTAGTCAAACTTCTCTATCATGTGAAAATCTAGATAAAATCGTTGGAACCATAACAATTCAATACCCATCCGTTGGGCAATATCAATCAAAGCAATTTTGCCTATCTAAGTATGACAGAAAATAATTTGTAAATCAAACTAAAAACTCACAGAGTCAAACATTTAAATCAATTACTAAAAATGAGACATTAAAAAAGGCTTACAGACTGTGAAAAATGGCACTGCAGAACCAGGAGTTCAGTGCTAAGAGCCCATAGATATGCCACAAAGTGGAATACTCATAGTGTGCCTTCTTATTGTGTTTTAAATGCAACTTATAATACAAAAGAATGAAAAAAGGAAAGCCAGCCGTGGAAATGCATTGCAAGGTTGAGAGAGCAGATAAAACCACAGAAGCCAACTCCTGATTAAACAAACAAGAAGCCAAATAACTCAAGAAAAGAGTAATAAAATTGCAAAAGCTATCTGAAAGAAAGTATACAAACTGAAACCATGTTGATAATAAAAGAAATCTCTCCAATGGTTTGGTGCAGGGAATTCAGTTTACCAGTGAATGAATATTAAGTTCCCCAAGAGCAACCATGAGTGTTGCAAGCTCAGCTTCCTTTGCTGCAACAGTCTGATGAAGACATGCCTTTGTATTAGCAGCTTCATCAACCTTTCTCCTGTAAACTTCTAAGCATTCCCTCTCCAACTCCATCAGCATGCGATCTTTTTCTGCTGCACTCTCACCAATGTCATTCCTGTCATTCCATATTTGCTGCTCCCAGTAAAACAACAGAACTAGTTAAAGAAATCAAATTTTGATGTGTTTTTTCTTCTCTTTTACAGTACACATTCTCACAATCAAATTTCCAAAAAAGAAAATAAATAAGTAAATAAAACAAGAATCCAAATAGATAGAGGCACAGACAACAAAACCAGAAGATTCACCTGAACCCTCCCTTGTATAGATACTATATACATAGGGAAGAATTCATGAAAGCTGAACAGAGGATTCATTTCCCAGAAGCCAAAACAGGCAACATGAGAACAAAAATCTGTAAGTGTAAAACTAACTAAACCAGAAATAACCAATTGCGTCCAACAGAAACCCTCAACATTCCCCTACCTGCTACATACCATTCATCACCCAAATCTAAGGAGGAAAATACTTTTTTTATGGAGGGGAAAAACAGAAATTAAAGAAAAAATACTGCCTCTCTGCGAAATTTATAGGAAAAAATAAACAATATGACTTTTAACATAGAAAACCCATAAAAGCCTGAAATTTTGAGTAACCCACTAAAAGAAAAAAAAATGAAAAAAGAGAAAAAAAGACCTGGAGTTCTCTGAGCAAAGCATTGCAGCTAGTGCTTGTACGAACACTGCAAGTAGGACTCCCAATCGCAAGCATTTCCACTTGATCTCTCTCTATCTCTATGCAGCAAGTGTGAGACTTTTTAAGAAAGAATTGGAAGTCGTTTCTTGGTTACTTCTTGAGCAGCAACACAAGTCAAATAAAGAAGAAAAACTACAAAACAACCAAATGGGTTCTCTCCTTTTTGGCTCATAAAGTCAAAGAGAATCCAAGAAACCAAGAGATATTGTTTGGAACAAACTTAACCTCTTCAGATCTGAACATCAAAGCAACACACACACACACATACACACACTCTCTCTCTCTACCACCAACCTCTTCAGATCTGCGGCCTCCTTGGATGATCGAGTAGAGATTTTGAGTAGTGAAAGAATAGTTGTTAACAGTGAAAGCCGTTTGAGAGCTAGGGTTGTCGGGTGCACCTAGTTCCATTGTTTCTGGAGACACAGCTCTTTGTGCCTAGACTTAATTTTTCAGTTTTTGCTCTCTAAAGCCCGGGAAACTTGGATTGATAATCTACAAGCAGCGGAGACAAAATGAGATACGAAATAGGAGTTTCAATTGAGAGAAGAGTTAAGAGAGATGAGAGGGTATTGACACAAGACGCGGTTAGGGTGAAATCGATTTGGGGGATTTTTACTAAATTTAGACAACCGCCGTAAAAAATTTCGCGTGGAATCTATTTAAAAACCGCCGCAAATGGGCGTATTATAAACCCCAGTTTCTTGTAGTGCTAGTTTATTAGTCATACAACAAAGTTATCGAAAATGCAATATCTTAGCATAAACAAGTTGTTGTCTACTGAATTCTTCAATGAACTAAGAAACCAAGTGTTGCACTGAACTCATTATTCATTTTGCTTTAATTGTGGGAACTCATTGTACTTTAGAGGAAAAAGAAGAGCACAATTCACAAAACAATTAAAACAATCAAGCCGAAAATTTTCTATGTCAACAAGAACATCCACGAGTATTATTAGTTGGAGAGAGTTAGAATATGTATCGTGATTTTGAACATAGTTACAGCATTAAATCTAGACTAATTATAAATTTCCAATAGCGTCCTTATATTTTCTGACATTGTTACGTCATTTGTCAAAAGATCACCTATGCTAGTAAAAAATAGTTGTTTCTGAGACATTCTGCCGTTAATGTTCTCTTTTAAGTATAAACGAAGAAATCATACAAATATCAAATGGGTCGGCCACTGCATTTAGCCTTAAGGCCTGGCCCAATTTGCATCTTAGACCCCACCATTAAGTATACGCCTCAAACCAGCGTCATATTGTCCATGACCGAATTTTTCGCTCCTTGACTTGTTTTTGTTTTAAAGTAGAAATAATGTTACTCTTATAAACTACTTATACAAACTCATCTATACGAACTGACGTGGTATGATGTGATATAATAAATAAATACAGTGACTTGATAAATATATATTAATAATAAATAACATTAATTAATATGAGTGATGTGGCGATAATATAGGGATGTCACATCAGTTTGTATATGTAAGTTTATATAAGTAGTTTGTATGAATTGCATTACTCTTAAAGTAATGTTACACCAGTAACTCATCTAAAATTAATATTTTTTTAATTTAATTAGATAAAATATCGTTGGATAAATAAAAATAAAAATAAATAAAGAAGATTAAATTTCATGATATAGTAGATATCCATCCATTGAAAGTTTGACCACTTAGATTGTAAAACAAATTGACTGTAAGTGTAATATTACTTTCTATAATATTATATTTGTCAATCAGGCCAAAAGGCTTGTGCTTAGGTGTTACACCCTAATAAAAGGGTAATCATATTCTTTATCTACAATAATGATATTCTTAAATAATTTTAAAATAAGTAATAAATCTCAAGACTAATCCATTAATTTTGTCTTGTATTTATGTATCGTGTCAAAAATTATTACCCTTACATCAAACAAGTGATAGACATTTTTGTTGGTCAAAATCTTGCTTCTTCCGGCCCGATCCCTTACTTCAACTGGTGAAGAAACAATTTTATCTCGAAATTCCATCACATATACTCCTGTGCTCCTATCCATTGATTTCCTTCAGAAGAGAGAGAGAGAGAGAGAGAGAGAGAGAGAGAGAGAGAGAGAGAGAGAGAGAGAGAGAGGAATTAAAATCAAATTTGGAGCATTCAAGGATGAAGAAACTAGAATTTGGAGAAGAATAATTTGTCATATCTATAGACACAAATAGATTATTTATAGGGTTATAAGTTAAAAAATAACTAAAATTAGAAGGTATTTTAAAAATAGCTAAAACCTTTTTTTTCCCAAAAAAAGAAGCCTATAATAAGTGGACCAGGACATTAATATTTGTCTTCCCACTTGTGGGCTTTTAAGTTTCTGATGTAACCAACACTATGGATCGTATGTAACCTCACACTATTTGGGGCCAAGGGGCATGGCCTCTCTAGAGTAAACATGAATGCAATATGGGCAATAAAAGGGTGGTTTGGTAAATTGGGAAAGCAAAATAGGAAATGACATTGATGGTCACCTACACATGTCCTCATATCTTTAGTGGTATAATATAGTTGCGTATCCATATTGTTCTCTAACTTGTTGACGTTGCCCAAGAAATGATGTGTTTTCCAGCTTCAAATATTCAATCCCACCAGCACCAATCCATTATCCATATAGACAGATGATGAGATTAAGGTATCTTGATGATCAATGGGTAACAGCTAGTAAGTTTCTATCTTATCTCTATCTTCTCTTTCCATCCCTTCAAATTTCTATATCCACATTCATATTCGGATTATGTATATCAACACAAGGATGTGAAAGTAGCTAAACTTGATTAAAAATTGGATAACCATGAGTTTGGGAAGGCTTAGTGCTAGGGAAATCATATAGATAAGTATATATAATTGGAGAGTAAAGCCAGTATTTGTATATATAACATCCTCGCACAGTCTCAAGAGGAAGAGGTGGTTCTCATATGTGTGCAATGCCTAATCCTCTATTCACTGTCATATATTAAAACATCTTCAACAGTTTAAAGAGTTCAGTATATTCATTTGGTATCAATTGTTAAGGTTTCAAATGTATAATTCAAAAGATTAATTTATTGATAAAGCGATCAACCTCTTTATAAATCGAAGAAGCATTTCAACCAAACAAGGTAAAATAGATAGACAGAATTAGCAATAAAGATGAAAGTGCATCCAATAAGAAAAATCCGAAGAAGCAAATTTAAATAGATAGATAGATAGATATGTGTAGAGGGAAGATGAAGGGAAAGTGGGTCCTGAACACTGAATAACACATTGATTCTTCCGAAGTAACCATATATGAAAAAAGAAAAGTAAAAGCATAGGCATGCAGACAACATAATGCATGCAAAGAAAAAACACAAAGATTGTTCACTTCACTTGCTTAGAAGTTTGTGGGAGAGTATGAGGGTGGGGGCCAAAGGGTTTTTGTTTTGGCTAAGATCCCAGTACCCTTTTCTTTATTTGGTGGTAGTGGGTAGGACCCGAATTGTAAAATTTTACTGGTGTGTTTGATCATGAGTGAAAGCTTTTACAAACGTGTAGACGCATATACAAGGTGTTCGTGTCCCTTTCTACTTTGTAAATGGATCGATGGTCTTATTCTTATACATGATTATATAGTGTTATGATTATTAATGAGGTAGTTGAACTACATGGCCAAGAATAATTAATAGTGATGGATGGTTTGATTATGGTTATGGTTTCGTCATGAGATGATGATCGTCATCATTATGGAATGCGCTATTGGGGTTTCCTGTTTCATATGTTTAATTTTGTGTATATTTGGCTAATATCCCATCTCATCATCATTGATCTTCATTCATTTATTCATACATTGCAACCAATCCTCAATAACCCCCACGCGTATTAATTGCATCTTGTGTTAATAATTGAACTAAGCAACTGGGTTACACCTAACAGCAATGATCAATTATATCAATAGAAAGTCAGCTATTATTATGAGAGTTGCTTCATCTCCTTCTTTGATGACTAATTAATTAGTTCTTCATTATCAGTAATACAATCCAGCTGCCATATCCCAGATGAGAATTCAGCAGCTGTGCTAAGGCCAGGTAGCTCGTTCTAGCCGCTGGCCTGGCCTCTCTCTTGCTTAATTTGCTTCACACGCCCTGGTGAAAGCACGTCAGAGTGGACTGGACTGAGGATAGCGTTATCTTATCATTAGTGTTCTTATAAATAATTAAGTAATCCCTTAATTTGCAAAGAGAGAACAAGCCATAAGTGGGGTTTCACTTTCACTTTCGAATCTAAGTGTCTAAAAAGAAGGATGGACCACCCAGTGCCACACTGCATAAACCAAAACAAAACATTTATAAATGAATAAAATACTCTACTAATTATGCTACTGCACTTAAAAAGTTTTTGTGTGAAGAGAAAACGACTTCCCCTCTTACAAAAGTGATCAAACTAACAAATCCCAAACTCATTATTTTAACTACAGCAATTAGTTAATTCATCTCTCACATATCTTGCTATTGCTAGCTAGCTAATTTAATGTTTGCATCAATTTTACGCTAAACACGTAGCTGATGCACTGCACAACACAACATGACCAAATCAACATTCATTTAGGTGAAAAGCATCTCCCTCCTCCACCATCCTTCTATTTAATCAATCAATTATTTGTTAACTACAGATTCCAAGATATTTATGGGGTTGCCGACTGTACGGTAATATATACATATGTTAATAATCTATCAAGGTATTAATTAATTTTGCTATATTAATGAACATATTTAAGAGGCTAATTATGATGTGGGCAATCGACGAATGAAGTTTAGACAGATCTACATATATTCTTAGGTATGCATCATGGCGTGGGGCTGAGGTTATCCTAGCGTGGATAGGTTTAATTAAGCTAAACAATCGCAAAAGAAGCTAGAGACAAAAAACTCTCATCCTATTATTAATCACCTTTTGTCTAATGTAATTATCATTCTTATTAATATCATTGAAGTTTGGGTTTATGTTGGTGATGATATACAGAGAACATTCCCACTCCACTGCACTACTACATATAAACGATGATCAACCACCATTTCAAACCAAAGTCTCTTGTATTGATTGCTACGACAAGCCATTCTCTTCCCTTCTGCTGCGTTTCTATTCCTCCCTCCTTTCTTTGAATATATGAAAACCGTTCTGCTTTAATTTGTAGTACTTCTCTTTCCTTTCTCATATATATATGAAAACCCTTTTGTGAGGGAGTGCTAGCTACTCTCTTTCTGTTGGTGGTTATGGTGCAAGCTTATTGATGAATTAGCTAGAATGGGATATAGAGAGCTCATAATACGAAGCTACGATGGGCAAGCCGATAGAGCTCGAGTGGAGGATCTAGAGAGAAGATGTGAGGTAGGGCCAACTGAGAGAGTTTTTCTCTTTACAGACACTTTGGGTGACCCCATTTGCAGAATCAGGAATAGTCCGATATACAAGATGCTGGTATCCCTAGCTACTACTACTTGCTTAATTTTATTATATTTTATTTTATTTTTAATCTTCTCCTTTGTTGGTTTTTTATTTTTTTATTTTTTTTCCTTTCACCATTATTGAGATATATAGCCTGCGTATGTGTTGATGTCTTGTCAATAATCCGATGATGATCATTTATGTTAGGTAGCCGAGTTGGACAATGAGTTAGTTGGTGTCATTCAAGGCTCTATAAAGCGTGTAACCGTCCACAAGACTCCAGAGAACCTAGCCAAGGTGGGCTACGTCTTGGGTTTAAGGGTTGCACCCTTTCATAGACGAAAGGGGATTGGGTTGAGCCTGGTTCGCAAATTAGAAGAATGGTTCAGTGCAAATGATGTTGATTATGCATACATGGCAACTGAAAAAGATAACGAAGCCTCAGTTAAGCTGTTCACAGAAAGGCTTGGTTATGTCAAGTTCAGGACTCCCGCTATTCTCGTACATCCTGTAAACAGTCGCATGTTCCACACATCATCAAACGTTGAAATAGCAAAACTGAAGATTGAGGAAGCTGAGAATCTGTACAAAAAGTTCATGGCTTCAACAGAATTCTTCCCGTATGACATGGGCAATATATTGAGAAACAAACTAAGCTTGGGCACATGGGTGGCCTATCCGAGAGGTGAGTCACGAGGAGGTTTTGGTTCGAATGGGCAAATTCCAAACAGTTGGGCAATGCTAAGTGTCTGGAATAGCGGAGAACTTTTCAAGCTAAGATTGGGGAAAGCACCCTTATCGTGCCTATTATACACAAAAAGTTCGAAAGTGATTGATAAATTTTTTCCATGCTTTAAACTTCCTGCAATACCAGATTTTTATCACCCTTTTGGGTTCTACTTTATGTATGGAGTGTACCGTGAAGGTCCAATCTCAGGCAAGCTGGTGCGGGCTTTGTGCCAATTTGTGCATAACATGGCAACCAAGTCTAAGGATTGTAAGGTTATTGTTACAGAAGTTGGAGGAAGCGACACCCTGAGACTTCACATCCCGCATTGGAAATTACTATCATGTCCAGAGGATTTGTGGTGCATAAAGGCCTTGAAAAATGAAAAGAAGAACACCCTTCAGGAATTGACAAAAATCCCACCAACAATAGCTCTTTTTGTAGACCCAAGGGAGGTATGAAACAAAAAAAAGTCCTGACTCTTTTGCCTGCTTGAGCCAAACCCCACCTCATGTGTTGATTGATAAGTCCATGTATCTCTCCCCAGTGGGGGTTTTTCTCTTGTTCCTTTCACATTGAAGACATAAAATCTCAAAAGATTTCCTTAATCAGGAGCCACCCTCTGCCGTGTCCTTGTTCTCAAATCAATTTTTGCGCCTCTCGATTCAGACTCATCAAGCATGTCCCTGTGGTCCATTTTTGTCCCTTCTCCTCAGGTTAAAGTTTTCACTGGACACTCTCATCATTTGTAGCTGTCTTTTAAGCTTCTCTCCCGCTAACATCCCGATGTAAAAGATTAAAATCTTCATCGAAGTGAAACAACTCGATCGATGAATCTATACAAGTGGCAATATTAGGCAAATTTTTGATGTTTTTAGTAAGACATTAGTACACTAACATTTCGGCGCATTGCTTTCATTCTTATGTTAAAGCTTTTTCTATTTTGGTGCATGTCAACCTCGTTGGCCATATGTTGAATCCCTGCATTTTCCATAACTCCGGTTGATCCATCCATCCATTTATATAAAACAAAGTTGGTTAGTATTTCATCTCACTAGTCATAGTCGTGCACTCGTGACCATGTTTAGGTATTAAATCAACAGGGTTAGGCGCATATTCTCTCTCACCAAAGATAGGACGTTCATCATTGCTCATTTGATTTCTTTTCGTTTAAACACAAATATGTAGAAAAACTAGCCCGTTTAACACTCACTAATGACGACTAATGCACATATAGTGTTATATGGTGATAATGATGACGAGTTTGGTGATGATTATGGAGTTTGATGATCCTCATTGGCTACAAGAAAGATAGAAATTACTTCTTTTCCAACAGAGAGAACATCATTTCAATAGCTTTTTCCATTGGCAGAAAATTCAATTTCCTGTTAAGTGGTGTGGCTACTAAATGATGAGAATTATCAGGATAACACCAGCTGCCTAGCATGCAAAACATTAATAATCATCTAATTAATAATTTGCTTAAATTGATGCTAAGTTTTCAACAAACCCTACTTATAATTGAATTTATTCAAGATACTATAATAAAATTTGTGGAGGCTGCTATATTTGGATCTTGTCTTCCCATAGCAATTAATTCTTCACCCACACCCACATGAGAAAAAAGATTATTATATATGTATAAACCTATTCATGCTGTGACCTGCAAATGCAGGCTCTATTTCCAAGAACAATAGAGGTAACTGTACTCAATTATTACTTATAAGCATACAAAACATTCCTTGTTAGTACGTAATAAATGATAGACTTGATGACTTGACAAACTCTGCAGGCTAACTTTGGATATATATGGCGTCTTGAGAAGCTGAAAGCAGTAAACCCTTGTGTCATAGACCACCAGTATATATATGACCAATCTTATTCACTTACAAGAAACAAAAATCAAAGAGATGTATGTATACAGAAAAAGAAAAGTCAGATTTGGAATAAGCTGGTCCATATGATAACAATCGGTTATAATTGCAGCTGCTCATGTAGCTTTCTTTGACAAATAAGTTATTGCTCCAAATTTTTTTCAAGGGCGGCCCTGTTAAAATTCAGAGCTGGATTGGCTTATATTTTCTAAATGTATGGGGGGACAGTTGAACAACGTAAACGGCGTTCAATAATTATGATCATTTTGTGGTGTTGATTGATTTACAGTTGTCGTCACTGAATCTCGTGCATTAGACAAAATGCTTTTCGTAGAATTCTATGGTTCGATCATTTTGACAATTGAGTACCAATTAATACCGGCCTGCTGCTACTGGCAAGCTGCAAGCATGCATACATCCGTTGATTTTGGAGGAACTGATAAAGATCAAAATTGAGTCAATTTATGAGACAAAAAGATGCAGATGCAGGCATGCAGCTACGTTGATATGATAATTAAGTCAAACTGCTGCTTTTGAAATATTCACTTCATCCAATTTTTAATTATGCCTCTACCGAGCCTGAGCTCAACAAACTTTTTCTTTTTTAATCGAGGTGTCCGGACCAGTTTACGGACACCACAACTAATCCTTCGAGGAGGTTAACACGACCACAATCCACTGTCACGGTCTCCCACTTACCTCATGGGGAAAGGCCATTGTGTGGAGAGTCCAATCTAGGATTTCATTGTGACCTTACTCAACAAACCTCTTTAGCTCTACCTTGTAGGTGCTTGTTTTTTATATTTATATATATATAGATGGAGATTTTATCTAAGCTTGGACTATATATATATAATGACAATCTCTTAATTGCATTAAAAATGAACCAGAAACCACTCCTAGATAAGTAAAAACCTTTCATGGGAAATAATAACAGGTCAGAACATTAACATATACACATGAATTGGTACGATATAAGTCAGCATCTGCATTTGCGAGAAAATTTGTTGACATTAATGGAGCCAGAACCTGCTTGTGCAGAAGAAAACCTAACAAATTTTGGCCTTTTTAAAACCCTAACACACATGTATAGAACGTAGCTTCAAGGCCCCATTGCATGTACAAACTGAACGCTGTCCTGCTCCTCTGTTGCATGTAAAAGGAGTAGCCAGAGGAGGCCCATTTTTTTTTTTTTTAAATTTCGCACTTCTGGGTCTTGCCCCACATGTAAGCCTGAGGTGACGTGTTGTGGAATGGCACAACTTGATACGAACCCTCCGGCTATTATGCTCTGCGATTAATTCGATTACTGTCAACAACATCGGGATCAACTGGATACTTGGGCCAGGATAGCTCAGCTCCTATATACTCGGGCCCATCTTTCAATCAATCAATCATTTGTTCCTTTCATTGGGCTCAACAATGACAAATTTCAGATCCATAAGAAAACAAAAGGGTTGTAATTTTTCCTATATTATCTGATGCTTGTCTAGATGAATTAAGATCATCACTGTGTCATGTACCACAGATCAAGTTTCACGTGAAGTTTATTATATGTGAGTAGTTAAAATTTAATATGCTTTACCTTACTTTTAATATCATTTTTGAGTAATGCTATACTTCTCGAATTATATCCTGATGATAAAAAAGTGATTTAAGAATGAAAAAGTTTAAGATACATTAATTATATCATGGTATCATGTTTTTATAATACGATCAAAGTTTCTTGTCTTTCTTAAAAAAGAAAAAAAAAGAAAAAATACATATTTATTTTATTTTATTTATTTATTTATCATGTATCATAATCTTTAAATTTTGTTAAGGCGCTATATTTGATCCAAAAAGAATCCCTAGTTTTTCTAGCATATTATTGAGCTGTGGAATTATTGGCGAGATGAGAAGAAATCCTTGGTGCCTTCTTCTTTGAGTGGTGATCGTCATGATCCACCTGCTGTAAAGATTACATGTGCGGGACAGAATTGCATCAAATCACTTTATACTTTAAACGTGTCATTAAAAGTCTCACTAACAATTTAATGTTACATAGGTGAACCTAATCAAAGCGAAAGTTATAATTAGTATGTCGACATATAATATCTCTTTTCTCTTCGTTATCTTTGTTTAACTCTAATGGAAAGTTCGTAGCAATAGTGAAAGTAACGAGGACCAATAGATGAGAGAGACCACATTATATAAAAACAACTGACCCCCATCTTAACTTTGCTACCTAATTTTCAAATTTCAAATAACTTGAAATAAATGATCAAATGTGGAAATCCCACTCATGTCACGAGTCATATTGCAAGACTGATGTAATGTTCCAGAAAAGTCACAAACAGTCCAAGCTGAAAAATGTCCTCATCATAAATGCAAAGACCCCACTAAGCCCCACCATGGTTTAGCTTTTAATCGCAGTGGACTCCACATAATATCTCACAATCCCATCTTCATCTGTCTTTCGGTACAAAGACAAAGTCCCTATGCTAAGACTCTTGAAGCTTACAACAAATTAACAAAGTCCACAAAAGCCTAGACTTCTCTATCTCATCTTTCAAGTCAAGTATCATAGAGATAGAGCGATGGTGGGGTGTGTGGGCGATACGGGTCGCGCGCTTGCTTGCAGGGACAGCGCAGCCGCGGCCCATCTCAAGTTCATATCAATCTTTGTTATATTCTTTACAAGCATGATAGGTATCTGTTTACCGGTTGTGTTGGCTCGCTATTTCCAGGGCAAACCCAGTTACGATAAAGCAATCTTGATAATCAAGTGCTTTGCAGCGGGTGTAATCCTGTCCACTTCTCTTGTTCATGTCCTTCCTGATGCTTATGATGCTCTCTCTGACTGCCAGGTTGCAACAAGACATCCTTGGAAAGACTTCCCTTTTGCAGGTTTGGTTACACTGTTGGGTGCTTTGTTGGCTTTGTTTGTTGACATAACTGCTAGTGCCCACGTAGAGCATAGTCACGGTCATAATAGTCACAAAGAGATTTACTTGCCAATCGGGACACAGGAGGAGGCATCGGGGAAAAAAGTGGTTGAGTTGGGGATGGAAAGGACGGTTGAAACAGGTCATGAAATAAGTGAGAAAGCTGAAGAATCGGTGAGGCTAAAGCAGAAGCTAGTTTCTCAAGTTTTGGAGATTGGGATAATCTTTCATTCTGTGATAATTGGTGTAACTATGGGCATGTCTCAAAATCAATGCACCATTAGGCCTCTTGTTGCTGCACTAGCCTTTCACCAAATCTTTGAGGGCATGGGTCTTGGAGGCTGCATTGCACAGGTAATTTCACATTTTCACTCAATCTTGATTAATTTTGATATGCTACGTTCACTATGCAGTAGTGGAAAAAATTGCTTAAAATATGCTAGGTCAAGGCCCCACTTGCATGAAGTTTTGTCCTTGTTCACAATATTGCTCCATGTGGCTATCTTTTCACCTTTAATTTTAGTTTCTGCAAAATTGAATGTACATCACTTTAGTTGTGGCCCAGAAGACTTTTCCAGTCTTTGCATCAGAACCGACTCAAATCTAGCGGTCTGATCAAAGTAATTAGCAAATCTTGTCGGGTGTATGCATCGTAGGTTTAGAGACCTGCATGCAGCAGATTCTTAGAGGTTGTATTTGGAATTTCACAAGTCAATTCCTTCGTGCAGTCAATAGCCACAAAGTTGGGTTAGTGCTATGAAGTTTCTTGGTGGCGTCTTTACTCGATATTCTAATGCATGACGAAAATCACCAATACTTGGACGCGTGTATTATTGATCTTTAGTTGAGTTCAACATAGAGAAAAGGACTTTTCCCTTGCCAAAAAAAATTATCAATTAAGCAATATACTTGCATTTGCATAGACAGAGTTAAAAAGGGGCAAGAGTGGGCAGTCGCCCCTTCTCAATCTTGGAAATCTTGCAAAAATTTTGATAACTTCTCAATCGCTCCTGAGGTTATGGAAAATTTTGACAAGTCTCAATAAAATCCCATGTTTAATACTTGTCCAAGAAACTCGCACCCCCTATTAAGTTTAAAAATTTTCAAAATCACCCTGATAGATTTACTTGGCATTTGCTTAATGTCATTTACTTATTTTGTTTACCAGAAACTAGCCATCGCTAACAATATAAACTTTCGGGTAGCATGCACTAGCTAGTTGCTAGATGGAAAGAACATGACCAACTAATTTATTCATGGTGGCAATTGCAGGCAGGATTCAGCTTTGGAACAGTGGCATATATGTGCTTTATGTTTTCAGTGACAACACCGATGGGGATAGTGTTAGGCATGATCGTTTTCTCAGCGACGGGTTACGATGACAGCAACCCTAATGCTTTGATAATGGAAGGGCTGCTGGGGTCTTTATCTTCCGGAATACTGATATACATGGGCTTGGTGGATCTCATAGCTGTAGATTTTTTCCATAACAAGTTGATGAGTTCTCATACATGGATGAAGAAGGCATCATTCATTGCTTTAACTCTTGGCTCTACTTCAATGTCCATCCTCGCTCTTTGGGCTTAAAATTGTAGTTTATTTACTTTTCTAATAATATATCAGTTAAAAAAGGAAAAATCTCTTATGTCTGCACAGTACTTTGCATCACAATGAACTTTTATCTATAAATCAGAATCATTGGAGGCCCTTTTTTCTTTTTAATTCTTTTTAATGAGTTATCGAGTAACTTTGCAATCTATACATACATATAAACTAATTAAAAAGTCGAACACAAAGCAGAGAATTTAAAATTTCTCAAATTATGCTTATATATACGTCTTAGAGTTCCTCAAAACTAATAAAAAAAATCTCAATTACTCTTATATATACATCTAAGGCATCTTAGAGTTTGAGTATGACTTGCCAACACAACCTCCAGCACGTCAAGATGCTAGCCTGGCCGCTTGGGCAACATAAACCTTCAAACTTCAACTTATCAAGCAGTCCATAATCGCTCCAATTCACTATTTACACAAATCTTGTTGTTTACCTTTTGCATTTTGAGTTATTCTACTTTAAAAGTATATATATATGTGCGTGTGTATATATATTTATGTTTTTTTTAATGCGTGTAATCAAGACATGTATTTTAGTGGTGATCAAATTTTGTGCATGAACATACATGGATAATTTATAATAAACAAATGTACCTACTGATGAAAAATAATAAAAATAAAAGAGTGGATTATTGCTGAACAATGAATGGGTAAATGTCAACAGTGTAACATTTGGTTTGTGTCCTTGAATTTCAGTAAACATATATATAGTTTGACATGGACGATTTTTGAACACCATGGTCCCGTAGCTCAGTTGGTTAGAGCGTTGGTCTTATGAGCCGAAGGTCGCGGGTTCGAGCCCCGCCGGGACCAGTATTTATAAAATTTGTTCATTCTTCAATCTTTTTTCTTCTTCTTAATTTTTATTTGTTGAACTCTTTGTCTTATTTTATTTCTAAATCTTTATTTTTTTATCTATAAAACTCATCTTGTTCAATCTTGAATCCCTTTCTATTTAAATTGTTGAACTCTTTGTTCAATCGTATTTTATTTAAATGTATATTTGTTGAGCCATGAAACTCATCGTGGTCCCCTAGCTCAGTTGGTTAGAGCGTTGGTCTTATGAGCCGAAGGTCGCGGGTTCGAGCCCCGCCGGGACCACTTTATATTCGTTCAATTTTTTTTGACTTTTTATTTTTATTTGTTGAACTCTTCGTTCAATCTTTGGTTTTGATGGCTGCAAATTTATTTGTTGAACTCTTTGTCAATCTTTGATTTTGATGGCTGCGGTCTACTAATTGTCTCTTGAACTCTTGGTTCAATCTTGGACCATTTTTCATTGTTATTTGTTGAACTCTTAATTCAATCTTGGTTTTCATGGCTGCAGTCTACTAATTGTCTCTTGAGCTCTTGGTTCAATCTTGGTTTTCAGGGCTGCTACTTGCATTAGTTGTTACTGCTTGTATTAGTTGCTAGTTATTTGAATTTTCAATCTTGGTCAATATACATGAATTCAACCATCATTCTTAGGAATAATAACAAATTAAACTTACACTATAGCAGATGCATTATGTGGAAAAAAGATAAGCAGCACTCTATGTCTTATAAGAAAACGAAAGCTCTTCGTTAAGAACAAAAAAACTATTCTTCTTTTGTTCACTTTCCCCACCCTCAAAGATTGTTTTGGCCGGACAATTATAATATAAAAGGTACATTGCTTGCATATGGGTGAATTGCCAAATCAAGAGGCCTGCGCACGCATATATATAACACGTATGCAACGTGGAGATAATCAATATTGTACATTTCTACAAAATAAAAAAGCATGATAGAGTTGCACTTGATTAAATTTTACTACTTCTAATCTACAATACCAAACTTATGTGAAATAATGGAGGATATTCATAATTCTCATATTTTATGTTGCTTTATACATTTTGAATTAGTTGGGTCTCGCTCCTTGAGGATAAGCACCTAACTAATATTAGTATTAAAAAAGGTGGTTTCTTGACATATTATCCCCCACGTATGTATGATTTGTATTTGTTATTGGTTTATTCATGTCGGGTTTCGGTTGGACCAATTAGTCCGTCCATTATAATATATTTCATACTTTGATAGCTTAAACTTTTGGAACATGTAATTTTTAATCGACAAGGTTAAGTTAAATTCATTTGTGTTTTAAACGCAAAACTAAGTATTTCTTCGTCCAAAAGGTTAATATTTATAATTTTCATATGTAAAAGATACTTTCGTTCAAATCTAACCAACCGGCTACATATTATAAATAAGGAATTGCTAGTTAAATCATATTTGCTTAATTGAGAAAATTCAAGATAGGTAAATTAATATGAACTCTTTTTTATGAAGTAATGTATATGTGAAAAAATTAGTTAGTCCCTTCTAAACCATTTCAATAGTATACTTTGGGATCAGACAGCAATGACTTTTAGAGTAACATTCAACTCCAAGACCATGAAATTGCAGCTTGCAAAATTCAACTCCTTTCTCAGCTCACTTAAATGATGCGGTTAGCATAAGTTGAGACAATCAATATATATCAGAAGCTAACAAGAAATGGCCCTAAACTTGTAAGGTTGCTACTGCAGCTGTCTTCTTGTACAATAGAAAAACAAATGCTTGCAATTACCTAACATGAGAGAAGGTCTGGACACTAGAATACCAAAATTATACCAACTCAGAAAAATGAAGCTCCAAATGTCGCTCGTGATGACCTGGTTAACTACAATTTTATTAGTATTAGTGGGCATGCAATATGCATATATATCTTCATTGGCTTTAATATTATTTGATCCCCAAATCTTAATTCTCCACCATCAATATTCAATAACCTTATGCTCTTTATGGCTTCCTCTAATGAAAAGACCAAAATCATCAGTCACTGGAACTTCCGTGAGGTGATCGTTACACGCGTCCACTTATATAAGAAAGACATCTTTCTCTTGGTAATGTTTTGCTTTCTATTCATCCTCATCACCATCTTGCTCCTGTATGCTCTTTGGGTTCACCGCCGTCGCCATGTGTCAAGTACCAACGCTATTATCATTTCACCACCAGTAAGGTCACGTGGTCTAGACCCGAGTATCATCAATAGCTTGCCAATAGTCTTGCACCAACCCAGCAGGGTCACAAGCAATAATATGATGAGGACTAATAGTACTAGTGTTTATGTGGTTGTGGACACCGAGTGCTCTATTTGTCTTTGTGTTTTTGAAGATGAGGAGAAGCTTAAGATCTTGCCAGAATGTCATCATGCATATCATAGTGATTGTCTTGACAAGTGGCTTACTATTCATTCAAGTTGCCCTCTTTGTAGAGCCTCACTCGATCAGTAGTGATCTCAATGAATCAATTATTGCTTGATATATAGCTTATTAAGTACAACAAAAGAAGGAATTTAATAATTTATAAAAGAAAACTTGAAGTTATCTGGGTATTGCCATGCATATTGGTGGCTATTGTTTTATTCTTTTAATTGATTTAGCCTAAAATAAGGACATAAGAGACCTGAAAGCATGATTTGAGATAAGGATTGTTTAATTTAAGGAATCGAATTATTTTTAGTGTTGGTTTAACATTATAGTAATTACCTCTTTTTCACTTCATTTGGGGACTATTAATTCATGCAATTACTTCCCATCCTCCATTAGAGAAATTAATAAAAGAGCTTCCTGGTTTCAGTTTATGATGCGAGAGCAGGCAGCAGTCGGTTTGCTAACATTAACAATTTAATCTACCCAGGTCCCAGCCAAGAGGGCGGCCTGCTGCTACATGTGGTGTTTATTTCGTAATGTTAAAATCAAGTAATGGTCAAAGTACAACCATGTGATGGAGTTCCTGGCAAATTTCCAATGGAGTCATCATTGAATGAGATGATCAGACAGATCCATGCAAGCCTTTCTATATCTAATTAATTAATGTTAAAAAACAATAAAGCATATCTACCTCGCTATATATAGCAGTTCTTTGACCATTCTCCTTCGCATCTATATAATTGACAATACTCCAGAATTGCTGACCGTAAAACATGGAAGACTGTACCAAGAACTTTGTCTTTCTCACTAATGTCTACGATAGCACTCATCAGACGGTTCTAGACATTCAGACCTAGCTAGCCACCTTTGAGCCTCATCATCATCATGAACTTTAATTTGTCTCTTCTCATTAATTTAATTTAGTTTTGGCTATTATTCAATACAAAGATTAACCTAATATTTTAATAAGATGCATGAAGTAATCATGGGCTAAAGTTAATTTCATTCCAATCAATCTAGCTACAATTTGTTCATATATTTATGGTCCTCAGTCATTTGCGGTCATATACGAGTAGGACCACATAGCTACCGGTCAATTAATCAAAATGCTTTGTCACAACTGGGGTCTGGGGTTATGTATTGGTCTTCAAATTTTGATGAAGTAACTAACCTAGCTAGGGAGAAATTTTAATATGATATAGTTAATGAGCATAATTACACAAAGATGTCAAACTCAAGAACTGATCAGATCAACTAAACAATGATTGGAATTATCCTCAAAAATAGTCAAGATCAATGCCTTAAGCTTGCTAAAAATTTTCTATTCAAGAAATCTATACAATCAATGATCAATCCAGTTACAGTAGACAATGACTAAAGGATGGTGTGAGTCTCTCTCTGTGTCTCTGTCAAGTGTCAAGCATCCTGGAGAAGATCCTTCGATGATGGAAAAACCTTAGATTGATCATGAGGAGATGATATGTTCCTACTCAACATCCTCTTCAAAGAGCAGTACCCCAGTGGAGAAGCATTAGCAGAAGAAGTAGAGGGAGAAGATGGTGATGATAAACTATCATTCTCTCCCACCCCCACATCATGATCACTGATCATCTCACGGTTTGATACATCACTCACTCTCTCCAATCTTGACAGCTCCCCTTCAACCACTATATCCAAAATTTCTACACTTGCAGCCTCCATTGAATTGCTCCCATCATTTTCTACTACATTCAGAACAGTAGCAACAGCACTCTTGTCACCCACAACAGGAGCTCTACAAATGGGACAATTGGAATGAGAATGCAGCCACATATCAATGCACTCAACGTGGAAACCATGGCCACACTTTGGCAAACTCCTTCCAACCTCGTTGTCTTCGAACCCACTTAAACAAATTACACATTCTAACCCTTGCTTGCACTGTTCATTAGAAGTGTAAACAAACAATGGAATCGAAGCAATCATCGATGCTTCGAGACCCTTTGAGTTAGGAGAGCTAGAGAGAGTACTAGTATTGTCAAATGTGAAGGAATGGAAGTGGTGGAAACGATGAGCAGGGCGTAGCACGTGAGATGCAGAAATGGAGCTTCTTCTTCTTCTTTGACGTGCTTGCGCTAAGAACCACTTGGCGTAGATGTGCAGAAGCAACACAAAGAGGATTACGAGAAGTAATGAGACAATAGCAGCAAGCATTACGTTACCGTCGTATGAGGAAATGTTGTCCAGGAGACGATTGAGTGGGTTCTTGGCCTGGTTTGACGAGTCAGATGAACTCACCATTGTTGGTTTGGTGGGAGGAAAGGCAGTTCTAGGAGAGTTGTAGTTGACAAGTGATGTAAATGTGAAAGGCAAAGGCTGTGGCTTTTGGGTTTTTATTGCATTCAAAGTGAGGTGAGGTAGATTGTTTGATATGAAACATATGTAGGAGAGAATGTTTATATGTATATAGAAGATTCTACTGTGTATATTCTTGATAAAAAGAAAGCATTTACGTGAAAATAAAGTAATTGAAGGATGAAATCATGGGGGTTGTGCCCCTAATTATAACATTTTGGAGTGTATTAGCAACAACTCTTCTTTCTCTGTCTCTTTCTGCAAACACGTTGAAGAAGTCAAAAGAAAAATCCCATAATCCGAGGAGCTAATAAGACTGGTTGCATGGTATTGAAAAGGGTTGAATGAAGGACTCGTGAAGGCGACGGCAGTCAGACTCAGAGATAGGGATACTGGATGGATTTCATGTGACATTGTTTAGGGTGAAGGTAGGGGATCCCAAGACTCAGCTAGATAGATCTCACCTCTCTTTTAGACTTTAGCACTGGAAGCTTACTTCATAACTCTTTTTACTTTCACTTCTTTTTGTGTCTTTGTATAATAATTAATAAACAGTCACAAAACTTCTTTACATTTCTAGAGTCTTTTAAGCAGATTATTAAGTTTCATCTTTTCTTTTTTTCTTTTGTCATATGTTATGTATCCTGTTGCATGAGGGGCAGGGTGAGGGGTCAATTTAATTTGTGTTCAGGGGCCACATGTGAATCCAACTAGACAGGGTCTTTTTTTTGACTCCACAGCCATCAGTCCACTGCTTGGTAGACCAGGACCACTCACCACTACTTAATTTGGCTAGCTTGCTTCCACTTCCACCTTTTTTTGCTGCATGTTTCGAGCAATTAATCAAACTTTAGCGCGGGTAGCCTCGTGACCTACTGACCCCATTTCCAGAGTTGTGTACAATACCTGTGACACTTTAGGCCCCTTTTGATAACTCTTCTCAGAGGCAGAGTACGACCAGATTAAACTTAAATAATACCGACCCAACAGTAGCCGAAAAGATCCAAGAGACGATTTGAGATCAGCTCAAAGACGTTTGCGGGCGAAGACGGAGTTAAAAAAGAGTTTACTTCAGCTGAAAATACAAATTAAATTATATTATGATACTCGACAACCAAAGGAGTGGGATATGTCAAGAGCACTTGGGTTTTTGCCCAAGAACTTCGATTTAATTATTAGAATCATTAAATTTGCACTGATGTTACATTTTTCTAATGAATAGCAATAAACGAATGGAAAACTACGGCGTTCAGCTGTATATGAAATTACAAACTTCAGTGTCTGTTAAAGCAAAATTGATTTCAGTCCATCAGTTTGTATCTTTTCTCTTGGACACCTGTAACTCCCATCTGTATCTCGATTATAGTATGCAGCGGCATCTGAAAAAAGGAATATGTACTTCTGTTAATAGAAGCTCCAATGATGTACGCAGATTGTACATGTTAAAATCTGAATGTGCAACAGCTCCGTCCCCATGTTTTAGTATTCCTATTTCTAAGATAGAAAATTCTGGAGGATTAAGATCCTTAAGACATTGGTAAAAAAAGTCTTAACCTAACTGTTATCCCCATACATCAAAAGAGGTACCATTTTAAAGTACTATAATTGATTACCTCAATATGAGGAATTTCTTTGAGGGGCCTATCAGCAAAATAAGCATATAATGCTCTCAATACTGCCTGCAACATTAAAGAAAACATTTAAGACTACTAAACAGCATCTAAGAAGTTAACTATATCATGAGTTTGTTACACTATGTATAACCTGGTGAGATATCACCACAACTGGTGCCCGTTGTCGTTCAAGCTCAATGATTACAGGTTCTAGCCTGCATAAATGTGGGAAGTTGATTTTATTTAACAAAGTAGGAGACAAAAAGTATTAAAAATCATAAATAATCACAAAATGCAAACCTCTGGATGACATCGAGATAGGATTCTCCACGTGGATACCGATACCTTAGTTTGTCCTTCTTACGAGCCCTATAGTCACAAGTGAACCAAGGACAGAAATGTAAAAGTTCCATATGCATTGTTTTAGTTCAACACTACCCATAAACTACCAAGGTCACTGAATGAAGAAGATAGAGACTTCAGACTCACAAGAGAAGATCAATTCAAATTTCTCAACCACAGGAGGGAAAGAACTTACTCATACTCCTCAGGCATGTTTTTCCTTATCTCTTCATATGTCATTCCATCACAAACTCCAGCATTTATCTCATCAAGCGCACGCCATTGAATCTACCAAAAGATTTGAACATTAGTTAGAACCTCCACACATGATTAGAAACAGACATCTAAATTTACCAACATGTATCACCCACCAAAACTGAAATGAAATAACTCAAGATGCTGATAACTTAAAGAAATCTTAACAGAATTGCGCTAACCTTGGGAAATCCAACAATTGGACTTGCTGTGATAATTGTTCTCTGCAGCGTGCTAGTCCATATCTAGACCACAGCAAATAAAATAGAAAGAAAGTACTCATTTGAAATTATGATGTTTAGACATTTTACTCGTACACAAGGCTCAAAAAAAAGTAGTCAATATAGATATATATATGTCTACAAATCTTGGAGGGCAAAGCACTATACCACAGTACAAGCATTTCATAAATGAACTATTTTCATTTATTGGAACATCAAGGCCCAATTTATTAACAAATCCAATCTGAGGCATCCTGAAATCCTTATTTAGGAAAAAAATAAACGAAAATTTTTCACTTTAAAACACAAATGTATCGTAAGTATAGGATTCTAAGACACTTGTATAATATGTGCAGTATTTTTAACAGCAAAGTAATATAAAAGATTGTATTGATCTATCAGGTGATTCAGGTCAATTGTGAAAATACAGCAAAGTAATATAAAAGATTGTATTGATCTATCAGGTGATTCAGGTCAATTATGAAAATACTGCACATATTATACAAGCGTCTATTAACAAAACCACTACAGTAAAGAAACAAAATAAATCTTGCATATTCCTGAAACTTACAGAAGCAGCCCTCTCAGATTTCAGTCGCTTCTCAACAAAGTTAGCCAGCTTCTTTGCATAAAGTTCTCCAGCATCACTGTTAACAAGTTGCAATTACTTCTGTAAGTCACAAATTCACAAAGCAATAAAGAAATCCCTCAGAAGGTGAATAGGAGTACGAAGAAAAAGAAGAGGAAAAAGGGACAGAGAGAATTCCACTAGAAACTACACTGAAGGATAAGTCATTAGTGCAACTAACAAATGATGTTTTAGGTCAACAGAGTTCAGTTCAACCAACTATATACGTAACATCAAATAGAAGTATTGAATCATTAGGACATTTCCCAGTTCTACACAGACTGCTAATCAGCCTGAGTTTCTTCTCTAGCACCTAGGAACAGTGCACCTCAATGTTGATCTCTTATGATTTTCAAGCACTTGGATATCTTCATATCTATTTGTGAATAATAAAAAAAATATTTCACCAAACTCTAAGGTAGCAGAAATTATCTTCCACATGGAGGGTGGCCCCATGGTTTCCTATTGGCAAGCTCGATCAAAGGAAATAGGGACAGCAGAATTGAAAAATGGAAAGCAACTTTTTATAATTACAGCCCCATAATTGCTTCGAACAATTTTCTAATGTAAGTGATTCAGTTCCAGGATTAAAGGCACAAGAATTCACTCAAATTTCTAAATTCTTTTCAAAGTTATAACCAAACAAGCCAAATGATAAGAATCGATTGAAAAATACCTTAATACAGTGTCACCCCCAATTCTACCCCTAACATTATCCCGACTCTCTCCATGCCTAGTCAGTAATATTGGACGTGGTGTCAAATGCGTATTCACCTGCAACAGATAAGACAGAGCATGAACAGTAATCTTAAAATCACTTGTGAGACAATTCCTTATAAGTGATATACAGTGTGGACCTTAAAGTTTAGATGTTTGTAGTAGCCATGCATTTATGATCGACAATTGACTCAAAGATTATTTCTTTATTAACAAAATTACAAAAGCTAATCCAAAATAGATGATATTAATTTTGTATGCTTCTATGACTATCCCTCTTTCCACTATAAATCAGTAACGGTTTTTTAATTCTTATACCAAAAGGTTTAAACCCAAGATTATAAAGATAGCTAAGAGAATGCACACCATCTGCTAAAGGTACAAGCAAAAACGCATTTAATTGGACAAACTTACCAAGAAAAAGACAATTCGTCCAGGAAGATAACCACTGATATTGTTGACCTAAAGCAAAAGATTAAATTTTTGAATAAATATAACTTCAGGTTTTACAACATGGACAATTAAATAACATCTATATAAGAAGTTCAAAATAACATATTATATTATGAATTAAAAAAAATGCATGATCATCTAGTATATCGTTTTTGAGGGAGAAAGTGATAAAAATAATATCTTAAAATTTAGAAAAGATATCCATTCCTTAATATTGCCTGACCAAAAGTTGTCAAGCATGGATTTAATTATATCTACCTCCCAGATGAAAATGAACAGGTAGCCAAGTCCAAAGAAAAATAATACTCTACCACCAATCAACAAAATGGCACTAGTCTGTCTAAACACAGCATTTCTCATGAAACAAGACAGAGAGCTAATATAAATGGAAAATTCTATTACTCAGCCTGTGAAGATAAAAGTCAAACAGGCGACACACAAAACTGCTTTAGATCAAGATTAAAGAGGACCTAAAGTAACCTGTTAATTGAGCCTTTTATATCAATTTTAACAGATTAAGGTTGAAAACATAAAAAATCCTGCAAAAACATTTTTGAAAAAGTTTCTGATCAGATTTGGTTTTCCCAATTCAACAAACCAGCAAATATATCTATGTATTCACAAATATAGACACAAATTTAGCTATTTTCTTTAATAGCAAATAATACTGACTTCCGCCAGTGAGTCATAAAATGCTTTGCAGAAGAAGCAAAAAGGACTTACTCAGGCTCCTTTTAAGCAGTGATTCTAATGAAAAATAATATAGTTTAGACAAGATGTAACCAACCCAAAGTATCCTTATTCCATCATAAACAACTTGCTCTTAGACAAGCTCGTAGTTCCTTCGGACATTAATAAAATGAAAAATAATGATATATAACACTCTACTACAGACTTTCCCAGATCATCTGAATCTAGACCACCAAACTTCAAGAAGAGACCATTCACTCTGATTTATTCTACAAATTATATTCCCAAGCACGTGCTTTGGAATCTTTATTCACTCAATTAGATCAGAAAATATGTAAATCAAAAGTATTCTTCACAATTTGATGAAAGCAATATTACTTTGGGCAAAACAACCATTTTCACATAATGCCGAAAATCTGGTCTGACTTTATTACCAACCATATAGATGCTTTATACCCAAAGATAAAATACAAAGTAACACTTACTTGAATTTGTCCACCATGTCCACTGACCATATCAATCATTTTGATATAAGAGCCTTCATCTACTGGCTCATAAACCTAATAAAGTAGGATAACTATACATCTTAGCACGTAGTTCAACGTTCATAAAGACCAGATCTTGCCAAGAGCAATTTTGGAAATGAATGTCAGCGCTATACCTTTTCATAATTGGCTAGTCGATTTTTAAAGTCCTGTAATCCAGCTTCAAAATCTGGCCTGCAGAAGCACAACGATTTTAAGCAGTAAATACATAAACATAGCACCATTATTCAGTAATAAATATAAATCTTTCAATCCAAGTAAGATATCAACGATTCTAGAGCGTAGCCATACTCTTCTGCATAGTCAGGACTTTGCTGAATTTTAAGACGTATATTTCTTAAAATAATGTCTTTATCATTGCAAATCGTTTCCAAAAATATAATCTGCAATAAAAACATAATTATGAGAAAAGTTTGCCAAGCATACCATATCGACCAAGAAATTTTGATTATTCACTTAATTAAGATCCCATGGGGCCACAGACGACTGCATGCTACCGTAATAATATACATGAAACAGCTACTCACAGACAATTTTTTTATTGCTTTTTACCATATAGCATATGTTGTTTACCTAACAAGCATATTATTTCCATGTTTGGAAGTTTTTAGCTGTCTGCCTATGATCATGGTACCTTGCATTTTCCTTCTGCCATTTTCATCAGCATATTCCTTCTCTTTCTGGAACTGTTAGTAGCATCAAATATTCCAACCTACAATTATGAGACAGAAGACTTACTAGAATGGTAGGGAGGGAGAAAAAGGCGAACACTACGAGAAAAAAAAAAAAAAAAAAAGAGTAAAGATAAAACTTACCTGGCCACCTTCTTGCATCCAGGATATCATATCCTCCATTGCCAGAGCTGCTACCTAGTAGCATGTGATTTATTAAAACTATGTACAAAGAAGAACGTTAATATGGCATAGACAATAATGAATTACCTAAGAAAAAATGAAATTAAGTTGAAATAGCATCTTATTGGGACAAGTGAGACACAAAGGAATAATACATCCTCTATCTAACAGCTATAAGCAACTGATGTTGTACTTTAATACAATCTATCGTGCAATTAATCCCTTTGTCATTTCTTCTGTGTAGTGCTATTGTGCTTTAATGTTTTTATTTTTCGGAAGAATCATACAGTGAGATATTATAATTGAGGATCAAAACTTAAAACCAAAAAACCTTAACGCCTACCAGAACAGTGACTCTTTAGAAGGGTTAGTGCCGAGAAGTAGTCAAACAGATCTACATGTATGAGTACATGTATCATTACCTTTAAATTCAATTAGTTTTCAACATTACATCTCCAGGGAAAGCAGACCTTTAAGAAGTAAAAAGAATGTTCCATGGATATTTACCTCATTACGTGCTTCCATGCCTTCGGGATTGTCAGCTCGAAAAAAATCAGCAGTCTGCATCAAAATGTGTCATCTAAGGAAGATCATCCCTGATAACATGACTGAACTAATACAATGCAATAAATTGTAAACATGTAACTTTACGTTATTACCAACCTCTACTAATCCTAGAACCTAACCAGCATCGGATTCTCATTTTGCCATGCAAGAACTTTTAGAGCAGGCGGCTCACCTGGACCAGATATCATATCTAACATAATTGAAAGTCTGCTTTCAAGACATAACTCAGACACCCAAAAAACATGTATGAAAGAGCGAATTCTCATAAAAGTTCATACCATTTGTTTCCTAATACACCCACTAGGCAAAGATCTGTAAGAAGTGTATTTCAACTTAAATCTCTTCCTACGGCAATTTCTTCAACATAATGCAATCGATTGATATAGTTCTAGTCACTAAATGCACAAGATAGAAAAAGATTACAACAATCATAGTTTGCAGCAAATATATATAGCTCTATATTACTTTTGTATATATGGGGATTTGTGTGCATGTTTGTGTTGTGTAAATAATCCTTAACACAAAATAACTATATTCTGTAGCCTAAACATTTCCCATAATTGATAAAAGTACAACCACAAGCACTGTAGTTTTACCTGGTTAGCTCCATGCTTAAGGCGCCGATACTGTTACAAAAAAAGGGTAGACTCAGTCTTTGTTTCTGTTCT
This sequence comes from Boswellia sacra, assembly GCA_013180625.2. Classification (NCBI taxonomy): domain Eukaryota; kingdom Viridiplantae; phylum Streptophyta; class Magnoliopsida; order Sapindales; family Burseraceae; genus Boswellia; species Boswellia sacra. Next base: position 1,016,116 of record SNVD02001782.1, on the reverse strand, counting down.
CTTCAGTTGAACAAAATATGTATGGAGCACAGTGATAGTTAAATTAAAAATTACCTTCCCAACATTGAAGTGTTTGGTCTCATGCCCCAACCACCGAAGATATCTGGTAAGTTTAGCTGCAGTAAAAGTCTTGCCTCTAGCTGGCAAACCAACCTGATATATGAACAACTTGTTAGAAACACTTGTTTTTGGCAATATTCATGGTCTAATTTCTTAAACAATTAACAGAATGGAGACATATAGGCAGTTGCTTCCAAAATCCAACTTTCAGGCTATTTAAGAAGAGGGAAGCTCGCATTCATCACACTTAATGATGAAATTGAGAAAAAATTAAATAAATAAATGTGACAAAAAAATAAAAGTTTGTCATCATTTTTTTTTTAATAAGAAACTATGAATTGTTATATGAAAACTATACAAAAGAGGACAAGTGGTCCACAAAAGCAGGACTAGCCTGAATTAAATACAGAACTATACATAAGATTTTCAATCAATCCTCTACATTTTGAAACCCAAAAACACCCCAAATCAACATGTAATACCCAACACTGCCTCCCAATTCAAATGAATAAAAAAAAGAGGTATCATAGAACTCTTTTGTCACTGAAGCCCAAAGATAAGCTAAAAGCCGCACTCTGTTGTCATAAAACCCTGATTAGTTATTTATGGAGGAAAAATACCAAGACAATCGCCAAATGTCGATCCTCTTTCGGCCCAAGCATCTGGTCAGCTACAGCTGCAGCCGCAACAGCTCCAGCAGCCGCTGGCATTGAATTCTAAAAATTAACATAAAAAATAATAATATTAAGATTACCACCAGAAACAATATGCACTATCATTTGCATAATATTTACTGATGTATACATGTACACTGGTACAAACCTTGGTTTCTGAATCCAGTTTGAGGTCAAAAGCAAAAGTACTTGCACTAGCAGATTTGACTAGCCTAGGAGATCCAACGCCCCTATCTACAAAGAGTCCCCTGTGACTATCCTGCTTTTGCAGAGGAGAAAATGTCCCCACTGACTTTGATTCCACCATCCCAGAACTGGAGTGCGCCTTTGGTGGGTCAGGGACAATGACCTCCATCTCCTAATAAAATCACTAGATATAAGAGAATTATAGTAGCAGATGAATTAAGACAAACTCAGAATGGATCTGCCACCAAAGTAGAGACACATTTAGAGATAATGAAAGTACACTATTTAAGATCATGAGCATCAATATCTATTTGCCACCCAATAAACTAGCAAATTTGACCTAAATATGCTAACATTTGGAGAATTAAGGTTCACCAAACAAAAGATCAGACAGACTGCAAAGATGTTTGTTTCAAATTGCAACAGCATTGTGTCAGAAGTTCTCATGTTAAAGTTTGAAGGCGACATGGGTTACTTAACATTTATCAAGGCATATCAAAGAAACAAACATAGAGCATCTAATTATAGAAGTTCAAAATTTCATGAGATCGGACACCAAATTAAACCTTTATAGTTGCAGGTCGATCAGAAATAGCACTGTGTGGGACACTGTTTGAGCCCTCAGCATTAGAAAAAACACCGGTACGGGCTAACGACCTTGGGGTCTCTGCCATGTTAGCTGCATAAACCAGACCAGAGTTTGCAGAAGTTGATGGAGCTGGCACAACATAATGCTCAAGATCAAGCTCCAAACTAGCTGAAGAGCCACTCTGAACAGAAATTAAAAATTGTTAGTTACAACAAAAAGCAACTTAAACATTATAACTAAACTATAGGTTAGGAAAAATGAATAAAAGAAACTAGTAGCTTCAGCATTTAGGCCACTCCACCGACAATTGAAATCAACAACCAAAACAACCAGTTTACAATTACCCACATTATTTAGACAGTTAAAAGAAATTTAGACAGTTAAAAGAATTCGGAGGGAATTCCATTACCTGTCAAGTTAGTTTGAAAGATATATTGTAAGCAACTTCAAGGTAAAACTTTGAATAAATGCCAGAATGGACACCACGTAAGACTTATTTTGGTCTCCTACTTTAGAACAACACTTTGCTAGTTTTGGAAACTACGTTATTGTTGCATTATTTTTGTTTCTATCCAGTCAAAAAACCAACAAAATGAAAAACAATTAGTTTATCATACCTCAGGACCTGTCTGCCGCACTGAATTGATACTAACATCAGGAATTCCACGCACAGTTGAAGGCTGGAGGTTCTCCTGGTAAGCTCTCCAACTAGCTGCTAGATCAAAGGGTGAAACCCTATCTGCTTTAATGAACACTCGATACTCAACAACTTCATCACCATCTAGCTTAAATAATGCCAACCTTGCATCCCCCTGTAAGGCACCCCTTGTGAGAAGCCGATTAGGACCCTCTTCCACTATACAGGGTCCATTCCCATACTTTGGCTTCAAAAGGAACTTGAAATCCAAAGTTTCTGAATCCAACACAAAACATGTATAAACATAGAACTAAGAGAAAAGGAGAAAGATCCCAAAAACAATTAACACACATTCTACTTGCACGGTAACTAATAGACTATATTCAAAGTACAAGAACCATGTTTGTAGGTACAACATTTTCTCTTTAACAGCCATGAAACGAAACTTTTTCTTCAGTGAAGTGTAATACCTACTTCCAACTCTACTTCTCAAAGAGTGACTAAAGACCTCAATCTCATATTGTTGGATAGTTTTATATGTTTATATTTTCTGAATTTCTAAAACTAACAGTTTCCATTGTTTTAAAACTAACCTTAATTGTTCACTGGAAGCTTCTACTATTAAAGCAATACCGAAAGAGTAAATAATACTGTCAGAAGCGAAACTGATAATAAATAATACTGCCAGAAAGCACTTGTAATACTTCCAAAATGCTACACCAGAAAACAATGCAGAAATTTAATACAGAATATCTTTCTGTCAGCTTTTTCGGGAACCAAACAAAACAATAAGCGTTCAATATGGTTACCATGATTAGGAGGGACAACAAAGCTCAGTTCCCACATTGACGCCGATTCACGCTCCATTGAAAGCTGTTAAACATTCAGAAACCAAACAATAATTAAAAACAAAAAAGAAATGAAAGAATGAGAGGAGGTAAGTGAAATTACGGCTCTAGAAGAGTCCCAAGAGCCAACGAGAGGGACGGAGCCATAAACGTGAGGAATTAGCTCGCCTTTGAGCTTATAGTTTTCCATCTTCAACGACACATAGAGTTGACCACCGGCTTGGTCAAGGCCCTCCTCTCTCTCTTCGCCACCGTGGGAGCCACCTTCCGTACTCTTCGACGCTCCCGTTCCCATTTTGTTCAATTTTCAGTAAAAATAATACGAGAAAATTTGGTTATAAATTAAGTCGATTTAAAATTATGGCCTGAAATTTAAGCAGCAGCGATTGAGTTGAGAGTAGATTCGCTTCTTTATTTTGTTCTTTTCGGATTGTTTTGGATAAATGAGAGAGAGGCAGAGATTTGAGAGATGGAGATGAAAAGAGCCGAAGACGTTTTTGTCCGTCCGCGCTTCGAGTGCGTTATTTTGTTTGCTATTTACGTAAGCAGAGAATGGGCCGGGTGGGTTTTGGTGAATGGCCCACAAGCGTTGCTGAGTCGGATTAAATGTGCACTTGTCATGATGATGACTTGGCCATTTCTAATCTCTATTCTCGCTTGGTTATTATCGCCTTTCGCCAACAAACACCCAATTCCACGCGCGGTGTAGAATTGATTGGATTAGATTACCTGAACCACATGGTCAAGTATTTCCGACAGAAGGACCACTTGTTATCTGCCACGTGTTTCATAACAATGGGCTGCACTCAACTATCTATCACTAGGAAGACCCAACCCAAATAATATGATTAAGCATTAAATGTACTCTTCTAGGGTGTACGTTTCAATGCAGGTGATTTATATATTATAAGCTAAGATCAATGCAATTTTTTATTTTATTTACAAGAGCAGGGTGCAGCACATGTTAAAATTAATCCCAAATTGATAATTGTTGATAACTTGACTAAAGCTTTGAAAGGTTTGTTTATAATCTATCTTCTATTGAGAAAATGAAGCTTACTACTAGTGTCATCCTCTACTGATAATTTAAGCTTTTGAAGGAAATGGTTTGTTGGTTTCAAAGCTGATGATCTTAAATTCAGTTCGAACCCTGATGTACGTATTTGAAATTTCTCTCCCTGAATTGGGTTGCATGGTTGCATATAGTATTCTCTCTCTCTCTCTCTCTCTCTCTCTCTCTCTCTCTCTCTCTCTCTCTCTCTCTCTCCATGTGAATTTGGGACCATTTAGTCCACGTTACACGTGAGAGGAAATGTTGAGAAAACAAAGCTTAATACTAGTGTTAGACCTTCTCTAATAGCTTAAGCTTTTGTAGTAAGTGATTTCTTGACATCCTCTGCAATGACCCTACTACAGTAGTTGAATGCAAAGCATGATCAAGTATAGCAAGTGATGGAATATCATTCATTACCACAATCAATAAATCATTGATCAATTCCATATCGATTAATAGTTGATTAGATCATTATGTCAGGCTACAGCAAACAATGTATGTATTTAAATGTTTGCAAGCTTTTTGGATGATGCAAAAGAGAGAAATATATGTTCGTTCCTCATCTTAGATGGCTACATATCTAATGACAAAAGGTAACCTGAGTAAGAGATTCTCCCGCATTTTCCTGTCACAAAAGCAAAATATTGAATCATGCGTCCACTTTTCTCTTATGTTAACATTACGCTTGCTCAATTACAATTTACGAACAAGATAATCTTCCGCTTTATTGCCAAGCAGAAACCTATAGTTTATTATGTGATAGTGGGTATTTTAGATTCTTTTGTTTCAGGAAGGAACCAATTGAAATTGAAAAGCACTTATAACCCGCTTCAAACTTTGTCTGCAATATGCTAATATCAAAGCAGTTTCTTTGAACTAAACGTAAAGTACATCTCTTGTCAGTGGCCTTGCAATTTTACCACTCAATATCAACAATTTTCCATTTTACTTATGACTACACATGCCAGCCTTCTTAAGCTCTTCAAATGCATGCATGGTCTCCGCATCAAACCCTCCTGCAAACTGAACTTTTCCGATTGTTGGTAACGGTAAAACATTAAGATGAAAAGGAGAGATTGAATGTAGGGAGTTTCTTCAGTTAATTACCTGGTGTACTCTATAGGCAAATCTGACTCCTTGAAGCAGGAGATTCTCTTCTCTCGAGCATTCATTTGGTTGCAGCAGCTCCTTTTTTATTCTTTTCATGTATTCCTTGGCAAGCCTCAATGAGCTTAATTTCATCTGCTAACAAACACAAGAATTGGATTTGAAATATTAATGTTAGATCACAACCTGCGACCTTAATCTTTTTTTTTTTAAAAAAAAAGGTCTCTAAGCTCCATTGACCTACCCACCACAAGAAACGTTAAGTTTAAGCATTTAGGAACACAGTTTCTCAAAAATTAATGATTATTTAGTGGAAGTATGCTGTGATGCTGAAACTTGCAGGAAACTGAAATGGGCTACTTTCAGATGATGCTTTTCATGTATGGTTAGTATCAAAACATGGTGCAAAATATCTAGAAGCTTTATTATGATTGACCTTTCTACTCAACCATGCAGAGTCTAGTGAATTAGAAAAATACAATATTCTACTTTTGATGCCAAACAGAGTCCTTCTCCCGATTTTCCTAAATCTAGATCAAAACAGGGCACATCAACATCGGATCATTATGATTCACCTAGAAATGTCTAATGATATAATTGGAGTGTAATTGTAGAAAGTACTTCTGTGCAGTAAATCTTTGCGTAAAAGTATCTGCTTGTACTTCTCTGTTTCAGTAATATTTTCGATCATATAAAAAACACTTGTAAACCCAAAAAGAGTTTTATTGGTAACGTATATATATATCATCACTTGAATCTCCATGCATGCTTAAATGGTAAATGTAACATGCAATGCATCATATGTGCCACCTACCTGACCAATGAGGCCCGTGTCCAGCATCCATTCCCAAGGGATCTGGAAATCTCTGTATCTCTTGCAAGCGCTTTCTCTCATCCTTTCTGTGTTGTCAACACTTTGCTCCAACCTATAAGTTTGATATTCATTCATGCAAATTAATTTATACTATCAAATCAAAGTAGTTTAAGTTAAAGTAATTCAGCTTATACATGCTCGCCTGTCTTGCAATGCTTGCATCCTTCTTGTTGCCTGGGCCAAAGACTCTTTCTGGTTGTCCTCAAATGAGGAGACTTCAGTTTCAAGATTCTTCAGATCTCTGTAGTTGAAAGCAGCTTCCCGCAAGGCATCTGCTTTTCGCTCTGGCCATTGTGGGAAGTGCTTTAACACTGCCCTTTCATCAACCAGGGATGATAGTTCCTCATCCAGCCATTTCACAAATGTCTCCACATCTGATATCTCTGTGATGGCCGCAGACTCCACCTCTTTAATTAAGTAATTAATGAATTCCTTCTGTTTCTTGACATCAGATTTTATCTGCGGATTCAATAAGCATATAATCAGCCTATAGCATTATTATTTTCCTATAAAGTTTAGAAACTAAAGAACAGACTGCTCGTATACTTACAGCTGAAAGATAGGTAGAGCGGTTCTCAATTTCTCCAATCATGTTCTTGGTGAATGCAATTGCTGGAGTTGCTGTAGTACTTGTTCTGTTTTCCATCCGAGCATCCTTCTTTGTAAGTGAACGATATAACTCAACAAGTTCTGGCACACGACGAACTGATCTTCCCCCAGCTAATGATTTAGATGGTAATGGAGGTGGTGGTGGTGCTGGTGTTGATGGCACCTTAACTTTATTTTCATTGAGTGAAGGGGAAATAGCAGGTGCAGGCCTTGGTGGAGGTTTCGGTACATTTATTGATCTTTCCTTTCCGACAAGTAATTCTTGAATGTGTGGCTTGGAGGAGAGAGTTTCCACTTCACGATTCTGTTTCTGTGGAGATGAATCTGTATTGGAGCTGTCCATGGAGTTCTGCAACTTCTTCCAGAGCATTGATTTCCTCTCATTGTCATATGCCTTGAGAGAATTTATTTGTGCTTTTAGACGGGCAACTTCTTGTCTTAGTTCATGATTTTCTTTCTCCAGCAAAGCATTCCTGGCCAAGGCGGCTTCAAGTTCTTTCCTGAGGGAGGAAATCTCTAAGTCATCATCTTCTGGTGGCATTTTCTCTTTCCTCTTCTGTTCAGCTTTCACTAGAAGAATGACAGTAGGAGATCTGGGTAGTCACGTTGAAATTTCTGTATCTTTTCTCCTTTATATATGCTCTTACTTTTGAAGTAAGGAATGTTAACCCAAGTCTGAAGAGTGATATTTTAGAGAATGCCTTTTAATAAGCTGGCAATGTAGGTGAGCCTTGAGCATGCAGCGCAGGTTACTGTATTCTAGAAAGGATTTTTAAGACATTTTCTAGCTTTTCTTCTGTTAGATGTAGTGATTTATTACATAAAACATAATGTAGAAGAAATAATTTTTGGGGTTTCCTGGAACAAAAGCTTCTAGTGTTGTAGTTGTCAACTTGTCCCTAACAATTCACGTTAGGTACCCCATTTAGTTCTCTGGTCAAATTTACCTTAGGACTCTTTTCTGTTGCATTAAAATTCTTTGTGTAGCTTGGATGTTATTAGATTTTGAAATCATCAGAAACAATGCCTGTGGTTAGATTCAGCATCCTAATTCATGACAATTTTCTTTTTCCATGTTTTACATAATGCGTAGACCATCAAGAGCATGGCCTAAAATGCAAGCTGAAATGGCTGATTGCAAAATTGCAACCGACTATGTATAGGACTTTTTTCTGTCCAATCTTGGTTGTCCAAGTGTTAGCCCTAGACTGGGATGTTGGCAACAGTAGATCAATCTGGTTCTGATGCACTGGGAAGTACTGTTCTGGGTAGCCTCTTATTTGGAGTTGTTATTGAATATTAGATCACATTTCTTATTCTTTGCTTGTTAAGCAATGTGAAAAGGAATAAAAGAGGTTAACCAAGGACGGTGAAGGATGCTGACTGTGGAAAATTAAAGTAAAAGAAAATAAAGCTTCGATAATTACAGCCTAGCTACCAGAATAATATAAGATCCACTGTTTTTTACTTTATGTTTCTCTACTTTTTTAACTTTCATCAAAAGAAATGGCAGTACTGAGAGTTTATTCTCCTAGCTCATTCCTTCTCGGGGGAAGGGTTGTTCATGGCCTTGGAGATCACGTTTAACCTCTCTTGAATTAATAGAAAATCTATTTCTATAGTTATTGTACATACAGTTGTCTAATCAACAAATATCCGATCGATACATGCAAAACTTACATGTCATATGATTGGATGACTAGAGATGATAATATTTTCTCCAAATTTATAAATTACCACATCAGGATTACGTCAGTTTACATGGCAGATTTCTTGTCGTTCCATTTGTTAGTTATGTTAGTTGAAAAAAATAATAATAAGAAGAATAGTACAAAATGGAGAAATATTGTTTTCTCCAATGGTTAAAGCAGAAATGCTAGTCTGCAGTGTCATAACTGAAGTGAAGAATTCAAGCAAAGGAAGCTTGGAGGTTCAGTATCACCCATCAAATCTTGTCAAATTTGAAAGACTGAATGCTCTGATAGAGTGAAAACACATGAAGCAGAGATACAGTCGGAGGGTCTTCTGTAGTTTTATATTCTTTTTACTTCACTCTAGAGGGGAAAAGGTCTGGGGTAGTCCTTTATAGGAGTCTACTTCTGTGCTCTGCAGCAAAGTCAGCTTTACTTTCTGGAGGGCCCATTTGCCATCTTTAGCTCATAAATTGAATTCCCTACCGGCAAGGCAAGAGGGAGTCACATAGCTTGATGGCTTAACAACTAGCTGAATGCTGATGACTCAAGAAAAATGGTATGACCAAATAAATGTTGTGTTGGGACCTTCTTTTTCTGCGATCGTGAATGGTTTATCTGCAACATATATGCCCTCGAAAAGAGGGAATTTGGGATCATTTGAGAGTACAAAGATACTTAAATAAATTATATGCAAGTCCACTTAAATCTCTCAGTGGTAGCTGAAAAAACTCATGTTAAATCATTGTAATAAGAACTTCTTTAAACATATAGTATGAAATCACTGCCAGGCAAACATAGCATCAGTATTTTATTGTAAAATCAAGGAAATAAAAGCTTAAAAATGTATATTGAAAATGCCATAGAAGTACTGAAGCAACCTAGTTGTTGACTAAATATCTGGTAGCCTGATTGCGTGGTGGAGATCCTGATAGGCTATAATTATTCGTATTTGGTTCCCCAACTACGCAAATTACGAGAAGATTCTCACCGTAGTCAGCATTAAGTTCATTGCAGTAACCAAAACTGCCCGGTGATTATTTGCTATATCTAGATAACATAGGTGATGAAGCCGTTGCCTCTGGGCAAAAACACAGCTGATTAGCTGATTATCGATAGAGGAAATTTGCAAAAATATTGATTTTGTCTGATAATCAACTGCAGCCATTGCTCAAAAGATGTTTGCATGCATGCATGATTATAATCTAGATGTTTAACTTCTATTGTTGTTGAATTTATGTTCTGCAAGGAAGAATTCAAGAAGCAGAAAAAAGTTTTTTCCTCCTGTACTTACTAAATTCAATGTTAGTTTCAACAATTACGGTTAACAACAAAAACAGAAGTCTTGTTCGTTAGCCTCTTCGAAAGAAAGCAGTTTAGAATTACTCTCTTTTTGCATCCTGCCATATAAATGAACCAGCACTTTAGAAAATTAGAATATAAACATTTACATTAAATGTTAAATTCTAGCCATATAGATGGTTAGAAGATAAAATCATATTATCACTTTTCAGCTGCAAATACACAATTGAAACTGTCACTGTTGATCAGCTCTCCATTCTCCTAATGTCATCCTAATTCCATAAATTACTTAATACGCATCTATGCTATTTTTAACAGTCAACAATTTTGCTCACTTCATTCATTACTTTTGCAGGCCCTAATTATTATGCCTTATTATCTGTATAACTTAAACATTGTAAATCATGCCAACTTCCAGCAAAGAAGTGTGAGGCACGTTCAGAACAACCCCAGGTTCTCTACAATTCTTACTCAGAAAAGCAAACACTATGTCGATGGCGAATTTCTTGAGAATAGAAGATGATTTTTTTGCCTTTGCATGAGAATGTCCAATGATATAAGCAACCCCAGATTCTTTTGCTTTTAGTATCTCAAGGGACTCATCTTTAAGTTGAAAATTTTCTGAATATGCAATATCTGCTTGGTTATCAAAAGAAGATTGCTTTGTGCTCTCCTTATTGTTTGAAGTTCTGAGAGGGTGCCCTGAAGCATGCAAGACTTCAATATCTAAGTCTCCAGCACTTTCCTCTATTGTTTCTCTCAAATCACATTCCTCTTCTGTTTCTACAAATTGTACTATTTCAGACACCAATCTGTTCTCAAAATCATAGTTTTCCTGTTGCAGATCCTTATAACCATACCTCACAATGCATCGGAACATTCCGTATTCCTTTATCCCCACCCTACTAATGAGCAGCCTTTCATTTTCACTGACATGGGGAACCTGAACAGATTTGACACAGACAAAAACTAGAACTTGATGGAATGCAGGCAAGTTGGTCACAAAGTGTCCAAATATGGCTGGAACACCGGTTACAAGATTAGTGTAAACAAGTCCAATTCCGGGGACCCTGACCATGCCAAGGCTAGGCCCTAAAGCCACTATTCTGTTCATCGAAACCTTGTTCTCCATATCAAAGTCATGTTTCTTCATCGTTCCATAGTTCCATATATACATTACGGCCATAAAAATCAATGACAGAGTAACTGGGATCCAACCCCCTTCTGGGATCTTGTAAACACACGCTGAGATGTAAAGCAGTTCCACTGATCCAAAAATCACCAAGAATCCAACTACACTAATTATCCTCTGCTTCCACACAATTATCATCACAAGTGTCATCAAACAAGTTGTCACAAACATAACACTTGTGACTGTCAGCCCTGCAAACCGAAAAAACAATGAAAATTCATTTGTAAGCATCAACAAAAGACTTAAGGATAAATTTAAGGATTGCTGAGAAATGTACCATATGCGTGACCCATCATGTTAGTATCCCTCAATCCGACTGTCACAGCTAAGCAAAGGCACATTAACATCCAATTGACTTCCGGAATGTATATTTGCCCATATATTTTACTGGAGGTATGCACAATTTTCACACCAGGAAAGCAGTTTAGTGCACAGCACTGGCTTATGATGGAAAATGTAGCTGATATTACTGCTTGACTTCCTACTACAGCTGCGAAAGTAGCCACAATGAACACCGGCCAAAAAACAGCTTCTGCATGAAAGATACTAACATCAATACAAAAAGTGAGCAAAGAATATCATTAGTCATCATTCCACTATGATCTTGCCTGGAATGGCTTTGTAGAAGCTTCTCTGTATATCTTCATGGTGTTTAGAGAGGAATGCAGCCTCACCCATATATGCAAGAATTAAACAGGGATACACAAGCAATGTGAAGGCTACCTGGGATTTGAATACCAGGTGTTACAACCTCAAGACTAAGACAAGAACAATATTGCTGATTCATTTTTTATGCACATATCCTGGCAGAGTTACCTTTATTGAGAGAGAAGTGAAATGACCCAAATCAGCAAACATTGTCTCCACACCTAAGAGAATATTTTCAATGCAACTAGTTTCAGCGAAGTAAGCAAAGTAAATAAACTGCACTGATAGTCAGAAACAGAGGTACCTGTGATAGAAAGAACGACCCCTCCAAGTGACACCCACCCGTCAACGCCTGTACTTCGGAAGAACTTCAACATGTAAACTGGAGAAAGCGCATTAAATATATGCGGATTCCATCGGAATATGTTATATATTCCAATGCTACTAATGCACAGAAGCCATATTGTGACAATTGGAGCAAACATGAAAGCAACTCTGTGTGTTCCATGGTGCTGGAGTGAGAAAAGCCCCACTAGTATGATGCATGAGATTAAAACAACATAATCTGGAAGAAAAGAAAACAAAGATAAGTTCTGGTGCATACTAATGGTTTTTGACTGGTCAATTACTTAAATTGGTAATCAATGGAGTTGCACTTACTCTCATGGAGTTCTTTGATCTTAAGTCTGACACCTGACACTGCTGAAAGAACTGAAAGGGAAAATAAATAGTTTTGTATCACACATCAAACTGCTTAAAAACATAATTGATTAAATATGAACAGACTCCAAGGACTAGTAAAAATAATTTTTGTTCATAAAAAGCACCTTTTCTGAAATAGAATCCAATGAACTCAACAACAAAACAGCCAAATTCCTTTTTAGCATACAAATAATATACAATCAAGGTTGACTCTTTCTTTTCTAGTACTCCCAGTTAACAGTGTTTTGGCACCAGCAACAACTGCTATCAAGCTTTATTGTAAAATCTATATGCATTGAAAATTTACAAACTTAGAAACAAGATAATTTTATAGGCACTATAGAATTGCAGACAAATTCCCCCTTTTCCTACTCCAGTCTGAGAACTTATCATATGCAATTTTAAACCTGCAAATACCATCCAACCGAACCTTATTTTCCGCTCAACTCAGTTTTGTAACAGTAATAGACATAACATGTTCTGATGTAGTAGAATACCATGCTAGTCCACGGGAAACCATGACTTAAGGAATCGACATGAGTAAGGCTGGTTTAGTTGAAAAATTCTGGTGTACATATACACATTGAATGTAAACAACACTACCAGGCTACAGTATATTCAGCTACCTGATATTGTAGGGGTGAGTACTCCATCACCAATAGCCATACAAGTTCCAAGGAGTACAAAGATCAAGAGCACATTGCGCAATCTTGGGTGCTTCTCAAATAATGCTTTCAAAGCAGAACTCTGCCATGTGTCTGATGATCCATCTGTAGCATAAGCAGACAACCTCTCATCTGTGGATTGTTGATTTGGCAGTATGCTTAACTTTGCATGTCTGCACAGAAGGGAATACAATGCAAAGGTACCACCTGCACCATAAGTGAAAAGTTGACATGGATAAACTTTCTTCCTTGTCCAATCTGCAGTCTGCGAGCTCTAAATTAATAGTCTTTTGTGATTTACATAGCTTTTCCTATGGAGGGTTCTGCTTATATAATGCAGGAAGGAGAAAAGCAAAGACATCAAATGGTGTCTTTCGTTCCCTCCTCAAGAGGTTGTGATTATATATTGGATACGACTGCTATGGCTGGCTTTAAAAAGAGGTCCGATTGTTAATGAACCAGGTGCAAATTTTTCAATCCATGAGCTCCATGATGTTAATAAGATGATTAACAAGTCCAAAAATGAAAAGACAAAACTTTACCTTCACCATTATCGTCAGCAGACATCACAATGAAAATGTATTTGAAGAGAGCAATGAGAGTGAATGTCCAGAAGATGAAGGAAAGCACCCCATATATCTCCTCGTCATTTTCATGAAGGCTCAACTTCCCAGAGAAGACAGTTTTATAAACATACAGAGGAGAGGTGCTGAGGTCACCATAAACTACTCCAAGACTTTGATAAGCCAATGTGATCACAGTTGTACAGGACACCCTCTTCAAGGTCTGATTAGCACATCGGATTTATCAATATATTCTCCATGGTTGCCCAATCAAATGGAACATTTCTAAAAGCATAGAAATATGAAGAAAATCATTGGACAAACTCTTAAGAAAGCTCAACTGTCACCTGGGTTGAAGAAATGAACTGCCTCAAGGGAAGCAAAGGCATGCACCTTTTATCCGAGGGGGGGATTTATGCATTCATATTTATGGAACTTTTCACTCTTTTGCAACCACAAACACACACACATGATGTTGCCAGATTCCAATCAATTACAGAAATTAAATGAACAATGGAACTCTCAAATCTATGAAATTAATTTGTATTAACCACAGCTTGTCAAACCTACTGATACCTTTGTGAGAAAAGTGCAGACCTTCCACATAAATTAATCTTTTATCATGCTTGTGACATGTTATCAGAAAACGATAGTGAGATGAAAGCAAAAATATCTACTCGGAAACCAAGGAGAATCTAAAATGGAAGCCTGTGCTCCCATGATGTTTCCAAGCACATTATACATACACAACATAATTTCTCAAGGCCACTTTAGTTCTCATAAGGAAGCATTCAACTCAAAGTTCATTGTCCAAATGGAAGCTTACTGCTTACAGAAAAGCACACACAAATAGAGCTCTCAAAAACAGAACTTCACAGCACACACCAGACACACAGAAGAACAACGAATATGAGGAATGACAGCATAAAGAGTCAAAAGTAGCGATTAATCGTGGTAACTACTGCAATATTCACAGACCATGCAAGAGTACCTGCTGAGGTAGTCCCTTTTCAACAAATTCTTCTGATGCTTTCATGGCCTTTCTGCTTCTGTTTCTTTAAAAATTCTATATTTGAGCTTGTGTGCGTGTGGGAGACACACAGAGAGAGAGAGAGAGAGGGAGTTTTGAAGGAAGGAGAAGAGAAGATGTGAATGAGAATATAAAGAGAGGGAATTCGAGAATGTAGGAAGTAAGTAGCAGCAAGCAGTGAAGAGGCAAGTGTTGTTTGTGTTGTGTCCAAAGAAGTTGCAAAACTGCATTTAATGCTCTTTATCCCATCAATATTTGCTATTTTTTTAGCGAAGCCTTGAAAATTGTACATAGTTTAATAAACAAAACCATCATCTTAAGATATAAATAATAATAACGTTCAGAGGATGAATTGAACCCTGTTGGAAATTTTTTTCTTTTTTACTCATGAACCAACTATAAGTCCATAACATCCTTCAATGCTGCACTTTAGTGTTAAGCTTGTCCCACTATGTTTAATTGAAAGGTAGCTCTGACCCAGAGTACAATAATCTTTAATATAAAAAAATTATAGAAAAAAGTAGAAAATAATTGTTGATAGCCAGATCCACGGAGCATATATGTAATTCTAAATCACTTTACAGTTTTCAGAATAAATTAATTCTTTATTGTTTGATCTTAAAAAAGCATCCTTATCCAAGACATGTCCAGGCCAACACGATTAACAAATTTCACCACCATCAAAGGTTGCGGATAAGCTTCAGGTATGTTGCAGTTAAAGCAAAGCAATGCATTACCAATACCCAGTTCTTATTTGAGCCAGGAGCTTTTCTGAAATGGAACATATGTAAATGCTTTCTCTGATAAACCATTTAAAGGTTTTAGAAAACAACTTTTCTTAAACTCCACTAGTTCCTGATCTTATCTACAGCTAATTAGTTGAAATAATAGCTAAAATTCAATGTTTGAACTGTAGTTTAAGGTTTAGTTTTAAGTTGGATTTAGATAGAGATTAAGTAAAGCATTTGATAATTACATTTATTCTTAGAGAGAGTCTATCCTGTAGCGGCTGCACCATATAATTATATATAATTATACTGGCATGGTGTAGTTACTGTTTATTTGACAAGAGGTACTGTTTACAGCCCTTGGAGGGTCTCCTATCAACTAGCTACACTACATCAGCACAGTCACGTGGTGCAGGATAGACTCTCTCTTCATCCTAATCTATTCAACCACACCAAATGAATTGTCATGCAAATCTTATGTTTCAGAAACATGGACTTTCAGTTCACCAAGAAAGGTGGACGTTACCAAAATTACCTACGCTATATTTCTAGTTTAAGAATTGGTAAAAGTCAAAAGGAGTGGCCAATTGAGAGCAGAGATACACATATAAATATCAAATAATCATTTTCAATCGTGCGTTTTTGTATAATAAGAGAGAATTTCTCTATGATAAGACAAACCAACTTGAATTTTAGTGGCCACTTGCTTCTAATGTCTAATCCTTTATTTAGTAAGGTGGCTAATCTAGGTCTAGTAGCTTGCGAAGCAAAACTTAGTGGACATGCCAAAAGAGGGTTTTATAAAACCACAGATATGCAAATATTAATTCAAGTGTCTTATACCAAAGACCATCTATTCTGTAGTAGGCAACATCAGATGTCCATATGGATGTTGATGAGATGACTGTCAACTGATATGGACTTGTATTGTTTTCATTATTTTCTTACTGTTTGACGGTAAAAAGTGTCAAACTGGATCCCCGGATATGATAAGAAACAAAGGGATTTTAAAATAAAAATTAAAAAAAGGACATAATCCCATAAAAATGGGATATTATCAGCAGCCCATTGGAGTCTTGCTCTTGACAAATTCAAAGAAATTTATATAACTGCAGTATGCAGAACAAGAGGTAGGACCAAGGGATTATTTATGTCCTTTTCTATGACTCTTATTGGGTCCCTTGACTTTAAGAGAATCTTTAAGTCATTTCATCCATCCGTGCATACCATTTTTCTCTTTCTTTTGTTTTTTATTTTGCTATATTTTAATTGTTTTTGCTTTACCTAATTTCAAACATTTATCTAACCACAAATTCCCATGTTTGAACTAAATCTTCAGACTCCAAATTATGGAGCTTTTGGTAAGAATAAAGAATTTGCAAGTTGATAATCATGGAGAAAGAAGAGAAAATGAAATGTTATGCAATATTCATTGCTGACCTCTTATGTTAGTGGTTCAATTATGAAGCCAACTTTCAAGATACAAGTTGTGACCTTCTGCCTACCAAGTAGTATGTATAAGATACGATGTTAACTTATCCTAAGAAATCTCTCTCTCTCTCTCTCTCCGGTCAAGGTTCCAATGCTATAAGATGTTCCATTGTTCTATTATGGGCAAAATATGGCTTCATTTGAAAATATAACATTATCTATAACAACAACCAAATCCCTCTTTTGCTTGTTTCTTCTGCCAAAATCATTGGCTTCCATCCGTACAATTATCACACAAAATTATGAGCAAAACCACTTTATTAAACTACAAGATGGCGCGATTAAGAAAGAACTAAGATACTTATAGCCTTCACCAACCTCCCTCTCACGATTATTGGGCTCACCCGTACAATAATTATAATTTGTTAGTACATTGCAGAGAGGCAAAGAAATCAGTAAGAAGGAAACTAAAAGAACAGACACACACACACACACAACCGAAAAAAAAAAAGAAAAAAGCTAATTAATGACGTGTTTGGTATGCGTTCTTTATCAAACATTTATAGCTCTTTTGTGCTTTGTCCCCATTGATTCAATGATGTACCTCTAAGAATTTTGTTAGGTTACTTGCATCCCTCAGTCTCACTCGAGCTCTTGTCATCTCACTGCTCATTAAGGAAAAAAAGAGTCTATACTGTAATCCGTTATCTCGCATAACCTTATCCTGAGTTGTTTTCATGGAGCAATGGGCATTTGATCCATATATGCTTGCTTCCAAGGGGATTTCGGGGTACCCCCCCGATTCCTTTCTGTCCTTTAGATATTGCCACGTGCACATGTGATGAGTTTTGAATGCTAATGCTCAAAAGATGGTATTCGGATTTGATGCCAATAATTGCATGATGGTCAAGCAGAAGCACCATTCAAAGCACGCAGTCGCTGTCTCATTAAAGCAAGAACATTTCTTGCCCATTCATCAAATTTTGGCACATCATACGAAGGGCATGACTCCTTATAGAACTGCGCTAAACGATGGAGGAATCGGCTCATGTCCATGGATAAACGGGCTTCCAGCTTCATGGAGCCAGCTAATCATAAGGCTGATTATTTCTGAACAACTGGGTGTTAACGCACCCGCTCAGCTCACGCCTCACAATCGATTGTGGCAGATGACGATCGCTATCCCATTGCAATCGCAATCTGCCAGAGCAATTGCAATCTGCTGCCCTAATGAAGGTTTTATGTAATCTTTGAATTATCATACAAATAGCGAAAAAAGCTTCAGTCCAAATTAATAGTTTTGCAAATAAAAGGGTACACTCCCACAACCACAAGCGCCATACACCAAACGTATTTCCAATACAAGGAGCAAAAATTCAACAGGAACTTGAAATACTTTCTTTGAAGCCACTTAAATAAACTGACATTCGACAAAACAAAAAGTCACCGGAATGATTTTCAGGTCACAGCATAAACAAATAACAAATCCAAACTCATTGATAATTCCACGAACAAAACCTCTGTAATAAGTAATTCTTTTGCAGAAACCTTGAGCAATATATGACCAGGGACTTACACCAAAAAAACAGTAATATTTTAAAAAATCCCTAGTTTAAATCTGACAATCATACCCAACTACAAAAACACAATCCCCAACATGCAAACATGACCTGGAGCTCGACCAATTGTTGACAGACTCAAACTGGACACAGACCCAAACCCACTAAAACCCATAAATTGGTCAACTATTTTCACCAGCTTCATATGCCAACACATGGGCGAAAAAAAGGTCAACCAAGTGACCTCGTCATATTACCAAGCATATGGCATGGAAACAAGCCCAAATGTCTTAAGTAGAGGAAGCAGGTTCCTCAACTTTCTTCTCTGCATCTTCGGTTTTAGATTCCTTCTCCTCCTTAGTTGCAACAGACACCTCCTCCCTGGCTTTGTCTTCAGTTTTCTTCTCTTCAACACTCAACTTCTCAAGAAGATCAGCCGTAGCAGTTGCTTCTTTATTTTCCTCTTTTGGCTTTTGGGACTCGGCAACTTCTTGAAACTTCTCCATAAAGGTTTTGCAATCTGAATTAAAAATATATTATATATATATAAGAAACATCATGAAACACAACTTCTAAAAGAAAAGGAAAAGCTGCACACAACTTTTAAAAATAAATAAAATAAAACAAAGGAAAAATTGAAAAATGCATCAAATTAGAGAACTTCTTTAATAAATGACCATATCCTTAAAAATTTGCATGCTATGACCCTGTCCAACATCCGACAACACGTGACAGCAGTATCCAAGTCATAACATGCAAACTTTTAGGGACATAATGGAATCCGTTGACAACCAATGAGGGATGGTCATAATAAGATTTATAAGTCGTTTTCAGCTATAATTGAAGGCAAAGAGGGAAGATTTTGCGAGACTCTGGTTGGCAAATGGGTCGATTATTTAGAGCGTTCTGTCATTGTTGTAGGCCCCTAGCTTTCATTACATCGATGTGGATTGACTCGCAAAATCGCAATACAGCTTTTCTAGACATTTGTAATTTGTAGTCTAATTAGACAACATCTTGCTTCGAACATAGGAGTTGCTAAGAGTAATATACGAGAAAAAGGTCATCTTTGCAATCCCCACTTAAATTTTGAGGCATTTTTTGAATTTCCCCTAAAATAAAATAAGATACAGCAAATACCGCCCATAAACTTGTTCATCCCCAAGGCATCAATATATAAAATTTTAGGAACAATTACTTGGGTTTTATGCTTAACAATGTTAGCATTATTTGTTAAATGATGGCATGGAGCGACCCTTGAATACTATGTATCGTTGCAGTGAAAGTAGAAAATAGGGATGAATACTGCTAACAACCTTGCACATGTACCAAACCAAGAAAACTACAAGCACCCCTGAATAATTACTGCAGTAATTATCTCCAATCAATCATTAATTATAACATAACAATAGTTCAAATCAGTGATTTATCGCATACAAAAGATGCACAAAACTAAGAAACAACAATTGTTCAAATAAGAACCTATCTCCCAAGGAAACTCTTGTTATTCATCAAATCTGTAAGATAAATATGTACTCGTTTATGAATCCGGTATTTTTGTTTTCAATTGAATTTAAGAATATGTGATTGATTTTGAATTATTTTGAATTTTGAAAAGGATATGTGGTTGAGATTGAATGTAAATTGCATTAGAAAATGTGCAGCACAGAAAACAGAATTTGGATTCATAAACGAACAGAACCATAAAATTCCCAAAATTTTTCCTCAAAAAATATAAATAAATAAATGCAATTCAGATCATAGACACAGTGCCACTTGTGCCATGACAAAGACAAATCAAAATTCCACTAAGTCTAACATTTGAAATGATAATGTAACTTTATAGAATACTATGGAAGATACTTGAACTATAAACAAGCATGTAACAAACATAATTTCAAGATCATTAGACTACCTAAGTTTCGTTAGGTGGAAACCCACAAATAATTAAAAGCTAACAAAGAATTTAAGTATTTTGCTACCACACAAAGAATAATTTAAAGTGAGGCCCCCCTCTTCTTCATTTTGACAAAAAATTTGCCCATGAAAACTATAAAACAAAAGCTGAAGATACTTGAGAATGTTACCATCAAAGCTCTTGATTCAGATTTGACTAGCATAGCGAACTACAATATCTATAA
Source organism: Boswellia sacra (assembly GCA_013180625.2). Classification (NCBI taxonomy): domain Eukaryota; kingdom Viridiplantae; phylum Streptophyta; class Magnoliopsida; order Sapindales; family Burseraceae; genus Boswellia; species Boswellia sacra. The sequence continues at coordinate 995,826 of SNVD02001782.1, read as the reverse complement.
TCTACCAAGTAACAACAATAGTCGCTTCTGACAATAAAGGAATAGGATTATACACATTTGGAAACAGAGCCACTATACAACATAATTTTACGGGGTTAATACTACATTCCATGTTTGCACTGGAAGTCTGACAGCTACATGAAATCCATACCAAGTCAGAATGATGGTGAATAGACATGGCCTATATTGATTGAAACCTAAATTCATCACTTAACCTCATGAATTAATCTTTTCCAAATGATACGGTTCAAACAAACGAAGCACCTCATTAAACAGACAAGCATTATAGTAGTTTTACATAAAAACATTCCACTACCCTCAACCCAATTGCATTTATCTTTTTAATAGAATTGTGATTAAATAATGAAATCACCTAACTAACTCATTGATAAAACCTACGAATTCAATAACAACCATCAAATCCCCCCATAACTTTCACTCATTTACTGTAACTAAAAGAAACGCGCAATGTAACTGCAAAACAGAATAAATTTATACTTCACTTACTCTCTACAGATCCAAATCTGATGCAGAATAGCTCATCCTTCAATTGACCATCAGCAAAGTCAGTCGCGTGCCACACGCACGACTTGTCGTTCCCAGCGTGCTCCTGTACAGTCATCGTCGGCAAAACTGCCGAGCAGCCAAAAACAGACTCAGAAAATTTGCAAATAAAATATATCGTCAGATAAATAAGAGGAACGAAGGAGCGTACCGAGATGGTTGGCGCAGATCTTGAGAGTCTTGGATTGTCTCATAACAAGACGAACCTTGCCGGTCTGTTTATGTTTCAAAAGCTTAACAGTACCAGCTCCTCTTTCCTTCCACTGATTCCCGTCCTTGTCAAACCGGTACAATTTCGACTTCCTTTTCAAAATTTAAAAAAAAAGTTCAAATATGACGCCTAAACCCTAACAATCAAAATCAGATCTAAAAAGATAGGACAAAACTTACAGATCGAGGATTGGATCCTCATCCTCTTCACCGGTGGTGACAGCGACTTCCTCAAGCTTGACGATGGGGGCGACCTGAGCTCCAGTGTCTTCGTCCTCGTTGTGTGGGGCCTCCTCCTCTTCTCTGTGATCGGCTTCGCTGCTGGCCATTTGATTTTGATTTGAAAGAAATTGAGTAGTGAAGTGAGAGTGAAGCAAGAGTTTTGATAAAAGAGTGAAGAATTCGGTGCGTTTGGAGGCTCGAAAGCAAAGGTAAATAGGGTTTATATAGCGTTAGTGATTTTGCGAGATTGTTCAAAGAGCCGTCAAGGTTACGCACAAAACAGATGGGCTGCGTGCTTCGCTTTGGTTCTATTGTTGATGAGATGTTTGGTTCACGGAATAGCTGTTTCCCTACGAAAGAACAGATCTTTGCAGGTTCAAGTTCAATCAGTGTTTGGTTACAACTTGTATTTTTAATTTTTAATTGGTAAATTACGGGGTCCCACTCGAGATTAAATCAGTCACAATCCTCCCTAATATTTAATATTTTTCCAAGATTATCCCATAATTTTCCAATTTGTAATTTCGTTTCAATTTTTGTTACTATAGAGTCAAGGTTAGAATAATAATTTTTTACCATTAGATAATAGTAAAAATTTAATAATTTATCATTTTATTAACCTTAGGTAAACGAGGAATTTTTTTTCTTTGTGATTTTATTAATTTTTTTATTATTCTTTTGGTTGATTTGCTATAAATAGGATACTTATTTGATAATGTTATATATTTCCTCGAGGAATTGGATGTTGGCACTTATTAGTGTCTTAGTTATTTTGTTATTGGGTTGTCGATTATTGTTATTTTTTTGTCTTTTCAGTAAAATATTATAAGAATTCTATTTAACTCCCATTTTTCATCGTATCAAACCCTATCTTAATTTTAATTAAGGATAAAATAGTAATAAAATATTAAATAAGGACGTTTAGTAATTGACTTGATATACTTGACAGGAAACTTTTATTTTCCTTAGATAATTTTACTATACTCCAACCTTTTTCCTATATTTATGTTGTATCTTTCCTTTTATTTTTGCTAACTCTTTCTTCGTCCTCTATCAATTGTTTCCTAGTTCCACCCTAACTAAATAAAGCTATTTCTTTTTTTTGTCCTCCTATTTTCAGTTTTGTGGTTTTGAAGAAATTAACGTGAAGCCCTAAGCTAGTATTGTACAATCATTGGTATATTAATTGGAGTTGGCTTATGTTAAACACAACACATGTAGAAGTTGAACAAAAATAATAAAAAAGATCAATACTTTCGCTGTTTTGTTTAATACTTTTATTCATAATTTTTGGTAACAACACCCAAATATTCATTGAGACCAATAATAATAAACGTTCAAATTCAATCTCTGTAGGAGAAACAATTACTTAAAGTTTGTATACAATGTTAAAGGAATTCATTCATATTAATTCATCATTTCTAATTGAGAATAATTCTAACTTTATTTTCTTCTCTTTCATATGGAAATTAAGAAAATGTTAGTGTGTGTGAAGTGTAAATATGGAAAATTAAATAATATAAATAAAAGATAATTGATTAATATTAAAATTATAGAAGAGTTTTAAAATGTTGATTATATAATATAATTTCTTAGAACTGCAACGACCGAAAAATATGAAAGAAAATATTAGACATTATTAAAATATAAACACCAATTTATTTTATTAAAAATATTGAAATTGGTATAAAATATGTTTTAAATTTAATGTTGAGGATAAAATGTAATTTATAATAAAGATAACTTTTTATAATATTATTATCATATCCTTACTAAATTTATGATGGGGTCGGACGATATAAAAAATAGGGGCGAAAAGAACTACTTAAATATTATCTTACCATATATTTTCTCTTATTTGACCTCCCATTTCTTGACTGTTATCAGACGAACATAAGTTGGTCATTCTCATGGATTGATTGATTATATGATCATTTGAACAGTAACTTGGGGATTGTAGGGCCTTGATATTATTTGAATAATAAGTTAAAGTTGGTCATTCATATACACTGGTTGACATAATCTATCATGTGTCATGAGATGCCTCCCATGCATAATATTTATTTTTTGGGCAGCAGGCGATGCCATGCCTGTCAATCATGCATGCCACTGTCGTCAACTTTGCTGGCCAGTAGAGTCCCGGAGAAATCATGGCCTCGTGTTGTAGATTACCACTAAGAGATCGAAACAATAATATTTTAACTCTTGTAGCATCCGCATTAACCTCTCCAAATCAACAAAATTGGATTGAATCAATGTACATACATTGATTGTAGGCTAGATTTTAGTCATTTTGACGATGAATAGAACTACTATAGATGCTGTCAAAAGACGATAGATTACAAGAATCTTCAATAACCCAAAAGGGTAGATATAGAGTCAGCTTTCAGCTATTAAAATGTATCCTCCTCAATATTGACGAACGACTAATCCAGGGAGTAAAGGCCAAAAGTGTGCTGTGCACTGACAAACGTCCCATCGCCTGATCTGTCAACTACCCAATTGACAGAAACATCTATCCAATAATTGCCTACTTGGTACAACGGCTAGCAAACTAGCTTTCAACTACCGGATAAAAATCGCTCCTGTTACTCAAATCATTCAAGCACATAATTGCGCATGAAAGATCCAGTGTTGTTACCAATACTATCCTTTCATTTTCACCTCCAATCAGATGGATTGATATCATTTTGATAAATAGATTGGAAACTCGATGCAGTTCACACTTTCATGAGTCTAAATCCTATTTTACACCAAGATAAATAGATAGAAATGGTACTGTCGATAAATCATGCATCAGATTAGTAGACTATGCATATAAATTTTTAAGACAATCACATATGGAACGCAAATCAATCATATCATTCAGCTAGCCACGCGAACTCAAGTGCAACATCTGGTCAGATTAAGTCACAACAAACAAATACGTCTGATGTGAAACATCTTAATTAATTTCTTTCGCTGCATATCAATGAGTGATCAATAAATGCAGTCTCCGCATACATACACAACTGAAGAAAAAACAAACCAAATAATCACTAAATGTACGTAAATAAAAAAAAAAGGCTCAGTAATGAAACATTTGTTCTTAGAAGGAACTAGTTAAACATAAAGAAAGTTTGACGCAAAGGTCGCTTAGCCCAGTTTGTACTTCGAGTGAGTCTTTTTTAAAGACACAAACCTGCTAAAAAAAGTAAACAAGTGACTCCGAAGGTCAGGGTGACGGTGCCCAATTGCTAAGGCCCATTGATGCCAAGCCCCATTAGCAATGGTTCGGTAAAACGTTTCTGGAAAAAAAAAAAAAAGTCTTATAAGAAAATGATGCCCAAACCTCATTGTCGAATCTTAACTTAATATTTATGGCCCAATTTAGTTGTTATCATTACTTTGAATTATAAACATATATGACTTAACAAGATTGATTATCAGTCGACAACATGTTAATGAATTGCAATAATGAATTAGATACATATATTTTTTTAAATCTGTTAAATTTAAATATTAATGTTGGTCTTTATCTAATAGCGTTGTAAGGGTCAAATAGTTACATTTAACATCGAATCCTTGCCGCCATTTTGGAGATTAACAACATCTGGCATGAGCATCAACTCCTAATATGTCTCCTAGCAGATCAGTTTAGCATAAGCATAAATGAGACCACTGTTCGCCTTGGGCTCCTTCATACAATTCAGCTTCTACAGCCGCTTCTCCTAACTGTAGGTCCATCAAAATTGTCTAACATTGACCCATTAATGTAATCCATGACTCTTAATGCATCAGCCTTGATCGCTGCAAGTATCAGTTAGCGGATACAAGTTCCCAGTTCCCACCAAAGCAGAATTTTGCAACATCTTTCAGATTTTGCATTTAAAAATTTATTTAGTTTTGGTGTATTATTCTATTAAATTTTAGGACAAAGTTTCTCTACTTATCTTATCTTTATCTAATCTATGTTTTCTAAGTATGTGATTGGTAGTCACACAAAATGAATAAATGAAAAGAGAATTAAAAAAATCCTATTATTACAACATTAATATTTAAATTTATTGTCATGTTACAACTTTTATGTTTATTGTTACCATCTTGGATAACATTGTTGCAAATTTCATATTTTATTTTATAAGTTAACGTTGAGTTTTACAAGTTCGTCGTTTTATATTACAATTCCATATATGATTGCAAGTTGAAGGTTTAATCTTTATAGTTTTAAGTGCCATATTGCAAGTTTTATGTTCCTTATTTTACATTATTGGTTAAACTTGTTGCAAGTTTCATGTTTGAATTTTACATGTTAACAATAGGTTTTACAAGTTCATCATTCTATGTTATAAGTCCACGTGTGATTGCAAGTTAAAGGTTTAATTTTACTAGTTTTATATGTCATGTGGCAACTAAGACTTTCTTAATTACAACTTTGATGATTATTGTTGCAAATTTCATATGATGTTTTTTTTAATCTGTTAAATTTAAATATTAATGTTGGTCTTTATCTAATAGCGTTGTAAGGGTCAAATAGTTACATTTAACATCGAATCCTTGCCGCCATTTTGGAGATTAACAACATCTGGCATGAGCATCAACTCCTAATATGTCTCCTAGCAGATCAGTTTAGCATAAGCATAAATGAGACCACTGTTCGCCTTGGGCTCCTTCATACAATTCAGCTTCTACAGCCGCTTCTCCTAACTGTAGGTCCATCAAAATTTTGCAACATCTTTCAGATTTTGCATTTAAAAATTTATTTAGTTTTGGTGTATTATTCTATTAAATTTTAGGACAAAGTTTCTCTACTTATCTTATCTTTATCTAATCTATGTTTTCTAAGTATGTGATTGGTAGTCACACAAAATGAATAAATGAAAAGAGAATTAAAAAAATCCTAACCATCTATATATATGTTGCACGTTAATGGAAATTTTTAAAATTTTGTGCTTTGCCTTTATGTTAGTTCTTTAAAAATACAATAGTGCTAGACTTACAACTCGAATACAATTCGAAGTTTATAACTTGATATAACAGTTACATGATAAAATTTCACTTGAGGAAGAAAAACAAAATTAGCAAAAAAAATCTACTTAAACTGTCATATCACATTGTAGACTTTGGATTATATTTTTATTTTAAGTCTAACATTACTATTAAAGATAATATTTTATCAACTGCTCTATGAGAGAATTTCGATTTAGACACGAATTTGTTTTATGGAAAAAAAAATAGTAATGTTGCAGCAGGGAATAACCATCGTCTTTGTTCATTTTCTTTAGCAAAATTAAGCTGAGTGCTATCCAATGCTAATATGAGTCGGGCCAGCATGAGTTCGCGGAGGTGTTGGAGCAGCAAGTCCATGGCCCAAATATTAGCTCACTAATCCGTAGATGCACTTATCTTCTTTATCGATTTGACAAGATTAGAAAATATAAGTCAAATATTCCACAACTTAATTGTTCTTTCCCAAATAATTAATTTCAACATTAGTCTTTAAATATTCCTCGACGAAATTTCCTACCCCCTTTCACGTTAGCATTCGTGATATCAACGTGTTGAATGAAGATTGAAGAAGACCGTGTTTATATAATACCAATATAATTCACCAAACAAAATCGAAACACGTGCATACAAAACAGAAGCTGGAGCTGTACTGGAATTTCCTGACAGCTTTGATCCTGAAGTACCCGTATGGTAGGTACTGGAGCATGCCATGGAAGAATCAAATTTATATAATATAAATAGGTCATGTCAGGACAAATTACATCAACATTAGTGGGAAGCTTCAATGTTGTACAATGAAATAAACCATGAACACAATCCGGAAGTACAAATCAATTGTGAAGCAATTAGCTGGCAAATATAGTCCCAGATTCTCATGTCGTGTGTTCACCAAACATTGAGGAACCCTCTTTAAATTTCCTTTGTTTACCGTTCATTTCATCTGGGTATGTTTCCAACTGTTTGCAATACTGACTCTGAACAAATACTTTTTAACACCGAGTCAAATTAAGCACAGTTCACTCCATTTCAACTTGTGCTATTGGGATATTTTTTGATGTCTAAGTCACTAAAACCGTTTAACGTTGATATCAACTTTATATGATATTTTGTCAAATTGCGATGTGCAAATTGAACAAAAGAGGTCTTGGCCTTTGATATGGTGAAAGACCGTTCAATTTTGCAACTTGCAAAGTGTGCTGATGTTTAACCCTCTTTACGAGTCATGCCCAGAAAGGCTGTAATACTTGATCTTAATTTGTCGCATACTAGTCAACTAGAGATAGTGGAGAATTCATACAAGTATTAACCAACTTGTGTGTTGTTTATAATTTTGAAAACTTATCATGACCCTTTTTCACTTGTAAAAGATCATCATGATTCAGTGTGTTGCAACTTAGCATTTGGCTGGGGATAATTACATATGCAAATAGTGGTCTGTGGTGACTGGCCTTGACGCCCTCAATACAAGACACAAGTGAGAATAATGGATATTTATGAGAGTTGAGTCAATAAGAATATTCAATTACTGTTCTTGGTTTTTTATTGTAACCCAATAGTTAAGATAAGAACAAATATATAGTCAATTATATCACATACTATGATACCAGTAGACTTTCTAATTCCTATACCTTATATTGTTTGGGAATGAATATATATGGCTAAATTTTATTGACATGTCTGGTCATATGTTGCACGAAAAAGGAGTTCCGAATAATCATCAACTTTCTTTTTGGTCCATTCAAAAGCAGATTTCATCAAATGGAGTTGACGTAATTTCAGGATAGACATGCCAAATAATTTTATTTTAAGAAAATTTATAAAATATCTTAAATTTAAGTATAAATTATAAAAGTAATTTTGTTTATAAAAATTTGCATGTTATGACTCTCTGTTGATTGTCTGATACTATTTATTAAGTGTTGGATACCATCAGATAGGCCATTAGATACACTTATCTGACAACGTCGAACATTGTCTAATATCAAACTGATAGACTGGATCATTCCATAAAAATTTTTAGACATTTCAAAAAATTTTCTAAATTCGACAAATTTATTTATATTTTAACCCAAATACAATGGATTATTATGAACTAATATTAAATGGATTAAGCTTAGGCACAAGTGTATGGCAGGGTAGGGTCCAACGTCGGAGACAATAATCAGATTGCTTACTTGGAGATGAGGCTTAGCTGCAAGTGCCAATCCGACATTCCTTTTTAACTTTTGAAAGACATTCAGCGCTAAGTAATTGAAAATTTCATGGAATTCTTCCATCTCCATCCATTTGCTTTTCCGTGTTGTATTAATGAACTTTTGGGATTAAAGCAAGCAAGGCAAGCAACGGAAAACAACCTGTAAACACTTAACCGAATCCATGTCTGAACACGGGACACGGACTGGCTCCATCCACTCACATGCACAAAATAGAAAGAATTTCGAGGCCAGAAGAACAAAAAAAAGAAAAAAAAGAGTAAAAAATACCATAGAGTAACATTAATAAATTATATCTGAATATTGTCGCACAATAAAAAGATAATAATAATAATAATAAATTACAAATTTTGTAAATGTAAATGCCCATCTCTTGCGTCTCCACCGCTAATTCCACTTTTTGCGACCCATAATGACAGCTCGGACACCCACCACGGCCAGAGCAACCAAACTCGAAGGCACCCATATTTTTTGTTTCCGAATTTACCCTTCTCCTAATTTCCTCTTCTATCCTTCGTGAATCTGAATATTCCGAACTTGTCCCTTCCTTTTGGTCTCCAGTGTCAGTGCTCGTCGAATTCGAATATTCCCTCCTCGTTGCTCCTTCTTGTTGTTCTTCTTCCTCATGACTTCGTACTGCCACCCAACCATTTGATTCCCAAATTGCCCCTGTTGAAGTCGCCAATTGACCGATCCTTTCCTTGGCAGAAACTTCGAAATTCTCAAAATCTGAATGCTCCTCCTCTTCTTCTTCTTCGAATTCGGAGTTGACCCAGTCGAGCACGCAACGCGGAGATGACTCAGTGATTGTATTGTTACTGTTGGGTGATGCGGACATCAGAAATGGATGGCATAGCAGCTGATCACAGCTCCACCGCTCACTCGGTTCCCTACTCAAACACTTTTCGATAAAATCACGACCGAGTTCCGATAGCCGAGTCGGAAACGACGGCAACTCAGCGGAGAACCCGATTCGTCTAAGCGTGTCCGCACCGAAATCCTCCCACGCGGGTTTTCCGGTGAACATCTCGATGACCGTGCAACCCAAAGACCAGACATCGCTCTCCGGTCCCTGACGTTCTCCTCGCACCACCTCAGGTGCCATCCAGAGCGGACTGCCACGTGGCAAAAGGTGACCTTCTTCACCCGAAATCTCCTTGGAAGAGCCGAAATCGGCGAGTTTACACGAACCTGAACTGGGGCCTACTAATACGTTCCTTCCTTTGATATCACAGTGTACGATGCCTCTGGAATGCAAGTACCGCAAAGCAGAGACTATGCAGTACACGTGTGACCGCAAAACATTATCGTCCACTTCGGTGGCCAGGTCAGCAACGGTGCCACCGGGCATGTACTCTAAGTGGAGGTTCCTGTACGACGTTGTGGGAGACTCGTAGGATACATCATCACCCAGATACTTGACGACGTAAGGAGACGAAAGTGAACGAAGAATTCTGATTTCGTTCTCCAAGGATTCGATTTGAGTTGGATGACAGGCGTTTCGATCAACTGACTTCACAGCAAAAACATCACCGTCTAATCTGTTGATGGCCATGTTGACGGTACCAAAGGAGCCTCTGCCTATGCACTTGCCTCTAACCCAAGAAACCATTTTTCCTTTGCCGCTGTTGTTTCGTTTCATCTGAACTGAAGCTTTCGTTAAGAGAAGCTGAGAAAGTGTGTATTTTTGGTCACTTTTGGAGGGCCTGAAACGGTATATATATATATATACACACATGAGTTTGTGGGGAGTTGCAGTCGCAGCTGGAATTGGTGTGACGTGGATTTATTGATGGATAATTTAACAAACAGTTTTGTTTGCTGATGTAAAAATATTTTTCTGGGGCTAAAACTTGTTTGTCAGGTGTTGACGTAGAAAGGAGAGCAGAGGCGGGGGGAAAGGAAAGGATACTGTGTTTTATCCTTATCCACCTCCATGTGGGCTTCATCACAGCCGTTTGATTCTTTTTAAACGTGCAAGGTTGGTTCTTGTCTCTGATTCGTTTTCTTGCATTATATTTTAACACGTGCTACCAACGGTAATTCGATTGTTTTAACTCTATGTTAGAAAAAAAAAAGAATTATACGTTGGCCGTGATGTGGGCAGATTTTTTTGGGGAAGATAAGTGATGCAAGAGACGAATTAGTCGTGCGAGAGAAGTGGAAGAAGGTAGACTTCCCTTCATTACATGCATGCAACATGTGCTTCAATTACACGACTCAGCATAATCATGTAATGAGGAGCCGTGCGGTAAATGTCAAAACGGATCGGTGATCGTGTATGGAGTTACGTGCGGACGCGCAACACTAGATCATTGGAGAGGAGGAGTAAATAAATGAGGAGGTGCAAGTTGGTGGATAAAATTGTCACCACATGGGACATGGGGTGAGGGAACGAACAGTTGGGTTGAGAAGGTTTTTTTTTTTTTAAAGCTGACATGGCAGAAAATGGTAGGTCCACGTATCCAACGACAGAGAACATGAGGCTCTGTTTGACGTTTGAGTTGGCAGGATGCTTGTGTGTGGCTTTTGCAGTGAGAGTTTGAGTAGAAGTCTATTGACGTGCTCCACCAGCCTCCATTACTTAAAATATTAATAACCAATAATAATAGTTCGCAAATTGACAACTCCACCACCTCAAATGCTATATCCATTCGTTTCTTTAACAGGTCAGTAGGTTGAAAGATGGATTGGATGCCCTTCTGTGAACGCACATATGCAATTTCATTTTTCATAATTTTTCCCATTCCGTGTGGAAAGCACGCTTATGTGTTGATAATTATACAAAGATGACCATTATTATCTACTACAACTTGCCAAGATTTTATTAAATATCTTTACTAATATGTGGATAGTATAACTCTAGAGAGATTAAACAATATTTTATCAAATATTCATTGATATTTAAAAGGGTTTAATTGTATCTTCAAGATATTGATTTTTGAAGTCTAATAGCTAGTTGACATGTCATCATCAATTGGGTATTAAAAGCATGAGAATGAGACATGTGTCATGCGCCAATATTCAATGACACTTGTCACACATAGGAGTGTTCGCAATGTTTTAGAGTATAATTATATAAATTGGATAAGTTAGAACAATTTCCTACGCACGGAGAAAGGGAAAAGAGAGGTGGGGTAGTCCACATATCTAAACCTTCACTTCTGTGTATATGCATAATGTGGGCAAAAATTTAAAGCAAAGAAAACAAACATAAATTACTTGACCAATTATATTGTATATGTTTTTACCATGTAGAGAAAAAAGTAAGTGAACCCTTCAAATTGGGGGGATCCAATTGGACACTTAAAGCAGCACTTGGCAGACAAGGAGCAAGTGCCGAGTGATTTTTGTAAAGCGGTTGTCGTGTGTCCATTGAAGAGCTCCTTCTCCTTCATTATTATATCTCTATCAATTCAAACCCAACCGTACATATGAATATATGTATATGTATACATATGTGATCCATCATCATTAATGGATGTAACCGAATGCCAAATACATCAACATAATTATATATATGCATGCTTAATTTGACTCTTTTGTCTAACTTTTAAATTTGAATGAAAAGGATTTAAATTAGTTTTTGTATAAAGTATCATTAATATATTAAATTTATCATTTTTTTTACAAGCTTGAGCTCATAGATGTACTGTAACTCGTGTAAGGACTCGTGCATTAATAAAGTGGATCGAGTTGAGTCTCATATGCATCGGCAGGTCTTATAAGTGAATGAAACAAGACTGTTTTTCAATTAATATTTTTAAAATAATACGGTTCTGATACTATGTTAAGTTTATCAGTTTTCTGAAAGTTTAAACTCGTAGATCTAAGCTTAATTTGAGTATGTAATTCTCTAATAATATATTATTATAATTCATGTACCATCTACAATTTATTTTATTAGCTTAAAAGGTATAAGTTCATTATTTAACTTATTTTTAATTAGATAGAATGGTTGTTCTTGATATAATATAGATTTGGGGATTAGTAAATACTAGGTTTAAGAAAGTGGGAAAATGAGGGTTGAGTTGCGGAGAGTTGTCCAATAAGAGCAAGACAAAAAAGCCAGAATTGCTCGAAGAAGGGGGCGACAATTCAACGTGCATGAGCGACAAAGTTCCATTTTTGGCGGTGGACATGCAAACCTCACCTCTCTTCACATTACCTCCTTTCAGCTTAACTCGAATTAATTTGTTTAAGCTTCATGTGCATAACCCAATTCGCCAGTTGTTATGAGTCAATGTTTAACTCATGCTTTGTTTTGTTAATGCCATTAAATGTATTTTATATATAAGGAGAGATACTTATATGGTTTCACGTATATAAAACAATTCGCCAGGTGGTGTGTTTGATGACTCATAACCGATAATATTTTAATATATATATTTCCTAATTTTTTGTTTTATATGACTCATATTCGATTTAGTTACCAGATCAGCAAAATGACGCGATGGGTATGTGTCACATAATTTTTTCTCATAAATGGACATGGACATGCTTCTAACCTAATCTCACGAACATTTTGTATACATGTAGGAAATTAAATAATTATATGTTCAAGAGTTACAAGCATGAAGCATGTGTTGTTTGCAAGCTTAGAATCAAATCTTCGGTTTATCATGGACATGTAGGACGTGATATCCACATAGGCCGATTTCAATTTTCAAGAGACTCACATTACATGTATCTGCCCAACAAATAACAATTAGGCAAATATATCTAGCTACACCATAGTAATACGGTAGAGAGGCATAACATGGTGCAAACACTGGAAAGGCAACAACCCAAGTTGCCCCTTCGTGGAAGGTTGCATGCAGCAAATGCAATGCATTGTAGACAACGTGTGATGTAGGAAGAAACAAAGGCAACTGCCCTCATTCATGTGGCTTTTCTGGGTCAAATTCTTCACTCATCCATCAATTGGGGTCTTTCTCGATCTTGACAGCTGAACATGTTGCTATGTCTTGCGTTATGATTATCTTCTTCATTATTTAATTATCTATATTTCTCATTAGTTTTGTGTGGTGACAAGACAATGGGGGCTCAACATGTATTTGATTCCGCTGCGTGCTATAAATGGTTTTGTTGCATCTTTAAGTGGAGGCAATGGTCGTTGGTCGGCAGCTGCCCAAATGCAGTCCTTCAATTCAGTCTTCACATCAACAATTTTTATTTGTAAACGAATTGATTGAAGATAAGATTTGGTTTTGGTCAAAGCGTACGGGTTCAATTTCTCCTCTGTTTTGGCATCTTATGATATCTGATTACTTATAAGTTTGGTGGAAGATTTTTCACTTTAAAATATTGATATAACTTTAAGGTATTGGTTGTACACGCTAGTAGTGGACCTTAAACATGTTTTCTGGTCTTAATTTCGGAGCTTTTGTCTTTTATACTTGAAGATTCCATCGCCAAACAAGTGGTTAATTATTGGCTTGCAGCATTTAAGAAAAGAAACTGAGTGGGGTGAATAAAGGTTTTAGTTCCTCAGAATTCCACCAACGAAGAGAAAAAAATAGAATTTGCTTTAGATGAAACTGTGTGCGATCAAATGGTGAATTATAAATCAGGCCAAAAGGAGAAAAAAGTGCTCAAACTTTATGTCAAAATCTTGTGTTTTGAACAAATGCAAATGCTGAGCATCAAAACAAAGAAGAAGAGTCAAGTGATTGATGACATTTCACAGCTCACATTCACAAGATGAAACCAATCAATTAATCCCAATAGATTCCCATTAATCCTATTCCTAGTTAAGACTAATTCATAATTGTGAAGTTATCAGCAATCTTTTCTAACAAGTAATAAAGTAGATAGGAGTTATCATTCACACTTCGACATGAGTTTCAAAATCTTGCTTGTTATTCTTATAAAGCGTTCCTCTTTCTCATTAAGCAAACTTCAACTTACTCTGCCACTTGGCCACATAACATCTATTGTCAAAGTGATAAAAGTTACCATTCATGAATGGATGTAAATTAGATAAATATAAGAACCTGAAACAAGGGCACTTCTGCATTTGAATAAGAAATTGAATCATCGTCATCATAGATGTTATTTTATTAAACTTGTACGCTACAATAAAAGGTAATATGAGTTTATACATCTCTAAAAGAATGTTAATGTAGAATAACTTATTTACAAATCAAGGTCAATGAATATCTATGAATAAATCAATTGAAAGAATGAAAAAAATGATCAAAGAATGTGTTCATTTCTCTCGTCTTCAGCTGTGAGTGCGATCAGGCTACTCTAGTTATTTCACATTCCACCACCAAAGGCAACTAAAGAGTAATGGAAGAGAAAAAAAATAATCAGCCTGTGAGAGTTAGTTGGATCTCCTATTAATGGGGGATGATCAGATATAGCGCCCCAATTGAATCAGCATCACACTAATATCATCAACAGAGCCTCGTGAAACAGAGAGGTCTACAAGCTTTTTGCAGGCTACCATTGTTTCTGGTACATCTGTGCCTCTGCAGAAACGACGAGCGATATCCACTGCCTCCTGGTTACTGACCTGAAAACAAAGGAAGAATAATCCATTTAGATCAATTTGGAAATTGTCTGATTTTAAGGATCAAGAGCATGTAAAATTATTGGAAGGAAAAAATAGTTATGGACAAATTGACACTACCTTATCCCACAAGCCATCAGATGCTAGAAGTAAGAACTCGTATTCGGGTTTGATTCTGATAACTTTCGTCTCAGGCTCGGCAATTATCCATTTTTTAAGGTGGCGATCTCCGATTCCTCTAGACACAGCCAGAGACCCCTGAACTCTCCATACACCGTGGCATAGATCAACATAGCCTCCCTGCAAAAAACAAAATTTACCACAACCAATTAGCTGAAATTCAAACAAGGCTTCTTCCAATGCTTGCAATCTTTAATTGATACAATCTTCAACTACTTACCAGAGTCTCAATTCTGTGCTTTTCATCTTCTCGTGAAGGGCGGTGGTCAGATGTGAGGGCCTCAGCAAGGCCTCCTCTACTTATTACAGCACGACAATCACCGGCATTTGATACAACAAGGGTCCCATTTCGTATCAAAGCTGTGACACAGCAAGAGCCACCACGGATATCTTGTTTCAGAAACTCAGAATCTGTATTCAAATAACCAAACTTGATTGCATCCTCGATTTCGCATTCGTCCCTCCTCATGACTTCCTCCAAAACATTCTTGTCTAGATTATCTGCTGCGAACTCAGCAGCTTTGGCACCTCCATGCCCATCAAAAATACCAAAGAAAGCCTGCAAATCAAGAGCTGAAGCACATCAGACACCGCTAGGACACACCAAAGATGTTCTAAAACTGAATTGACACTGCAAATTGATTATTACTTAGAATGTTTCCGTTGACAAGCACAATTATCAGAAATTCTAACAATTCATAAAAATACAATCTTTATTGCCAATTCCTAGTATCAGAAATCTATATACATTTTAAAATATTGATTTCTTCTTCATAATTTTTTTTTGAATTCCAAAAAAAAATTTATCAGAGGTAACTAATTTCACTAATCAATTTCAATACCAATGAAAAGAACTCAAATATTGTGGAAACAAAAGCAACCCCAAATTAATCCATTATATTAATACAAATTAAAAAAAAGTCAAAAAAATGAAAATTTATAATACCTGTTTGGAGTCTCCTTGAAAATCAAGAACAGCAGAGTAGCGATCCTCCATAGCTTCTCTTCTCCCTCTTTTACAATACACAGAATAACACCCTTCACGCTCCTCGTCAAGTTCATCTCTTCTGATCTCTCTTGGCGTCGTCATCTTCCCCCCAAAGCTCATTGAAGCCGCCGGTATATCAAGCTTGGCCGGCCTCTTCCTCTTCAATATCGTCTGTGGCGAGCCCGCAGCGGGAGCCAAAGCTGCTGAAGAAGACGAGGAAGAAGAAGAAGATGATGAAGAGGAGGAGGACAACCCAGTTGGTGGCTTTTGAAGGCGGAACCGAAAGGGAGAAGAAGGCGAAGAGGGAGTGGGAGATAGCGAAGCAGAAGGCGAGAACTTGACGTGGGTCAGCGTCAGCGTTTCGGGGGAAGGAGATATTATGGACGTTTTGTTGCAGAAGAGCGAGGATGAAGGAGAGAACACAGGAGAGTTAGTAACTGCTACCGAGCACGACATTGTATTTTCTTTGCTGTTGTTGCCGTTGCTGTTGCTGTTGTTGTGAGAAGACAATCATACAAACGCTTCAACGTTCGAATTCTGTTGGTTTTTTTTTTTGGTTCGATTTGTTTTTGTCAAGGTTTTGTTTTTGTTCACGTTGTGTTTTGAAGTTCGAAGGGTTAAAAGACATTTAAAGGGCCAACGAGAGAGTCCTCTTCTTCTACTCTTCCTTTTCTCCGTGTTTTTTGATTGACTTTTTTCTTGTTATTTTTAGCCTTCCTTTGACCAGCTCTTCTGCCTTCTGGGCGCTCCTCCTTTCTGTAAATTCGATTTTGCCCTTCGGAAACATCACTGTAGTCTGCTCTGACAACAAGACTCTAAATAATATTTATTATTTTTTAAAATTAATTTTAGATATTATCCAATAATTTTGAAATATAAAAAATAATTGAATCTTAGGAGTTGTTTAAAACTTTAATTTTCCCTTTTCTTTAACAAATCTTGAGTTATCCAACAAACTGACTTCACAATAATATCTCACTAAAAATTTATCAAATATCATTAAATATTTAAACCAATTGTTAACACTTCATCGAATTATTTAATTTAATTTTAGATGTTTATTGGGTAGTATATTGCTTTATAAAGATACTTCTCTGTTTTGTTGAAAGTAATAGTAATTTTGATATTTTAATATTATATTTTGTTTAAAAAATTCTGATTAAAAATTAAAAAGTGTTATGTCATATGTACAACTTATCTACCATCAATTTTTTTTATAAACTATAAAACATCACCTGTGAGTAAAAAATAAAATTAAATAAAAGAGATTAAATTATACGATACGATAATTATTTATTTATTAATATTTTATCAAATTAAATTGTAAAAGAAATAGTTTATAAATAAACTATAATTGTAATATTGTTGAAATAAAAAGATCCCCTGCCTTGTTATTTTTAAAATATTAAATATTTTAATTCTGTAATCATTAAAATTATTTGCATGGTGGTGGGCAAAAGGGTCTTTAGGGAGGGGAGTGAGTGGGCAAAGTGAAGGTTACAGAGAGGAAGCGAATGATGCAAGTGAAGGTCAAAACACGCAATAGCTGTAAACGAACAGTGTGTGAAGAGAGCGTGCTGCGTTGTGTTGAGTTGTGTTTCATTGGTGTTTTGTGGATTTCTTAATTGAGGAGAAATTATCGCGACTAGGTGGACCCCACACTGTCAGGTTTTGAGGTTCCAGATCCATATCAGGGCGCCTTCTGGGAAGTTACCGTTGTAGTTGAAGAGACACGTCACAAGTTCGTCTCTTCGTCTTTTAGGTGACCGTTGTCCGCTTGGTCGTTACACTTCATCATCCTCGTTCACACTAGACTCATGATAATAATATCTCGATATTATTGTTATTGTTTTTATCTGACAAGGCATTTGTACTTTATTACAATCAACCACATGTCGTTCATAGTTCCATTAATTTATTTATTTTTCCTAATATGTAAGTTATAACCTAAATCATGATACATCATTTATTAAAAAACCTTACAATTTTTTCATTTTTTCTAGTGAATCTGTATAAGAATCGTTTTTCAAAACAAGACGATTCGTTCTCTGTAGCATAAGTTGTTTATTCATAACCTGCTCTTGATCGTCATCTTCCTATAGTCTAGAGCTTATGATATGGGCTGGCTTGGCTACAATGGATTTTTTCATGGGGTTCATGCTTCAATGGATCAGTGACTGGAGCTTTTTTATGTTTACTTTCTCATTATTCATGTTGCCGTGTTGGTGCAGTTCATCCCTGTCATGGTCTTTAGGAGAGGAACCTGTTTTTGGGCCAATTGTAGGGAACTTAGTGGGCTGCCAAAACAACGCACAGCCTCGGAGCCGAAAGCCTCTATGTGAAGACTGGACCTTTCATTGGGCCCTATAAAAAATCTCAACAGGCTCTAACAATACAACTGCTTAACTCCACCTTCAATCTATATCGGGTTATAAATGTTACTCAAATTAGCTCCACCGAACCACTGCAGAGGCTACTAGATCATTCATGTTCGTCTTGACCAAATCCTAATTGAGTGTTGGTAAAGCGTCCCAACCCCGTAACCGAAACAAGAGTGAAAATTTAAAATTTTCAGCTGCTGAGCTCCCCCTTGGGGGCAAAATTTCTTGTATGCTGGTTTTGGTGGACTTTTACTCAAAAAGTGTTTTTTAAGTTTAGTATACCCCCACCCATGAAGTTCAACAGAGTATCAAAGACACAGTTTTCAGTGTCAATTGGGGCTGTTCTACAACTGTTACGTATCTTTTCCAATGCCAGTGTAGGTAGGGTTATAATGCAGTAACATAAATACTGACCAATTAAATGATTAATATTGTATAGTGGTTTATTCTTAAAACAGTCCAATATGGCAGAAGATTTCTCTACCTGAAATCCGAATGTTCAAAATTTTCTGTCCTCATATGAATGCTTAGGATTTTAAACAGCAGAGAAAAATCTTTCCTTTCTACTTGTCAATACTTGTATATAAGAAGAAATGTAGTTCCCCGACGTCCAAGTGCAACACAAATGCTGCCCTGGATAGCGAGGGGAACAACACTTTTAGGCTTCATTGTGGACATTGCCTCACTAAGAGTAAGCAATATTATTAATAAAATCAAGACCATGAAGCCTTCAAACGATCTACACATCACTATTCATAAATCACAACTTCAATTTAAGAAAAAATAAATAAAAAAATTTCAATAGAAAAATTAAGTAACTCAGTCCCTTAGATGTTCAAAATGAGTTGCGATCATATTCGCAAATCATTACAGGTCTGTAGGCTCATCACTGTTGCTCAAACCCAATACAACAAATAACAAAAAATAAAATAAAATATCTAAATCTGAAGAAATATAGTTGCTCAAGTTTTCTCCCGAAACAAGTAAGAAAAGAGTTTAGGGAGAGAAATTAAAAAAGAAACAACACGATTAATATTGCTTCAAGGGAACGAGTCATATGGGAATTGAATGTTTCCGCACTGACCAGATAGTGAAGCTACTTTAGCATTGCATTCCTTTTCAAGTAACCAACAATAACAACCCCAGAAAACTGAAACAAAACAGATTGAAAATACGCAATCTTTTCATTGGATTATTGCATGTTTAAGCGAAGGGCATTGAAAACAAGAAAGAAAGAGATCTAAAAATTTGCAAAGAAAAGAAGCGTGAACCTGGAGCTATCTAAGCAGCGGTTTGGAGAGCTAGGGCGCAAGATGGGTTTTTTCTTATAGGAGGATGAGTGGAAGATTGGACGGTTGATATGCGGCTTATTTAGATGAGCGGCTGAGAGTAGATGTTACTGCGTTTCTCTTGTTTCCCTAGTTGACCTTTTGACTTTTAAGTCTAGAGGAAAGTACAAGACTACCCTCAAGCTCCGGCTATATCAATGGCTCCACAATGTCTTTCAAGTTTTCTTGAATTTTGCGTTTCATTCTTACAACAATAATGGGCCTAGGGTCTCTTGGCCCATTCAAAAATATACAACTTTCTTTTTTAGGTGGGCTCTTGGGCATCATTCTTCAACTCTGGAATCAGGATCAGTCCAACTTCTAATGTCATTTTAGAATGTTGGTAGTCTTCTTAGAACAATGAACCAAATTCAAACTCTTCACGAGATTCAGAGATATCATTGGAAATTAAAACAAAAGATATCAAAAAGCAAAGTAAATGGTATAAATCATAATCAATTTATGAATTTTAAAAGGGGTAAATTATTTAGCCCTCGCTTTTTAACTCTTCAAACAATTCTCATTTTAATTTTTTCAATCTTTTGATAATTTTATCCATCTCTGTTTCAATTTTTGCAAGGATAAGTTTTTATTTATCTTTTTTCAACCACAAAACCCGTCTTTTCCTAAGAATCTTAACTTAGTAGGCAAGCTCGAAAAGAACTTAGTAATTTGTTTTTTCGATCCGCATACTCAGAAGCAAAAACAAGAATATGTCCATTATTCTTTGATCTATGACCGACCTTCTGCAAGAATCTTTTCTAAGGTATATATAAATTTAAGACAAGATTGAGCTCCACTTTTCTAAAGCTTAAGTTTATAAATGTGAACTTAATTTAAGTATTTAATTTTTTAATACACCCTCTTATACGGGCTTAACTTAGATATTTAATTTTTAAAACAGTCTCTCATGTGCATTTACAACGTAGATCTAAGTGGGTCTCACATGTCGCAAAGGGTTTTATAAATAGGCCAAAATCAAATAGGCTAAACACAATATTTCTTGAGTTGTCCTATTCAATCCCTAGTTTTTAACTCTTTAGCCTCCACCTTTAAATACACCCAATTAATAATTTTAAACCCCTATATTCATCTCATCAGACCTCGTTTAGTTTGTAAAATACCCTTTTAAAGTATAACTAAAGTATTTTCATTGCACACCATTTACCTGCGCGGCTTCTACAAATTACTTCATAGCAGTTGTGCTATCTACCCTCTCCTTATTGATTGAGGTCAACTCTCCTTCTATCCTTCTTGTTTAATTAACTTGTTTTCGTTGGAACTTTCAAAATATGAGAACTTGAAATTTTAAAATATCAGTTAGATCTTCATTCGCTGTTCTACATAAAAAAAGATTCATGTATTGGTTGTGCACTCCCTGTTGAAGTTGAACCACCAGTTGAGCCGAGCTCGATCCTTTCCTTCGCATTCTTTATGGGAGCAAGGGCTTTCAAATAAAGCGTTACTGGAAATCTTTGTAGTGGTTGGTTCTCTTCAAAGTCTGAATTTTGATCCTTCTCGACAACTTAGAAATCTTTTTTCTACTTGTATCCTTGAGATGACGGAGTCATGAGTATCTATTGTTCTCACATTTTCTGTGTGGAGGAAAATAGACTTATAGGACATGTTTGGTACGCGACATAGTATAGTATAGTATAGTATTGTATTATATTATATAGTATTGTATTGTATAGTATTAAAAATAATGTTATGTCAAAAGTATATAATGTTTGGTATACTCATGTATTGTATTAATTTGTACAAAAAAGTAAGAATTGTTTTCAAAAAAGATATACAAATTATAAATATATTTTTAGTTTATTTATAAAATTAGTTATTTAGTAATTTATCGAATAATTGATAATTGTTGAAAAAATTATTTGGGGTTATGCCCCCACTAGACTTATTAGACAATTCTAGCTTATGGTGGTATGCTAGATGTCAATTGGTCCAACGAAGGTAGTGGACCCTTGGTGTCACCCAGTGGGGGCAGTAACTTCTTTCATCCATTCTTTATTTTTAGAAAATAAAATTGATTTTATAATTTATCTATTAAATATATATTTATTTATTTTAAAATTTTTAAAAATTGAAGGGTATTGTTGGATATATAGAATTTTATAGGGATAATTTTGTCATTTTTTATTAGTGCTATACAATGTAATGCTAATGTCATGGATTAACTCTACATAATTTAATACAATGTTGATGCATATAAGGGTTGTACTTTGTATTAATTAATACTATGCTAAATTAACACCAAACACATGTATTACAATATTTAATACAATGTAGTAAAATAGTACTATACAATGTCGCGCACCAAACATACCTATATACTACAATATATGCTAAATGCTAATCTTGGCCCGAGATGTTCTTCTTTTTGATAATGAGAAACATTTTTTCCAATTGAAATTTGGACTTAATTTAGTGTTGCAATATGATTCTTGCCTTCTTGAAGCCATTTGAATTAGTATAGGTTTTCTTAATTGCTCTCCATATTTTTTCTTCTTTACTCTCATTTTCAAAACGACGAGTACACTTGAAGTATATCTTGAGTCTTGGGAGCCAAAGGAGAGCTAAAAGCAATACATAATTTTGTTCTCGTAGAAGTTATACTGTATGCTGTATTATATTTATTTTGTTGTCGAGAAGAAGCAAAAAATGAAACAATATGTGTATTGGCAATGCAGTCATAGGCAAAATGGTGATAAATTTACCTGAAACAAAATATATAGAAAATCTTTTGCAATATATTGCAATCCGTCCAAATAAAGCTGACGAAGGAGACTAGCGCAACCATAACCCACTGTCACGGTCTCCCACTTAAATCATGGAGGAGGTCATTGTGGAGACTCGAACCCAGGACTTCACCATTGGTGCTGTACCAACTCCATCCTGATCCGTTTCACCACTTGAACCAACCCATTGTGGGTCCTATAACCTAAACCTAAGACCATTAAGTCATTATAACTCTCAAACTATGTTTAGACGTAGGCTGCATGGTTTAAGAAACTTTCTTTCTTACAATTTTGTTTTTATTTTTAAAAGTTTATTCTCAGTAGTGATTTCCCTTTGTTTTTCATGAGAAATAAAGAAACTGTCACCTTATTTTTATTTTTCAGAGGTTTATTCTCAGTAGTGATTTCACTTAGTTTTTCACAAGAAATATTACGCAAGAAGATTAGTAGTATAACCCAATAGTTAAATTATCCTGAGCTTACTCAATATATTTTGAATCTGATCACACACCTAGGTGATTCTGCGTATATATTTTTATAACCTTTTGCTCTTGTTATTAATTTTATCATAAAGTAAAATTGTCAAAAAAAAAGTTAAAAAATGAAAACTTAGTAGAACTACTTTTTTGAAATTAAAGTCATATTTGAAACGATTTAATTGACCGCTTCAAGAGTTGATATTAAAAGAAGCTCTGATCCTTTTAAAAAGATTGATTTAAATTGCAACTCGTGTAAAGTTACAACTTCAATTATGAGAATCACAATTTAGTGATGGCTATATCCCTCCTATAACCGGATATCATTCACATGAGGAACTGGTTATCCAAATCGGATTATGTTCTTAACTTTATTCAATATCATCTCACCGCTCACCAAATGGCAAAGTTTCCAATAAGTTATAAAGTGAGTTGTATATTTAGTTAAAGCTTAACTTTCATACATCAAGATCAAGATAAAGTGATATTATTTCGATTAAACTTTAAGAAACAGGCAATCAAAGACTCGAGAGTGGCAGTACTGAGACAAGCAAGACAGTGGGGGCCGGATGTTCCATCGGGCGGGAGACTTTTCAAGGCAATAATTCAAGATTCTCACGCTGGTGTTTCAGCATTTACCCAATTTACCATTATCATCTTCTCTGGACTTGCATCTATCTTATCGTTTTGAAACATATTAAACATGTTTAAAAGTCATACCATTATTGTACAATGTGGTCCTTTTTTTTTAATGTTTCATTGTCACCCAATGCAGTTTTCCACCTAACTTAATTATATCCTTATAAATCATCAATGTCAATTCTAATGTTTCAATTCTATATATATGTATATATCTTGATTGATGTTCACATTTAATTAACCAGATTGATTTGGATTGATTTAGATGATATGTAAAAGGGAATTGGAATCAACCGAGTCCCTATATATATACACACACACACACCCCAAATAAGTATATATACCAGAAGTCAAGGATCCTATATATGTTAATTGTGATCATTTTATATCTTACTCAAATCAAAGTTTTAAGTACAAAAATAAGTAGATATAGCATTCAAAGCCACAAATAATTGTGATGGCAATGGTTAAAAGGGATAAGATGATCTTATCCAGGAAGATGTGGCATGTTGAAGAAGAAAGCGATATAGAAAAATAAAAAAAGAAAATCTCCAGCAAGTCATAATGGTGAATAATTGTATTGGAGCTTACCTACCCAACAAAGATAAATAAATAGGGAATAGTTGGTTTCATTGTCAATTATCAGATCTGTCATAAGTGTTAATTCTGAAATGGTTTCATTTACACAAATTTCCCTGTGAAAGTATGCTCGATTTTTTCAACAAACAATTCCATACGCCACATATTTCTGATGTTGATATTTACTTAATTGACTCATTATTGTTTTTTAGTAACGTGACTTTACATGCCTACTTCGAGATAGGGCCAGTTTTGTAAGTATGATGTAGTGACACGTTTGCTACACCAATCAACTATAAATACGAAGAGATTGAGCTACTCAAACAAATTAATAACCATTCAATGTATAGTAATATTGTTAAGTCAATTAAGTTATTTTGTCAGCTACCATTAGCATGTCAATCAATTCGTATCCATTCTGAAGATTCCATATCCATATGAAGAATCGTCCTAGCGAATTAGGAGCTCAATTGATCGAATTGTGTTTGAATCAATTCTTATGTTTAACCGATTTTAATCAATGTTTAAATTTTAAAACGATACTATTCTTATAAAACTACTTATATAAACTGATATAGAATCAATATATCAATTATCTTATATAATTTATTAATAATATTTATTTATTTTATTATTAAAAAACTTGTAAAAGTAATTTCACCCTAAACTTTACAATGATAACTAATAAGGAAAGAGTACTGGCATCATACTTGAAAAATAATATTATAAGCCTCGAACTTTTGCAGGATTAATGGAGAAATACATATCTCTAGAATCAACATTCAACAAAGATAAGCATTCAACCAGAAAAAGCAAAAGAAAAAGACACAAAGATAAGCATTATTAATCAATGTTGGACTTGGCAACTTTAGCGTTTGCACAAATGGATGTTCTAGATACATACGAGATTGAACATGCATGAATGTCTATGGATGAATCAAATTCTCAACTTGCAATTTCCCTTTTGTTGGGAAAAGCACAGAACTCCATCCGACATCCAAAGAGCAAGCATTTATCCTTTTAAAGCAGTTTTAGTTTGCAGCTTCGATCTTTTCCCATAATGCATGGAGTAATATTAGACTTACAATATTCATATTACATATATTCTACGATATAACGTGATCGTTTACATGTTCAAAATTCACTGAATGAGGAAAAAATAAAAATAGATGAGAAAAATTATATATCCAATAGGATTTTACCACTTAAGCTGCCACGTCATGTTGTAGAATTTATATTATATAGATCTTGTAAATCTAGCATTATTGTAATGAGTCATACTTAGCCAAATGTGGGCTTACATCGTGTTAAATGTATGTGGCATGTTTCACTTTCATTCTAGATTTGTCAAGCTATTGAAAACCACCATAAGATAGGTGTATATATAAGTTATAAATGCTTGATATGTATAGTACGTGATATATTTCCTTTCTTCTCCATATTTAGTCGCATTTCCAGTATTAGTATTTGGTTGATATTGAAATATATAGCTAGAAATAATATCTTATCACTCTCATACTTGAAATAGCCAATCTATCTATCTATTCTTCATTTGCCATACTAACATATATGTGCTAATTAATTTGGTCAATATTGATAACTTAAGATAATTAATTATATATCATCTTTGAAGTTTGAAGTAATTGTACTTAATGTAGTCACTTGTTGATATGAGTGTATTAGATTTATTATATTTATAATATTTATACAATTTAAACTCTACAATATGGTGGGATAACCTATATGACGAAAATTCACTGAAGAAGAAAAAATAAAAATGAATAAAAGAATATCTCCAATAGGATTTTGTCACGTCATGTTATAGAATTTATGTTATATGAGTGTTATAAGTCTAACATTATTATTTTGATACATATAACAAATCAATTAAAGGGCTCTCATTAAATTTTGTTTGTTTGCCTTCATCCGTTACGCAACAAACCATATGTTCCGTTGTTGTTTAGTTCAATACATAATAAAAAATAGTCAAGAAAGGAGTTCATTAATTAAACTAGTTTGATTGCTTTCATCACGCAACAACCATATGTTGTTTCACATTAACTTTCCGTACGTACCCATTTAATTATTTAATAAAACAAATAATATGACATATACAATAACATTAATTTTTTAGCTCGGATGGCTTATGAATCAGGTCGTATATTCCACCATGTAAGCCCTCCTCTCGTTTGTGGTTTCATTGTACGCAACAGAGTTGAAATGGATGAACAATAATACTCACAAAAAGGAAATCTGATCATAAGATAAGATTCCCATCAATTGATTTCTAATGCAGCTATTTACTTGTAATTTATTAATATTGCATAAGCATCATATCTAATAAGTCAATGAAAGAATTTCACTTTCACACATAACCATTAGTGTACAAGAAAGCTCCATCTATGCATGCCAAGGGTCAGCTTCAACTAGCTATAAGGTTTCAGCTTTCCAAAGCTCAACTTCTCTTCACTTCTCTTATCTTCCAAGGGTCAGCTTCAACTAGCTAATAAGCTTAAGCTTTTCAGCTTTCCAAAGCTCAACTTTTCTGCATTTCTCTTATTTTCCAATGCATGATTGAAGTCACTGTTCCAAAAGAATTATAATTTTTAATTCTTTTGTCGCTGCATATTGATGACTTGACTTCTCTTCTCTTACTTGCCTCGATATTTTGAAAAAAATTAAAAAATAACATAAATTAAGATATCTCTTTGATGAACAACTTTTTTCTTAAAAATTTGTATATTAATTTTATTTGACATTCATCAGTGTCTTCGAAACTCAATAAACAGTATAACATACAAATTTTTAAAGATGGTATTATTTTTATAATCTATATTTAAATTTAAGACTTTTTAAAAAATTTTCTCAAAACTTAAAACTTGAAGCGACAAGTACAATTCCAACTAATGCTAAAAGAAAATGAATGTTTGTTCAAAGAATCGACCGTCGATGCCGAGTCAGCAGTGAATGGATAAACTCGAACGTGAAAAATGGAAAAATCCAGTCAATCCACGTCATGATCTGCAAATCTTACACCACGTGTCTGCCATCAGCAGCAGCAGCTTCAGGGCCCCCAAGAATCCCGGGAACAGCCGGTTCCCGGTAATCAAATGAGACGCAACGACACCGTTCGTGTGGGTCCACATTGCCATGCAAATTTTGGCTATAAATACGTGGCTACTCGTACAGGTTTTTACATAGCTGCTTCACATTACGTGTTCTTCTCCTGAAGTCTTTCTTAGAAATTAAGATTGTCTTCGTCACTCTTCAATCTTCACTTCCAAATCTTTGTTCCTCTTTTCTTGCATTCACTTGCTAGCTCTCTGCATTTCGTTTGTTTTTGTCTTTGTTTTATCGTCAAAAATCGGAGAATGTGTGGGATACTTGCAGTACTTGGTTGCTCTGATGATTCTCAGGCCAAGAGGGTTCGCGTGCTTGAGCTCTCTCGCAGGCAATTTTCTGAAACTCTTTACATCGCTAGCTTCTTGCAGTAATCAAATTCTGATTTTTTGACCATTATCATCAATTAAAATATAGAGATTTTACTCTTCAGAAAGCTACTGTGTTAGCCGGCTGCTTGTTGTCTTTCCTGAGAAAAACATTATATAATTAATTTCCTAGATAATAACTTTTCAATAACCAAAAAGCCAATACTTACAGTGATATTATATTATATATTTGGTGCTTAAATAGATATTTGTTTTGTTTAATAGTTAAAGAGGATGAGGAAATAACTAGTATGATTACAATCCCATGTTAATTAATTTGTGATGTTGAGAAACTAACGCGTTGATGCATGTACGGACTTTTGTTTGTTAATATAGATTGAAGCATCGTGGTCCTGACTGGAGTGGACTTTATCAGCATGGAGACTTTTATTTGACCCATCAAAGGCTAGCTATCGTCGATCCTGCTTCTGGTGATCAACCTCTTTACAATGAGGATAAGAAGATCGTTGTCACGGTAGACCATTTATTTGGATGTTTTTAGTGCCTAGTGTTACTATCATGTAATCTTTTTGTGTTAGAATTCAAGCCATTTTATTAAACCAAAAAAAAGTTTGAATTTTTTTTTTCTGAAATATGATTGATGGGAATTTATTCTGTATTGGATATTGACTAGGTAAACGGAGAAATTTACAACCATGAAGAGCTGAGGAAGCATTTGAAGAATCACAAGTTCCATACTGGTAGTGATTGTGATGTTATTGCTCATCTGGTGGGTCACCTTGGCTATAGCTTGTCGAAAATTTTACTCTTGAATCAAAATCTTAAACACATATAAACTTTTTTAATACGTTTGGTTGGACTTTGATAGAGATGGATTCCAATTTCAAAAGTTGTGGAATCTAGTGGGATAAATTGAGTTTTGAATTTTTGTAGTTTGGTAGTGCTGTCTTGTTCTGATAATTAATCAAAAGTTTCTTTGCTCTGTTTCAATCTTAGTACGAGGAATATGGAGAAAATTTTGTGGATATGCTTGACGGGATATTTTCATTTGTGCTGTTGGATACCCGCGACAATAGCTTCATTGTTGCCCGTGATGCCATTGGCGTCACTTCCTTGTACATTGGCTGGGGTCTAGATGGTAACATCTACTTAGAATTTTGCCTCTAAGCAACATCAATTTTGGTCTCTGTAAATTTCTATTGCATGAATTGAATTTGTTGTCAACATGTTGCTCTGTTCTCTATATTTTTAGGCTCGGTTTGGATCTCATCAGAACTGAAAGGTCTGCATGATGAATGTGAACATTTTGAGTGTTTTCCTCCTGGTCACTTGTACTCTAGCAAATCCGGAGGACTGAGGCAATGGTACAATCCTCCTTGGCATTCCATGACCATTCCATCAGCTCCATATGATCCACTTGCTCTGAGACGTGCGCTCGAAAAAGTGAGATTGATGAATTTCTTCCAAGATAAACTTGAAACTGTTTTATTGATCTTTCTTAATAGCTTGAATGCAATTTGTGCAGGCCGTGATCAAAAGACTGATGACTGATGTCCCTTTCGGTGTCCTGCTATCTGGGGGCCTCGATTCATCACTGGTTTCATCGATTGCAGCACGATACTTGGCTGGCACAAAGGCTGCTAAGCAATGGGGAAATCAACTCCATTCCTTCTGTGTTGGCCTAGAGGTTTGTTATAACTTGTAAATCGCTTTAGTGACAGATTAGTGAACAATTTATTTTTGGTTCTAAGCTTGGTTTCTCTATCTATTGGCAGGGTTCCCCAGACTTGAAGTATGCAAGAGAAGTTGCAGATTATTTGGGCACCGTTCATCATGAGTTTCACTTTACTGTTCAGGTATCGAATAGCGTTCTGAGTTGAGGATGATTAGCCTTTTACTTTTATGGGGCCATTGGATACTTATAAAAGTGTATGTATGTCTTTGGAATTGGAATTTGGCAGGATGGAATTGATGCTATTGAAGATGTTATATACCATATTGAAACATATGATGTAACGACAATCAGGGCGAGCACACCCATGTTTCTCATGGCACGTAAGATCAAATCACTTGGAGTGAAGATGGTGATTTCTGGTGAGGGCTCTGATGAGGTCTTTGGTGGCTATTTGTACTTCCACAAGGCACCTAATAAGGAAGAGTTCTACCATGAAACATGTCGCAAGGTAAGAACTGTTACATCGAATGTATTAACCGGTTTAGAGTTCTCTTATGGGAAGATGTGAAATGAAATGGTTCAATCCTGATACTTTTATGCAGATAAATGCCCTGCACCTGTATGATTGCTTGAGAGCTAACAAAGCAACATCTGCTTGGGGTCTGGAAGCTCGAGTGCCCTTCCTCGACAAAGAGTTTATTAATGTTGCAATGGCAATCGATCCTGAGTGGAAGATGGTGCTGATCTTTTTTTTTTTTTTTTCTTCTATTGATTGATAGCTTTTAGATTTTTAAATATTTGTAATGAATTTCAGATTAAACCAGAAGAAGGACGAATTGAGAAGTGGGTCCTTAGGAAGGCCTTTGATGATGAGGAGCGTCCCTATCTGCCAAAAGTAAACATAATTGGCAATTTGCTGTTTTATGTATCTGTAGATTAGATTGATTGTTCAAATTATCAATTGTTCAATTTTTGCCGCAGCATATTCTCTACAGGCAGAAGGAACAATTTAGTGATGGCGTTGGCTATAGTTGGATTGATGGTCTCAAAGAACATGCTGCTCAACATGTATATTTTGCTTCTCCTTTTTTTTTTTTTTTTAAAATAATTTTCATTGCTAGTCTAAAAGAAATTTGGTTGATATGATCCATGTCTTGTCAACAATACATACTTATAGGTGACAGATAAGATGATGCAAAATGCTCAGCACATTTTCCCACACAACACACCTTCCACAAAAGAAGCCTACTACTACAGGATGATTTTTGAGAGGTTCTTCCCACAGGTATAAACAATTAAACTATCACGCAATTTCAGTGATTGTTAGAAGACTAATTTTGATTGATCATATCTGTTTTGTACAGAATTCAGCCAGGTTGACTGTCCCTGGAGGGGCTAGTGTAGCATGTAGCACGGCCAAAGCTGTTGAGTGGGATGCTGCATGGGCAAATAATCTTGATCCTTCTGGTAGGGCTGCACTGGGAGTCCATGTCTCAGGCTATGGCAACCTGCCAGCTACAGCTGCAGCTGCTGCTATGAAGATGCCATCAAACGTTATCGATGGCATGCCAAGGATGGTGGAAGTTGGCACTCCAGGACTAGCAATCACTAGCTAACTGGTGTCTACTAAGGACAAGAAAGGGGGTGAAACTTGTGGGTCTAACTTTATGGCTTCGTGGATCTTTTAGATGTCCTGCTGTATTTTAATATTGGTCTTTTGTCTATGTGGTCGTTTAGATATGTGTTATCATCCTCCTACTCTTTTCAAGTCTATTGTCAATATTATGTACATGCTTAAGGTGAAAATGGTAAATATAAAATAAGAGCAACGCTACACTAGTCTCAAACATCCAATTAAACTGCAAGTTGAACCTCGAAATTGCAACTCCTGCGAATACTTAATAAAGAAATAAGCTTCCTTATTTCCTTCCACAGATAATATCCATATATTACAACTTACAAGGGAGAACAGGCTGATAATTTCAAGTACTCTTGAAAATGGTATTGGCTAATAAAAGTGCTATTATCCATCACCTAAATTAGAATATGCTGTTAGTAGAACAAAGCAGTATAAAATAATTGGTTCCAAGTATCAGGCAAGCCTGGAAGGCACCAGTGGCTACAATCAGCAGAGCGACCAGGATTAGCCCTTTGCTCAGGGCTCAAATCACCACTGTAAATTGAAGGGTGGCCATCTTTCCTTAGCCCTGATAGCATAGTTATGTCCAACAAATATGCAGGGTTGCCCATGTCCCTGATGACTGTATCCACCACCCTCATTTGATCTGGGTATCGTCCTGGATAAGTTGTTCCACTCATTGGTGCCGTTTCTCCGTAGCAATTCTTTGTTGTGGTTGATGTTGCTCCAGCACTCCATTCAGTTGGACTGACAATATCATTTACCAACACTATTGAGTGACAGTGACAATGTTATAGAGACTAGTTACCAGTAATTCATTGACTCTCAAGTCTGCTTTCATCCAAGTAGATAATTAATAAGATCATAAAAAATTTTACAGGTTTCTTGACATTGTGATAAGAAAATTACTGTGCAGCTCCAAAGTTGTTAAAGAAGGGATAAGATACACTATGATGCTGTAAGAGACTTGAAGTGGGTTCACTGTAACATGCAGTAAAGGATAAAAGAGCAGATTGTCTCTCTGCGTACTATTTATTGTTGCATACGTTAAGTACCATTCAGCAAAAACTATATAAAATCCAGTTTTAAATGCCACCGACAGAAGTTGTGATTGAAAAACAATATGTTGCTGCTTTTTAACGCGCTTGTACAAGTACTAGAGGTGAACATCGTTGCATAATTGCAGATTAAGCTGTAACTATTAAACATCGTATTGTTAATATTAAGTTAATACAAAAAACGTATAGACTCAACTGCTGAAAAATTTATGAACTAAAAGGCCTTCGATGCATTTTTGTCAGCAGAAATGGATAATGTGTTAGCGCTGTTGAATGGCTGTTTGTTTGCCTCAAGTCTGTGATTTGTTAGTGTCTTAATGACAATAAAGATGCTATTGCAACTTGCAAGCTGTTGGTTTACACTAGACTCTTTTATAATCAATTTCGAACAAGCTGAGGATGGCCCCTACGGGCCCCCTAAATGTAAACAGTAAAAAAAAACAGCTCAGATTGGACCGAATTTTTAGTGTTTGGTGCTCTATCATAGCAAGCCAGCATACAATAATTAAGCCTAGATTTCCACCTCAAACAATTGTGTGTGTGTGTGTGTGTGTGTGTGTGAGAGAGAGAGAGAGAGAGAGGACTTTACTTGTAATGTGTAGGGGAAATTGACTGAAAAAACACTCTTGTTTTGGTTCTGTCAATGTTATTGTCAACCCAGTTGGCCCATGTTCTCAGTCCTTTCTCCAAAGCAGCTAAACGGTCCATGTCTTGGTAAAATGAACCCGTTAATTCCATGTAATCCCACCTGCGCATTTCACCTTATTATAAGCTTCAATTAAACAAATCTAACTACGCTATCTAGTATCTACTCGGATTACAAAAATATTATAAGTTTAATCAGCTAGGAAAATTCAGTGTATGCACACCCCTGGAGAGATCCTGTGTGGCTCCACCAGTGACCAGTGTTGAAAAATAGGACATCTGCATTTTGCCAGGCCTTGGCATTCCCTGAAATGTCCTCTAATTTGAGAACTCTCTTCCCCTTGACAACATCAATGTCCACCAGATATGGAGCTCGGTAGAATGACACTGATACACCATAATCCTACATAATCATAAAAAGACTTTATAAATATATGATGTTTGAAATGGAGGGTAAGAAGAAGATCATCAAAAGAATCAAAAAGAGAAACAAAAGTGATTGGATCATTGACTTTTTGCATCCATAAAATGAGGTTAAATGCCTTGCAGTTGGCATCAATAGGCCCGAATAACGCTGCCAATTACGGCAACTAATGGGTAATGCCATTGCAATTCAACCAAAAGTCCTCTCATAATAATATCTTTCTACTTCATGACATAGGCACTTTACTTACTTTCATCCCTTTCGAAAAGAAAATTCATGATTTCACTAATTTAAAAGAGAAGCTTTTGCATGATGGGCATCTTTTATTCTGTTAAAATATAAAATTATAAAATAAAATAATCAAATTTACCAAGAACTTGAAGGTAGAGAGAGGATCTCCTTTGATCATCTGTGTCTTAGTTCTTGGTGCGGCTGCATAAATCATGCAAATCAAGGATTGCCATTGATTCCTTCCCAGGGAGTCACCAACAAACATCATTGTTTTGCCTTTCATTTTCACCAAAAATTCCAGCCCATTGAACCTGCAACAAAGTGTACAACAATGATCAATACAATGCATAACTTATACAAAATCCATTACGTGCTCAAGGATTAACATAATATTACATTGATCAAGAGCAAGACTGTGACAATATTTTTTTACCTTGGAAGCTGACAATTGAGAGGCTGCCATCTATATTTGAGGTAACCAGTATCAGGTCGACCATACATTTGGCAGTTGAATTCTGCATCAATAATGGGACAGTCAGACGATTGGTACATGGGGTGGGTGTCATCACGAACCCAAGTTCCGACAAACAATGCACAAGTGCTCTGGTTGTTCTGCAGCATTGGCGTTCTGTGGTGGTGGTGATCATGGTGGCTCCTGAAGCTCAATATCAAAGCAGATGAAACCAGCTGAGGCTGAACTTGAACTAGAACTAGAACTAGAACTACACATAATGTTGTGAAAAATGAGCCAAGTACATGACAAGAAGGTTCAGAAGAAACAATAGCCATTGCGGAAGAAGTTAGCTAACTATAAGGGAGGGCCCCAAAAAAAAAAAGAAGAAGCAAAAGTTAAACAGAAGAAAGAGTGAGCTGAAGGAATTATATATGTTTTGTAATGCATAAAACAAAGTGGGGTTTTGGTTCTGTTTAGTTCCAAGTCTTATAAAAGAGTGGGGTAATATTGTTGTATTGTATGCATGTGAAGGTAGCTGAGATGGGTTCACGTGAGTTAATGGATTGGTAGCGGTAGTCTTGTGAGATTGATTTGGAACTTTTAACTCGGATTGACTGAATTATAATTGGCTAATGGCAAGTAATTTGTCTACAAGTCTTTTTGTCCACAAGTAGTCCTGACTTCTCTCTTTGTTTTTGCTGTAGATATATATGTGTTCTTCAGGTATTAGATGAAAAAAATAGAAAAATATACGAGGCAATGTAGCATAGAAGAGGAACTCCAGTTGTTCGATGGGACCAAAATGGTTTTGTAAGTTGTGGAGGGAGAAGTCACATACCCACTTGGAACATGGCCCTGTTGCTGTTGTTAGCATTTGTGGGTCTGGTAGGCGCCTCCAAGTTTGATTCTTATCTCTCTTTTACTATCTTGTCGATAAAAATTTTAAAAGAAGAAGAATACTTGTTAGAGGACCAAAAGCAGTTCTTGCCCTTTCTGAAAGCACATGTTCTTTGCTTTCCTTCACTCATGAAGCATGGAACATCATTCTCTATATGACTCAAAAGAGATTAAAAGAAAAAAAAAAAAACTTCATGCATCATCATCCTCCTATTGCACAAGTTTGTGGTAAAATGGTAAACTCATGTTCAAATCCAATCTGTTATTTCATATAAATAAAATGTGATTGAGATACCATAAAGCAAAGTACTGCATTGTAGAAGTTGTTTTCAACTTTATGAAAATTGAAATAAATTAAAAGTTTTCACCGGTAACCTCAAGGTTATGCGTGCACAGAAAATGAAATTTAACCTAATCTTATGTGAGTGATTACCTCTTTATTTAATAAGTGGGTATATCATATTGATATGTTAATAAATGGCAAGCAGAACAGAGTCTCCCTCAGCCTCAGTTATCATAAAAAGCAAGCGTGGGCCTTCGTAGGAAACACGCAACATGCAGTCAACAGAGCTATGAGGTTCTGCCAATAAGCTAGCAAAACCCCAATAGTACAGCTACCGCAATATTATCTCAATGTCGTTCTTCATTGAGTCGCAACCTTCCCCTTTTATTAAGCTGAAATTAAATAATAAGAATAATATACCCTTTAAAGGAATCATTCAAAGAGTGAATTGTACTCTGTTAACAGTTGAAAGGAGAGCTCGGTAACCCATATAAAATGGATGATGATTTTTTTAAAAAAATAATTCTGAGCCTTTGCGACAAAAAAGGGAACTCCAGATCACATACATATATTTAGAATCTCCAATGCTGTACATAAGTAAACTTAAAATTACTTTGAGAAACATTCTTTATGCCGCCAAAATTTGATGCCTCGGAAAAATTTGGGTTTTATATACACCCAGTCAAAACAACTAACCAAGAGCAATCTTCTAGGCTCCTCATGGTTCTCTCCCCATGTCTATACAGTGATCGACAGTGAATTCATTCATTCTTTCTTCTAGCTAACATCATCACCTCTATTCCTGCAGCTTGCCTTCTCTAAAGGGCATCTACAAGTGATCACACTAGGCCGATTTTGGTGTGACGCGGTTGACGTTAAAAATGCGTTAGGTGGTCCACTCCCTATGGTTAATGTCAACAAAGAAACATGTCAAAATCTTGCTTAGTAAGGGGAAAAAAAAAAAAAGTAAAAACTCAGAGCAGGAATTTGAAACACCATTCTCTAAAGTGGAACTGGCAAAAATGATAATAGTCAATAACATAATAATACCCACATATACAGAAAATCTAAGAACAAGATACAAGAACTATGCCAATTTTGAATAAGAACAACAGAAAAGAAATACGCTCCTATAGACAGGAGAAGTTTCTTAAATGTTGTGGTAATAATACAAGTGCAAACAACAAAATTTGATAGCATTATTGGAGTTCCACGTTAATTTTTTTCAGTAATAGCAATGCTGAAATAATGAGGGAGTCTATATACACCAGATTTGTTATAAAGAAAGAATAAGCGAAACAAAATGCACCTCATTCATCCACGAATGCCATTTAATCTGTTATATAAAGCAAATATATAGGCAAGAAGATTTTTCCCATTGGAGAGATGGGAGTTCAAAAGCTCAAGGCTCCATTTGTAACAGCTGACACTGCATTGGTCAAGCACAAGGTAGATGTGGGTTGGTTAATGATGGGTAGGGATTTCTTAGTTTGAATTCATAAGAACTCCCATGGCAAAATGCATATATTAAGTAGAACCAACTGTACTAGCCAGCACGGCATTGCTGAAAAACAAGGTATATGTAAGGCAGTTTTAAAAAATAGGTAGGAATTTCTGCATTTGAATGGGAAAAAAAACTATCTTAAAATACATGAGGACCAGCTGAATAGAAAGATTTATTCAGCCAACAAGAAAATGTCCAATCTACAATGAACAAGAATAGATAACTATTTAATTTGTTTAGATTATCAGCAAATCAGAATATGCACATGATAGCTAACAAATGGCTTAAGCCAAACATCTGTATTAAAGGTTGTTATGTATTTCTCGAACTTACTGATGATTTAAATTTGAACCTTCAAATACTAAGCATCACTTTCTCACTCTCCTTTTGGTGCATAATTCATCTAAATACAGTGCTAAATGAATACATTTATACACTTCCAATCTGACAAGATTCTTTGTCTTGTACATTCAGCTATTATCACTAGTAAATCCCTTTCAGCTGAAAATCAATTAAAGGACAAAAACAGCAAGGAGGGCAATGAGATTAAAAAAGTAATATTCAACCACTCATTTGTTCAACTATTAATGCAAAGTAGGAGAACCTTACAGAATGCAAATTTTTTTTTCATTGTTCTAACATCCTAGATTGATATGTAAGCCAAAAGATGCAATAAGTTATTTGTTCTCAGAGATAAAATTTTCAATCAGTATTTTTTTGTTAATGTTTTTCCATTATCTAATTAGAGGAAGTGAGAGGAAGGCATACTGTTGTTCCACAATCCCACTTTCTTCAAGTTGTTCTGCTTGGAATACTTCAGACACAGTGCTGGACCCAGCACGATCAATATTATCACCGCTTTCACAGATATCATAACGAACTTTAGGTTGATCACCTGTAAGTTGCTGGGTAAGGGAGTTTGCAAGGTAGTATTGATATATACTATAAATTCCCTTCAGATAACGCAAACAAAAACACTGAACCTACCTATTGATAACTTCAGTTCTGCTGAAGGGCTTTTCAATAAAACTTTCTGGCACATAACAGTATCTGGAAAATCGAGGAAAGTATAATCTACAAATTGTAATCTCTCCAAATTTGTCATCCTCGAAAAACCAAATGAAGTGGTCCATGTGTTTAGCACACTAGGAATGGCAGGCAAAATCAGCCTCTGGACTCCTAATTTCATGAGCTCCTGAAGAAAAATGGACGCAAATAATAGTGAAAATTCAACAAAAGTAAATGAGAACATATGTCTATTCCACGTATGAATCATTTGCCAAACTCATTGATTACAAAACACTATTCCCTTTGGGATATTGAAGATTCTACAGCCTTTTACTCATTCATCTTACGCTATGAGACCTCAATAGTAAATTGACTATAATCACACCCCTGATTTCACATTTCTTTATGATATGATTCCTCAAACCATTTAATCTTTCCATTAAGTCATGAACAAGATAAAATAAAGGGGGGCTCAAGATCAAGAAACAAAATCTGAACACAACAAACAATGAATTCAACCTTATGAAAGAGAACTGGTATAACTTATTTAGCTAACAAAACCAACTGGAACAGATTTATAGCCAGTAACAAAAAAAAAAAAAAAAAAAAACCGGATTTAGTGACATGGGTTCAATTTTAAATAAAAATATGGAAACCACTATATGAATGGAGTACATAAATCCTAGGTCATATGAACACAGCTTCCAAAACCATAAATATCACAATCCAGTTTAGTTTTTGAGCTCATGTGCCTCAGGTTGAGACAGATAACAAATAACTCCAAACTCATGTGGTCTTCAGTAATATCAATAATAAAGCACACTCCATAAAGAAAATTAAAAAAAAAAGGCTAAATGGAATATAATGAATTTACATTTTCAAGTTCATTCATCAAAATACGACACATTCCAAGTCGACGATGCTTGAACCTTGTACCAACAAGAGGTACTTCTGCAGCCTTTTCTCCAATGATCCTTGAACCAGCAAATGAATATAAGATTATCATAATTAGTCATAGCATAAAGATTAAGAAACCTAGAAATATGTAACCTGTACAGCCAACAAATGTTTTTAAAATTATTCTGAGAAGCTTACCTTACAGTAGCAACAGAAATCAGCTCCTCATTTTTCTCCAAAAGTACTGTGTAGAATCCTCGGAAGTTCAAACGATTAAGCTCTGACCTAAAAACTTTCATGTCATAAGGATTGAGATAGAAATTATAATTCTTCATGTCTAACAAGTTAAGCATGAAGTAACAGGCAAGGAACAAAATAACCATAATTTCAATAAAATCACAAATAATCATAATGTAGTGAAGAATCAATATATGGTAGAGCACTAGCACTCTTCCCAAAATACAGGGAAACCAATTGTGAAACACAACATAATGAATTTAATTACCAACTGCAATCCAAATCCTATTCAACCATCCCAAAAGTGCCTATTAACATAACAATTATTTCAACCAGAAGAACAGTATGGTTCCTTGACTTTATGAAATTTCCATTTTCTATGCAATTGCTTGTGAAAAAAAAAAAAAAAAAAGATTGCATAAAATGTCAAATTAGTTTCTGTTGTGTTTTCAAAATCATCAAAATAATTGATCATAAATTATTCCAAAAGGGCTGCGGTACACAAAAATGAATTGCAGAATACTGATTTGAAATATAATGTAAAAAGATCGTATTCATCATAAAGAAGAAATTACTGATTGGAAGCGTATTTCAAACTATGTTTTACCAAACAAAATTTACCATGTAAGTCCCTATTTATGAAATGTGAAAATAGCTTAATGAACATAAATAACACTCACCCTCTACTAAATATAACATCTTCAACAAGATCTCTATTGGTGTGAGGTTCATTAACAGGCTCAAAACACTCATGCATCACACAAAGAGCAATGTTGAGCTTGCTCAATGCTTCAATATCAGAAACATCACGCTTTTGAGTTTGACCATCAAGTTGGATAGATTTTACCAGTGTCCAGGTTACATTATTGCCTACTGAAATTGGTTTTCCTATAAGCTTGTGGAGGCCCAAAAATATCTGCAAAAAAGAGACATGATATAAGCAAAATTTTCGAAATGAAACATCTTATGGTAAAAAAGAATCAAAAGCACATATGTCAAAAGTTCCTCGAGCATAATCCATAATGAATACTAAACACGGTATAAGTCAACCAACATCAACTCCCCAGAAACATTTAATTTATTATAGACAGGGTACTACTACCACATAATATTCTAATCCAATGAACATCTGCTGACAATGTAAAAGAATTAGTAATAGTAAGAACTAAAGAATCAAATAAAAGCAGAGACAAGTTTGGAATACCTCCTCACACTTATTGCTGCAAAACCAGTTTTCTTTAGAATGAGTTCCTGATTTAGCTGCCACTACATTCTGTAGACATCCACGGTGATCTACATTATAGAAACACAGAGGACATTGGAAACAGTTCAAATTTATGCATGACATATCCACAAAGAGAAAGTTGTTGACTTACATTTATGCTCGCACTGATAACAAATGAGAATATCTTCATCCATAATGTTTTCAACATCTTCTCTTAATTTGCTGCTGCCACAAATTCCACAACAACATGATGGGCAAAACCAGTCACCATTTGGAACGTCCTGTTTGAGCCCAAAAAAGAATCAGTCGAACAGAAGAACCCAAGATTTCAACACATATCCAGAAGTAAAAGTTCAGAAGTGGACAAAAGATGAAGAAACAGAAGTATTTTTGTATATTGAACTGGGAGAAAACAAATTAGCTACCTCCAAACCAAGGCAATTTTTATGGAATGAGGATGGACATCGATCACACAATATCAGTTCACCTCCATAGTGACAAACAGAACATATGTAGTCATTCTCAAATTGGCGATGATTTCCCATCAACCTATGTTTCTCTCCCGCAAAATTTCTCATATTAACATCATTTAGTACATCCCACTGGCATTCTAACAGAGA
Source organism: Boswellia sacra (assembly GCA_013180625.2). Taxonomy (NCBI): domain Eukaryota; kingdom Viridiplantae; phylum Streptophyta; class Magnoliopsida; order Sapindales; family Burseraceae; genus Boswellia; species Boswellia sacra. Next base: position 955,550 of record SNVD02001782.1, on the reverse strand, counting down.
CCTTCCATCTTCCAAGAAAATGTGGTTAGATGGGCAGTTCGAAGTGATGCCTGCTGCATGAGATTCAAAGCTTCCAAGAGTATATACCTTTGCACAACATTTACACTTGATCCCCTCACGAGTTATCCGGCCTTCTGCATTTGGGCGCCGTTTCTTTCTAGTGCAATAAATTACTTTTGCCCTAGGCAAAACAGCATTGTTATCTATCAACCAAGAGAGCAAGGTTCGAGGATGCTGGTTTGATGAAGTACGAGTTTCCAACTGTTTCACCCTCTTGCTTGATCGAAGAACATGGGCTCGACGATGATCTTTGAGGCCATCTTCAAAAGTGATCAATGCTCTAGAGGCCTTTCTCCGCTTGACCCTTGGGAGGCTGGCAGTACTTGAGTTGGCTTGTGCATTCAAATGGGAGAAATTGATTCTCCTCTTCCTCTTCCGGTTTCTCAACTCTGACATTGATTCTGCTGATAAGTTTTTGGACAGAGCATTTGACGGTACCAATATTTTCTGAAACTCTGGATAACTCACGACATAAGATGATTTCCCACTGGCCAATTGGTTATCAATTTCCTCACCACCAATGTTTTGCATGGTTCTATAAGTAGAAGCACTACTTTTAGAACCTACTGGTCCATCTAAACAAGATTTGCAGGCTTTACGAAGTGAGTTATAACGTTTTCCATTTGGTGCATAGTAATACAAAATACGCTTCTCTGGGGTGATGACATATTTAAATTTCCACCCTAGAGCGGCAAGATGACTTCTTGCCTTTAATATCATGTCTTTTCTGTTGAGATTGCCCTTGTGTTTCTCATCAACTCCAAGCATATACCAGTCCACAACAGCTTGATGGTTATATACATGTTCAACATCGAGCATTTCAGTGCGGGAAGAATCTGCAGTTTGAGGGGAATATTCAAGATCCCAATAATCTTCTGGCTTTTCAAGAGGTGGAGTTTGCAAGTCATCAGGTATAGTATTCAAAATTTGGTGATCATCATGGGAGACAGAAGAAAGGATCTTCATATTGGTTTTCATCAAACCCAAACAAACCTGACGAAGCGAATAGTAACACTTATTTTCAGGAGAGATAAAGCGTTGTCTGAATATTCCTTTCTCATCCCTTCTACATTCAATTTGCCATTTTAGATAATTAAGATGCTTCTTAACATCCCTTTTCAAAGAATTCCTCTCCTCTACATTTCTGATTTGTGCATATCTGGCAATGGCATTTGGACACAACTCAGCTGCAAGAGCCATGTCAGGACCAGCAGGCAGCCAGTTTCCAGTATCTGAACAACTTTGAAACTCCCTTTTGAACTTGTTGGACTTGATGCTAGAAACTCCTTCACCATCAATAACCGAACTTCCACCTGTCTCAGAATTTAAGACCATTAAAGCCTCCGGTACTACGCACAATGATTTATTGTGGCAAGATCCATCTGATTCATTGAAAAGATTCATATTTGGTGCAACATCCTCAGAAACAGTAAACTGAACCTGATCAGACTTCTGTTGAACAGATTGTGAGCTAGTATAGTTGAGATTCATTCTAGTGGAGTTCCATGGGTTCTCAACGGGAATGGTATCATGAGATTCTCCCAATTCTACTTCAGGATACACTGTAACATCACTAACAGGTCTAGCAAATTCTAACTGTAACTGGGTTTCCTGTTCTGCAGATTTTGGAAGGCCTAACACCCGGCAAACATGATCTACAAAAATCTTAAGGTTATCATTAATCACCTCGCGAACCAACCCTTCCCAGAATGATCTCACAGAAGAAGTCCAATCATTAATCTTCTCAAAACCCTTCTTCTCCCGCAAATCATACCAAATTTGCTTCACTGAAACAGCAACATATGACTCTCTCTTATGTTCCTCTATCAACTCAAGAAACAACCAGGTGCCCCGAGAACGCCATGTGCCTGTAAGTTCATCCCAATCCTGAGTAACCCTCAAAGAGTCGATGCCGATTGTCATTTCATCCCCCAAGTCTGGGAAGAAAATCCTCCTCTCTTCCGAATCATCATTGTGATCAAATATCACACCTTCCCACCAGCCGTCCTCAAAGTTTGCATCCACACAGGATCCATAACTATGTTTCCATTTCTCAAACTTAAGTAGAGGCGGCAATGGCCTTATCCGTCCACGGTAATGACATTGACTTGCATTGGCACAATAAATGCCATCTAAAGTGGGCGACACAGGCACCTTATCAACCAGACTACCCAGCCCATTATCATTGAGAAGATGATCATATTTGACATGACGATAACTCTTCATACACTTAATGACGGTTCCCGGGTGCCATGAGCCCAAGAACCCATCTTCGACACTTCTCACCTATCAAATTTCATATACATACACAAAGCTTAGAACCCCAATTCCACAAATAGCAGAGTGAATGGAAAGTTCCTGAATACTATACTATATATTAAAAAATAAATTTTTTAATTAAAAATTGTTTATTATTTAATCAGGAAACTCGAATTTAAAATTGGACAAAGACAATATACACTGTAAATGCATAATAAAAAACTGATTAAGAAAGAAAGATCTTTTAAGAAAACCCAAAGGTTACTACTTTAGTAGTCTATTAGCCCTTAAAAACACCCAAATCAAGCCATGCATGAATGTCAAACAGAACATATAGCAGCAATCGATGGAAAACAACAATGAAACACTCAGCATAAAAACACAATGCAGCTCAAAATCAAACTCAAAACAATCCCACGACCCACTTAACTCCAAAACTAGCACTCCAAGTCTCCAAAAAAACACAAACTCCAAAAACACGCAATAGAAAAAAAACAAAAACAACTAAAACAAAACAAAAACGAAACAAAATCAAACAAAAGAACCGAGAAAAAAAGACCACGACCCAGTTAATGAAAACCAAAAAAACCACCAATGCAACAAAAACAATAACAGTAACGATGATGGTGATGATAAACTAAACGGCAAGGCACAGCATTGGTTTAGCAGAGCATTAATGGTTACCTCAACTCTGTCATCAGGAAGAAGTTTTCTTTTGTCATCATCAACAGTCATCTTGCGCTTTCTTTTCTTAACAAAATCAGGCTCAACCGCCATTAGAGAGAAGAAAAGCTAAAGAAAGAAAGAAAAATGAAAGAGCGTGAAAGCGTGAGAAAGTTGAGAGAAAAACGCACTGACAATGTTACGTTTACATACCCTTCTACTTAATGCTTTGGCCTCAAGTAAGAGAGAGTCAAGTAGTCAACTCAACTGTGTGACACAACGCCCAACACCTCTCCATGCAATCTGATCCTTCTTTTACTGGGACCCCACGTCATCAACGGCTCCTGTTTTTTTGAATTATTTATTTACGTGCTTACTGAAACATCGTACGGGGGATGTAGAGTTGTTCTGTTTTATTACTTAGGAAATTCAGTTTTGGAAAAGATTTCGATTCTGTGGGGACGTGTACATGGTTAGGAAGTTGTGCTGTAAAGCTGGCACCCAATGATTGGAGGAATTTGTGATGGTACAAGAGAGAGGTCCTTTTTATGGGGAGGAAAATAGAGACCCCTCAGTTATGGGCTATACCCGTCGCATCCCGCTAGATCGGACAGTAACATATTGACCCCCAATCCGTTTGAAGATCTGTTACATCTTCAGATAACGGGGAGAGAGAGAAATAATAATGTAATCATTGGATTGTTTTATTTAATTTTAAATAACTTTTTATTGTTTCGTTATTTTGATAAAGGAAATGTCGATAATGCCCTCGGGATGTTTATGGGTTACCAACGTTGTTGCGTTTGTCTAAAAACAGGGTCAAAATGTTCCTAACCGATCTACAGGGATGTGTTGTATGTAGTCCATAACTGGGGGGTCCACATTTTATCCTTTTTTATTTTTCCTTGTGGAGTATTCTGGGCTGTATAGCTTTGTACGGTAAAAGTACAGACGTCTGTCGCTTTGTGAGAGGAAGGAATTTTTCTTTTGGGATTAGTTTATGAAAATCAAAACAAAAGCGAAGTGAAACTATTATTTTAATTCTACATTTTAATCGAAACTAACATTAATATTAAAGTATAGTCTCCAGAATTAACTGACATGTGTTTAATATAAACATCCAAATATTAATTTAAAAACATATAGATAGATTAATATATCATATGTACCACTCTTTTGATATCAATTTAATTAGAGTACCCAAAATTTACTAAGAAGAGTTATAAAAAAAGGATTGGGAGATTAATTATGTTGTCACTAAACTTGTCTAGTTTTAATTTATAATGGAAGATTTTAAATAAGGGAAAGTATATAACTTTATGGGTTCAATCATTTCACTAATGTCCTTGCATGCCATCATATATTCGTCATTTAGTACGATTTCAATCTCTTTTTTCTGTTTGGTGATCCATATATAATATATTATATGATTATCAACAATGAGACTTCTATGAATATTATTCCAAAACATGGAATCAACGAAAGTTTTCGTTTCAATTAACTTTTTTTTTTATATATATAAAACCATAACAAATACTCTATCTAAAAGATAGATTATAAATTTCAGTTAAATCTCAACTATTTTTCCTTCCTTAACTCAATTTTACCTTATCTGGAAAATTGGCTCACAAGAGTTGATTAGCGTACCTCTCTCAAGATATCGTTGCCTTTTCAAATTAAGGACATTTAATTAATCCAGTTTAATTTTAGAATAAACCATGCATTTAAGCTATCGAAAGAGTCATCAATTAACAAATTCCACAATGGAATTAACAGCCCGACAAAATCAATTAAAATACCTCTTTCTCTTTGCGAAAATGGTCACATCTTTTCGAAGATCTTCCAATATATTTTTAGTACTCTACTCTATCTTATTTATTTTTTTTTTACTTTAAAATGTATATAATCATAGACTTCAAGCAGTCAATTGAAAGTACGTGCATGTATGGAGAAAATATTTCCGGGGTGCATGTATTGAGAAAATATTTTCTACAACGGATGCACCACGTGATTGATCTGATGTGGTATATCCGCTCAATGAAAAACTAGAAAAGTGAGATGAACAGTAGATTTTATAACCTTTGTCTCTCACTTTTCTAACTTCCCATTAGGCGAATGCACCACATCAATCCAGCCACGTGATGCATCCGTTGCACGAAAATATTTCTCGTATGTATGATCTAACAGTAACATATTTTGCTGAGACTCTATCTGAGCTGTCCAATTAGGTATATATATAAGAAAATATTGCACCTCAAGCTTAATTTATGGGATTTAAATAATGCAATGATAAATCCCATATCTTCATCAATTATGATCAGCATATACAGTACTGGAGACGGCTTACAAAATAATCTAGAATATGAAATTAGAATATTTTAGTTAATTTTGAGAAAATAATTGCTCATGACTTTTGGCAACAACTTAATTAGCGTGTTAATACTACTTAATACAAATATATACTACGGGACTTAGTTAACAAGCATTTAACTATATTATCTCTAAACAAATCAAAGACATTTGATTTTTTCGATTTCAATTAACTATATTTTAAATTTTTAAGTTGGATTGGTGTATCGTATAACAATTTATTTTTTAAATTCTTAATAGCTAAAATTTTTCATGTAAGTTGTATAAATATGTGGACTAATTAGACGACGAAACAATATCAATATTGTAGATAAGCGATAAACTCCGATAATTATTAACTTCTATTAAAATTATCGCTCTACATACAGAATCGCTTGATTACACAAGTCTTTAAATTAATTACATTAAAATTATAAATAATTAGGAATATTTATGAACTTATATCTCGTTGTTAACTTCCATGTCCTTAATATGATAATAAATCACAGTATAACTTAACAATTTATATTTTCAAAATTATTTTCCACAACTTAATTAATTTGGAAACGTTAAATAAAGAACAGGTCAATTAACAGGTAATATTAGAATCGAATTTTAAAGAAATTATATATGAAACGGGACAGTAGGTACCGGTATATGCATGGCTCAACGAATATATATTTCTAGAGTTCTATTAATTCCAACACACAAATAAGACTTCTACCGATAATATAGAAACCTAATTATTATATATGATAATATAATATAAAAAAGGGCTTCATGTGGAATTATTAATAAATTTATGAAACTTTTAGAATGTAAAACCCAAATACGTCCCACATTATTAATGTAAACCCTAACGATTGAATTTATAAATGCTTGTATCCTTTTTTTACAAGCCAGCTTTTTAAGGATGAATTCCACCCAATATATGTATAGCAATTGATACTGTAGAAGTACAAACTCGGCATTGAAATTAGAGGAAGTTGAAAAAAATTAAATTAGTGTTTAATTTTTGGATTTAATTAAATTTGAAATTTGAGGTTCAAGTGGGCAAGAGATATTGGATTTGGGGGCTAGTGGAGGGAGAGAGTGTGTAATTATTCTGTAATTACAAAGTTACTCTTCCCTAAACATTCTGACAGGCCCGGCCCATTATAATTGCGAAACACCATTGCAATTGAGCAAAGTGTAGTTGTGTCAATGTTTTCTTCAAGATCAAGAAAATTAAAGAATAATAGCATAGAATATAGACACCCTCATGAGTATACAAAACAAACAGAGACATTATTATTATTAATTAATTAATTAATTAAATATAAGATTACTAATTGTTGAATATATATACATTAACATAAATCCCAATTAGCCTAATCTCAAGCCTGGCTGTCGCTGATCTTGAACCTTTCAAGCCCAACCTTATGTCCAACAGTCTTTATGTCATGTTGCACTTGTGCTTGGAAATCACTGTAAGTGAAAGGCTTGTAGTTTGAGCCTCGAATCACACTGCCTTCACCTGGGAATACAAAATAGCAGATTGAGAATCTCTCCTCATGTGAATTCACCGTCACTCTATGTTTCACGCTCTTGTACTCGTCATTGCTGATAGCCTAATAATTAATACAAACATTAATGTAATTTAATTTAATTTTATCAAAGTACATATTCAAAGCATGTATATGCATGCAAACATTAATGGGTGAAGAAGTATTTTTGTCTAGACTAGACCTGCATCATGTCTCCGAGATTGACAATGAGCGTGCCAGCGATGGGTTTGGCATGGAACCATTTATCGTCTTTCAAAAGTTCAAGTCCGCCCACTTTGTCTAGGCACAATATCGAGAGCACAGAGCTGTCAGTGTGTACCTCCATGCCCATGGCCTTGTTGGCCTTGGATAAACTTGGATAACGATAAACTCGCAGCAAAGCTGTGTCTTCCGATAGATTTGACTTGGTCTTTTCTGTATCTAAATTAAGATTCTTCGCCATCCCTTCAAATAGAGTTGTTGCAAGTCTGCCCATATGATTCCCATACTCCTCCAACAGAAGTCTAGTAAAACAAAGACATACATATGCAAAAAAAAAATATGTAAAAGCTTTTTGTAATTATAAAGAGAAAGCTAGCTAGCTAGCAAACTGCATTATTCAAAAGGGTTTTTGATAGTCATTTCATTAGATATTAACATGCATGGTGGATTCGGTAAAATTAAGCACTGAGAAGTGAAGTGCATGTATGAATGGATATTTCTTTGTTAAGGATAGATGGTACGTTGTTATCATGGATTTACAGTACTCCACTAACAAGGAAACAAAGTGATGTTGAGAATCGCAAAAGCAGAATTATTTTCTTCTCTGAAAAAGACTTTTTGGCCAAATGATAGTCTGTCAGATTCCAGTAACTATTCAAAAAGTAGATTGATACCTATCTGCCACTCACCCACTCACTTACAAAATGCATGCACAAAATTTGATAGGACAAACAAGGAGGCTAGGTGTCGCAATGCAGTTCTATATATTGACCTTTAAAATCTCGAAAAGTTTTAGAGAATTTCTAACTCTACCCATCGGATAATGCTCATTAGCGATGGCCTGTGCAAAAAAGTCCCATACATGTAAACTTCACATAGGTTATTTAAGCATATATCAAACGTCAAGAGGATCCTAATTATCCCACTTCAAATTCGATTCCCTAGTTGAATCACTAAATAAAGAAATGCTTGGGATTATTTTTTGGGTTGTTTTTAGAATCGGTTCTACACAGGAATCCATGAATGAGATAACCAATTAAGAGTATCGATTGTTTTGTTGAAATTCTTTTCATATATATAATTATACTTATTCTCCTTTGATTCCGAACCCAACTTAATTATATTTTATCCACTATCACGAAAACAAAACTCTTGAAGACCTTAGATCCCTCCTCTTTCGTTTGGCATTTGATGTTGTAAAACATAATAATAAGATGGTTCATATAATGAGATACAAAAAAATGTTGATATTTTACAATCACCAGATCTCATGAAGAATGAAGATAATTAAGTAATGCAATTTGTTAATCAGCAGAACAAAGGGAAAAACATGTAGAAAAGAAGCGAACATTGAAATGATCAGCCGGCAATTGTGACGAATTATCAGACCTCATATCCCACCACCAACTCTATTATTTTGTTTTCAATAGTGGCAGTGGCTAAAAAAGTTATTGACGCTGACCAATCAATCTTTAGTGTTCAAAAGCAAGATCTATACTATCCAATCAATCTGTGAAAGTAACATCTATGTTTATTATTAGCGGCAAGAGGAACAATACAAATCTTTCAAAAAAATGCCCAATGAGCAAAGCGAACAAGAAAGGACAAGAGAAAAGAACCAAAGTGAGAACGATACCTGAAAGAATAGAGCATGGGATCTTCAGGTTGAAACCGGGAGAGTTGACTCAGAGGGAGGTTGAAGCCTTCAACCCAATTGATTTTTTGGGGACCTCCTGTTAGGGCAACCCCTGATGGAGTAAGGGCAGGGGTACCCCAAAAGTAGGATACAGGATTATTGAACAGCTTTTGCTTAGATTCAAACGAAAGACAGAAGATCTTTTTGGCTTGCTCTTGAAGTCGGTTCATAAGCTCTAAAGGAATCTCATGATTGACCAAACGAAGCAGACCCCAATCTCTACATGCCTCTTCAAGTTTGTCCAGCCAGTTCATGCACTTGAGATCTATCACAGGTATAACATCATCATCATCTGAATCCCCCTGGACACCTTTTGTGGCCTCTTCTCGATCATCATCTATCTGCTGGGTGGTTTGCACGTTTTTTTCCTGGCGAAGCACAGGAGGGTAAGATTCAAGATTGGTCATCATCTCAGCCTCTTTTGTTTTGTATTTCTTTTCCGAGTTTGCAACCACGAGACCGAGACTTCGAGACTCTCTGCATATATAAAATAAAATAAATACAAAGACATGTTAGGGAACTTATTGTATTCTTCTCTGTCAGTGCGTGAGGGTCCATTGCATTATAATATGAAACGCTTACACGTGTCCATGTAGTGACAGTCCTCGCTAACTTGCTTTGTATGGCAATGGCACTGCTTGTCTGTGACTGTGATACTGATAGAGACAAAGAGTTTGGATCTTGGCGCAAAGGTCCCCCACTCATTTGTTGACCTATCTAGCTAGTTCTAAAGGACTGAAGCTACTATTTCCTCATGGGGGCATTCATTCATATTTATAGTTAATATTATTTTATTGATGATAAGGATAGTGATCGATACATGCTCGTTCTAGGCTGATATATAATATACTCATGGTGTCAGACTGTCAATGATGGTGAAGCAATGGAGGTGGCGATGGCAGAGAGGAGGGTTGAACGATTGGTTGTGGTGGCGGTGACGAAGACCATCGACAGCGGATAGCAGTCATCACCACATGAAGTTGAAGTCCATATCTTGCTTTGAGCTTATGCAAACTGCAGCTAGCAATGACCAACCGGCGCTCTCGTGTGCAAAGTATATGCGATACGACAAACAAGTAGAAGCAGCCGACAATATGATGAACCCATGCCTGTATGCCATGTACAATATTATTTCGACTATTTTTTATAAAATTGAAAATTGATCAATTCTAGAAGGGATTTAAAATAAAATATTTGACTCCTTTAGAATATTAATGTATTGTATAGATGGATAGATGCTTTCATATTTATAATTCTACTGAAAGAATTCATTAATGTCTAGTCAACAACACTTAGTTGGACAAGCATACAAATATATTGCAAGAAGGAGAAGAAGATTATATGCTTTAAATTTTACTTAATACTTTATATTTTTGATCCATATTATTATGCACACATAAATGATATGATAATAATACATACAGAAACACATATTAATGAGATGAAACATTTTACGATAAGAGTTGAGATGCAAGCGATATGAACTTAAATTTTTTACACCAATTCATAACCATTGATTCATTTCAATTCAATGAATATAAATAGGAAATTAAGCTGTAGTTATATTTAATGTCAACTCATCAATTCATATCCATTAGATTGCACCAAATAAAAGGTTATGTACTAATGTAGAAAATTTAAGTTCATATAGTATGACCCTTAAATGTATATATTAATTTATGTGGGGAAAAAAACCATATAATATTCTACTTTTATACCTATTTTGAAAAACCATGAATGATATCTTAAGATTTAAATTTTTTTTTAGCATATATCATTAACAAAAAAAAATGTTTATTAAATGGAACAAACTAATTTTAGACCATGGTGAAGGTGGACAAGGGGGCTAAGCTAATTGGAAGGAGTCCATATGAAAAATGGGCTTAAAGGGTTGGGCTGGATAGGCCCAAAATGAAGCCCAGTTCAATCTCCCCTCGGCTATGCAGTTCTGCCATCTCCGCTTTGCAGTTAGTAAACCTTTACAAAAACCCTCCCTCCGTCGGCTACTCTGACGCAAAGCCAAGCTCCCGTCAAATCAGGAACAACCATCCTCGGCGCAGGTTGGTCCTCTGTAAACTTTCCTTCGATTTTATTAACCAATCAATTGAAGTTTCATTGGAACAAATAAGTTTTTTTTTTTTTAACGAATTGATTTTGAGTCGTTTAGGTTTATTTGTATATATGTGTGTTGTTTTTTTGGTTGCTGAGAAAGCTAAGGAAAGGAAAAGAAAAGAAAAGAAAATGGAGCAGTGATTTGATGCTGTTGTGTTGTGATTTTACGCAATGAAACGGAAATTCAGCTGATAAGTTAATGTATTTGCTACTGAGAACTAAAATTCTTCCTGGAAGAATAGGAAAAATAGGAAATTTTTACTTTAAGCGCTGATTATAAAAATAAATAATAAATAAAATTCAAGTTACATTAACAGGGCATAATTTCAACGCCTAAATGAAGAAAGAATGCTTCATTTCCATGTGCTAGCTTACTGCGAAAAGTTAATTGATCTTATACCGTTTTCTCTTCTCAAAATATGTTATTGCGCAGAGCTCGAGATGATGGTAGTTCTTCCAAATTTGAATTTGCATGTGCAGCTGTTATAGAGAAGGTAGAATCTGTACAAATTGCCGGTTTACCATTTTGGTTGACTCTTGTGTATATTGAGTCTGCTTCATTTAGTTGATGAAAATAAATAAATTGAAAGAAGGGAAGAAAAGAGGGTCAAGTGACCTCACTTGGTTTCACAGTTGAGATGCATCATCTGAATCTGAGGAAAGATTCTAATAATTGTTTGATGTTTAAAAGACAAAGGCATGCAAAGTATATAGAAAAGATATTATGACTATGTAGTTTCAGTGAAATATAGGACTCATGTGCATGGAGTAAAGAATTTGTGACAGTTCGGACATGGCTTTAATGTGTAAAGGGCATTGAGGCTTGTCTTGCCTGGACCTTTCATCCCGTGATCCTTTGAGGAAACTACTTTTGTTGAGTACTATAGATGTTGAATTCTATCTATTGTTGGTGACATACAAGGGTACCTGCCAATTCTATTTTAAAGAGTAAAGTATTCAGAAACTAGTTAAGATGAATTGCAGAGCTATAAAATTCTTGGATGAAATTTCTGCTTGTAATGTTGTGCCCTCCAGCTTTAATCCCTAATAGTATTTTTGCAATCTTCTCTGTTCTTGTAGATGTTGATATGCACTTCTTTCTTCTCTTTAAGTGTAATAGTGTGTCTTTGGTGCTAGCTTGTACTGACATCTTATAATAGGATATCTCAGTCCAATGATTAGCTATGCTTGCTATTTAACTTTCTAGCATTCTGTGAAGTTTAAATTTGTTTCAACTGTGAAGGATGTTGGACTCTTGGAGAGATATCCCATTCTGTGGTTAAACAATCCATTGCATTGAGTAAAAGATAAATTATTTCTGTTCTAAATTTTTTTGTATTTGAACTTAATTGATGATCAGACATAAAAAATAAATAAAAGGAATAAGACTTCCTTCAATATCCATATTGTCCAATTGTCTGCATTTGTGAACATCATTTGACATGGTTTGACTGATTCTGTTGAATTTTTCGTTTGGAATAAATTTTATAATTTGATGATGGGTTCCATATGTGTGACTTATGATTTGATTTTGGCAATGATTTTATGCAATTCTGTTTGTGTTTGACCTTTGCTGTAATGGAAATACTGATAAAATTTTAGGCACTGTGAAGCCTAACACCTACTATTGTCCACTTATATCTTCAGGTCTCAAGCACATATAGGAGCTAGTGCGTATTGTAGAAAGAATGGCCAAGCATCATCCTGATTTGATTATGTGCAGGAAGCAGCCAGGTATTGCCATTGGAAGACTGTGTGAGAAATGTGATGGGAAGTGTGTGATTTGTGACTCATATGTGCGTCCTTGCACACTAGTGCGAGTTTGTGATGAATGCAACTATGGGTCCTTTCAGGGTCGATGTGTTATTTGCGGAGGAGTGGGAATCTCTGATGCTTACTACTGTAAAGAGTGTACACAACAAGAGAAAGACAGGGATGGTTGTCCAAAAATTGTTAATTTGGGGAGTGCCAAAACTGACCTGTTTTACGAGCGTAAGAAATATGGTTTTAAGAAAAGATGATGAATATCGGCAATGGTTTCTGTAGCAAACGATGTTTATCTGCCCTAATGTAAGGTGCCTATATTTATCAATGACAGGCTTTACAATTTTGGACTGGGAACTATGTTTTAGGTTTTGAGTTTGTATCCTTGCCATTATTTTCAGTCCCGAGATTGCTATACTGGGGGTGACTAATCTTAGAACTCAGGTTGTCATGGAAAACCTGCTTATTTCCAATGGATTTGGACTGTATTTGAACTATCTTAGCCGCTTTTTGTATAATGGATTTTGTTTCTGATATTGTTTGGTCTTGGGTATGATATGCATATATGTGGAGCGGATAATTTTATGAGAACATTGGTTGGCCAGGGTCAAATGGGCATGATTTGATATTCCCCTTGTGCCACAATGGGAAACCTATATCTTGTGATTCAGTTTCCTCTTGACAATCATAAAGAAGCAATAGAGCCCGTCGGGTCTGCCATTTAGTGCTTGCCTTACATTATTTTTTAGTTAACAGTCTTAGTGTTCAGGGCTCTGCTTGGTAGTACTGGTACTGCACTTTCATGCACTCTCATAGTCATGGTACTAAAATGCTCCAAATGTCGTCAGGTACTAAATACTCTCTAGTGGCTGCAGTACAGAATGGTGGTGCCTCTAGTCTTAGTCTTCACGAAGCAATATCGTTTATTAGTGGGCAGAAAGAGAACTTTCCATGAGATTTGACTTTGATAACAGAAACATATACCTTTTATAGAAAGTAGTTGTCACTCTTCTGCACGCATGGAAGTTGTCAAATATGCATAACTATTTGATATCTTTATGTAGCTTTTGTGGTGGAAGCAATTAGCAAAAGCTTTTGCTGGTGGTGCATTCAGCGCTGTGACCTCAACAAACATTTTAGAACAAGGTGCCCACAGAAAGGAAAAAAAGTTGAAAATGCTCATGAATCTTGGTCATGATCTATCATCATAATATCACTTTAATGGAGCCACTACAACTAGCAATATATATCATATAGAAGACAAAGGCCGACATGTCCTGGATGTCAAAAAGAATGGTTTTAAGCGCTATTTTTTTACCATTTGATTGCATGAGTTTTTGCCAATATTAAAAATAGTAACATACAAGCAAACTCCTATTCTATGGAGACACAGTCGCTAGTGTAAACTTTTATAGAGAAAAGCAAGTCAACTTGTATCACATCATATGTTTATATGCTTTATTGCTCTTTAATTTTGTGTGCAACATTTGATCATGCACTCCAATGCCATTTGACTTTTCATTTTAATAACTTCTGAGTTACCTCCTAAAATATAATAACTTTTGACCAAATTGCCTTAAACAAAGGCAGGTGGGTCAAGTACGATGAATCCATTCTTATAATCTTAGCTTTGATGCCCTAAATTACCCAAAATGGAAATAATATGAGATCATATATAAAGTCAAAATCTAATTGATATCCCACAAATATCTCCGTCTAACAGGAATAGATAATTATTCATGCAATAGATTAATTATTTTCCTTCTTATCTTATATGATCGATCATATCAACAAATGTCGATTCTGTCGAACAGCTAAGTCAGGACCTTTTCAGTGTTAGGCAAGCATCACAACATTGCGAAGTTGTAGCAACTAAAGTCAGAATTATCGCTTTTGGAAGTGGGAACCAAAGTGTAAACAGAAAGGAAAAGCAATTCTCTTTGAAATTACAAGCACATATTTTTCCAAAGTTAACTTATTTTCCCCCGATAAGAAGACAAAATAACTCGTTGAAATTAACTTGTTTGAGTGCGTTAAGGGACATTTTTAAGGTAATCATTCAATCTAATAGATATTCAAATGGTAATTAAACAACCTTTATAGGGTAATCGAGAAGTGACAAAGTTTTTTCCCTATAAAAAATGATTATGAGTTATGACTTTGGAGGACAAAAGTAAGCCTTGTCATTTTCCAGTAAAAGAAGCGACAATAACCACCATCCCGTTGACTAAACATTCAACGGCTGAGATGCAATCACGCGATCTCCATTTCATGTGTATCGAACATGCATCCACGATATCGATATATATATATGCGCAAACGTCAACTCTTAACTTTGGATCATCATTTGCCACGTCGCATTTCCCATGAAACGCTCATTTGGCTGCCTATAAATATGGGATAGTCATCTGCTTTCTCTTCTGTCTCCATATTGCATTCAGCTTTCTTCAACACACTCAAAGAGTCAAGAGAGAGATGGGATACAAATTGCGGTTGTGTTTGTGTCTCTTGCTTGCCTTAGCGATGATATCTTCTGCACGAAACATCATTTCGATTTCAGGTATATATATATTAACAAATGTTTTGCTTTGTTTAATCCTTCTATTGCCATATCATCAAAAACATGTTAATCTGTGTGTGAGAGAGATCATAAGTGATTTCTTGTGTCTTTTGGAATGTTCATGGCCAAAGCACAGCAGCAGCCACGATCTCTCTTTGATGAGAATATATGTATAGGCTTTGACCCAAAACCACTAAATGCAAGATGTGCTTGATCGTTAATTTTTTGTAGTCCTTTTCGGTATGACCAGCCTTGTTTGAATCCAGAGCTTGAACATGTGAAGATGTAATGTATTGTATTGTAGCTTGTGCAATGCAATTACCAAGCTGGATTCCTTCTATATATCTGATTCTCACCACTAACTCTTTATGTACTTTTCGTAAGAGACAACTTTATTTCATCGGCAAATGCGGCTAAAAACTCTTTCTTTAATTATTCCAATTTCCCTTTGTAACTTGTACGTACGTAAATGTAATTATCAATATCAATGACAATTAACTTTTCGATTTCAGTTACACTTGCAAGCCATATATCTTATAACTATGGTTACTTTACTTGCACAGGGAATAATGAAGAGATGGTGTTAGCGGGCACGGGAGCTGGAAGGTCTTTGATGGTGAGCATTGATGACTATAGTGAACCATCAGCAAACCATGGGCACGATCCTCCATCAAAGGGCAGAGGAGCAGGTGGCGGCGGCCGTAAAGGCTGATCTCATTATCTAAACTCTAGCTGTAGCTTAACTTTTGTTAACATATAATATTTATATATGCAAAAATAATGCGCGCGCATATTGCTCTCGTACGTATTGGCTTTGTAAGGGAGAGGACATAAATATAAAATATGTACCTTTCTTTTATATGTAACAAATAAAATACTAAATTCTCCAACTAATTGATGGTGTCTCTGATGCTCATTATATTATCGCATCAATACGATTAACCTTTCAATAGTGATTTATTATACTATTCTTTAACATCTAAACTATTAACAACAAATCATACTCTTATATTTTGTTTTGAGTGGAATTTATATCACAAAGAGCATCCTGGTCCGTCTCTATATTTTAGAAACAGAAAAAAAATTCATATCGATTTAGTTTATTCATAAGATGACAAATAAAAATAATTAAGCGGTATTTATTTATGTATTTTGAGTATTTATTTTTAAAATTTAAGAAGAATATGTAGTTGAATATAATTTTTTTTAAATTTTAAAAAAGATATATGACTGATAGTGATTTAAATGCATTGCTAAATGTGTATTTTTAAAAAATAGTTTTTTAAAAATGAAAACAGTAACGATCCATTAGTATTCTAAAATTATTAAAAAACAGAGCAAATTAAATAAAATAGATAACATTATTAGACGAAAGCCAGGCCCATATCAATACAGGTCCCATCTGATCCAATCCGACAAGAAGCGGAACAAAAATGCCCGAGTAGTTGTAAAATGGGCCAGGACAGCATGTTCACGTTCTTTAGAAAAGTACTGGCGTTAACATAGCATCATCGCTGATTGAGGAGTAAAAGTTGGTTAGCCAACCCAAACCGACAAGTGTAATGGATGCGGAAGTGGGCCAACTGAAAACAGATGTTGATGAGATGGCATGCGATGATTGAATAACAAAATGACATAATTGTAGTGGAAAAACCTTAGAGAAAATCGAGAGAAAGCCAACCATCTAGGCGGAGCATTCAATCCTCGTTTCCATCGACGCTTCCGCCCCTTACTTAAAATCTCAACTTCTCCACCCACTCGCTCTCGTATACTTCTCACTCTCCCTCCCTCCGGTTCTCTACTTTACATTTCGGTACCATTCTTTCTCTCTCGCTTCCTCTCCACAACTTACTAACACTTGAGCTCAAACTTAACTGAATTTTGTTCTTTTATTTTGGAAGCAATGGCGTTGCAAATGGATGCAGCAATGAGCATGTGTAAATCTGTCACAGCTGATCCTGTAAGTCTCCGTTTCTCTAGATCTGATTTTCTTGTAGTTGAGTGGTTTTGTTGCTGTTTTATCAAGTGAAATTCATCCATGTGTTACGTGTTGTGAAGGTTTTGTTATTTGGGAAGAGTAATGGAATACGAAGTTCTCAATGTAGCTTTGTGAACGGAAGTAGGATCAGCTTTCCTAGTCAGAGAGCTCAGGCTGGTGCTAAAGTTAGTGTAAACTCGAAACGCGGTGGCCGTGCGCGTGGCGGTGGCGGAGCTCTCGGGGCTTTGTGTCGTGGTGAGAAGATTCTTATAGCTAATCGAGGAGAAATTGCTGTACGAGTTATTAGAACTGCTCATGAGATGGGAATACCTTGTGTTGCTGTTTACTCTACTATTGACAAGGACGCTCTCCACGTCAAATTAGCTGATGAATCCGTTTGTATTGGTGAAGCTCCGAGCAGTCAATCGTAAGTGCTTCATCTAGCTTCATTTCTTACTGTTATTTCGATAGTTTTGTGAAAGGGAAATTTTACAAGGATATGGAGAAAATAAATACGGCTAACAAATTAAGATGGAGGATCAAACTGGACTACCTGTAATTTAAAGGATTACTAAATTGAGTAGTGGATGGAACTTGTAGGTTTTACATCGAATTTGATAGTAATCTTCTTTTTGAAATTGATTTTTATGGTGACATTTTTTCTGGAGTATTCAGCTGAAGTTTTGTGGTCATCGTTTAGCATGGATTATCAGGCTGAACTTGCATATTAAATTGTCTCTCTTCAGGTACTTGTTGATTCCGAATGTTTTATCTGCTGCTATTAGTCGAGGTTGCACAATGCTTCATCCTGGTTATGGATTCCTTGCTGAGAATGCAGTATTTGTTGAAATGTGCAAAGAACATGGCATCAACTTTATTGGTCCCAATGTAAGTACTTCATCAGGGAGTCTTAGAATGGAAAATGCAAAACTAGTCTGCTTTGTAGTCTGTATTTACAGTTTTCGAACCACTGTCACTGTTCACAGTGTTTGAATTACTTCATAATATTATAGGTCTCTTCATCAAACAATTTTCTACAGTAACCTATATAAATCTCAAATCCTTTATCCCTGGTTGTCACTGTACACTGTTTGAATTACTTCATAATATTATAGGTTTCAGGAGTGGCTTTTATTATTTTATTTTATCAGAATTGATAATTCATTTTGTCACTGAGATTGATGTTTATTTGTATGGTATGATTCAAGTGATTAGCATCTGATTTGATGCTCGGGATTTATTTATTTATTGGGTGCATATTTCATCGAACTCAGTATATGTCCGGGATTTTAATTTGTGTCATACAATGATTGGTTTTCCCCTTGAGTTTAACCCTGTTATGCAATTTTGTATTCAAATTTAATTTTGCATCCATTTAAGCATCCTTTCTAAATTCAGTTATTGGTTTTTGATGGTGGGTTGACATTGCTATTTTCGAATAATAACTTTCTTCTCGGAAAACTTATGGAAGATTGGTCATCTTTGGATGGTTAGATAAATGGGAGAAAGATTTGGCAAGAGTGCCTCACATGATGAGCTGTTCCCTAAGATTGAACTTGCTGTGAATTTGTATTTATTGTGTCAAAAAATCCTGTAGATTTTTTTTCTTAATTAAATTTTTGCAATTTTTATAAAACATATTGAAGTCTTATATATCTTCATTACTACTTGTGGAAATTTTTTATTTTAATAGTACTGTATCCTGCACATTTCAAATTAAGGAGTGATGGTAATCTTTAGCTCCACAAGACTGTGAAACCTTGGTAGTTACCTCTCACTCCCATATTTGGACAAAATGTTGAATTTTACTTATCTTTTTGGCAGCCTGACAGCATCCGCATCATGGGTGACAAATCAACTGCAAGGGAGACAATGAAAAATGCAGGTGTTCCTACTGTACCAGGGAGCGATGGACTGTTACAGGTGTCTTATTGTGTCTTATTTTGTGAATAGCTCGTGTGTTATGATCTTAAAAAGTTTGTATGATGCACTGATGCAGGTAGTTTTGCTAATATCTGGTTCACTGTGTTGTGTTATTGTTCACACAGAGTACAGAAGAGGCGGTCAAGCTTGCCCATGAGATTGGATTTCCTGTGATGATCAAGGTTAATGATCTCTGCTCTTTATAACTTGTTCTTTATTAGCCATAGCTCAAGTGCCTTTTCCTGGCTATAAGAGATTGCCGCTTATGAGCGTTACCTTCTTCATTAATGCCAAGTAGCATTCAGGATTTTATGAAATTTTTTCTGATTGATGATCCACTTGTCTGCATATTTATTGCTGTTGTTGTTATTGTTATTTTTTTTATAAAAAATGCAATTTGTTTGATATTGAGGATTGACTAATTCCAATTTGACGGGGAAAAATATCAAAATGTAAAACTGTTGTGAGAGATTGGTATGTAGTGGGTATTCTCAAGCTCATTCTTCTTATATTTGTCTGAAGTACATTTATGCAATCCCATGGAGCAGAAAGTGAACTTGTATCTTTGAACTGCACTGAACAGTAAAACGCTTGATGTCTTTTAGGCAACAGCAGGTGGTGGAGGGCGTGGTATGCGTCTTGCTAAAGAACCTGATGAGTTTGTGAAGTTGCTTCAGGTATGGCCCTAATGTGAATTATTCTTGTTCCATGAGGTTATTCAGAGAAGGTCTCCCACTTGAAAACTCCCACTTGAAAAATTTGTTTTCTAGTAAAATTTTCTCTCTTAAGAATAAATTTTCAATAATAGTCAGAAAATATGTACTTTGAATTTCTTGGTGATGATTATTAACTTTTCCTTAAATTTTTAAAAACTGTTATGCTGTTATATTATTATATTATACAATGGATAATTGTATACTTTTTATATTCTTTATTGAATTGATGGCCTATGTCATTTGTGTTCCAACTTGGTTAACTTGAGTTTATATTGTTATACAACCATCTCAGTGAAGTTTGCTGTAACTTGAGTTTGTTTTATTTATTTCTTTTACAGCAAGCTAAGAGTGAGGCTGCTGCAGCATTTGGAAATGATGGAGTTTATTTGGAAAAATACATTCAAAATCCAAGGCATATTGAGTTTCAGGTAATTACGTGCTCTGTGTGTGTTGTGTCTGAAAATGCTCCTAAGACATTTATATGTTGAATTGTAACATACTGTTAAGGTACTATAGCCTTTTCTCTTTTCCAATTTACTTTCTAACAACAACAAGCAAGTCTTTTTATTTAATCTTAGTGTACCGTGTCCTGTAGGTTCTTGCAGATAAATATGGTAATGTTGTCCACTTTGGTGAACGTGACTGCAGCATCCAGGTAATGCTCAACTGGAAATTTAGCTTTGGTTGGTGGTGTTTTTGTAGTGTAAACTAGTCGTGTCTAAAAGGGCTTAGAAAAAGTTTCACATATATTATATATTGATTTGTAGCTTTTGTCCTAATGGTTTTTTTTTTTTTTAAATAATGAGAAAAAGACATCTGATCTACTTTTGTAATTCTGCTTCTTCATTTGTTTGTTTTGTTTTCTATCATAAAGGAATAATTAAGAAAAAATATGGAAAATGTTTTTAGATACTTCTATCTGTCTATTGGCTAATCCTGTGCATTTGGAATTTGCTTATAGTCTTTACCATTTTATTCTGACTAGATGTCACCACAACATTGACAGTGGATGTGTATGTATGGGAAGGGATCTTTTAGCACAAGATTTTTGACAAAATACTAGACACAATTTTCTGGCCATTATTTTACAAAATCCAATGGCTGAGATGATTGATGAGTTGGCATCATTAAATGTAATTTTTTGGCTTTCAATCTCAACCATTGAATTTGGTGTATCTATATATGTGGGAGATTTATCTTCATTGTGAGGAAATTTGGAATTTTCTGGTGATATAAATGCTAAATTTGATTTACTGTCAGAAGTTTCTATTTTCTTCTTCCCCACTTTTTTACCCGACCAGAAAAGAAATGGGGTTATGTTCCTTTGTACAGGGTTCTCAAATAACCCTGAGCATGCTTTTAAGTTAAAAAGCTTCAGACAGTTCAACACACTGTTTATGGGGAATGGATTTTTTCTGAATCTTTCAGTAGAAAACTAGCATGTTGATTTAACAAGTACTTTTGAATATGACTCGTGTAGAGACGTAACCAAAAGTTGTTGGAAGAAGCACCCTCTCCTGCATTGACCCCTGAATTGCGGAAAGCCATGGGTGATGCAGCTGTTGCAGCAGCAGCATCCATAGGTTACATTGGTGTTGGAACGGTTGAGTTTCTTTTGGATGAAAGAGGTTCCTTCTACTTCATGGAAATGAACACTCGTATCCAGGTAAATCTAAGGGATTGTGTATGGTATTTGACTCGTGTTCCTAAAGTTTTCTGCATAGAAGGATTTATTATGAATTCTAAATATGATTTTTCTTTTTGAGGAATACTCAGGTTGAGCATCCTGTGACAGAAATGATTTCTTCTGTTGACTTGATTGAGGAACAAATTCATGTAGCTATGGGAGGAAAACTCCGATACAAACAGGTATCTTGAAAGGGATATTTGTGACATATACCCTCACCATGAAGGCAATATTTTTAATCTTCCACTGGGTTCTGACTTACAGGAAGATATTGTGCTCAGAGGACATTCAATTGAATGTCGTATCAATGCAGAAGATCCATTTAAAGGATTCCGACCTGGGCCAGGTATGTTTTTATTATATGTGTACAAAGACAAGTATTGTGTTTTCATGCAAAATTTACTTTTGTGATCGGATCCACGTGTAACTTGTCTTTTTTGTATGGTTGCCTAACTTGTGATACTCTATTACTTAAAACTTGGGGTTTCCCAAGCCCTCATATGTTCTTCTTTCTGTTTTGGATACCAGGAAGAATAACTGCTTACTTGCCTTCGGGTGGCCCATTTGTCAGAATGGATAGCCATGTTTATCCTGATTATGTGGTTCCGCCAAGCTATGATTCCCTACTTGGAAAGGTTTGTCATGTTCTTTCCATCTAGATGATTAGTATGGGTGGTAGGTTGGGTGGCGATTAATGAGAATTGGATATGAACAGTTACTAGGGTAGCTGAAGTCTTGCCATACTTGCACTTGTTGGGGACAGGGACTTTAGCATGGCTGGAAAATATCCAAAAATCACACTGATGACAATCCTTTTTATTCTGGCCGTTGAATGAAGGCGAAACTAACAAATGGGAACCTGAATGGAAAGTAATCAGAGAAATGTTGAGAGTAAATAAGAGGAATGAGAAAGAGAAATTATCACTTGGGACTTTAAAGCAAGAGATTTTGGTTAGAACGGCAAACAGTTGTCGCTCTTTTAAATTCTCTTTTATCAAGCTACATCAAATTTTGCCTTTTTATTAGATATTTATTGTGGATATACAACCAAAAGTAAATTGTACTATACTTCTTTAACTTGAAAGTTCAAGCTTTGACATGGGCATCTTATTAACTTGGCGAATTTGGTTATCTTATTGTAGCTTATTGTGTGGGCTCCAACAAGAGAAAAGGCAATTCAGCGAATGAAGAGGGCTCTTGATGACACTATTATTACGGGTAAGTCTATATAACTTGGAAATTAGTGTCTCAATTTCTGGGCTTTGTGCAGAAGAGAAAGGCTCAATTAGAAAGTGCGGTTGCTTGCTATCATGCTAGCAAAAGCAAGAGATTCTGGTTTGTTTTACCTTAACAATTTTTTTTTTTTTTTTAAATTCTCTTTTCACTAACAATTTATTAGCTGTCATTAGCATA
Organism: Boswellia sacra; assembly: GCA_013180625.2. Lineage (NCBI taxonomy): Eukaryota > Viridiplantae > Streptophyta > Magnoliopsida > Sapindales > Burseraceae > Boswellia > Boswellia sacra. The sequence continues at coordinate 932,622 of SNVD02001782.1, read as the reverse complement.
GGCATATCCGTTTTCTTGTGAATACCTATGAATCTGTTGGTCGAGTCTAGAAAAAGAAAGTTTGATTACGCCTTGCTTTCTCTTAATCTTGTTATAATAATTTATAGCTGCTATAGCTAATATCCACCGAGGTGTGCTATGAACCAATTGGTCATTTGATAGTCATGAATTAACACAGATACTTATACAAAAGGGAGCCAAACATGTTTCTCAATTGTATTTTGATCCATAACACAGCTGGATTTTAAAGTTTTGTAAGATCTATTGTATTTCCCAACTAATTCTCTCTCCTTTTTTTTCCAATTCTTATTATCAGGTGTTCCGACAACTATTGAATATCATAAACTTATCCTCGATGTTGAGGTATATCTCTAGACTTAAGACCCTGTATTTTGATTTGAAATCATTGCCTCTATCTAACTTGCCATAATTGTTTTGTTCTTGTTCACAGGACTTCAAAAATGGCAAGGTGGACACTGCCTTCATTCCAAAGCATGAGGAAGAATTACGAGCGGTAACCTAAGAATTTCTATTTGCAAAAAAGTCGAAACTTTGAATTTTGTTTTCTGTTTTTTGTTTTTCCTCCCCTTTTTCTCCGCTATGTAAGACATCAGGCATTTATTCTTATCTTTTTTGTTTGGCTACAGCCCCAGGAAATTGTTCTAGCAACACCCGCTAAAGAAATGGCCAGTGCAACTGCTTAGATGGTCTCTTCTGAAATTACAACCATGCACAGCTCTTACAGTTGAAAGAAGACCATTTCATTCTATGGAAATTACGGAGTTCATTAACAACATGCTCCTGCCCATGTATTTTATTTTTCTTACCAGAAATTGTAAAATGTTCTGTGCCATGCGTAAGAATACCTCAAATTTTGGTTGTTGTGAGTGTTGTTTTAATTTTGTAACTAGAGGAGAGTCTATGACTGCTGAATAAGCTGAGTTTAGACTCTGATAGCAATCCCAATAACTTTTCGCATTATATTTTTTTCCAGTTAGAATACTCGAAATGTAGTGTTGAAGATAAATTCACAAGATCCGTTTCGGCTATCAGTCCGTATGCACAATTGATTGGTTACTCAGCTGTCAGCTTTCCGAAGAAAATCAAAATCAGTTTTGTCGATAAGAAACTTCGTAATCAATTTTCGGGCAATAAATTCAATAAAAGCGGAAATTAAAAAAAAAAGGTGTTGGGCTCAGCTAAATAGCTCAAAAGATTCGCCCAAAATATTTAAGACAAAAAAAAAAAAAAAAAGAAGATTTAAAATGAAGTGCGAGAGGGAGAATGTGACGGATTCTACGACTCAATTAAAGAAAAGGTAAAAGATAGCTGCAGGAGTACGGCCGCTGCACCGTAGCTAAATCCAAAGGCAAGATGTAAAAAGTGACATTTTCAGATATCATGTTTCACTATTTGATATAGTGATATCCCATTCCTCTCCCGGACTCCACCAGTCACTCATCATCTACACTCTTTTAAGTTGTCTACCCAGCGCTCCTTTTCTAAGGGAATTTCCAAAATCAAGGTGGTTGAACCTCCAGTAGATATCCGCGATACTCAAATGACACAATGTCCATGACCGTTCATCACTTTCATAAGTTTATGACTAATTATCAGAAAGAATCTAATCTCAAGCTAGAGGATTCCCCTCCCCCACATCCCCCACCCCAAAAAAAAAAAAAAAAAAAAACTAAACTTCAAAGAGTCTCAAGCACCTTAAAAATTTGATTTGAAGTCCCATATCGTGTTTTACTCAGTATTGGATGTAGTGATCCCATTCATGATTCATCTCCCGTATTCCAACAATTACTCATCATCTTGACTCTTTAAGTAGTCTCCTTAGTGCTCCTTTTCCGAGGGAATTTCTAAAATCAAGGTGTCCAGAGTGGCGAACCAAGAAATTTTCTTGAGAGGGACACCACATAATTTAAAATTTAAATAAATATATAATTAAATATAATATTAAGATTTAATTATATTTGAAATAATTTTCAGATAAATTAAAAATAAGATAATTATTTTTTTTATACACACATATAAGACTAACGTTATAATATATTATAGTTTGAAAATGTTTTCTAACATATATATAAGTTTTAAATTTTTTTATTATAATTAAATTAATATGTTTTGAATAATATTATTTTAAAAATTTATATGAAAGCTAAATGCATTTAATATTTAGATTTTGATATTCTATACCTAGGGAATTTTTTTGCACTATTTAATTATCTAAATTTTAAGATTCTATGTAAATTAATATATTGATGATGAATTGAGTTAAGAAAATATTTATAAAAATATAGATTGATGTACTCTATATATTGAAAATGAATTTTCAAATCTATTATGATTATATATATTCTAAATATTTTCCAAATAAATCATATGAATAAATAGATCGTAACATTTCAGTCATATAATAACATAAAATGAAGGCATATAAATGGACTCACCTAAAATCAATACTTAAAGTTAAGGGTGAACCTAAGGGTAGGAGGTATATTTGTTAAAATCAGGTAATTTTTAAATGAAGATATATTTGTTAAAATTAAATAATTTTTGTACAAAGGGTATACTTGTGAGTCTTAAAACTTAAAGGGCGTGTTTGATGCGCTGTATAGCGCTGCGTTGTATAGCATTAAGAAATTATACTGCGTTTGGTGCGTGACTGTATAGTATAACGCGAGTACTGTAGCGATACTGTAGCGGGTACTGTAGCGGTACTATTTACATAAAAGTTGAGTGTTTTTATACCAAGCCTACCTATGGTATAACACCGTATAAGCTTATTTTTGTCTCAATCTTCACTAATAAATACAAAAAAATTATATAAATTAAATATTTATATATTTATATAATTAATAAATAATTTATTAAATATTTAAATAAATAAAAAATTTAATAATTAAATTTTTATTTTAGAAATAATTTTAATTATTATTTAAATTTATTTTATATTTAAATTAAATGTTTCATATTATAATTTTTTTGGGTTTTTATCTAAAACAACAATGTTCTATCAAACATAGTATAGTATTATATTTTATCTAATCTTATTCTATACTATTCAATCCAATCCAATCCAAATAAATTTATGCTATCCTATACAATGTTATACAGCGCATCAAACATACCCAAAGAGTGTAATGAGTATTCGAATTTTCAGTAGGGGTCCGAGCCCTCCGATCAACCATGGGTCTGCCAATGCCAGAGGATATCAAAATTAATTTTTGCACAATAATTGGAACATGACACCATGTATCCATGACCGTTTATCACTTTCATAAGTTTATGACTGATTATAAAAAGAAATCCAATCTCAAACTAGAGGATGAGGATGCCCAAAAAATCTTGAAAAGTCTAAAGCACCTCGACATCTTCCACCGAAGATGACGCTTCCTTTCAATATCTCCTTGGCGACCTTAACACTCCTTCCCTTCGGAGGTAATTGTCCGATGCTGGCTACATTTATCATTATTTCACTGGTTATTGTCACTTCCCTAATTTTATTTCAATGTGTCTACGTGCACCCACGACACGGAAAACTTAATATATAATTGAAGCCTTTTTTTACAATATATATCAAAGCATTTTGCTAAAAATCTGGCAAAAAGGGCATTCTTGGCCCACCTTTGTTGCCTTGCCGTCAAGATAACTTGAAGCATAAAAAAACAGCATATCTTTTTCCTATGCGGCAAGAAAAGAAGAGGGACGGAATAAAGTAAATCTACATTTCCTATATTAAGACATGTATTTAAGAAAACAAAATTAAAATGTTATTATAAATATAAAAAATCAAAATTTATGTTTTGATCTTTGTTTAAGCACAAATTCTTACCTTGTGGATGCCATTCCGAAGAATATTGATTGTGTTTATATATCTTTATCTGGACACTAATTAAAAACAACAAAAAACACACCAGACCCAAATTCACCATCTGCAAAATCTCTTTCTCAGCCGGTTACTTATTATGTCAAAGGCAAAGCAGTGTTTGATCAACTTCCGCCCCCTTTTCAATAGAATTTTCAAAACCTGCAGGCTGGCTAAACCTGCAGATGATATCAAAAATAAATTCTGTCTCCCTTTCAAGAGAGTTTTCAAAATCATCGGGGTTGCAAAACCTGCAGAAGATGCCAAAAACAAATTCTGTTTCCATTTCAAGAGAATTTTCAAAATCAGGATGGCTCAACCTGCAGATGACATCAAAGAAATCTTTGCCCGATACTCAGAAAATGGCATCATGACCATTGATCACTTGCACAGGTTTTTGACAGAACATCAAAAAGAATACAATGCCACCAAAGAGGATGCCCAACAAATCTTCAATAGTATCAAGCACCGTAACAGTATCTTCCAACGAAGAGGCCTCAATCTTGATGCCTTCTTCCGATATCTCCTTAGTGACCTTAATACTCCACTTCGTTCTGAGGTAATATCATCAATAGCATTTCATTGTTGGGATGTAATGATCAACTCAGAATAGAATTTGGGAGAAAAATTACTTGTATTAACAGAGAAAATTGTATTACAAGATTTATACAAAAACTCCCCTAAAATTTCTGGAGCTCTCCTGGCTCTCTCTCTGAATCCTAAACTCTCTGGTTTAGACTCTGGACTCTCTCTGGAATCTCTGTGATGCATAAACAAGGCAGAATTCGTCCCATATTTATAGGAAAAATTCTGCATACAAATTCAAATCAAATTTGGCTACTTCCTTTGATTTTCAAAATTGGAGGTGCCTAACAAATTTGACTCTAAATGCATTCACATGGGAGGGATTCTGGAAGCCATGCATGTCATGCATGAGCTCAGCAGAATTCTAGAACTCATGCATGTCATGCATGAGCTCATCAATTCTCCCCCTCCATCCCATGTGAAAGGGAGTAACAACAAAAGTAATTAGACAGCTTCTAATCCAACTATGTCTCTGCATAGTTCTAGCTTGTCTCTGGTGACCACTTTTGTTAACATGTCGGCTGGATTCTCTTTAGTATGGATCTTCACTAGTTTCAACAGGTGCTTGTCCATCACCTCTCGTATCCAATGATAGCGGATGTCGATATGCTTCGTTCGAGAATGGTACACTGAATTCTTGCTCAAATCTAGAGCACTTTGACTGTCACAGTGTACTCTATACTCCTTTTGCTCAATCCCAAGTTCTTGGAGAAACCGCTTCAGCCACAACATTTCTTTTCCAGCTTCCGCTGCGGCAATGTATTCTGCCTCTGTCGTGGATAGCGCAACACAATTCTGTAGTCTTGACTGCCATGAGACAGCTCCCCCTGCAAAAGTGTAAACAAAACCTGATGTAGATTTTCTACTGTCAGGTTCGCCGGCCATATCTGAATCTGTATAGCCTTCCAAGATTGGATCAGCTCCCCCGTAACACAAGCATATCTTCGAAGTACCTTTAAGGTATCTGAGAATCCACTGGACTGCCTCCCAATGTTCTTTCCCTGGATTGGAAAGAAATCTGCTCACGACTCCGACAGCATGAGCAATATATGGCCTTGTACACACCATGGCATACATCAAACTTCCTACAGCAGAAGAATAGGGCACCGATGCCATGTCCTCTATCTCTTTCTTGGATGAGGGACATGATCTCTTGCTCAGCTTGAAATGATTAGCCAGTGGTACACTAACTGGCTTAGCACCTTCCATGTTGAACCTTTGGATCACACGTTCAACATATTTTTCTTGAGACAGCCATAATTTCTTTTGTTTCCTGTCTCGACGAATGTACATTCCCAAGATTTGCTGAGCTGGTCCCAAGTCCTTCATATCGAAGGTTTTTGATAGTTCATTCTTCAGCTGCTTTATTCTTGTTTCATCTTTTCCGACGATCAACATGTCGTCCACATATAACATTAATGCAACAAAGTCTCCACCTGGAATTTTCTGAAAGTAGACGCATTGGTCTGCAGCGGTTCTTTTGTACCCATGACTCACCATGAAGGAGTCACACTTCTTGTACCATTGCCTTGGTGCTTGTTTGAGGCCATACAAGCTCTTTTTGAGCTTGCACACGAGGTATTCCTTTTCTGGAACCTCGAACCCTTCTGGCTGCTCCATGTAGATTTCTTCATGCAAGTCTCCATGAAGAAATGCTGTCTTCACATCCATCTGTTCAAGCTCCAAATCAAGACTTGCTGTTAATCCGAGGATGACGCGGATTGAGGACATTTTTACTACCGGTGAGAATATTTCATCAAAGTCAATTCCTTTCTTCTGAAGGAATCCTTTTTACCACCAATCGGGCTTTGTGCTTTATCACCTTTCCTGTTCCATCTTTCTTGAGCTTGAATACCCACTTGTTCTTCAGTGCCTTCTTTCCGTCTGGGAGTTTGACCAGTTCATAAGTTTTGTTCTTCTCTAGAGAATTCATTTCATCTTGCATTGCATGCAGCCATCGTTCTTTGTCTGGATAAGATAAAGCTTCATGAAAGCTTTCTGGCTCCCCCTCATCAGTAAGCAGTGTGTACTCTGATTCCGGATATCTCCTAGACGGAATCCGACCTCGCTCAGATCGTCGTAGCTGAGGTTCTTCATTTCCAGGAGGTACAGCAGCTTCGATAGGTGATTGTGGCTCCCCCGGCTCAGCAATCTCTTCATTTTCTTCCTCCTGATCTGCTTCTGGAAATTCGTCTGGTACCTCGTCATTTCTTGTAGCATTTGGTGTTGGGGTAGAATCTGCAACAATATCTGGGGCACTGCTAGTTGGATTTGTAGATATTGTTGTCTTTTCAGCGTCTTCATATGTTTGGTCTTCGTGAAATACGACATCTCTGCTCCGGATGACTTTCTTTTCTTTGGGATCCCATAATCTGTATCCGAATTCTTCATCTCCATAACCGATGAAGATACATGGAACAGTTCTTGCCTCGAGCTTCTGTCTGAGCTCCTTGGATACATGTACGAAGGCTAAACAACCAAACACTTTCAAATGATTATAGGAGGGCTTTTTGTTAGACCATACCTTTTCTGGAATCTCGAAGTTCAGTGGTGCCGATGGTGCTCTGTTGATTAAGTAACAGGCGGTGCGAACTGCCTTCCCCCAGAATGGCTTGGGTAACTTAGCCAATCTGAGCATGCTTCTGACTCGTTCCATGATGGTTCGATTCATCCTCTCAGCCACTCCATTGTGTTGTGGTGTGCGTGGGACTGTTCTTTCATGTCGAATGCCATATCTTCGACAGTAGACATTGAACTCTCTGGAGGTATACTCGCCTCCGTTATCTGATCGAAGGCATTTTAATTTCTTACCCGTTTCACGTTCTACCATGGCGTGAAACTCCTTGAACTTCTCCAGAACTTCATCCTTCGTCCTGAGGAAATTAACCCACACTTTCCGAGATGCATCATCAATAAAGGTCAAGAAATACCTTTTACCGCCTAAGGACTCGACTTCGAGAGGTCCGCATACATCACTGTGTACTAGCTCCAATAGCTTTGATTTCTTCACTGATGAGGAGCTGAATGACACCCTCCGTTGTTTCCCATACAAACAATAGTCGCAAGGATGAGACGCTGCATCCTTGGAAACAGTGATCAGCTTCTTTTTCTGAAGGGTTGATAAACCCTTTTCACCCATGTGACCGAGCCTTTTATGCCACAAATCTAGAGGTACCATGTGCTCTGCTACATGAAGGCTCTCTCCGTTTATCTTTACATGAGTCCTGTAAAGATTGTCACATAATTTACCTCGAGCAACCACCATGACCCCTTTCAACATCTTCCATGTACCGTTGGTGAAGCAGCTCTCATAACCTTGCTGATCAAAGGCTTTTACCGAGAGCAAATTGAGTCGAAGATCTGGCACATGACGAACGTCTTTCAAAGTTATTTTGCATCCGACGTTCGTTAGGAATTGAATATCACCAATTCCCATGATTTTGGCGGTGCTGTTGTTTCCCATCTTCACTATCCCAAAGTCTCCTGCTTTGTACGTGGTGAAGATTTCTCTGCAAGGAGTGACGTGGCAGGAAGCTGCTGTGTCAATGACCCATTCTACTCCTTGATCTGCTGTGTGGAAGCACGTCTCTTCTGCACAGATGGTTACATCTTCTACCACTGTAACTCGTGGTTCTTCGCTGCTTTGTGCCTGTGAACTCTCCTGGTTCTGCTTCCGAAGACTGCGACAATTTCTCTTCAAATGTCCCTCTTTGCCACAGTTGTAGCACTTGTATGTGGGTCTCCGCCCATCTGATGACCTGCCCCTTGATCTGCCTCTGCTTTTGCTTCTACCTCTTCTCCAGTCTTCACCTCGAGACTGTCTTCCTCGATTCTCTGTGATGTAGGCTTCATCTTGACTGGCGCCTGCATCTTTTCTTCTTGCCTCCTCGTTCATTAAGGCATCCTTAACCATTGATAGGGTAAGTCTGCCTCCGGGTGCTGAATTACTGATGGAGACCACTAGTGTCTCCCATGAATCTGGAAGGGAACTGAGAAGTAGAAGTGCTTGTTCCTCGTCTCCAAGCTGTAACTCGACTGCTGTCAACTGATTCACCAAGTTCTGGAACTCACTTGTATGTTCTGCTACAGGAGTTCCGCTCCGCAACTTCAAGTTTACAAGCCGTCTCATCAGGATGGCTTTGTTCCGTGCTGACTTGGCTTGATACATACTCTCTAATTTTTTCCATAGAGTATATGCATCTGTTTCTTTGGCTACATGGTGGAAGACACTATGATCGATCCATTGTCTGATCTGACCGATGCATTTTCTGTTAATTTTCTTCCACTCTGCCTCTTTTTCTGTCTCAGGTCTCTGCCCTTCAAATTCTATAGGATCATATAGGTCCTTACAACTAAGGAGATCCTCCATCCTGGGTCTCCATAGTGTGTAATTTGTAGCAGTCAATTTTATCATGGCTCCGGATGATTCTTCCATTTTAGAATAATTAATTCACTAAAATGGAAATTGAATTTCAAAAAACCGAGCCCACCGTTACGTCCGGAACGGTCAAATTAGGTGGAATAGCCTCTTCCGGGGCTCAAAAATTCTTTTTATACAATAAATACTAAGCTTGGAAACTTTAAGGACTAAACTGAAATTTCTTAAGGGCTAAACTGAAATTTCAGAAACTAAAAGGGGGCACAAGTTATTCTCCAGAACTACAGGGGCCAAACTGATATTTTCTAGGGACTGAAATGTAAATTTCATAAACTCAGGGGGTCAAAATGTAAGTACCCGGAAATACAGGGGCCAAAATGTAATTTTCCATGATTTGCTGACGTGTCATATGGGGTCCACAGTGCTGACGTGGCTCTGACGTGGCGTGCTGACGTATCAGATGGGGTCCACAGTGCTGACGTGGCTTGATGACGTGTCCGGATGACGTGGCTTGCTGACGTGGCTATCTGCTGACGTGGCTTGCTGACGTGGCGAAAAGGTCGCTGACGTGGCTGATGACGCGGCGCTGACGTGGTCGTCTTCTTCCTTGGAATGGCGCGTGCAGCGCGTGGGGCGAGTGACGCCCACTCGCAGACCAGGTCGGAGGCGCGTGCGGCGCGTGCGGCTTCTCTGGATGTCGGATCGGTCGCCGGAAAATTGCAGAATGATCAGGACGTCGTCACGAACACACTGGACACTTCAAATTCGAAATTCGATGACTTTCCGAAAAATCGAAATTTTCCAGAAACAGGGGACAAATTTTCTCTGAATTTTTCCTTTCTGTTCTGACGTTCCAGGAGCTCAACCTGGCTCTGATACCACTTGTTGGGATGTAATGATCAACTCAGAATAGAATTTGGGAGAAAAATTACTTGTATTAACAGAGAAAATTGTATTACAAGATTTATACAAAAAACTCCCCTAAAATTTCTGGAGCTCTCCTGGCTCTCTCTCTGAATCCTAAACTCTCTGGTTTAGACTCTGGACTCTCTCTGGAATCTCTGTGATGCATAAACAAGGCAGAATTCGTCCCATATTTATAGGAAAAATTCTGCATACAAATTCAAATCAAATTTGGCTACTTCCTTTGATTTTCAAAATTGGAGGTGCCTAACAAATTTGACTCTAAATGCATTCACATGGGAGGGATTCTGGAAGCCATGCATGTCATGCATGAGCTCAGCAGAATTCTAGAACTCATGCATGTCATGCATGAGCTCATCATTCATTTCAAGGTCTTCGTCGTTCTGTGACGGTATGATCTGCATCATTAATTTCTTCGTTATCGTCACTTAATTAACTTTTGTAAATAATTTAATGGAGCTAGGTGCACCATGACATGTATGCTCCATTATCTCATTACCATATGTACACAAGCTGCATCAACTTGACTGGAGATCAACTCAATAGAGCAGCTAGCAGCATTGATACTATTGTAAAGGCTCTCCGAAGGGGTGTACGAGTAATTGAATTGGATCTGTTGCCCACTGGTGTGGAGGTTTCCCATGAAATGTACGAGTTTATTTCCTTTCTTTTTTACCAAAGTATTAATTTCGCCATCATATATTTAGAAGCTATGTTGATTATCTTATAACTTCATAAGAATTTAGAACTAGTGCCATGTCTTCAACTTTAATTTACTCTTCCCTAAAGCTACTCTACTTGTTTTATATATGCTTAATTTACTGTACGTGAAACCAAATATTCTTATTATGTAATTTGAAGGAAAAAAAGTTGTAGTATAATATTTAAGGATAAAATGTTGTTAAGAATTGCAGGATGACATTGACTTCTCCGGTGGATCTTAACAAATGCTTGTGTGCTATTAAGGATAATGCATTCATTGCTTCTGAATATCCTGTTATTATAAATTTTCAAGACCAGCTAATTGATCCAAACTGCCAGGATGAAATTGTCAAGGTAAACATAACTTGTCTTCTGGATTATACTAATTTTTTGGTTAATATACATGTAATTTCTCCTGACTGCAAGAGTTGTGTTAATTGTAGATGGTAACAAAAACGTTCGAAGGCATGCTATATTACCCTAATTATTCAGATAAATTTCCCTCACTAAATTCCTTGAAGAGAAGAGTTCTGATTTCAATCACCAAACTACCAAAAGTAAGACCTTAATTCCCTTGCGCCTTGAAAGGAAAGAAGGATTACGCTTAGTGTTCCATACAATGGTTTGCATATGGAGATCAGTTTGTATATGTCTAACATTATATTTTTGTCACTCATTTTTATACAACAATCAGCTAGACAACGGAAAACTCTTCCTTGAAGAGGAAGATGAGGAGAAAGCTGCTTCTGAGTTTAGGAAACTGATTGCCATCCACACAATCAAATTGAAAGGTGGATCAGACCTTTGGCCAACACTTCTCTGCAGCAAAGTGAATCGTCTTAGCATTACTCACAAACAGCTTCCCGATTGGAGAGATGAAAGTCTAGAAAATATAGGTAACTGGAGAAGGTACATAACTTTCAATTTCAGTATGTACAGAGTATTTCCTAAGTTAATTTACACACGGTCAAATTAGTCTATTCAACGTTGCTTGATTTTATCCATCCTTTGATGAAATAATAAGATTTTTCTAACATATGAATCATCAACATTTTTTATTTCTTAATCTAGATTCACTCAGTCGAATATATTGAGTGTATATCATAATGACCTGTGCGTTGGTTCATCAAACTACAATCCTTATTGGTGGTGGTTGTATGGAGCTCAAATGGTTACAATGAATATGCAGGTTTGCCAACTTATTCTTAGGGTAAAAAGAGTGGTAATTATGATTTAAACTTTTATAATATCAATTGATTTTTATTTACAATCTTCATTCAGGTATTTATAAAATATCAATTGATTATTATTTACAATATTCTTCATTTATTTATTTATATTTATAAGTAATTTTAGTTTTTAAAATATAGATATCTTAAATTAGTAACCCCAATTAGTCAAAGATGTCACATATCCATTAACTCTCACCCAAAACTTAATGATAGAGTTTAAGATAGTGTCAGGGCAGAATTGTCAATTATCTCTTGCATATATTTCTCTTTCCTTCTTCCTTCCCTTCCCTCAACACATCATAATGCCAACCAAACCAAAAACAGATTCCTGATTCTTCTAGTGCTTTAATTAAATGGAATTTTCCGTGTTTGATGGTAGTGATTGTTCGATTTTTAGCTGTGTATGTGAGTTATTGTTGATGAATATATAGGATAGGGTATAAAGATTACAGTGATGCTTGTTGGTGGCGTTTGACATTCACTAGCCATCGATGACACTTAAGCGGCAAGAGCCATGGTGCCACCCGAACAAAACATGTATTCTACTTGAGGCATTCGGGTCAGCCTAATGATGGTGGGCTGGGCTTTGCAGAAAAAGGGAGCCCTTGGTGTTTAATGTGTTCTAAACATGCGGTTGTAGCGGTATATGTGGTGGTTTGTTTTTTCCCTTTCAAGTTCTATTCGGAAATTTTTGTGATGATTTTTTTTCTTCTTAATTTTTTATTGCGCTTCTGTGACTTTGCGGTTTGGCAGTTAGTGTCTAATTCAGCGGTATATATGTTACCATCTTTAAGTTTATCCCATTAGATAGGGACAGTACTGGATGAATAATATTTGAGGTTGAGGGCAAAAATTATTATATAAAATTTTCATTTACTATATTAAAAATATTAATAAATTTTATTAAGAATTTAAATTATTTAATCCGTTAATTTTAATCTATATTTAATATCTTTTTATGAGAGAGAGTTGGTATTACATGTCTAATTGCTATTCAATATTCGAAGTTACTTTATTTGTTTTGCATAATTATTTCATTATTGGTTAATTTCGTGAGTATTGGTTGTTCAATCAATTTATTTTTACTATCATCATTTTTATTGTTTTGAGAAATTTATCAAGACTTTTTAAGCTGTCAACTAATTTTTCTTAATTCAATATTGTTTACTTATTTAAGTTTTGCCAACCTAAAATCATCCTTTCTATTAGATAGGCCTAAAATTGAAACTCATTAACATTAAAAATCAGTATTTGATGAATAAAATAACAACAACAACAAAAATAATGGTAATTTCAAAATAATAAAAAATGCAATGTGATTAGAACTTGAAATGACATGATGTAGTATTATTAGATGAGTAGTTACTCTATTATTCATTACAACTGTTCTCCATTCATTGCCATTTTTAACTTTTTTATCGATATTTTGTCAACTCAATTTAGAATTGGTTGTATGAAATGATTGTATATGTAGCATTTTTTTTTATTTTTGAAATAAAAAAGTATCTAATAATTGTTTTTGGGGCTTAAAGAATTAAGAAAAGCATTTGAGAGCCTTAATAATTTGAGCGACAAACGAAGATGACCTCCCAATGTCCCATATCTCTTTTCATATTTCTCTTCACGGGCAGTGTTACGTACTTGTAATCTTTGACCAAATTAAGTGGCTTCTTAAAAATATGGGTTGAGTGAATGAGATGGAGAAATTTAAATTTGAGCAATTTAAATTTGAGCCTTAAACTGCAAGGAGAAGGTTGAGGTCGGGTAAATGGGAGGAATAGCTCCATCATGGATCTAATTGTTTGAGCTTAGGATAATTTCCTTAATTACTGAAATAACAATTTAAATCTTGCCTGCTTTTGATCTATGTCTTGTATATGTTCTTTACATTTTGAGCTCCTTGTCACCTAACAGCAAACTGGGAAGTATCTTTGGATTATGCAAGGAATGTTTAGAGCTAATGGTGGCTGCGGTTATGTGAAAAAACCATTAGTTGTGTTGGAAGATCCACATAATTATATTTATAAAGGGGGCAAGTCTAGAGCTTTGAAGGTGAATGAACTTTTACATGCAATACCCTATATATGATGTATTTCCTTTCTTTAATGCGAATGAAAATCCATGTGATTGCAGATTAAAATCTACCATGGAGAAGGTTGGCATTTGGATTTTCCCCACACTGCCTTTGATCGATATTCTTCACCTAACTTCTTCGTTAAAGTAAGTTATATAATAAATACTACAAATTATATATTAGATATCTTAAGTAATATTATATTGAGTTTCGCCCTTAATCTTTTTAAGTAGTATATATCTTAATATATTATTATAAGAGAGGTTGTGAAATTGGTTTAGTCCTGACCACCTTAAACTAGAGAACTTTTTAAAAAGCTTAATGTGAATGTTAAGCACTATCACAGCAAAATTATATGTTGTGAGCAGTAAAATAAATAACTTTGTTGCAGATTCGAATTAATGGACACCCAATTGATGAAAAAAAGACGGAAACAAAACCAGTTATGAACCAGTGGGTACCAAATTGGAACGAGGAGTTTGAATTCAAAGTGTATTTTTCTGAATTTGCTGTGCTTCGTATTAAAGTCTTAGAATACGACAAAACTAGAAAACTTGACTTTGTGGCCCAAACGTCGTTACCTGTATCAGAGTTGAAAAATGGGATCCGAGCAGTCTCATTGTATAATAAAAATGGAGATAAACACAAGCATATAAGGCTTCTTATGCGCTTTGAGTTACAATTTCTTAACTTGTAAATTGAGTTTGATACATAAAGCCTTCAATTTTTTCCTTGGCTCGAGAATAGCGGATCTTTTTAAATTGAGTTTAATCTGTAAGTGTTCTTTTGTTAACATTTGGAAGTTTTGATGTACATAACTAAGTTCATAAAATCTTCTGCCACATCAATGTTATAGGGTACTAAACGCCACTTATTGCATTTAGTGGTTTCACATTCTAAGCAATGAATTTTGTCATATTCCATATTCTAATCTAAGTGTAAATTGGATTAATAAACTTTTAATCTAATTCAATCCTTAAAATATATTGAAATCCAATTTTATCCAATAATATTTCATTATTCATACCACCACATATTATAATAAAAAGTATCATCTAAAATTAGATAAAAATAAAATTGAAAAAACAATTTTATTGTGAGAATTAATAATTAGATCTTGGTTCTTTAAGTTAATTACATAAATTACGACACATTCTAAGGTTTTATGAAAAAATTACATATGAAATAAAATTAATATAAGAAAATCAAAGTAATAAATACTTAAAAATCATATGACACTAACAAGTGATATTTCAACATTTTGTATATGAAAATTTTTTGTATGTAAATTTTATAAGGTTGCATTACTCATCCATAAAAATATATCTTTTTTTTAATTAGTTGGATAATACCAATTTTATTGGTTTCTCCAAGAAAAAAATCTAATTACATTATATTTTACAAAATTGAATAGAATTAAATCAATTACTTAAAAACAAAACAATCAAGATTGAATCGGCTGGTTTGGTTGGACTAATTGGATTTTGAACATCTGTGAACACAAGTTTCTTTCACCAAAATACACATTTTGTTTAATTGCTCGGGGAACCGAATTAAACTTATAAGCTAGTCATTATCGCCAACACTAAGAATGTGAAATATGATTTTTTATTAAAAAATTATATATTGTAATGGCAAATTAGCTCAACTTATTTTCTATTTCTTCACAAGGAAAAGTTTAAGAACAGTATGCCTGCTGTCCTCAAATCTTAATGCAATCCACGCCAAAACGGTACAAGGAATAATATTGAGAAGCAACCGGAGGTGCGCATAAAAAGTAGGAAAGTTGAATGATATATTTTGCTCATAAAATTGGCAAGATGGACATTCTTGCCCAAACTTCACTGCCACGAAGAATCCTTAAACCAAAGAAAAGCAATCTCTTGCCTCTCTACCAAGAAAAAGCTCTAAAAGAGATGGATTTAATATGATAACGCTAGTTTGTTTCACATTCTTTATTTAAAAAAAAAAGAAAAAAAAAGAAAAGAAAAAAGAGACCTGGAATGTGAATTTTCCAGCTTCCTTGAGAGAAGTGCATAAGCACAAATTCTCACTTTGTGGTGACGCCATTCCTGAGAGTGTCCATTCTTTATATCTGCAAAACTGATTATATATCTTTTCAATTTGTTTGTCATCTGAGATTGCATCATTATTGTCACTAGTTATACCTTTTGTTGATTTCAAATGATCTAGGCACACCACGACATGGATGCTTCATTGTCACATTACTATTTGTACACAGCCCATAACTCCTACTTAACTGGAAATCAACTCAGCAGCATAGCAGCGGTGATCCTATTATAAAGGCACTAAAGAAGGGTGCACGAGTAATTGAATTGGATATATGGCCAAATTCGGACAAAACTGGTGTGGAAGTTTGCCATGGAACTTGAATCTTTCGCACATAACAGTGGAGTGGCTGAACCGATTCCTGGCTGAAGTTCAGGGCCATGGACATGGCGAGTCGTCAATGGGAGAAGCAGAATAGATTGTGGAACAGGTTCTGCATAGATGGTACTATATTACAAAGTTCACCAGGCACAATCTTACCCTTGAAGATTTTCACCATTACTTGTTCTCCACGGATCTCAATCCTTTTTATGCTTCTCGATGTCAACTTGTGATAATACAATCTTTTCTATCTGTTAAAGATTTCCAAGAAAGCAATTATAGGAAGTATTCTTCATTGTTTGATCATTGTAGCTTTCCCGATTAATGAAACATTGGCATGGCGTAATGCGTTAATATGTTCTAATTACTTTCATTTTTCCAAAGATATGAGAGTTCCTTCGTCACATTATTTCATATTTACGGGGCATAATTCATATTTGACTGGAAACCAGTTGAGTAGCGACAGCAGAGACGTCCCAATCATAAGGCGCTGCAGAGAGGTGTGAGAGCGATAGATTTCATGGAAGATAAACAAGCTCACGTCCAGACTACTAAGTCAACCCAAGGCAGAAGAGTTCTGCAGTGAAACCTTCTATCTTGTATTGAGTTGATTTTTCCTAGAACTTTTGTTTCCTTTCCTCTGACAACATTATTTTGATGAATTGCATTTGTGAATGAATATAGGACCTTGAGAACGCCTGCACAACTGATTAGACGCTTGATCAGATCGATTAAGAGCATGCCTTTGTTGCATCTCCATACCCTGTTATAATAACTCTCGTCAGACCACCTGACCCCAAATCTTCAAGCAAAAGTAGCTCAGAAGCAGCATTTTCCTTGTGAAATCTACTGTTACCATGAAATTTCATCTTACTAGTTGATTCTCAAAATACATTTGCATTAACTATTCCTGAACTGGCTTAGCTTCGAGTTGAAGTTCATCAATACAACATGTCTGAGAAAGATGCTGAGTTATTTGTATTATTCAAAAAGTTAATAAGAATGAACGCGCTGATCACTTGCCAATCTGTGAAGCAGGTTGGCATGGCTGGAGTACCAGCTGATAAGACAATGAAGATTAAAAAAAAAAAAGTGGACAATTGGACACCTATTTGGGATGAGGAATATACATTTGCATTAACTATTCCCGAGCTGCCTTTGCTTCGAGTTGAAGTTCATGAGTACAATATATCTGAGAAGGATGATTTTGCTGGCCAAACTTGTCTGCTTGTGTTTCAATTGAGACCAGGCATCTACACATTCCCCCTATTTGATCGCAGGGGAGACACTTGAGATTTGGATAAATAAATTCTCCTTAGCTTAATTGCCATAGGGAAGAAGTCACCTTTATCTATATACTGGGTACTGGTACAATACCAGGTTGCCTTGTATTACAGGAAGACATGAGAACCAATAGGAATCCTTCATCTGTCTATGTCTAGAAGCTGGTGGAAATGCCAGCACACAGGTTTCCAACTAATCCTGAGCTAGTAGAAATGCCAGCGCACCAGTTTGTAACTAATCCTGAGTGAAGAATAATTAGCAGAGAATTTAATCAATATAACAGTAACCAATCTTGCTAACAGACTTAACAGACTTGTTACTGGAAATAATTAAGAAGCTGGTAGGAGCTACTTAATGTACTGACTTAACACCCCCCCTCAAGCTGGAGGGTATTTCTATGACTCCAAGCTTGGATTGGAAGAACTGAAGCTGTGGTGTCCTTAAAGCCTTTGTCAGACAATCGAAAACTTGATCACATGAAGGAACATAGCAGACCTCAAGCAAGTTTTGTAGGACTTTATCCCTGACAAAGTGAATGTCAATTTCAATATGTTTTATCCTGGCATGATGTACTAGATTAGAAGCAAGGGCACTTGCACTAGTATTATCGCACCAGGTTGTAGGACACTGACTGGATGGAAAGTTCACTAAGAAGAGACTGCAGCCAAGTGATTTCAGCAACTACTGATGCCAGTGCCCGATATTCTGATTCTATACTGGATCTTAAAACCTCTGCTTGCTTCTTAGATTGCCAGGAAACCAGTGTGTTACTAAGGAAAACACAATATCCTTCAATGGATTTCCTGTCTTCGATGCTACATGCCCAATCAGCATTTGAGAAACTAGTGATGCTCGTTGTCACAAGGTTTGATATGAAGACTAAAAGAAATCGTGGCTTTGCGATACCTTAGTATCCTCTTCACTCATTTCCAATGGTCTGTGTTGGGAGCTTGAAGTGACTGACTAAGCTTATTAACTATATAAGCAATGTCAGGTCTTGTGTGAGATAAATATTGTAGAGCTCCCAAGGTGCTTCTATAGAGAGTAGAATCATGGAATGGAGTCAAGTCTTCCTCTGATGATAGTTTCTAATTGAGTACTGCTGGAGTATGACAGCCTTTCAAATGGTCAAATTGAGTTTCTGCAGTAAGTCAGTGATGTACTTAGCTTGACTCAAGTAAATTTCTGAAGTATCTCTCCTTACTTCTATGCCAAGAAAGAAGTGCAATTCTCCAAGATCTTTGACAGCAAACTTTTTGTTTAATTCAAGAATGAGTCCTTGACATAACTTAGGATTGTTTCCAGTTATAAGAATATCATCTACATAAACAAGTATGTAGATCACATCTTTTTTATCCTTGAGAACAAAAAGGGAAGAATCAGATTTAGAGTTCGTGAAGGCCCATTCCAAAATAGTGACTTTTAACTTGTCTAACCAGGCCCTGGGTGCTTGTTTTAACCCATAGAGAGCCTTGTTGAGCCTGCATACGTGTATTGGTTTTGTAGGATCCATATAACCTTTAGGTTGTTTCATGAAGACTGTCTCTTCTAGATTGTCATTCAAGAAGGCATTGTTGAAGTCTAATTGCCTCACTTCCCAATTTTGTGACACATCCAAAATTAGAATTACTCTTATTGTTGCAAGTTTGAATACTAGACTATATGTTTCAGTATAGTCTATGCCTAGGGTCTGTTGGAATCCCTTTGCCACTAATCTGGCCTTGTGTTTATGAATTGAGCCATCACTATTTAGTTTGATCTTAAAAATCCATTTGTTTCCAACCATGCTGCAATATGGTGAATAAGGTACTAGTGTCCATGTGACATTCTTGATTAAAGCATTGAATTCATCATCCATTGCCTTTTTCCAGACTACTGACTTCAAGGCTTCATTGACTGTTACAGGTATAAGAAAAGAGTTATGTAGTTCAAGGTTATAAATTTTTGGTTTGAAGATTCCCATCTTTGACCTTGTAACCATAGGATGACAAGAGGATGTGGGATTGACATGAGGTAATTCTATTGGAGTACCATCAGTTTCATTCAGGTTGGGAGTGATTTCTTGTTGAGTCTGAGATGAGGTTGATGAATTCTCGGATGAGTGGGAAGAATTAGTGTTGGGATCTGGATTGGCTTGAGGAGATGCTTGTACTATTGCATCAGGAGAGTTGGGAGGAACTTTTCTGCTGGGTAATTCAATAGACCTTTGTGGTTCAGTTTGAAACCTTAGAGGAGACCACCTATTAAGAAGTGGAAAGATCATACCAGATTGAGTTGAATTGGGTGTTTGTGACACATGACTTTCTCTAAAGTTCAGGAAACCGTTTTTGAAGGGAAACTCCGACTCATTGAATGTTACATGTCTGGAAATGTAGACTCTCCCAGTAGGACTTAAGCAGTTGTAGCCTTTATGGGAGTCACTATATCCTAAGAAGACATACTTTGTGAAATGAAATTGGAACTTTTGTGTATGATATGGGCTCAGGTAAGGAAAGCAAGAACATCTAAATGTTTTTAAGAGTTTATAATCTGGTTTTTGGTTGAAAACTTTCTCCCAGGGAGATAAATTATTCAACACTGGTGTTGGGAGCCTATTGATTATCCAAACTACTGTATGGAAGGCTTCCCACCAGTATTTCAAAGGCATGTTAGCTTGTGCCAGCATTGTCAGTCCTACTTTTACTATATGTCTGTGCAGTGGCGACCGAATAATTTTATGTTAGAGGGGGCATCTTTTATTATTTTAAAATTATTGTTAAAAAAACCTCAATAGTACAAAAAATTGTTTAAAAAAAAGAATAGATATAGACATATAGAAGACATAATAAATCTTATCTTTCAAAATTAAAAAATCCTAATATAATGAATCAAATTATAAAATACTAATACTTTATAATTTATTTTAAAAATGCATATTAGTTGTCATTGACAAGCATTTATATTTAAAAACTGTTGCATAATTACTTCATTATCATGTATGAAAAATTTTTTATTTATAATCCTATATTAGCATTATAATTCAAAATTTGAGTTATACATTTGAAATTTGCAAACAAACCTTTACATTAATTTCAAAATAACTTTGTATTGAATTATTAATATTTTTCTTAAATATGATGATGTCAACTTAGAAAAGAATTTTTTTAAATATCTCTTCAGATTTTTTCCTCAAAAATCATTAATTTATAATAACTATTAAATTTTACTCAAAAAGACTGTAAATGCATAAAAATAATAAAAAGACTCGATCAATCATAATTTTTGTTTTTAAAAGACGTTCACTAATTTTTATACTAATTAGGACATATAAATTATAAAGAGAAAGAAATAATACAAATATGATATATAGTATTGTTATAGAGATATAAGTTTGATAGAGTACTAGTTTAAAAAAGAAAGAAAGGGAAACAATTTAAAAACTATTTTTCAAGAAGGGTGTAATTGTAAACTATGAGCAATAAAGGACTACATTGAATTTTCAAAGTTTCAGAAGGGGCCCAGGCCCCCCCTGGTTTCCTTCTTAGGTCTGCTTCTGTGTCTGTGTTTTCTCTCTACCTTGCCTTGTTATTCATGAGTGTATGGACAGGCTATCGTAGATTTAATCCCATGATTTTTAAGAAATTTAGCAAGTGGTCTGTATTCCCCTCCCCAATCTGATTGAATGCATTTTATTGATCTTTCAAACTTGTTTTCTATAAGACTTTTAAATTGCTTGAAGACTAAGAAGGTTTCAGATTTGTTTTTCAAAGGGAATATCCATGTAAACCTGCTGAAATCATCTATAAAATGTATGTAGTATTTGTACCCTGAAGTTGATGTAATAGGTGCAGGGCCCTATAAGTCAGTGTGGACCAAATCTAGGATGTGTTTTGTTCTGCTTGTGGAATTTTTGAATGGCATTGCATGTGATTTTCCTAATTGACAAGCATCACAGAATTTAGAATTCTCAAAATTGTCTAATTGTTCATTACAAGTTTTCAACACTTGATTGAGAATCTTTACAGATGGATGTCCAAGCTTCCTATGCCATATAAAGATTTTGTTTTATTCTAGTGAAGCATTGGAGACTGACACAGAAAAATTGACAGGGCTAAGAGACCTTTGTTTTGTAGAGATAGACTCTGATGAGTTTCTAGACTCAAGACTGGTTTGTAAGACTCCTGGATTTGAAGCTGAGATTTTATTCTTGCTGGATAGACTGTTTGATGGTTTCTTGACTTCTTGGTAAAATTTGTAAAGTCCTCCTTCAACTCTCCCGTGCAGTAGTACCTAATGGGTTTGTTTGTTCTTCACAAGACAGTAGTTAGGATGGAATTCAATAAAAACATTGTTATCTATAGTAAGCTTTGAGACACTTATCAGGTTCTTAGTGATTTTAGGCACACATAAGATATTTTACAGGTTGAGAATAGCATCACAAGTAGGTAGTGTAGTGTTTCCAATATGAAGGATATACAATTGTCTTCCATCACCAACAGAGAGAGTGTTTTTACCTCTATACTCACTATTTGAATTGAGGAGACTTGGCACTGTAGTGAAATGGTTGGTGACTTCACTGTCAGCATACCAAATGTAATCACCAACTGTTCAGGAGTAGCTATGTATGCTTGTTGAGATTGGGCCTGATTTTGAAATTGGCTTTGAGGCCCCTGGTTGTTATTGTTGTTTCCATTTTTGCTTGAGGAACCCATGTAGTTTAGGTCAGTTTTGTAGAAACAAATAGAGGCAGGATGTCCTATCTTTCCACATATCTGACATATTGGTTTGGAGTTTCCAAACCTTCCACCACCTCTGCCTCTATGGAAGTTATTCTTGAATCCTCTCCCAAAGTTTCCTGAGCTATAACTGTTCTTAAAGTTACCTTGCTTAGTCTGATTTACATTGTTGCTCTTTTGCTTGCCATACACGACATTGGCTGAGACTTGATTTAGACTAAGATTGGTGAAGTTATTAAGCCTTTCTAGTTTGTTTTCAAAGTTGAGTAGTGTAGCTTGCAGCTCCTGCTAGGAGATGTCATCCTTAGCTTGGATTTGGACTATAATGGGGGTATCCTCAGCATCCAATCCCAAAGAAACAAATGAAACTAAGTCACTTATATTAATCGGGCTACCAGCAACAGCAAGTTTATCATAAATCTTTTTCATCTTACCAAGATACTCACTCATTGTCATAGATCCTTTTCTAGTAGTTTGGAGATCAATCCTGAGCTTAGAATTTTTGGATCGATTTTTAACTCCACAGTACTCATCTAGTGCAGTCCACATGCCATAAGATGTTGTCTAATCAATGACTTGAGCTGCTAGTTCACTAGTTACCGACCCCAGTAACCAACCTATTAAAAGTTTGTCGGTTGTAACCCATTCATCATATTCTGGGTTAGGAATGAGTTGGGATTCAGAGCTGGTTCTGTTTTCTAAAGTTTCACCAGCTGTGATAAATTCTGGTGGACAGGTCTTGGTGCCAAGCACAAATCCTTGAAGCTTGTGACCTCTGAGAGTTAGAAGTATCATAGCCTTCCAAACATTGAGGTTGTTTTCATCCAGTTTAATTGGAAATGACTGATTCATTGTGTTCTCAAAGGGTGAGTTGCCATTAGTGAAGCTTGAATGAGAGGACAAACCAGAATTTCCACTTGAGGGATTTCCATTGAAGGATCCAGTGGACATGGCATAGGCCTGACAAGCTCTGATACCAACTTGAGATTTGGATAAATGAATTCTCCTTAGTTTAATTGTCATAGGGAAGAAGTCACCTTTATTTATATACTGGGTACTGGTACAATACCAGATGGCATTGTATTACACAAGGATATGAGAACCAATAGGAATCCTTCATCTGTCTAAGTCTAGAAGCCGGTAGAAATGCCAGCACACAGGTTTCCAACTAATCCTGAGCTGGTACAAATGCCACCACACCAGTTTGTAACTAATCCTGAGTGAAGAATAATTAGCAGAGAATTTAATCAACATAACAGTAACTAATCTTGCTAACAGACTTAACAGACTTGTTACTGGAAATAATTAAGGAGCTGGTAGGAGCTGCTTAATGTGCTGACTTAACAAAGACCAACTCAGCTCTGTAAGACTTTTATGCGCTTTGAGTTTGTCTAATCAGAAGACGTTTGTCCTGTAAAATTGTTACTCTTCAATTTTTTTCCCTAACTCTATAGAGCTTAGGTGATCTTTTTGGTTGAGTTTTGTCTTGTGAAAAATGGGAAGTTTTGATATCTATGTAAGTAGATTACACCTGTTGTTGTATTTTAGATTCCACATAAGTATTCTTCATTTAAATCATATCTCATTGGTTAAAGGAATCTCTTTTATTAATGATGTTTGATGTATACACAAAATTATTTAAGTTATAATAATTTCAAATGGATGCTAATTATGTTTTATTTCAAAAAAGTTTTCTAAGAGGATGCCCTTTGCCCTCAATGTTATGTCATCCCGACCAAAATGGTACAAAGATTAATGAGAAGTAACAAAATGCACGTAACATGCGGAAAGTAGAATGATGGTATGTAACTGAAAAATGTCCAATTCAACTCCCACTCTAATGCACCAGCTGAAGATTGGGCTCAACAAGATCACAAACCCAATCCAATATCAAGTCCTTTTTATAAAGAAAAGTTAATAAAGTCTATAGGTTCAACTTTCAAGACAACCCAATCAAAAATCTCAATAAAGGCTCTATCAATGGCTTATTTAAACATAATTAATATAGGTTATGAGGTAGATGTTTTTTGACCCTTGATCCTATCTGAAGTTTCTCATATATTTATATACAAATAGAGAAGTGTACATTGAAGGAAGCGTTACTTCAATAATTAGTTATAAATTTTTAAATTTGGAATTATATCTTTTGATCCAAAATATTTTAGCTTCAATCAGTAAACAAGCTCTCATCATTCATTTCATTAAATAAAATAAAAAATAGAAGACAAATAATATAATACATGCCACCCAAATTTGATATGATAATTGGTAATAAATGAATATTTACTACTTAATCTTTCATTATAGAATGAAAATTGTCGATTTCAATTATGTTTCAATTATGTTAAATTGTTAAAATAAATTTGATCTAACAATACTCAAACATTTGCCAACAGTAGAGGAAGTTTAATTTTTTTAATTGTTCAATTATTTTAATTGAAAGACTATATTCAGTTTGCTAACAAAAGAACCCGATTGAGATTTAATGTTTAGGATATAAAACTTTTTGAAAAATATTTGTTTTTTTTGTACTTTTAATATTACTATTGTTGACTTGAATTAATATATTTGATAAAATATATAAGTTTTGAAATATTAAAATAAGCAAATCATCATTATGAATACAAAAAATTAGAGAAACTGTATCAATATTGTTTTTGTTTGCATCCAATGTAGGCAATTAATAATTATTTCGTTGTTCTTCAGGTATATGTGTTTGTAAAAACAGTGCAATAATTGATGGGGACGAACAATAGATGCCTAAAGAAAAGGGCAATATTCTCATTGCAATATTTGTCTCCGCCATGACTCTAGCCCAGGCTAACTCGCTATAACCGGTAATGAGCTGAAACTGCTGAACGTTAATTAATAATAATCTTTTAATTTAAATACTGCCGTCTGGCTCCTACTGATAACAATAGTATCTACGCCATGTATGCAGCCACCGTTTTCTATAAATAATTTGTAAATTTTGTGAAAAAAAAAAACAAAAAAAAGTCAAAAAAAAGAGTACAGTTGCAACAGCAAATGGCAACCTACTCATTTCCTTTAATTAATATAAAAATTTTAATGAGTAATACTATTCCTACCCTTCTAACATCTTAGGATTATTCACTTTTTATTTATTTTACTTGTATTTCTCTGTATTTTCTTTTCCCTTATTTCCCTCTCTCTCTCTTTTTCTTTCTTCTTCCTTTCCTTTCTTTTCTACAAACCAACATCCCAGTACCAGTGTCGTTTAATCAGGCTATTGGTGCCACGACATCATTTTTTACAGCAATAATCGCTTTTATAGAGTGCTCAATTAAACACCTCTTACTGCATTTTACGTCTAATATTTGTAATCCATCAATCTCGCAACCAATATAATTATAATTAAATTGAAATCGAATCCAATCCAGTGTATATATAAAAAATGAAATCTTATTCAATCCAATTTAAAATATATTGAAATATAATCTAATCTAAAAAATATTATGAAGAGGAAAACTTAATCCTAATTATGGCATAGTTTTTATTTAAACAAAAAGTTACAGCCATTGCACATTAAACTTAATTATGCTCTAGTTCATGATGAGGAAAAGTTTATGAAGATGAAGCCCATATCGGCCCCAATCTTAATGGCATCCATGCCAAAATGATTGGAAAAGTAACGAGGGACCCACTAGTAGGGAAGTTCAATTATATATATGTATATGAAAGCATTTTGCTCATAAAATTGGAAAAAATGGGCCATTCTGGGCCCAACTTCGTTGCCATATAAAGAATCCTTAGACTGAAGAAAAATAAATCCCTTGCCTCTCCACCAAGAAAAAGCTTCGAAAGAGACATGGAATAATGATTGCGTGAGGTTACGTGTTTCACATACTATAAAAAAAAAAAAAAAAGACAATTGGAATGTGAAATTTCCAGCATCCTTGAGGTAACTCATGACCACAAAGTCTTACTTTGTGGTGACGCCATTCCTGAGGGTGGCCGTTGTCTTTGTTTTTCTTTATCTAAAACTAATTAAAAACAAAGATAATAACCAATGCCAACGGCTGCGAGATTCATATTCAGCTGCTTCCTATTCAACAAGCTTTGAAGGTGAATGAATTTTAGCATGCAGTACCCTGAGGAATATTACACACAAAAACACAAATTATGTTTCGTTTCTTGAATGCAACTGAAATCTTCTTCTACTATTCCATGCATGTTTGCAGGTTAAAATCTACCTTGGAGGAGGTTGGCATTTGGATTTTCTCCCTGTGCTACTGCCTAATATGGTCAACATTTACATTCCCCACCAAAGTTTCTTTGTGAAAGAATTATGTAAACTGATTAAGATTTTCTTTTCATTGATTGATTAACATTGTACACACGAGACCTGTGTTTATATACAGAACCTTTTAACAACCTTGCTGACATGGCATTTTTGTAACTAACTCTTGCTGACTCTCTTGCTGACTTGTACATTATTGTAAATTGACTCTATTAACCTCTACAACTAATAACCTCTGTAACTGATTTCTTTTGCGCCAACACTCCCCCTCAATTCGAACTGGGAGTTTCTACTCAGGAGAATTGGAGTCAGCTATACTTTGTTGGTTTTTCCAAGTAACTTTTCCGTGAAGCAATGCCAAGCTTCTCTCTGAGCATCTGAAATCTAACTCCTGATAATGGTTTAGTTAGTATATCAGCTGTTTGATATTCAGTAGAGATGTGCCTGACTTCCAGTTGTCCAGACATTACTTTTTCTCTGATAAAATGAAGATCAATTTCAATGTGTTTGGTCCTTGCATGGAAGACTGGATTTGCTGCAAGTGATTCAGCTCCTTTGTTATCACACCAAATTACAGGAACTCCACTTAGTTTGATTTCAAGTTCATTCATCAAACTTTGCAGCCACAGGATTTCGGCTGCAGCTTGTGCCAGACTTCTATATTCTGCTTCTGTAGATGATCTGGCTACAACTTTTTGCTTTTTGGCTGACCAGTAGACTAGATTGCCTCCAAAATATACACAGCAGCCTGACGTTGATCTCCTGTCATCTACTGAACTTGCCCAGTCTGCATCACTGAATGCAACTAGATCAATTTTATTCATAGGCTTATATAAGAGACAGTAATCAGTAGTCCCTTTCACATATCTTAATATCCGTTTGCAGGCTTGCCATTGTGCTTGTGTTGGTGACTGAAGAAATTGACTGAGTTTGTTGACAGCAAATGAAATGTCAGGTCTGGACATTGATAGATATTGCAGGCCTCCCACTATGCTTCTGAATGTAGTTGGCTGTTCAAATGGATCACTGTCAGTAGATGATAATTTCTGATTTGTGATCATAGGTGTTTGAGTGTGTTTGGCCTCCAGCATATTGCATTTTCTTAGTAAATCCTCTGCATATTTCTTTTGTGACAACAGTATAGTATTTTTCTGTCTGTATACTTCGAATCCAAGGAAGTAGTGAACTTCACCCAATGTTTTGAGTGAAAAATGTTTGTTTAAGTCATTAATAACTTGCTGAAGTTGATGATGATCACTACTTCCTGTCACCAGTATGTCATCCATATAGACTAGTAGTAGTGTAATTTTATCTTGATTCTTATAGACAAATAAGCTTGTATCAGCTCTGGACATTTGAAATCCCCACTGAATTAGTGCACCTTTGAGCTTATCAAACCAAGCTCTAGGTGCCTGTTTTAAACCATAAAGTGATTTATGCAGTTTGCAAACATAACCTGGATTGTTTGAGTTGACAAATCCTTCTGGTTGATGCATGAATACTGTTTCTTGTAGATCACCATTTAGAAAGGCATTGTTGATGTCAATGTGTTGAATGGACCAGCTGAATGTGACAGCAAGGGAGAACACTACTCGGATGGTTGATGGTTTGATCACTGGACTGAAAGTTTCAGAGTAATCAATTCCAGGTTCTTGCTGAAATCCTTTGGCTACTAATCTAGCTTTATATCTCTGTATAGTGTTATCTGCATTGTACTTGATTCGAAAAATCCATTTACAGTCAACCACATATGATGCTTCTTCTGGTTTGACTAATGTCCAGGTTTGATTTGCCATGAGAGCATTGTATTCTGCTTCCATGGCCTTTTTCCACTGATTATTAGCAAGGGCTTGAGCCACTGATGAGGGTTCAGTTTCTGTGAGACTATCAATGGAATATGCTTTTGGTTTAAAAATTCCTGCTTTAGCTCTAGTTATCATTGGATGAGTACTAATTGGAGGAGTTGCAGTATTTAACTTAGGTGATGAGGAATTTAAATTTGAAGAGGTATCTGATAAAAAGTGTTGAGAAGGTGACCTGGAGGGTGTTTCAGAAACTGGAGAGAAACCAGTGTTTTGTTGGTTGTGATCAGCTGATTGTTGTTCAGTTGGAGTGGATATAATAGAGTGTCTTTTACTTGTTATAGGAGTTGCTGATTCAGTGGGATGAGATAAGTGGTTTGCAATATGAGGTAGCCACCATGTAGAATTTTCAACTCTGACTGGTGATGTGAATTCAGCATTGGTTTGTAGAAATTGTTCAACTGCAAAAGGGAATTCTGTCTCATGAAAAGAGACACTTTTTGATATATATATTCTGCCTGATGGATGCAGACACAGATAGCCTTTGTGTTTGCTGCTGTAGCCTATAAACACACATTTTGTAGTATGAAAGGCAAATTTGTGATGATTATAGGCTCTGAGATGTGGAAAGCATGCACATCCAAACACTCTTATCATACTGACATCTGGTTTTTGTTTGAAAATTTTCTGAAATGGTGAAGCTTGTGATAAAACTGGAGTTGGCAATCGATTGAGTAGGAATGTGGCAGTGTGGAATGCATGCCACCAGAAACTAAGAGGTAGGGAGCTTTGAGCCAGTAAAGTTAAGCCTATTTCCATTACTGTCCTATGCTTCCTTTCTATTTTTCCATTTTGTTGATGGGCATGAGGACAGGGATGTCTGAATACAATGCCAATTTTATGGAGAAATGATGCAAGAGGCCTGAACTCTCCTCCCCAATCTGTCTGTAAGCATTTCAGTTTTGTATTGAATTGCCTTTCTACCAGCTGTAAGAATGCTGGAAAAATGCTGAAAACTTCACCTTTGGTATGCATTGGATAGATCCAGCAGTACCTGCTATAGTGATCAACAAATAGAAGGTAATATCTATATCCATCTATGGACATGACAGGAGCTGGTCCCTACACATCAGCAGATACAATTTCAAGTGGGCCAGAGACAGTGGATGAAGATGCTGGATAATGAGAGTTGCATTGTTTTCCAAGTTCACATGAATCACATACCAACACTTTATTGCCAGAACATGTAAAATAGCCAGTTTGTTTGGCAAACTGAAATAACACTGAACTACCAGGATGTCCTAATCTCTGGTGCCACAGTACTTCAGCTGGAATGGATTGTTGCATAGAACATTTATTTGTTGTACATGAAAATAAGGACATGGGACTATTATGTGAGGTCTTCAAGCAGTTAAAGTTTGCTGGAGCTTCTGAGAATTTTTTAATTGTCTGCAGCTTGGGAGTGACTTTATATAGTCCATGATCAAGATGTCCCTCCAATAGGATGATTTGTGTGACCTTGTCCTTTACATAGCAAACAGAGGAATGAAACTCTACCATTACTGAATTATCTTGAATCAATCTGGAAATACTCATTAAATTCTTTGTTATAAGGGGTGCATGCAGAACCTTTTTTAATTTCAGAACTTGATTATGATCAGTGGTGCTAATAACTGCATAACCAATGTGTAGGATGGGAATGAAATTACCATTTCCCACTTGAATTTTCTCTGAACCTTGGTACTCCTCTTTTATAGTCAGATTGTTGAGATTGGATGTGATGTGGTCAGTGGCTCCAATGTCCAGATACCAGGAAGGATCAGTGACATTGTTTTGGATTGCAGCATTTGAGGCCACATATGCTTGAGAGTTGGCCTGATTTGTATACTGAGCAGCATTGTTTGATGCATTTCCTGATGCATTATTGTTGGTTGGAGGACCCTGAAAGCTTATATCAAAACGATAGTAGCATTTTAAGGCAATATGGCCTGTTTTCCCACACAGTTGACATACTACTCGACCATTGCCTCTACTAAAAGTTCTACCACCTGATGGTCTTCCTCTGCCTCTGCCTCGAAAGTTCTGATAGGGCTGCTTAAAATTTTGAGAACTAGAACAATAATTCTGAGATGATCCTATGTTTCTAGCTAACAATGCACTGTGATCACTGGAAATTGTGTTAGTTGTGTGGTGCTGAGCAAGCCTCAGTTCATAACTTTGTAGTTGGTATTGTACTTCTTCTAGTGATATGTTTCCTAATTTGGAATTAATGTTCACTACTATAGCATCGAATTCAGGTCCCAAACCATCTAAAACATGCAGTAACAGATCTGAATCTTTGATTTCAGATCCAATTGCAAACAATGTGTCAGCAATTCCTTTCATTTTAAGAAAGTAATCAGCTATTGACATGGATCCCTTTTTTGTAGTTGCAACTCATGTTTAAGATACATAGAACGTGCTCTGGATTCAGTATAAAACAGTTTTTCCAGTGTGTTCCAGAGGTGAAATGGAGAATGACAGCGGACAACATAACCAAACATGGATTCTGTAATTGAGGATAGCAACCAACTGAGTATGAATTTGTCAATTCTTTTCCAGATTAAGAACTCAGAATTGGATTGATTAACAGCATCAATATTATTTGTAACTGAATTAAGATTTGCAAAATGAGAAGGACACTGCTTATCTCCATTTATGTAGCCTTCCAGATCGTAGGCTTCCAGTGTTGGCAGCACTTGTGATCTCCAGTAGCCATAGTTTCCACGGTGAAGCTTGATCGAGAGAGATGGAAGAGTGGAAGGAAGATTAATCAGAGGCATGGATGTTGAGTTTGTTGTTTCTTGATTTTGAGTTGAGCTGGCAGCACTGCCTTCATGATGCAGTGGATCTGTGTTTGTATGGTTGTGAGTGTTTCTTGGAAAATTTGAGTTTCCAGGAAAATTTGAGTTCCAGGAAAATTTTGTGTTTGGTTAGCCATAAGGCTCTGATACCATGAAAGAATTATGTAAACTAATCAAGATTTTCTTTTCATTGATTGATTAACATTGTACACACGAGACCTGTGTTTATATACAGAACCTTTTAACAACCTTGCTGACATGGCACTTTTATAACTAACTCTTGCTGACTCTCTTGCTGACTTGTACATTATTGTAAATTGACTCTATTAACCTCTGCAACTAATAACCTCTGTAACTGATTTCTTTTGCGCCAACACTTTGCAAAAGTAAGATATATAATAAATAATTCTTCATATTAAAGATTTTATTATCAAATTAATTTGAGTCTTATCTATAAGTTTAACTTTTAAGTCAAATGGCATCCTAATATAATATTTTACATGCATTGATTATATTTATCTTTACTTTTTTGGTTTAGTCTGACCACCTTGCATGCACTTGAAAGAACTTGCTAGAAGGCTTAAATTTCGCGTTGAAAACCTGCCTGCAATGCCAAATCATGACGGCAAAATTATATATAGTGAGCATGCTGCAGTAACTAAAATAACTTTGATGCAGATTGGAATCTATGGAGTACACCTGACTTTGCAGTCCGGAAACGTTTACCTGTATCAGAGTTGAAAAGCAGGATCCAAGCAGTCACATTGTATATCAAAAATGGAAATGATCCATACCAGCATTTAAGACCTCTTATGCGTTTTCATTTGAAATACACACGTATAATATTAAATATTTTCATTTCCTTGATTCTACAATAGTGACGTTGTGTATTGTGACCAGGCAACCGTGCAGCCCCCCTCTTTTGACCGCAGAGGAGACCAGCTTTGCTCTGTAAGACTTATGCGCTGTGAGCTGGTCTGATTAGAAGATGTTTGTCGTGTAAAGTATCCTAGTCTTCAATTTTTCCCTAGCTCTCTATAGTTGCGAATCTGATGTAGCTTCTAAGAGCTTAGCGACACTCCTTTTTAGCCAAAAAAAAAAAAAATTACAGAGCGAGAGGTTCGATCTATATAAATATTTGTCTCTCGCTGTTGCATTTTAGATTTCAAACAAGCATTCTTCAGTCAAATTACATTTGTTAAGTTGAGGGAATCAATGCTCAAATTTACATCTGTTAAAATTCAGGCAATCAAAGCTTCTAAGTTACTTTATAATCTCCTTTATTAAAGATGTGAGACGTGAGATCAACTATAGTCAATTTTAATAGCATAACTATAATTAATCATATTAAATGTTAATTATAGTTAGACTTTCTTCCCACATATTCTTAGCTAATTTTTAACTAGTTTTTAAGTAAAATGATTTGGTCATATGCATGAATATTCAATTGAAGTTAATAGTTGAAAATTTAATTAGAATATTTAAACTATATGTTTAAGCTCAATAATCTCACCATATGTAATGGTCGTTTCTTTTACTTTTATAAATGACATAAGACACACATTTTTGCATGTGACTTAAATGTTTAAGAAACATTGTGGAGCGGATTGAAACGCTAGATTCGAGAGTCATTTAAACTCCTACCGTATTAATTTAATTAAAAGGGGGAGAATATAATGTTATAATTGAAGCCTTATAAAATTATATATATATATATATATAAAGGCATTTTGCTCATAAAATTGGCAAGACGGACATTCTTGGCCCACCTATGTTGGCATAAAGAAAACTTGAAGCATAGGAAAGCAGCTTGTTGTAGTATGCACCAAGAAAAGAAAAGGGACGGAAATTATTATATATAAGGTATAGCTTGTTATAGGATGGAGTAACGCGAACTGTATAGATACCGAAATTAGCTAAATAAAATTTGGTTGATTTAAAGGAAATCGGAATGCCTTCAACTAACAGTCTGTTCCGTTATATTAAAAAGAAAAAATCAATGAAATACATGCAATAGAAACAAACTCACATTATTGAATTTATTTGATAGACTCAAACCAACTCAATTTGTATAAAACGAAATACCATGTACCTTACATATATTATCTAATCCTGGCTAGATACAAAACAAAAAAAAAATCTATATTTCCCAAAGTAAGACATATATTTAAAAAACAAAATTAAAATATTAATATAAATAATTTAAAAAGTTCAAAATTTTTATTTTGATCTTTGGTTAAGCACGTATTCTTACCTTGTGAGGAGACGTCATTCCTGAGAAAGTAAGTTGCGTTTATATATCATTATCTGAACACCATAAAAACAAAAAAGAGAAACAACAACAAACGCACCAGACCCAAATTCACTATCTGCAACACCTCTGCCTCTGGTTACTTATTGTGTCAAAGGCAAAGCAGCATTTGATCAACTTCTGCTTCCGTTTCAATAGAATTTTCAAAAAGCGGGTGGCTAAACCTGCAGATGATATCAAAAATAAATTCTGTTCCCCTTTCAAGAGAATTTTCAAAATCAACAGGGTAGCAAAACATGCAGAAGACGCCAAAAACAAATTCTGCTTCCATTTCAGAAGAATTTTTGAAATCAGGATGGCAAAACCTGCAGATGACATCAAAGAAATCTTTGCCCGATACTCGGAAAATGGCATCATGACCATTGATCACTTGCACAGGTTTTTGATAGAACATCAAAAAGAATCCAATGCTACCAAAGAGGATGCACAACAGATCTTCAATAGTCTCAAGCAGCGTAATGTCTTCCGGCGAAGAGGCCTTAGTCTTGATGCCTTCTTCCGATATCTCCTTAGTGACCTTAATACTCCACTCCCTTCCGAGGTAATTATATCATCAATATCATTTCATTTCAATGTCTTCGTCGTTCTGTGACTGTATGATCTGCATCATTACTATTTTCGTTATTGTCACTTAATTAACTTTCATAATTAATTTAATGGAGCTAGGTGCACCATGACATGGATGCTCCATTATCTCATTACTTTATCTACACTAGCTGCATCAACTTGACTGGAAATCAACTGAGTAGAGCAGCTAGCAGCATTGATACTATTGTAAAGGCTCTCCGAAGGGGTGTGCGAGTAATTGAATTGGATCTGTGGCCGACGTTCAACGAACTTGGTGTGGAGGCTTTCCATGAAATGTATGAGCCTGTTTTCTTTCTTTTTACCCAAGTATTAATTTTGCTATCATATATTTAGAAGCTATGTTGATTATCTTATATCTTCATAAGAATTAAGAACTAGTGCCGTATCTTCAATTTTAATTTACTCTTCCCTAAAGCTACTCTTCTTGTTTTATACATGCTTAATTCACTGTACACGAAACCAAATATTCTTATTATGTAATTTGAAGAAAAAAAAAGTTGGAGTACAATATTTAAGGGATAAAATGTTTTTAAGAATTGTAGGATGACATTGACTTCTCCAGTGGATCTTAACGAATGCTTGCGTGCTATTAAGGATAATGCATTCATTGCTTTTGAATATCCTGTTATTATAAATTTTCAAGACCAGCTAATTGATCCAGACCACCAGGATCAAATTGCCCAGGTAAACATAACTTGTATTCTGGATTATACTAATTTTTTGCTTTATATACATGTAATTTCTCCTGACTGCAAGAGTTGTGTTAATTGTAGATGGTAACAAAAACGTTCGGAGACATGCTATATTACCCTGATTATTCAGATATATTTCCTTCACCAAATTCCTTGAAGAGAAGAGTTCTGATTTCAATCACCAAACTACAAAAAGCAGAGGTGCCGTGAAAGAAAAGAAAGATTACGCTTAGTGTTCCATACAATGGTTTGCATACGGAGAGTTTATATATGTCTAACACTATATTACTGTTACTCATTTTTATACAACAATCAGCTAAACAATGGAGAACTCATCGTTGAGGAGAAAGATGAGGAGAAGGCTGTTCCTGAGTATAGGAAACTGATTGCCATTCACACAATTAAACTGAAAGGTGGATCAAACCTTTGGCCAACACTTCTCGACAGCAAAGTGAAACGTCTTAGCATTAGTCACGAGCAGCTTCCAAATTGGCTCGAAGAAACATGTGACGAAAATATACTTAATTGGATAAGGTACATAAATTTCAATTTCAGTACGTATAGACTATTTCAAGCCAAGTCCTAAGTTAATATACGCATGATCGAATTAGTCTATTAAACTTTGCTGGATTTTATCCATCCGTTTGATGAAATAATAAGATTTTTTAACATCTGAATCTTCAACATATTTTATTTTTTAATATAGATTCACTCAATCGAATATATTGAGTGTATATCCTAATGACCTGTGCGTTGGTTCATCAAACTACGATCCTTATTGGTGGTGGCTCTATGGAGCTCAAATGGTTACATTGAATATGCAGGTTAGCCAACTTATTCTTGGGGTAAAAAGAGTGGTAATTATGATTTAAACTTTTATAATATAAATTGATTTTTATTTACAATCGTCATTCATATATTTATAAAATATCAATTGATTATCATTTACAACATTCTTCATTCATTTATTTATATCCATAAGTAATTTTTGTTTTTAAAATATAGATTTCTTAAATTAGTACCTCCAATTAGTCAAAGATGTCACATATCTGTTAACATCTCACCAAAAACTTATTGGTAAATTTTAAGACGATGTCAGGGCAGAATTGTCAATTCTCTCTTGCTTATTTTTCTCTTTCCTTCTTCCTTTCCTTCCCTCAACATCCTTCTTCCTTCCCTTCCCTCAACATCATAATGTCAACCAAACCAAAAACAGATTCGTGATTCTTCTAGTGCTTTAATCAAATGGAATTTTTGGTGGTTGATAGTAGTGATTGTTCGATTTTTAGCTTTGTATGTGAGTTATTGTTGATGAATAAATACGATAGGGGATAGAGATTACAGTGATGGCAATTGGTGATATTTGACATCGACTTGCCATCGATGACACTTACCGGTAAGAGCCATGGTGGCACAAGGACAAAACATGTATTCTACTTGAGTCCTTTTGGTCAGTCTAATGATGGTGGGCTGGGCTTTGAAGAAAAAGGAAGCCCTTGGTGTTTAATGTGTTCTAAAAATGAGGTTGTAGCTGTATATGTGGCGGTTTGTTCTTTCTTTTTCAAATTCTATTTGAAAATTTTTGTGATGATTTTTTTTCTTCTTAATTTTTTATTGTGCTTCTTTAACTTTGCGGTGTGGTAGTTAGTACCTAATTCGGCGGTATATATGTTACCATCTTTAAGTTTATCCCATTAGATAGGGACAGTGCTGGCTAAATAATATTTGAGGTTGAGGGAAAAAATTATTATATAAAATTTTCATTTACAATATGAAAAATATTAATAAATTTCCTTAAGAATTTAAATTATTTAATCGGTTAAATTTAATCTATATTTAATATCTTTTCATGAGAGAGAGTTGGTATTAAATGTGTAATTGCTATTCAATATTCAAAGATATTTTATTTGTTTTTCATAATTATTTCGTTATTGGTTAATTTCGTGAGTATTGGTTGTTCAATTAATTTATTTTTACTAACATCATTTTTATTGTTTTGAGAAATTTATCAAGGCATTTTAAGCAGTCAGCTAATTTTTCTTAATTCATTGTTTACTTTTTTAAGTTTGGCCAACCTAAAATCATACTTTCTATTAGATAGGCCTAAAATTAAAACTCATTAACATTAAAAATCAGTATGTGATGAATAAAATAACAACAACAATAATAATAATGGTAATTTCAAAATAATAAAAAATGCAATGTGATTAGAACTTGAAATTACATGATGTAATTTTATTAGACGAGTAGTTATTATATCATCCATTACAACTTTTCTTCATCCATTATCATTTTTTACTTTTCTATTGATATTTTGTCAACTCAATTTAGAATTGGTTGTATGAGATGATTGTATATATAGCATTTTTTATTTTTGAAATAAACAAGTATCTAATAATTGTTTTTGGGGCTTAAAGAATTAAGAAAAAACATTTGAGAGCCTTAAATAATAATTTGAGCGACAACGAAGATGACCTCCCATATCTCTTTTCATATTTCTCTTTCACGGGCAGTGTTACATACGCACTTGTAATCTTTGACCAAATTAAATGGCTTCTTAAAAATATGGGTTGAGTGAATGAGTTTGAGAAATTTAAATTTGAGCCTTAAACTGCAAGGAGAGGGTTGAGGTCGGGTGAATGGGAGGAATTGCTCCATCATGGATCTAATCGTTTGAGCTTAGGATAATTTCCTTAATTACTGAAATAACAATTTAAATCTTGCCTGCTTTTGATCTGTGTCTTGTATATGTTCTTTACATTTTGAGCTCTTTGTTACCTAACAGCAAACTGGGAAGAATCTTTGGATTGTGCAAGGAATGTTTAGAGCCAATGGCGGCTGCGGTTATGTGAAAAAACCCTTTTTTTTGTTGGAGGATCCACTTACTTATATTTATCAATTGCCCCCGTCCAGAGCTTTGAAGGTGAATGAACTTTTGCATGCAATACCCTATATAATACACACACACACACATATTATGCATTTCGTTTCTTGAATGCAATTGAAAATCCATGTGATTGCAGATTAAAATCTACCATGGAGAAGGTTGGCATTTGGATTTTTCCCGCACTGCCTTTGATCGATATTCTCCACCTAACTTCTTCGTTAAAGTAAGTTATATAATAAATACTACTTTTTATAAGTTAGATATCTTAATTAATATTATATTGAGTTTCGCCCTTAATCTTTTTAAGTAGTATACATCTTAATATATTGTTATACGAGAGGCTTTGAAATTGGTTTAGTCCTGACCACCTTACACTAGAGAACTTTTTAAAAAGTTTAATGTGACTGCTGAACACTATCTTCACAGCAAAATTATATGTTTTGAGCAGTAAAATAAATAGCTTTGTTGCAGATTCGAATTAATGGAGCACCAATTGATGAAAAAAAGGGGGAAACAAAACCAGTTATGAACCAGTGGGTGCCAAATTGGAATGAGGAGTTTGAATTCAACGTGTATTGGCCTGAGTTAGCTGTGCCTGTGCTTCGTATTAAAGTCTTAGAATACAACAAAACTAGAAAACTTGACTTTATAGCCCAAACGTCTTTTCCTGTAACAGAGTTGAAAAATGGGATCCGAGCAGTCCCATTGTATAATAAAAATGGAGATGAATACAAGCATACAAGGCTTCTTATGCGCTTTGAGTTTTAATTTCTTATCTTGTAAATTGAGTTTGATATATATAGGCTTCGATTTTTTTATTGGCTCTAGAATAGCGGATCTTTTTAAATTGAGTTTAATTTGTAAGTGTTTTTTTGTTAACATTTGGAAGTTTTGATGCATATAATTAAGTTCATAAAATCTTCGGCCACGTCAATGTTACACCACTTATTGCATTCGGTGGTTTCACATTCTAAGCAATGAATTTTGTCATATTCAATATTCTAATCTAATTATAATTTGGATTAATAAACTTTTGATCTAATTTAGTCCTTCAAATGAAAAGTGAAATCACAATTCAATACAACTTAAAATATATTGAAATCTAGTTTATCCAATAATATTTCATTATTCATACCACCACTTATTAGAATAAAAAGTATCATCTAAAATTAGATAAAAATAAAATTGAAAAAATAATTTTATTGTGAGAATTAATAATTAGATCTTGATTGTTTAAGTTAATTATATAAATTAATACACATTCTAACGTTGTACAAAAAAATTATATATAAAGTAATGTGACATAAAATTAATATAAGAAAATCAAACTAATAAACACTTAAAAGTCATATGACACTAACAAGTGATGTTCCAACATTTTGTATATAAAAAATTTTGTTATGTAAATTTTATAAGGTTGCCTTACTCATCCATAAAAATATATCTTTTTTTTGATTAGTTGGATAATACTAGTTTTATTGGTTTCGTCAAAAAAATCTAATTAGATTATATTTTACAAAATTGAATAGAATTAAATCAATTACTTAAAACAAACCAATCAAAATTGAATCAGCTGGTTGGATTTTGAACACCTGTACACACAAGTTTCTTTCATCAAAATACACATTTTGTT
Source organism: Boswellia sacra (assembly GCA_013180625.2). Lineage (NCBI taxonomy): Eukaryota > Viridiplantae > Streptophyta > Magnoliopsida > Sapindales > Burseraceae > Boswellia > Boswellia sacra. The sequence continues at coordinate 893,446 of SNVD02001782.1, read as the reverse complement.
AATTGATTAGGGACCCAATTAAACTTATAAGCTCGTCATCATCTCCAGCGCTAAGAACGTGAAATATGATTTTTTCAATTAAAAAATTATATATTGTAATTGCAAATTAACTCAACTTATTTTCTATTTCATCACAAGGAAAAGTTTAAGAATAGGATGCCTGCCATCACAATTGTAAATTCATATTCCTTTGAAAAAAAATTTAAGTTAAGACTTGGAAAGTGAACTATCTACCTATTGAAGTATAAAACTAATATTAAGATTATATCTACTAGCTTAAGTTTTTAGATAAAGTCACAAACTTGACATGGTAATAAAGCCTTTTGATCTTATTGAGTTTAAAACCTTACTGCAAATTAAAAAAGAAATTATATTAGCCCACAAAAGAAAAAATCCAAAAAGAGTTTGTGAGGTCCGGTCCAAGTGCAAGAAAATATAAGACGCATTGAAGTAAAACCAATATTAAGCTCACACGTACTAGTTTAAGCTGTCTAATTCTGACTGACATGATAGATACCAGAGCTTTATAATATTTGATTTATCAAAATTCTGCATATTCCATTTACTATAGAAGTTCCCAAAGAATTCATTGGAGGAATGTTTCCAATAAAAATAGTTTGTTATTGCATATCCCCTCTAGTTTTTCAAATTAATCCTGAAGATATATATAGTTCAAAAGAATACACGAGTGATTCATTATACAACGTCCCTTTCTTTTATCAAGGGTTCTACCAATTGATATGTTTCCACAAATAGTTGAAATTCAATTTCTTAATCTGTATCTTCAATTTTTTTTAAATTTATAAAGTTCTTATGTTAAGTCCTAATCAATAAACCTACAAAATCCTTCAAATTGTATACGATTAAAGCTAGATATTGTAGATATCTACTTTATCAAAAAAATATATTCTTTTCTTATTTTATATTGAATCATATGAATTTGATCTAATAATAATAAAATTATGAGTCTTTTTATTAAATCATATAACCTTAAATTTTTAGTTAAGGTATAAAACTTCGCACTAGCCTGCGTGAGATAAACTGCAGAAGCATAAATTCTGACTTTGTCAAGATGCCATCCCTGAGAGCGTCCATCATTTGATACGAGAAACAAAGACAAAAAAAAAAAAACACCAACTGTAGCAACTCTCAAACCGACTATCATCATCTCTAGTAACCTATGGTAAACCCTTTTTAGTTTGTCCAGCATTAATTAATATACAGCTACTCACTGACGTGGCAATCACAATAAAACGTGGCTCAAGCCAGAACTGCCACGCAACTACTCCATCCTCCTTTGTGTCAACACAACAGCAGCAATTACGCCCCCACAAATTCATGGCTCTTGCCCAATAAGTCAGGGAGCAGCAGCAGCAGCCAGTTTGACTTCTCTAAATCTCAGATTCCTCAAAAAGAGCAAACTCCAATACTGAATCTTCACTTCCATGAGTTATGGTTTGGTTCAGGAATCTTATACTAAACCCATCACTACAGTCTTCAACATCTTCCCTGGTCAAAGCCAAAGTCAAAACCAACATTTCCTCCTCCAACTTCCTTCTCACACTTAATTCTCTCTCACGTTGTTTCACTGCAGATGCTTCATCCTCATTAGCACCTCCACCTCCGCCGCCTGTCACCCAGTACTCTGGCCTGGAACCCACCAAGCCCGGTGAGAAACCAAGAGTGGTGGTCCTGGGATCCGGATGGGCCGGCTGCAGGTTGATGAAGGGTCTCGACACCAACGTTTACGATGTTGTTTGCGTGTCACCCAGGAACCACATGGTCTTCACTCCCCTTTTGGCGTCTACTTGTGTTGGCACTCTGGAGTTCAGGTCTGTGGCTGAACCCATTGGCAGGATCCAGCCAGCCATTTCAAGGGAACCCGGCTCGTATTTCTTTCTCGCCAATTGTACTGGCATCGATGCTGATAGCCATACGGTATATTTGTCAATGTTTTGATTAATTTTACAGAAAAGTTTGTTAATGTATTAATTCTAATTTTACATGTTAGATGCAGAGTATTGAAAAGTTAGGCTGGTTACTGAACTAACAAGTGGTTGTAACTTGTATGATGATATTGAATTAGAAAAAGATTAGAAATTGATGGCCATCTATGCTTGTCTGGTGCATAAAATAGGTTCTGATGCAACTATGACGTCTTGAAAATTTTAACACTTTATGAAGGCTTGTTTCTGACAATTTTATTCGGGTGATGAAGGTGCATTGTGAGACTGTTACTGATGGATTGAACACATTGGATCCGTGGAAGTTTAAGATTTCATATGACAAGTTGGTAGTTGCATTGGGAGCAGAGGCATCGACCTTTGGAATCCATGGTGTGAAAGAAAATGCGATTTTTCTTCGTGAAGTTTATCATGCTCAGGAAATTCGTAGGAAGCTACTTCTAAACTTGATGCTGTCTGATGTGCCTGGTAGTCTGTTTATTTATATCTGGAGGTAAAATCATACCCATTTCATATGTGACTTCAATGTGAATTGTACTTTCTGGTTTGGCGTGTCGCAGGAATATCAGAAGAAGAGAAATGCAGACTCTTGCATTGTGTTGTTGTAGGAGGTGGTCCCACAGGAGTTGAGTTCAGTGGTGAACTTAGTGATTTTATAATCAGAGATGTTCATCAGAGATATGCCCATGTGAAAGATTATATCCATGTTACCTTGATTGAGGTTTGCTGCGCAAGAATTTAAGTTTTTTGAAATAAGTAATTACTTCTTTATTCCTTGTATATGTAACTAATTGTCAGAAACCATCTATTTTACTTTTTTCTTTAAAAACATAATTGATGCAAACATTTGGAATGGAAAATTTTTATGGTTGTTTGGAGGAGTATTTAGGATTGTTCTTGCACTAATTCGTGCCTAGAGTTCCCAAAAATATGTTCAATAGATTTTAAATAGACCAGAGTTGTTGTCTTCACAGGCAAACGAGATTTTATCTTCGTTTGATGATCGGCTCCGGCGCTATGCCACTAAGCAGTTGTTAAAGGTGAGACAAGTTTAATTGCTACAAATATATTGTATTTTTATTCCTGGATTTGATCATGTTTATCAAATTTTCTCATATCAAGTCAAGTATTGTTTAATTTAAGAAACATTATTCACATCCCCTGTACTGATGAATAAAATGTAAAGAGATACTTTTGTCTGCTTTTCAAATTAAAGGTTTGGTGAAGAATCTATTTTCCTATGTGAGACTGATTTATACAGAGCCTCTCAATTCTGATGATATGCTGGAATCTAGTAGAGTCGCAAATTACTAAGGAATTTTGTGTTATTTATCTTTACTTCCATTCGTTTTCTCATTGAGTAGTTTTTTTCAGTCAGGAGTCCGTCTTGTGCGTGGTATTGTCAAGGATGTCGAACCTCAGAAGCTAATTCTTAATGATGGCACTGAGGTTCCATATGGACTGTTAGTATGGTCCACGGGTGTTGGCCCCTCACCTCTTGTAAAGTCTCTGGACCTTCCTAAATCACCTGGTGGAAGGTAAGTGACATGTTTTCTTTGGCTTGTCAAAGTGCATTTTTCGTCATCAAAGTTTTCACATGATATTAAACTTTTGAGAATAGATACTAATATCTCTTTTTGGAATTGATATATACATTTTTTGAATTTCTTATTCATCTGTTCCGACATGTTTAAAGGATTGGTGTTAATGAGTGGCTACAAGTTCCTTCTGTCCAAGATGTGTTTGCAATTGGCGACTGCAGTGGGTATCTGGAAAGTACTGGCAAACCAGTCCTTCCGGCTTTGGCCCAAGTAAGCTATGAGCAGAACTTCGATTTTTTAGATTTAACTTATCTTCTTGCAGGGACTCTTTTAATTCTAAATTTCTCAAGCTAGGTTTGGTTAAATATGCTTTTGATGCCATATTCTCTATCTGTTCACGCTATTATCTGAGAGAAAAAAGGTCTTCTTATTTTCTATTCCCACTCAATTGCAAGAAAAAAAAAAAAATTAGTCCTCTGGTACTTCTGATTTTGTAGGTCTACGTTTTGAACAAAAATGGGCTGTGCATAGTATCGCCATAGGATATTATGTACAGGTTTAATTCTTTGCAAAAGTTTCATTAAGTCAATTTCATGATCGAAATTGATTTTTTACACCTTTACTGTGATGATGTTGATTTAATCTCTTGGTGGGAGTGGTTGATTGGTATTTTTCATTTGTCAACTTCAATGTTGTTATTATCTTAACAGGTCGCAGAGAGACAAGGAAAATATCTGGTTGGCCTATTGAATAAAATTGGTAAAGCTGGTGGTGGGCATGCAAACAGTGCAAAAGACATGGAATTTGGAGACCCATTTGTTTACAGACATCTGGGAAGCATGGCAACTATTGGCAGACACAAGGCTCTTGTTGACCTGAGACAAAGCAAGGTGACTCTCTGTTCACTTCCAATTCTTTTCTCTGGAGCTACACAATAAAACAGTACTCACTTATGGAGTATTTTCTGCAGGAGTCAAAAGGTTTATCTATGGCGGGCTTTTTAAGTTGGATCATCTGGCGTTCAGCATACCTAACCCGCGTTGTTAGCTGGAGGAACAGATTCTATGTGGCTGTCAACTGGGCTACAACTATTGTGTTTGGTCGTGATATAAGCAGAATATAAATTTGAGGTACCCTTTTTAGTTTTATAGCAAAATCACTTAAGTTCTTGGTTTTTATATACACTTCATGGGGATTGAATTTGATAGGAGTCTAGGACATGCAATGGCGTTCTTTTATTTTTTGAAGTCTCGGTGGACCTCCTCCAAGTATAGTTTGGTCCTTGATTGCAGGTTGGCAGTCGTGCAAGTGCCTTCCCAATAATGGCATGGAGGAGACTGAAATTTGGAATTCCAGACCCTCTTATCTTCCTTATTGTGGTTTTGATCCCCAATCCAGAAAAGAAGAAATAAAGGCTATTTTGATAACAAGCTTGCGTCAACAAGAACAGTGAGACTTGTTTGAAGGCATAATACATTGTATTTGAATGTCCAGCATACCATCCGGAAATTTATTCATTGGTTACTTTCGTTGTCATTTTAAGGCTGTTCGTATGGAATAATATTGCATTTATAACTCATTCACAGTTGACTCTCTATACAAACTAAATTAACAAAAGCCTATTAGACCTGGATTAGCAAAATCCTACTGAAAGATACAGTTCCTATGTCATGTTTTGCAACTTCTATTATTTATTGTTGTAAATTGATTTAACACATTTGTAAAGATGGAACACTATTCAAGTTGAAATTATCCTGCTCATTTTTATGTTATGCAGTAATATGAGCAAACCTATACAGAATACTGATAATTGAAACTTTTGAGGCATGAAACTAAACTATGGTAACCAGCAGGCAAGATTGGTCGGTTCCCCAATCGCCAAAATCAAGATCACCAGTGGGTTTTTGTCATGGAAGGAATATGGTTGTAAATTGTGATACTCCAGCCACTTGGCCGCTCGACGTCCCAGTGAAACTAAGGGTGTACCGCACTGAACTTTTCATAGAACACTTTCCGGGAAAGCAGCCTGGATGGCTCAAAGCTTTCTTGGGAAATACATAGCTTGCCCCTTCTCAACATTGGGTTTTCCACATAATCTTTCCCATGCTTCCAAGCTAATCAACAGTTTCATTAAACTTTACTCTGCCATAAAAATAAAAATAAAAATTTCAACATCCTCCACACAGTTGATTCAGTTTGAGAACATTTGCCTCGGAAAGATCTTAATACAGCTTTAATTTACATGGTCAAAATGGCATAACAACCTACTCAAGTTTGTGCTAATCTAAAACATGACATCTTGTTCCTTCATTTGAACTCCCAGGCCTTCCACAATTCTTGATGCTGATAATCTTTTGGCAACAAGATCTTTTAGCTCGATCTCGCCTGGAAACCTGCCCTCCTTCAGTTTAGAGAAGACCTACAATGAACAGGGGGAAAAAAGATGAATGACTATGTAGGATTTCATCAGTAGGACATTTCTCTCAACATGCAAGCACTAAATTCAAAAGAATATGCATAACATCAAGTCAAAAGATAAAAAGTATAACAAAGGCAGAAACCAAAATATGTAACAAGTGAATTCAAGAGTGTCAAGCTACTAAAATGTTCTGTGCGATGGCAAGCCATATACAAATATAGGTTTCTCCGACCCTGGGTAGAACATTGATGGGATACCAGCCATAAAGAATGGTAGGCACTGACAAATGGCAGAATGTCAGCTATGTGATGATATTCCAAGTCAAACATTAGATGCACAATGAAATCTTGCTGGTTCTACAACCAGATGCATCTAACGGCTTACCATACAGCCATTAACTTGTGAAGTCCTCAATTTGTTTCAACCATAGCAATTAAACAAGTATCAAAATAACTTTATCCAAGTAACATTTATTTCAGATATAATGACAGACAGGCAGCTTACCAATTCACCGTTGCAATAAACCTCAAAAGCCCCAGAGCTTTGTAGGAAGGACTGCAAAAAGTTGCCAAGAAGCCAGGTGGATGCAATAGACCCAAATCTATTGGCACGCAAAGAATAATACCAAGGAGGGGGCGTCATAATTCCCAGCATTGGGAAAATATGTTCACCTGCCATTATGATTCCAATAACTCCCATCTGAACGGCTGGGACTACTTTAGAAAGCAGACGCTTAGGCAGAGGCGGAGGATAGTTCTCAAGGACAATATCAATTCCAGGAAACTGGGTCTCCAGCATCTTCTTCATTGTTACAGCCGTGCCCCTACAGACCAAAACATGAAAAGTGAATTACACTTTCGGTTAAAGCCTCTACTCCAGAAACTAACATCATTCTCAGTCAGTAAATTCAAGGCTAACCATAGTGCAAATGGTCAAACCACAAAACATAAGCTTGAGCATCCATAGCTGAGTGCCTCAAACATTCATGACACACATGTTACACAACAAACAGGAAGCTCAAATACTTATCTCTAACAACATTCCTATGAATGGAACTTTAATCTTTATATAATAACCCGTAAATCCCATAACAGTGCTTAACAAATCGAGTCGAGACTCTGAATGCATAATCAAAGATTAACTCTTCTAACAAAAATCAAGTCAAGTAAGCACTTTGCTATTGTCTAATTACCCGAATTGGCTCATATTTTAAATACTCATAGAAATCTTCCATTGATTTCAATTAATCAATACTCCCATCACAATTACTACAAAAATAAATAAAAATATCCACAGTAAAAGAGACCAATTTTCAGCACTCGATAGATTCAAGAGATAAAAAATTTAAAAAACCGAAAATTAAATAAATACCTATAGGAGCAGGAAGCACAAAAATTGATGTTAACCGTACTGCCATACCCAATCCCTCCAACAGCTTTCTGTAATTTATTTAAAAAAAGATTACAAAAATTAATGAAAAAAAATGACAAACGATCAAAAAGAAAACAGATATAATAAATTATTTTCATAAAATTTCCATAAAATTACATGTCCGGGGAAATCTGCGACCTCCGGCGTATGGAGCGGTTTGTGATGAGGGGGGTGGGGGTGGTGGTGGTGGTGGTGAGGGGGTCTGGGAGGGGGTGGCGGCGGCGGTGTAAAGAGGTTTAAAAGGTCACTGCATAGGAGAAAGAGCGGTAGCCCTAGAAGAAGCAACTGTGCCCGATCCATCGTGGAGACTAGCCAGGAGAGAGATTGCTTGCCTGTTAGGGACTCAAATCGCAGACGGTAGACTCGCAATAATTGTATCGATCGATTGCTAGATTTTGGCTGTTGTTTGGCTATTGCTATTTGGATATCTTAAACCCGCTCAGTGCTGTTCCGGACGAGGGGAGTGTTGATTCTGTTTTTGGGGTGTTTGGTTGAAGTAATGGTTATTTTTTATAAAATCAAGCAAAAAAAAGTCAGTCATAAACTAAATAACGAGATACAAAGCCAATCTCAAATTTATTTATAATTAGTTATAAATTTAATAATTATTTAATTTTAAAAAAATTTATTCAGTAGATTTGAAATATTAAATTTTAAAAAAATTTCAGAAATTAGTTTTATATTCACATTCTTTTATAAATTTGTAAATACAAATTCTAAAAACATTTTTTTCTATTTTTGGAGTAGTTTTCTTTATGTTGTACACTTGTACTCCAATCCACTTAAATAATACTACATTTATAATTTCTCTAATATAAATTATTGAAAAGATATTGAGAAAAAGTCAAATTAGAAGGAAACGTTTTTATTCTTAATAAAATCTTAATTTATTTTTATTATCTAAATAAATTATAATTTTTTATAGATTAGTCAAGTTAATTATCAAAAGGTCAAATATATCTTAATTTCAATAATACAAATAATTTGATATATCTTAATTTCAATGGGGATATGTCTAATTCTCAAGTTGATTTGTACCTTTTTCTTATATTTTTCTTACTTTTTTATGAATTAATTTATAAAACAAACGTATAAACAATATTATTTAAAAAAATTCGGAAATTATGGGCAGCAGCAAAGTCTGCGCCAAAGTCAAGATTTGACTTGTCTTTCTTTCTCCAAAAAGCCCGAACGCGCTACTTTTAAAAGCTCCTCAGTCTTGACTTCAGAAGCTGAACGGACGACACTCACAATCACAACTGCCATTTACCCCGCCATCACGCCACAGCAGCTAATTTTATTTGCCGTTAAATGACGTCACTAGCGCCGTTACTTTCAACGGCTGAGGCCATAGAATCAATCAACCTCTCTCTCTCCGACCACTGCTCTTCCATCAACAGTAACTACCAGGACTTCTTCGAGTATCCCCGCCGCTTCTGCGGCTACGCCTCCCGCCTCCAGCTCCTTCTCAACACGCTCCTCCGCACTTCCTCCTCCCCGGACAACCTCCCTCCCTCCGTACAGACCGCTCTGAAAGGAATCGCTGGAGATTTGACCAAGGCCGTCGAAACGGTGGCGATTTACAGAAAGAAAAGCAAGATTTTTGTTCTCATTAACTGCGTTTCTTTAGCCGCTGCACTTCAGGAGCAGACTGTTGCTATCGGCGCGTGGCTTGCACTAACCGAATCTTCTCTCCCTGACCATCCCGAGCTGCGGAAAAAGATCACCGATCTTTCTCGTGACATGAAAGAAACAAAGTACAAAGTAATCGCTCTCTTTCTCTCTTTCTCTACATGTAGCTTAAAATAAAACTTACATTGCATTGAATGCGCGTGACGAGATTTTGTTTGTTTGGTTTTGTAGATTAGTGAAAATGAAGAGCGAGTTCATTGCACGCTACAGAAGGAAGGTGAGGGAAGGCAAATGACGAAAGCCGTGCAAAGTGCAATAGTAATGGATATAGCTAGAGCTCTAGGTATCGAACCAGATAATTTAACTGAATTAACTGAACAAATCAAGCAGTTAAAGAGCGATCTTTCGAGGTCAAGCTCCATAACAGAAAGGAGGATCTTGAATTCCCTGCAAAGAATATTGGATTCTTGGTCAACTGTGCCCGACATGGCGAGTCTGAATTGCGATCTTGACTTGGAAGAGGATGTCAACATTTCGCCTTTTAAGAGTTTTTTATGCCCTTTGACTAAAGAAGTCATGAAAGAGCCTGTAGTTTTGGAGTCATCACAGACCTATGAGAGGAAAGCCATTGAGTACTGGTTTGAGAGGTGTTTAAACGATGTTCGAGACCCGACTTGTCCTGTGACAGGGCAGAAGTTGAAGTCGTTGGAGCTGAAACCAAATATAGGCTTGGCGGGAGCCATTGAGGAGTGGGTGAATAGGAATGTTGATGTTCAGGTGAGTAAAGCAGTGGAGATCCTTGGTGCGAAGGATCTCAAAGTTGATCGTATTGAAAGGGTATTGGATAGTGTTTATAACATTGCGGAGGTATATCCTTCCAATAGGTATAGAGTGAGGAATGCTGGTGTTGTAAAAGATATTGTTACAGTGCTCAGGAACTCTTCTAAGAGTATAGGAACCCATTTGAGGAGTAAAGCTCTCATGGCCTTGCTTAGCATGGCAAAGGATGAAGAAAGCAAGGTGAGTATGTTTTAGTTTCTTGCTGTTTTATGAAATGAAAAACGAAAACTTTTCCTTGATTTGATATTATGTTTATGTAATTTGTGTTACTTGCACTTTTCTGATGACCTGTTAAAAACTTTTTCAGAAAATAATGCTTGAAGAGGGTGTCAGTAAATTGGCAATTCATGGTCTTATCGGGAGCTCAGAGAGAGAGAGAGAGTATGCAGTGAAGTTATTACTTGAGTTCTCTAGTGATAGAGCCTACTGCATATCAGTTGCATCAGAGAAAGGGGCATTAGTTCTTCTCACAAGTATGGCAGGAAACTTGGAGCATGCTACTTTATCTAATGTAGCTGAGGAGGTCTTAAAGAACTTGGAGACTGTGGAGGACAATGTTCAGCATTTAGCAGCAGCAGGAAGATTTGAACCAATGATCAGTCGTTTATGTGAAGGTATGTCTTATACTGGTTCCTACTTAAACATTTGGAAGTGCTCAGGTCAATCAAGGGTTAAATGTAGAAAAGCAGAATCATCTATGAGAATACCTTTTTTCTACACAGGAAATGAATTGCCAAGTCCTTATGTTTGTCAACAGCATTTATCATACAGTAGAATATCATAACCAAATTTAGTCTGGTGTTCTACTCTGAACAGGTTCTGATGATGTTAAAATAGAGATGGCACTCTTGGTGGGAAGGATGACATTAACAAATAGTAGTAAAGAACAGATTGCTAGACAGTGTTCTAAAGTACTAGTTGAGTTGCTCTATAAGCCAGCCGGAAGAGCAGCAAGCTTGCAAGCATTGTATAACCTATCAGGATTGGATGACAATGCAACAATCCTTGTTGATTCTGCTGTGCTTCCGGCTCTAACAGACATTCTTTTTAATGATCAGGATGCTTCAACAGAACTGAGTGAGTTGGCTGCAGCTACAATAGCAAACATGGTATCAAATCCAGGGCACTGGGAATTAGCATCTGCTGACAAGAAAGGGAATTCAATGCAGTCGGAATCTATGGTCTCTAGTCTTTTGAGTCTTTTATCTGTTGCATCTTCAGAGTGTCAAGTGTCCATTCTCCAAATTTTGTGTGGAATTTCTTCATCTCCCCAGGCAGCAGGTAATGCTTTGTTGATTAACGTATGTGTAAAATTGGTTTTGTTGCCATCACCCTTTTTTGTATGAAAGTGATGGATTAGTTGGTACCTAGTTTATGTAATGTAGTTACCTTTCTTTCTGTATTCTTTTGTTTCATTTTTAGGTTCTGTGGCTACTCATATAAAATGTGGGGATGGCTTGAGAAATATCATCCTGTTTCTTGAACACTCAGAAGTCGAACTCAGAGTTTATGCTTTTAGGCTTACCAGAATAATCTCAGAAAGTTATGGTCAAGATTTAGCTTCTGAGCTAAAACCTCTTGACAAGCTTGGGTTGTTCAAAGAAAAGCTACTGGACAACCAATCAACAAATGGTGAGAGATCTGATGCTGCATGTGTACTTGCTAATATTCCTCTCTCAGAAGAACAAGTGAAAACAATTTTAGATGCTAGTTTTATAAGCTATATAGTGACCACTCTTAAGAACCAGCAGCGCAGCTCCAATGCAAGACTTTCTCGACCTGTATCAAGCATGGTAGAAGGCCTACTTGGCCTCTTGCTTCAGTTTACAAGATGTCTCAATCCACCAAGTCTTATGGTGGTAAGAGAGCAGAGACTTATGACCATTGTGTGTGAGCAGCTGAGTTACCCTTCACAACCAAGAGTGAAACATCTAGCTGCCCTTGTATTAAAGAACTTGTCGGAAGCTGGACGGTCACTCTCTGCTGGGGATACAGGACAAACTCCCTCTGGATTCTGTGTCTCTTTGGTTTTCAGGTGTGTGAGACCTCCTCCAGAACCTTCCACATGTCCTATACATAATGCTTCCTGTGAAGATGACAGTCAATGGTGCCTGCTAAAGAGCAACTGCATCAGACCCCTGGTTGATCTTTTAACGGATAACAACACTGATGTTCAAATTGCCGCAGTGGAGGCACTTTCAACTCTCATTGTAGATACTTCAAAAAGTTTCAAAAGAGCTGTTGATGAGCTTGATCAACAGGGTGTGGTTGATGCTGTAATTGCTCTTTTCACAGAAGTTCGTCCTGGGATTCTTCAAGAAAGGGCAATTTGGATGATTGAGAGGATATTAAGAGTGGAAGGTCACAGTCATCGATACTCACTCAATCAATCTCTAATTAGAGCTTTGGTTGAAGCCTTTAAGCATGGAAATGTCAATACAAAGAAGCATGCCCAGAATGCTCTTACCAACCTAAAGCAGTTATCGGGGGTCAGTGGAAAGACCTCCAGTCAAGCTCGCTCAAGGAGGTAGGTATTGAAAGAAAATTGTAATCATACTGTATAATCTTGTGTAATTGTGATAACTTATTCTTGTATTAGTAGTCAAAGAACCGATTTTGCTTGCCTTATCATAGGAAATCAGCAGAAGTTATGTGCATTATAGGGCATGAAATTGATGTATATATTACAAACACTATTAGTCGCCATTCGTGGCAGTTTGGCTTCATGAATTCTGTATACATGAAATTTGCTTTTCCTGCTGAACTGTATGCGGCATGCCAATATGATGACTCAAAAGAAAATGGCAAGAATCCTTTGTTTATTCAGTCACATGCAAAGCATTTTCACCCCATTTTATTTCTTGTACACTTCTAGAAGGAAAGTTTTAAAGTTGTTCAAGGCATTTGTAACTGGAAGCACATCCAAAATATCTGTAGTCCAGAATGCGCCCTTATTGAGGAAAGTTGTTGAATTCTCAAATTGAGGGTTAAGAAACCTTGCGACAGAGAATAGACTGAATAAAAAATCAAGTCGATGTCAAAGAGTTTTGATAGATTAAAAAATTGAAAATATCTTCCGCAATTCCTCTTGTAATCAGCTGAGTGTGTCAATGAATCAAAACATTTAAAAACTTCCTAAACAGCCTTGCTCCAGACAAGCCAGTTGGGGTTTGGTGAATCAAGAAAAAGCAATTGATTATAGTAAGTGGTGTGGTGAAAAATACTGTTTAATAAGAATATGGTACAGAGTCAACAGGATGTCTGCCACCCAACTGCATTGTGATCGTTTTTCTTCACTTTTCCCAATAACAGCACCTGGCTTTTGCTTATATTTAATTGGGTTCCATGAGCTTATGCAGCGGGCGGTTGTCTTTTGTGTGGGCTGCTTCCTGCTGCCTTTACATTCCTGAATTGGTAAATGTTTTGAACTTCGAAATGCCATCAAGGGATCATCAACTTCTAATTAATTACTTTATTACTTGTACTCATCAAATCTAATGCAAGTGGGAAAAAAATTTTAATCAGAAGAGAAGAAGATGAAACAAGTGGTGCAATATTTGAGATTTGAGAATGCATTGTTCAAGGCATCCATAGGTTTAAACAACTACAAAGGCATTTGGCAAATATAATTAATTAACTTACAGTAGCATAAGATTTATAATCCCTGTTGCTTTGCTCCTTTATGTTCAAAAACTTCACTTAGCATAAATAATGAATTTAAAATGAGAATTCAATAAACCAGCATTTCATGAAATTTGAAAATTCACAAGAATGGTTATTCACCCTCTAGATTTTATTATTTGAAATTCAAGGGACCATATAGAATAGCCCTGATTCAAATCAAATTAGGACAGAATATCTTTCACTAGAGCGAAACATGTCTATTTAATTGTAGAACTCGAGCCCTAGAAAACTAGTTTTGATCTTATATGTTAGAGATATAAAGTTAAAACGTGACAAACTCTCCCTTTTTAGGCCTCGCATCCTCAAAAGAGTAAACACCAATCTATTTCAGCTTTGAACATACCAATTGAAAATCTCTTTTCAGGTTTAGGCATATGCGTCCTTCTCACAAAACCAATTAAACATTGACCACAAAAGATCGTAACAAGGACAAGAAAGCTCTATCGAAAATGGGGGTTCAATTCAATGATATACAAGAGGAATTAGAAGACAAGTACGGGCTAAGTAAATGAATGGATGGCATGAGCCTTAGTGTTGGTTGAAAACTGTAACAAAACATGCAAGTAACGAAAACAAGGTTGATAATGCATGGAAGACTCTTATGATCCCTTCAAGATGTAAGACTCTACCCAACATATGATAAATTATAAATTCTGACAATTACAATGATGACAATCTTTCTAGTTAAGAAATTGGGTCATATTGCAATATATCGGTAGCATTATAATAAATGCATATTTCAATGAATAAGGTTTGATAGAGATTGGACATGGTAAGTCCCATCAATTGGGCAATGCATTATGCATTACTCTTGGAAAAGCATACAACGGTGCCCACTACCCAGTTGTTGATAGCCAGACGTTCACAGCTGCATCTATCTACCATGAGTCAACTTTTTCTTTTCTTTTCATTTCTTTTCTTCCTGGAAGGTGAGAGGTGAGATGGTTGCTTATCATATCCACACAACAAAACATGTTGAGTAGATCTTATAATTTGGTAGGGTATGCAAGATTTTGTACCGTCAATCAGCTGGCAAGTACATCAAAATAACTAGAGAATCTGTTCCAGGAACAACGAAGATTTTCTCTTGCTTCACTATACTTTTTGGCCTTTCAGATCCATAAACATTAATTAGAATTAATATTTATTCTAAAGAGTGGTTACTTGCATACAATAAAGACAAACAATATAATTAAACTAAATATTTAGTCCTTCAATATATACTCTTTCTGAAAACTTTTAACTTTTTCAATCAAAATCCAAGGACTATCAAATCTTTTATTTAATTTGGCAGTGTAGCGTGAGTTCGCTGTCCTGTTTTCTTGGCAGTGCTATAACCGATATGATGCAAAACCACTGCCCTGCAGGCCGCGCAGTGCTCTGCTGGGCAGTGATTCTGCAAATAGAAATTGGGCAAACTGTGCACTGCTACTTGAAATCATTCCATAGATTTCTGTGCAGAATGAAAATTTAGTGTGCATGAATGCGCTGTTAAGTGATATAAAAATTATATTGAGCGAATGGTAGAAAGGCGTCATTTATCTTCCTTAAAATAAGAAAAAAGAATAAAGGGTGTAATAGTACGAAGAAAATTAGAAATAGATTGAGATAAAAGATTTATTCTAAGATTATGTGGAATAACTCGTAAAATTCCATTTTCATTTGACGGTTTAAATATCTCTTAGAATATTAACAAAAATATAAATAGTCTCATCCCTAGTGTGTATATATATTTCTTAGAGGTTCATTATAAATATGAATAACCTTATCTCTTAGAGTTTTCACGAAGATATAAACATTTTCATCAGTAATATATATATACGATAATGTTATATTTATAAAATTGATATATCATCATTCGTTTATCACCACATTATTTATCGATATTTATTATATTAACTTTCTTGTATTCAATTTTTTTCCCCTTGATATCCTCCTGTTGCTATTGCTGACGAGAACCTGTTAAATTATTAATATGAATGCAAATAATCGGAACGAATCTCTACCCAATTTAATTACTCCAATTGGCCACCCTAGTCTCATTATCATCTGATGGATGGGATTAAAGTTAAAGCTTTGATTTTGTTGATGTCAGAACTGCTTTACCACTCACATGTTGTGCTAACCTTTAATCATAAATTTCCTCTTTAGCTAGCTCAGTCCCCTCATGTTGTGGTTGCTTTCTAATTCTAAAAGCTCCCTTTTTTAAAAGAACAAAAGAAAATATCTAGCTCATGCATCAGCTTGTTATTAATAGTTAATAGTTTCTCAGCAAACATTTCAATTTTTTTTTCTTCTTGATTTAACCGCACATTCATTCCCTTTCGGCTTTACCGTCCATATCCTTGCTGAGCTTTAGCCTTTCCAGATTCTGATTCTTCAACTCTTTCGCTGTTATTCATTTAATCCAATGTCGACTATTCCTGATCAAACAAGCGCATGTACAGTGGCTTGAATATTTCTTCGTATACATAACTAACTTAATAATATTTTTCTAGATCAAAAGATATGAAGTTGGTTATAGGAATTGATTGTATGGGTAGGCATTACTCTATTAGTTCGGAAAATAATTTTAATCCTAACATAACATACAAGGACGGAGCTAGAAATTTGATCCAGAATGGGTAAATTCAACCAATGATAAAGTTTTAAATTCTCCACAAAACTAAATACTAAAATATTTATAGAAATTTGTAAATTTTGAAACATTTAAAGGTTTCTGTAAAATTATGGACATGGAGGGATATATGGTTGTAGAAATTCAAACATTTAGAGGGGTTTTTGTTCAAATATAAATATATAGGGTATATGAATTCTAAGATTTTGATTTTTTTTTTTTTTTGGTTACACATTCCAGGTTGGGTGATTGTCTATGCTAACAATAACATAGCTTATTTTGTTATTTGACATTCTGCATTGCACTCTACAAAATCACCTCATAATATTGCAGGATATATGTTTGATAAATGATAATGACTTTACATATAACTAAATTATGCATTACATGCAATTATTAGTATTAAATTATGTTTGGTGATAAGAAGTCAACATACTGAAGATTGATAGGTAATGTCACATTAAATAAGTAATATTATATCAATTTTGTATGCAAGTTTTATAAGTGTAGCGTTATTGTTTAAAAAAATATAAAAGTTATTGATATTAATATAATTTTATATCTTTCTAAAATCAAGAACATTTGAAACAATGTCAAACCAAATCCAAGAAGCCACCACCGATGAGCACCATTGACTTCTCTAATTAATATTTTTTATTAATAGTAGTTCTATTTGTCTCTACTTTTTATCTTATTATCTCCACCTCAAAATTAAATAAGGATACAATTGTAATAAAAATATAATAAATAAAATAATTAATATTGAGTCAATGAGTTAAACAATAACTCTTAATTCTTACTTTTTTATCTCTATTTTTTTCTTTATTTTCTCTCCAACGCCATTAGCGACCAATCTCATCCTCTCTCTCTCTCTCTCTCTCTCTCTCTCTCTCTCTCTCTCTCTCTCTCTCTCTCTCCACCCATCTCTTTCTCTCTCCCTTTTCTATATTTTTTTCTTCTCAAATTAATTAAAATTCTTTTATCTTTCTTTCTTTTTAAATTTCAATTAATCATATAGTCATAGATCAAATGGACATCAAATCATCCATTTTTCTTTATCTCTCCCTATCAAAAACCTTAATTAAGAAATATTTGATTGACTATTATTTATTTTTATATGAACTTAGAGAATTTAATAATATATGAAGCAACAATTGATTAACGCTAAAATCATTAATTTTTTTTATGTGTCATTGATATTATTGTTTAAAAGATTGAAAAAATTAAATACAATTAAGATTTAATAATAATTTAATTAAAAAATTTAATGATAATTTAATGAAACTTAAATCAAATAAAAGGTGGGGCCAATGAGATTAAAAAAAGGCGTTAATTAAAAATTAAATGATAATTTAATTAAATTTATCATAAATATATTTAAAATTGAAATTGAGTTAGATGAAAAAAATGCTTAAAAGAGCTAATGAGATGGAAAATGGGGGTTGAATAGAAGTATAAGGACTCTAACAAAGACTCTAATTTTCTTTTGATAAATCTTCAATTCAGATATGCGATGGACACTGGTGACTGCTCTAATTAATATTTTTTATTAATCCAACTACTCTAATCAATATTTCTTTGGTAAATCCCCTATTCAAATATGAGAAATAAGAGAATGCTATGTTTTTATTTTCTAAAGGTATTAACTGCTTCTAATTAAAATTCCTTTCTTGACCAAAAAAGAGGTCCCTTATAGCAAAGAAAAAGTGAACGCAGAGGCTCTCACTTTCTTTAAAAGAGAGATTGTGTTTAGCTTTTCTAATGCACCAACAAAACAGGTTAATTAATGTTGTTCGGAACTTTTAGCAGAAATTTCTCCAGTGAGTTGGTGTGATTTGAAACTTAAAAGACCTTGAATCAATGGCTATCGGCCGAATTGTCGGCAATGGGCCACCTATTTTGATGTCATAGTATGGAGCTATCTATGCTTGTTTGTAAGAGCTAGCAAACATTATTCCATCACTTTTTTGAAATCCAATTTAAGCATAAAGACAGATCAAGTTGAGGTGTGTATAGCATCTATTAGGTTCTCTCTCGATTTTATTTTCACTTAAAATTTCAGAGTTAGATTCTCAATTAATAGAATATATATTTAAGATCAAACAAGAATATAAAAAATTTTAATCATCATTGATAATAAAATTATGTAAACAAGATTTGTAAAAGAGTAATTTACACCTACAACCTACTTATAACCGGCTCTCTCTATTATTTGAGTTAGCAAAAATTTATTTAATAAAATTTTGTCAACTGAGATTATAGAGAGAGTTGGTTGTAAGTAGGTCGTATAAGGAGGTCGTAGATATAGAATTATTCTTTTTTTAAATTCAAGCAAATTTGATTAGGAAAAAAGATCATTTCGTGTTGATTAGGGAAAAAGATCCTTTCGTGTAACATATGTGCACAAATTCTACACGTAAAAGAGTAATATACACGTACAACCCACTTATAATCGGCTCTTTTTATAATTTGAGCTGGCAAAAACTTCTCTAATAGAATTTTATCAATTGAGATTACAGGAAGAGTTGGTTATGAATAGGTTGTAGAATTATCCTTTTTAAAAACTGATTAGGAAAAAAGACCCTTTCGTGTTGATTAGGAAAAAAGATCCTTTCGTGTAATATATGTGCACAAATTCTATGAAACGAGGCGAGTAATTAATTCGCGGCAACAATGGCAGGGTACAATGGCGAGAGCAATTATGATGTTTGGTCTTGTAAGTCAATAGATGAATTCATGACAGTAGGGCTAGTGAAGATCAAGAGGACAAAGTCTCTATTAGAACAGTAGTATCAATGTATCTTCCAAGAGAAAGAAGAAGCAGGAATTTTGTCACTAAATTCTAACTCAATACGGCTCTTCATTCAAGTAAATTGTGAGTTGAAAATGTGTGCCATATCATATACACTAGCTAGGAAAATGTTGAATCAAGCTACAGCAAATGAATCCACACTCGACACGGCGAAAGCTAAAATTTGAATATTTGTAATTTCTTAATTACTCAGAGCATCATTAGTTTGACATTCATTGTTTGCATTGAAACTGGTCTCTTTTTAGTACTTTACTTTCCTAGTTGCGATCAAAGTGCATGTGTTCCAAGTCGGATTTCCTGTAAGATCCAAAGCTAGAGCTGTTTAGAAACATTACTTCTGGACGCAATAAAATTATAGTTAGAAAAAAAGTGTCATCAATAGTATCAATGCCAACATCGTGATTATGTTCTCTATTTCTTCTTTTTAAAGTTGGGTCGTTTTTACTTGTTTTACTTTTTATTTGTTCATTTTGTACACGATTTTACGGCAATGAACTCTTAGTTGTTACAACATTCTTGTCATTTGAGCTTAACTTATTGCTCGATTGATTAGAGTTTGAATTGTTCCCCTCAAACACAACATCAACTCAACAAAGTTGCCTAAACAAGCTTCTAAGTCCAACATGGCATATCGGCTTGCATGAACTTCACGTAATCAGGGTGATGGTTATTTCATAGCCTAATTAAACAAGCCAAACTTATTTATTCTTTTCTAATACACCTAATTAATGTTGTTTGAACTTTTTTAGCAGAAATTTCTCCAATGAGTTGGTGTGATTTGGAAGTTAAAACATCTTAAATCCATGGCTATCGGACACTAGTGTCGGCAATGGGCCATCTATTTTGATTTCACAGGATGGAGCTGTATCTATGCTTGTTGTGAGAGCTAACAAACATTATTCCATCACTTTTTTGGAATCCAATTTTTGCTTAATGAGAGATCAAGTTGAGGTGTATATGGCATCTATCAGGTTCTCTCTTGATTTTCTTTTCATTTAACTGAAACTTCGGAGTTTGATTCCAAATCAATAGAATATATATTTAAGAAATGAGGATATAATAGATTTAACTCATTCATGGATAATAAACTTTAAGTGAGCAAGATGGGTAAAAACTCAAGCAAGTTCAATCAGAAAAAAAAAAAAAAATCATTTCGTGTAACAGTAGTGTTAGGCTTACAACCCAAATACAATCTAGAGTTTATAACTTGATGTGGTAAACCATACAGCAAAAATTCATCGGAGGAGAAAAACAAAAATAAATGAGGAAATAAATCTCTAATAATATTTTGTTTTTTAGATTGTCACATCATATTCTAAACTTTAGGTTGTAAGTCTATTATTACTATTCATGTAACATACATACACAAATTTTACGCAATGAGGTCATTAATTAGTTCTATGCAACCATATGAGGGCACAATAACAAGAGCAATTATGATGTTTGGTTTTGTAAGTCAATAGATGAATCCATGATTGTAGGGCTAGTGTCAAGGGGACAAAGCCTCCATTAGAACAATATTGGTGTCAATGTACCTTCCAAGAGAAAGAAGAAGCAGGAATTTTGTCATTAAATTCTAATTGAATAAGGCTATTCATTCAAGTAAATTGTGAGTTGAAAATTTGTGCCACATCATATACACTAGCTAGGAAAATATTGAATCAAGCTACAGCAATTGAATGCATCATTAGTTTGACATTCATTGTTTGCATTGAAATTACTAGTCTCTTTTTAGTACTATACTTTCCTAGTTGCGATCAAAGTGCATGTGTTCCAAGTCCGGATTTCTTGCAAGATCCAAAGCTAGAGCTGTTTAGAAACATTACTTCTGGACGCAATAAAATTATAGTTAGAAAAAAAGTGTCATCAATAGTATCAATATCAGCATCGTGATTATGTTCTTTATTTCTTCTTTTTACTTGTTTTATTTTTCATTTGTTAATTTTGCACATGATGTTATGGCAACGAACTCTTAGTTGTTACAACATTCTTGTCATGTGAGCTTAACTTATAGCTCGATTGATTAGATTTTGAATTGTTCCCTTCAAACACAAAATCAATTCAGCAAAGTTATTTAAATAAGCTTCTAAATGATTATATCTTGGTTAACCAAGATTATATGAAGATACATTTCTTCTTGTTGCAATTGTCGGGCAAGTATTTGACTTTTGATAAAACCAATCACTTTCTGACACCATTTGATGTTAAGATATCCATCAAAGAGCATAGACTTCCATTTGGTTTTCTACTTACAAATTTTTCAGACATAGCCAACACGGCATGTTGGCTTGCATGATCTTTAGGTAATCAGGGTGATGGTTATTTCACAGACAAATTAAACAAGCCAAGCTTATTTAAACTTCTTCATCTTTGTTTATAATATTAGGAATTTCTCAATTTTAATTTTAAGTTGTTTAGGAATAAACGATTAATATGATGTGAAATCATTTATTTAATTATAGTATTTAATTGTTTGACAAAAAGAAAGAAAGTAATAATCTTTTTTTAATTAAACTCAGTTTTGTTCGTTTCAGATTAAGACAAAAATAAAATAAGCTAGCCCAATCAAAATGGTGTGATTAAGAATCTTAGATTTAGGAGTATATTTTTTTATTAATATAAAAAATATATTTGAACCTAAAAAATAATAATATTCTTACACAACATAAAAATATGCGTTCACAGTCCACACATTTAAGCCTGTCCTGTCTGTGTCTACACACATTTAACGTGTCCGTGTGTATTCTAGGTTACAATTTACAAGCCGTTCTTGACATTACATAAGCCAACCCCTCGGCCCTCACTTCATTTCTAACATTACATTACATTCATCGCCAAAGCAAACCAAACTTATATCTAACACTAACTGAACTACTTCAGCAGCCACTTCCGGAAATGCAGGAGGCGCCACATTTTGATGATGCAAATGCAATGGAGAAGCTAAAACACTCCACCAATGGAACTGGAATGGAGGACCACCAAGATGGTTCCTTGCTCGACTTCGACCCCAGTGCACCTCTTCCATTCAGAATTAATGAAATCCGAGCTGCCATTCCTGACCACTGCTGGGTCAAGAATCCATGGAGGTCATTCAGTTATGTTGTCAGGGATGTGGTTGTGGTGGTTGCATTGGTAGCAGCTGCACTTTACTTTAACAGCTACTTCTTCTGGCCACTCTACTGGATTTGTCAAGGGACAATGTTCTGGGCTATTTTTGTTCTTGGCCATGATTGGTATAAACATTTCTAAACCTGTTCTGTTTTATGGATTTTTTTTTTTCTTTACTCTTTGTTTTGTTTGTCCTTGGATTGCATAGCTTGTTTTCTTTTTTATGTCAAAATAATGTGATTTGTTTTTGGACTGTAAAAGTGGGCATGGAAGTTTCTCGGACAATCCTAAGCTGAACAGCTTGTTGGGGCATATCTTGCATTCTTCAATTCTTGTGCCTTACCATGGATGGTTGGTATTTAGTGACAGTAACTTTGTTCATTCATTTTTTCCTATAACAGTTTTTGTTTGTTTAGTTTAAAAATATTTATTTATTTAAATTTTGCAGGAGAATCAGCCACAGAACTCATCATCAAAACCACGGAAATGTTGAAAATGATGAGTCGTGGGTTCCGGTATATGGTTAACTTGTTTTCTTGCATTAATTGCTATACACTGATTTTGATTTGAATTGATGTAAACTTTGAACTCAATCTGTGAAAAGTGTTGTGCTATTGTTGACCATACTGCTTTTTTTTTTTTTTTTTACTACACCAGTTGCCTGAGAAAATTTTCAAGAAACTAAATCCCAGTACAAAAACTCTGAGATTCACAGTGCCTTTCCCAATGTTAGCTTACCCTCTATATCTGGTAAGAATGGTTAATTGCTTTTGTGTTGAGGTTAAATCTGAAGTTCCCATTTGTCTTTATCTTTTATGGACTACAAAGCTCAAATTTGATTCATGCTGGGTTGCATAACAGTGGTATAGGAGTCCAGGAAAGGAAGGTTCTCATTTCAACCCCTATAGCAACTTGTTTAGACCAAGTGAGAGGAAATTAGTGGCAACCTCAACTGTCTGTTGGCTTACAATGGTTGCGTTGCTAGTCAAGTTATGCTTCATAGCAGGCCCTGTCCAAATGTTTAAGCTTTATGGTGTTCCTTATTTGGTACGGCTGCTTGCAATGTTGTCTCAACTGCTTAATTTCTGGATTCATAATCCTCTTCTTTCTGATAGTAATGTAATCTCCGAATTGCGCCACTTTTTGCAGATTTTTGTGATGTGGTTGGACTTTGTTACTTACCTTCATCACCATGGTCACGACCAGAAACTTCCTTGGTACCGTGGCAAGGTATTAACATCATGCACCTAAATAGAAACTGGAGAATTTATTTGGTTGTTGCTGCAAATGAAACAGGTTCAATTCAAATATCCAATTTGAGAAACAGAATTGAATTTGACTCTGCATTTGACAGGAATGGAGTTATCTGAGGGGAGGGCTTACAACAGTTGATAGGGACTATGGATGGTTCAACAACATCCACCATGACATTGGCACTCATGTTATACATCATCTCTTCCCTCAAATCCCACACTATCACTTAGTAGAAGCGGTAGCTACCATCTCAGCTGCATCATACAATTGATTGCAACTTGCATATTACAAATACACATCATTTTTAATTGATTCTAACTATTTGCTGTGTGCCTCGCAGACAAAGGCAGCTAAACCAGTGCTAGGAAAATACTATCGCGAGCCAAAAAAATCTGGGCCTATTCCATTCCACTTGATCAAGAACTTAGTGAGAAGCATTAGCCAAGACCACTTTGTGAGCGACACAGGGGAAATTGTGTACTACCAGACTGACCCCAATCTGCGGAAACTTTTTTCAAGCAAGTTGGGGTGAGAGTTTTCACAGCTTAGTCTAGCTAAACAAGGGGATACATTACTGCCTATTCAGTTCGGTCAATAAACTCTCTCTTTTGAAGTAATTTACTTTTACATTGTACTTTTTCTCAAGTTAGCAAGACTTTTTTATATATCTATTCATCTTCAAATGATGATTTACATTTTATTTCTCCAAGGGGTGATTTTGATGTAGACTTCTGATCTGTAGACAATTAAAAAGAAATATAAAATATCTCTCCTTTAGCATCATAGAATAGAACTGAAAATATATAAAATAAAAGAGAAGAATGTTGGAATAATGGCAGATTTGTCTGGTCCAACATTAATTTGGTGCACATGAACCCACATGGTTGCACTGCAAATAATGCTGCACTGCAGCACTGCTCTGCAAAAATCTCTGTGAATCGTGGACTTATCAGCCGCTTTACTCAAAGAAGATAGGGGAAGCAATAATTATATGAACTTATCAGCCCTTTTACAGAAGGAAGGCCATTAGAAATGATGACCGGTAGTGGTAATCTGCATAATGCAGTCTGGAGTAACCAAATGCTAGCATAGTGGACTGTACAAAGTTTCCACATCATGATGCGTGGTCCAGCGAAAGAATTTGCTGCCAAAAGAAGTTTACTTTTGCATGAAATCTAGTAAGAAAAATGAAATTCTGCAAGCACATGGGAACACATTAAACATCCTTCTAATATGTTAACGCTGCTGCTGCAATATGGCTGCCACTATTACCCTCCCAACTTCAATGGATCCTCATGCACACTAAACAAGACTTTTTGGGCCCAAGATTGATTAAACTTGGTGCAGGCCAGGACAGACCCAAAGCTTTCAGAAATTTTATAGGAAATAAGGCCCATGGATTTGTACCCAACACCACCTCATCTCACGTTATTGGGTTCAGAGTGTTGCTAATAGACGGAAAACAAGCAACTCTCTTTTTTATTATTATTATTACTTTTTGGCTAAATATAGATGATCTAAAGCTACACTTAGAGGTGGCAATATGTGTTAATTTGACTATTCATGTCAAAACTTAAAGTATGGATATAATCTATTTAATAAATTTGTCACCTGTTCGCTAAACATGTTATAACTATATTATATTAACTCACATAACCCACTTAATTATTTAACACATATATGTTTAACCAACTATATTTTATGCATTTATATTAATTAAAATTATCCACTAATATGAACAATTATTAATATAAAAATAATTAAATTATTTGAATTTATTATTAAATAGATTAATTTGTTTCTGAATTTTTTATACTTGACACGATACATTTAACTATTTGGATCATTAAACGAATTATTGTATTAAACACCCTAAACACAGGTCCTATACATTTATTAATCGTGTTAAGTATTATAATATGAACACAATACAATTATAATCGTGTCAATAGTAACCCCTTAATTTCATACCATGTTTTTATGTGTTAGTATGTCATATAAAAAAATTTCACCCTAAATAAACTGAAAATCAAATACATTACAAGAAAGAGGAAATTCAAATATATGCAAACGAAAACTTGATAAAAGGATGTGGACTCCAAAAGTGAACTCCAAAGCAACAATAAAATGAAAGCATTAATTCGGCAACTCTAAAACTTCGTAGTTTCCATTGCGTCCATCATAGAAGCTTTAAAATATTAATTGAAATTTGAGAAGACAAGATGGGATTAGTATAAATTTTGAAAAATGGAACTCAATTATTTTCGCAAAATAGAAACTTATACCGATTAAATCGTGGGAAAAATGTAGGAATGGGACCCTTATCATTAAATGTTGCACTTGATTGTTTTATTGATACTTGCCCACCACAAAAATGTACCATAAATTACATAATTAGTGAAACTTTGACTAGTCTCACTTTTTAAATGATGGATTCGATTCTTCTTCATCGTTGCCATACACAATCGGAGAACCCAATAGGGCAATAATTATGTGTGTGTTAAACTATATAATAGGGGAAATTTACTAATAAGAAGGAGGTGATTGTCGAGTTTGATGATTCCATTGTGAAGTTTTGAACTTCTTATCTATATGTTTAACCAACCAAAAAGTAGATGAAAACAAAAAGCAGCAGAAATGGTCGGCAAGGGGCATTGCAATGGCTGTCTTGGCCTAACATTTTGTGTTAAAAAGTGACTTCTCATTAGTTTGAAACCAAAACCAATGTCACAAAGTCAGCATCTTCGGCTCCAAACCCAAAAGAATTTCTTTAGTGCTCACAGCCTGACACACTCACCCATCTTGTTTCTCACCACCATTTTCATCTGCCCACATTGCAAAAATTACTGTTCTTGGTCCCCTTTTTTTTCAAAAAGAGAAGTTACTCTTTACTATCAAAGCAACTAGGATTCTAAATAGATCAATAAACAAAGCCCTTAATCAATCATCTACAAATCACTTATATCAAAGAAAGTTCAAGTTGTCTGCCTACTGTTTTCTGCTAATTATAGCTATAATGAGAACAAAGTCTTAAAGCCAATCCTTTCTTTTCTTTTGCCAGAAAAAGTAGTCAAGTGACTGAAGCTACTACTGTAACGCGCTGCCTAAGAGAGTTAGCAGTGATGAGGGGTTTAACTCACCAGTGAAAGGCAACAAATTTGCAGAAATTGACCTGTCAACGCGCGTGGAAACATATTTTCCTACATATGCTTTGCCTATTCCATTTCCAACATTCAAATGTAAAGCCCGCCACAGCCAAAACTACAGCCACTTGGTCTAATATATGTGACTTCTCTATTCATTTCAGTCTTTTACTACTTGCTTTGCTCTAGCTCATTCAAATCTGTCCACTTTCTTCTGTTTCTACAATGCTTTTTCTTGTTAAAGTGGTTTTCTTTTTGCAAAGTTGATTGAAATCCCCACAAGCATCAACACCAACACAAGTCACCACTTCTCTTTGTTTACTAATTAATTCTTTCTTAATTTCTTTCAACATGAAGTTGTTATCATCTACTCGTTCTACTTCTGTGTCATCATCATCTTCCACTTCCACCTCCACTGCCTCTTTTGATGCAAATTTTTGCGCTTCAAAAAGTGCAACTGCAGGATGTCTTGCAGGCATTTTACGTCGAATTCTTTGCTCTCGTAGCCTCCCCACACACCCTTCTGATCACATTACAGAACCAAGTTCACCATTTAAGTGTCACAAGCATCCTGAATTGGAGTCTAGAAACACATTTGAAGACAAGGGTATGCCAACTCTCGTTGCAAGGCTAATGGGTTTGGAATCTGTTCCAAGTGTAACTCCCAACTCATCAATTAGAAGAAGTCGATCAATGAACTCATTAGACTTCAGTGCAAGTACTGAACGTAGGCATCGAAGAGTGAAGAGTACACTCTCTTTGCGAGAGATACCAGCTTCTCTTGAGATAGAAAGTGATGAATTCTTCGTACTCAGCTTTGCAAGTGCAAGTGAAGATAAAGAGAAACGGTCAAGGAGAAGGAAATGTGAGAAGGGTTATAAAGATTTGAAGCAAAGAGGAGAGAAATGTAGAAACAATGACAGTAAACCAAAGTTTACAGAGAAAAACAACAAGGGAAATCAAGAGATGAATGAGAAGAACTTGTCCAGCAGAATCTCTGGTAAATCTGACACCTGCGATCCCCTAAAGGACCTACCAGAAAAGCTATGTTTTTGTTCAGAAATTCTAGAGCTTTCAACTCCTACAAAGCAAAATGTAGCACCCGAAGGAGCACAATTAAGGAATAAGAAGAAAGTTAAAAGTGTAGAACTTGAATGCAGCTCTGAAGATTCAAGCCCAGTATCTGTTCTTGATTTTGATCAATTCATTATTTCAGGTTAGTGTCATCTGTTTTCTATGGCATCAAGTGCTAGTTTTTAAATTAAATTTTCTAACTTGTGCATTCCAATAACAATGTTGTTTGTAACAGAGCTGGACGCAAACTTGGTGGAGTCAAATTCAAGAAGGAAACTGTCACCAGAACCTCGAAATTATGATTCATGCCAATCTCGACGAAACGACAATAATTTGATGAGTACTCTTGATGATCGAAAGACAAAGAAATCTGAAGGCAAATGTGTTGGGAGAAGAAAGAGACACTGCAACAGTCACGTGACATACTTGGAAATTTGTGATCAAATTTGCAAGATAACTGATGCTGAGGTAGCTGAATCAGATTGGTTACACAGAATGCATAATATGAAGCATGAAGATTTTGAAGACATTTGTGCAGATTTCGAGTTACAAATTCTTGAACAAACATTAGATGAGCTAGTACATCAACTTATTGGACTTCCCATGTAAACTTGAACATGTCAGACTAAACCCTTTGTAAATTTTGGCATTAACGTGATCTAAGAAACAACTACTTGGCTTAAATTTCAATTGTTGTTCAACTGCTGCATCACCCACAAGCAGTCAAGCATCCACAATCAGAATTCAAATTTGAACATGTAAACCACAAGCTTTCTAACTCTTGACAATTTTCAATAATACGGTATCTTATGATATGAAATTAGGAGTTAAATTCCATTAGTTAATAGTAAACCTTGTCTATATTAAATTATTTATAGCCATGATTGACTAGCAAATTTGAATGCTAGGAATTTTGAAAATGGCATCACCTAAAAGCACTTCCAACTATCTTTAGCAGTCAAGTTTTACCTTCACTATCAGATGAATTGATTGATTGTCGTTATTTTTTAATTTTTTTAATTTTTTTCCTTGTAAAGCAATTTCGTGAGAAACATTTTCATAAAAATACAATAACAAAGTCAAGGTAGACTAGGTTAAATTTTAAAGTGAGTTTGAGACTAGAGGAATATTTTCAAGCGGCAAACTTGGAAGAATGCTACATACTCTTTTTATGCACCGAGATTAAGAAAGCATTATCAAACAAATTAAATGATATCATCAATTTATTCAGTATTGGCAAAGGCGGCAGAAACAGTCAAGGGTGCGCCCTGGGTATGATGGAAGTTCAATTTCCTTTGAGTTGGGGAAACATTGATTGATTTGTTATTTCTGCAGTACAAGGAAACAGGTGGTGACCCAGTAACATAACATTGATGGTCACTTGAATGATTGCCTCACTCTTCTTTCTTCTAGTGCTAATGCCACAAAAATTACCCAGCTAATAAAGTTTATTGAAGGACACAAAATAAAAGTTAAAACACCAGCAGGCTAGGCCTGCCTTCTTCTTAGTGCTCAAAACTCCTCCCAATAAGAATCATGGCACCTATGGACCTCACCCCTAACTTTTGTATGCCGAAAGTAATTTGTAGAATTCGTGAAGGCGATGGGCGGCTGACAGTGATATAAAGATATAAAGAAAGACAATGTAAAGGAGACGATAGAAGAAGCTCCGTCCAATCTGAAATGTGTGGAATGTTGAGCATTCAAGCCCTGGTACTGCAGCTTCAGAGCGGAGAAGCTAAATACAAACATCTACTTCCATCGGTTTGGTAGTAGAAAGTGTGTGTTTGTACAACATAAGAAAAGTCATTATCTCTATAGAAGTTTGAAGCACCATTGATAAAAATGATCAACACAGAGATAGATAGATTCACTGAAAAGGAAACATTTTATTGACTAATAACTTTTACAGCTTGTGATACATACATATTAATATAAATAAACCAATAAATCAGTACATCCCTTCCATCTGCAAATTGAAATAAATGAACTCTGGCAGTTCAAACTAATCTGCTTCTCTAATCCCATCATCTGAAGATCATGCTTCTCCGGTCTCTCTATTTAGATTAAAATGAGAACAAAACACAAGAGAACCAAATTAAAAGGGAAAATAAGTAAACTATAATTCTTCAGAACCTTAGTACGGTATGAGCGGAAGTTTTAAATCCTTCTAAACTTCCTTTGCAGTATACCTTTTCCTTTCTCCATCTCCTTCCACTTAAAGATGACGAATATTAATAAAATTAAAAAATGGGCAAAAAGGAGTTAAAAGGTTAAATGTCGAAGCCAATATTGGGGCTAATCTCAGCCGCTAAGCCACCATCTGCTCCTGCTCCTTATAAAGTTGCTCCACCCAAGCCGGGAGCAACTCCATGCCTCCACTGTTAAGATGAAACTGCTGCTGCTCTTCAAAGCTAAATTGACCAGGCTTCATAGAAGGGGTGTCCTTCACCAGAGACTGAACCCAAGAGACATCTGGCTCATCAACAGTTGCTGACATTGCAGCTGCAGGTGTTGCCAAATTGCCGCCACCACTTCTAAACCCAAAAGAAGCTGATTTTCTTAGCTTGTTCAGCTCCTCTCCCTGGACACCCCAATCCAACTTGCCATCAGGGGATCCCCAATCTGCCAGGTTAGAAGGCATCACAGTTGTCAAAGAAACCGGTGAAGAAAACCCAGAATGACGATTGACAGCACTTCGCTCGATGAAGCTCTGGCTCCGCTTTGCAAAGGCAGCTGACCTTGAACTCAAAACTGCAGCTGCAGTGGCCCCAGAGGGATCCATCCCAAAGGATTGGGATGCCCTTGCAGGGGACGAAGAGAGATTGGTGGGATAGCTTGACCTGAGTTGCTGGTTAATGTTCTGTCTCATCTGAATGGCAGGAGGAGACTGCAACTGTGATGCTGCAGCCTCCAGTGAGAGTCCTTGTAATTGAGGCAAAATTGTAGGATCGAGAGATCCAAAAATGTCATCAAGGTTAGTTGGTTTCACTCCCCCAAGCCTATTTAGTTCCGCATTACAATCACTGGAAGAAGAAAAGTGTGATGCAGCAGATAAAGTATTAGTCCAGCTGGATGGGGATGAGAGACTAGATATCTCATCAATCAGTTGTTGCTGTCGGCGCCGTTGATTCTCTAGACCAAGTAACTCCACATCAAAATCCATATCTCTAGCATGAATTGCAGATTTCAGTCTGCTACCAGGAAGTTGCAGTGTAGGGGGATTATTTTGGTTCTGCCACATGGATCCACCCATAGGAGAAGAGGCTCCAGATGGAGTCAAGGGTGGCGTAGATGTAGGTGGCATCACAATTGATGGAGAACCAAGGGCTAGGGGGTTCATGGACACCATGTCCAGGGAAGAACCATTGGCTGAAAATGATCTAGGAGAAGGCACAGCTGAGCCTGTTGAGGCATATAAAGGGCGAAGCTCTTCAGGCTTGTGAGCAAAGAAACATACCCTCCTGTTGCAATTTGTCTCATCCTTGCATAGACGAGTCCGATACTGGGCAGGGTGAAGCCAGCACTCAAAAATACCATGTGCATATTCACAAGCATCCCCCTGCCTACATGAACCCTTTCGGAACTCGGGGCAAGGAACACAACTGTAATGATATTTCCTAGGATCACGGCGCCTAGCATTCTCCCCAGGATGAACAAATGGGCACTCAGTCCAATCATGCGAGTAAGCCCTCGAGCATGGCTTGACCTTGAAAGTATACATCCTAAACTCATCTGTCCCATATATCCCATTCTTGATATCTGGAAGGGTAAGATCAACCGGATATTCTTTCTTCTCAGACCCATCTTTCGATACCCGGGGTGTTGAAATCTCTACCTGTCCTAGTACCTCCATTTCATTTACCACCTGATCACAAAAACCGTCTATTTCCCCATCACCACCACAGCCTTTCAACAAAGCCTCCAATACCTTCTTCCTTGAATTGAAACCCAAAGTATAACCTTTGGCAATCAAGTCAGCAGGCCGGTTTCCATTAGCATCAACAGAGTTGACATCAGCAGAAGCATCAAGCAAGAGCCTAACAACCTCAGCTGAATTGGCAGCACCACCAAAGGCAGCACAGTGCAGCGCTGTGACACCATCCGAACCACAAGCCCTATTAACATCAACACAGCCAGTTTCAATGATATAACTAAGCACATATTTGCTTCCAAACATAGCAGCGATCATAAGGGGTGTCCTTTCTTCAAACCCCATCTTTCTTAGACCAGTTCTCCTACCATACCACAAACCTGGCTTATCAATATCATGACCCTCATCTTCAACTGCAGCTTTAAAGACCACCAGATCATCTGAGGCCGCCAATTCGAGCAAGATGGAGAAATTATAACATAGACCATCTTGTTTCTGAGAATCAGTTTCCATGACGAAACCAGTCTGAGTAGGTTTCCTTTTTGAACCACTGCACTTGGAAAGAAAAAAGAATCCCTCTTGCTCTCTTTCTCCCTGCCTCTGACCTCAAAACAAAAGACAAGTCTTTCTGCAAAACGTTGTACAAGAAACAACATTAAAAAATGCTACTCCGAGAATCAGAAATAACTAACATGGCTATCGTAAGCCAAGAATTACAAACAAAGAACCAACACGAACTAAAAGGAAAAATAACAATAACTCATACAAGAGAGAGAAAGAAAAAAAAATCATGAACATGAATAATCATAATAATAATAATAATAATAATAATAATAATAATGATAGTAATAATAATAATCCAATTAAGATAAAATAATTATTAAGAAAACTATCACTAAATTACGTTAACTTCTAACTAACCGACCATGAAACACAATAATAAAAACTAAACTTATCGACAACAAAAACACCCAAACAAAAACAGAAATCTGTTACAACCTTAACAAGCTACATAACTAAACAGACATAACACACCTTATTATTTATTTTGTTCTCAAACACAAAACTTAACAAAGCTCAACTCGTACAAGTACAACTGTTGCTCTCTTTAAATGCTTGAAATAGTACAACGGTATGTTAATTGTAATGACCCCATAACTCGAATTCCATCCTTTTTCTTACCAACCAAACATAAATATCAACTTATGACAAAAGAACATACCTTTGGAGAGTTTGAAGCAAAACCCAGATTTTGGTTTTGGTTTAAACTTTGGCTTCCAATTCCTCAAAATTCAACTTTAGTGTTATCAATGCCTACCAAGCTATTATGGCTATAAAGAAAGAAAAGAAGGACAAGTAAAGAGAGACTTTTGCCTTCGTCTCCTTTTATGTGTTCTGGGTCAAAAAGGCCAGCTTCAATCTTCTATTTTTTTATTCTTTTTTTTTCTTCTTAGATATCTATATTTCTGAGTAATTGCTTAAATTGAAATGCAAATGTAAATGCAAATGCAAATGCAAATGGAAATAGAAGAGAAGGGGGAAATTTTTTCACTTTGGAAAATGGTGGGGTCCATTCTTTTATTTAATATCTAACCATCTTTAAATGGTGAAGTGCCACGTGTTGCAAACCCAATAGAAACGGTTTCACCAAAAGGTGACCGTATCGAGATTCCATATTATCACGCTTTACGCGTTTTTGTCTTGGTGGATGACGTGGAAGCATTTGCACCGTCATCATATTTTTAAAATTTCATTTGTTTCCGAGTTTGATTAACCCGACTGTCTGTTTCCCAGTTCCGTGAGACAGACGGATTAATTGGTGAAAGCCAAGACCAAATCTTATTTGATTCGTCTGTGAATTTTGTGGAAGTGATGGGTTTGTGAGAATAACTTGTCCTACTTGGAAAATTAATTTATTGTGGAATTCCTTGAAGCCATCGACGTATTGATGCATTTCGATGGTTTCTAGAAGAATACATTCGATTTTTATTTTTTATTTTATAAAACCAATTTTATTTGAAAATATAAATTTTTTCACGAAAAAGAAAAAGAAAAAAAATTGCGATTACTTGAATATGAATCTCTTAAGTATCTGAATTAAATCTCTGTGAGTATCTCAATTAAATTAAAAATGTTATCTTTATTTATTAATTTTATAAAATGAGTGATTTTATGAGTTAAAAAATTCTTTAAATGCTTATCTAAAAGGGAGTGTTCAATGAATAATGTCCTCAAATTTGTTATTGACAATTTCTATAATATCTTGAAAATATTATCAAATTGAAAATATTTTATATTAAGGTAGATGTAGCTTAAGCTTGCATGTGTGTTGCATGCCATTTTAATTTTATAATCTCTTTTTTCTCCACTTACTGTGAATTCTTTTCTAAAATTATTTAAAAAATTCATGTTAATTATATTTTTAATATTATCCATTAATTTTAGGGGTATTCATGATATTTTTAGTGAAATATATTGATCGAATTGTTAGTTTTGAAAAAATTTGAATCAAAATTGAGTTAATACAAACTTTAAGAGTACGAATGCAAATATCCCTATTAAAAATTGATTATGGTTAAACCACTTGGTGATATTAATAAATAAATTGGAGTAAAAAGCTATGGTTAAAGAAGAAGGGAAGTTGGACTAGGAGAGAGTGGAGTTGTTGAAATGAAGGTGAGAGAGAGGGAGGAATTTGAAGTTTAGCTAAAAGACAAGGACCACGAAGACAATTTCACTTTCAAACGGATAAGCATAAAGACCAAATAGCCAATAAATCACGCTTTAATTGGTTGTACTTTAACAAGGAAACTTTATAAATTCCACAAACCTACAGCTCAGCCAATTTACATATTCAATGGCTGTAGAGCAATTGCTGTGTACGATTGACAATCAAGTGGGTCAAACAAATCCGACGGCTTAGATTCCCTACCATATAATGTTAACATAGACACGAATTCGTCAACAATGGAGAAAAAGTCGATGCAGAGGGGGACCCACTCAACAATAAAATACAAATCTAGATTTAACATCAGGTCCAGCAAGTGGGACCCCCGAAAGCAATCGAGAAGCATTTGATGTCAGTATCAACCGTAGAAAGCTGTCGCTGCATTCGATTGCTGTAATCATAATACTGTGGGAGGATTTACACCGTATGAGGCTGCTCTGCCCTCCTCTACTCATCAAATGTGCTCCTCTTTTTTTTTTTTTTTTACAAATCTTTTTTAAATGAAAATGTGATTTTACATAAAAATATTTTTGATAGGGATTTCGCGCTTATAAAGCATTTATCATTTCATTTTTGCTTTCCATTTTTAATTTTTGCAACTACTTTTACCATTTTGTGACAATAATATACCCTTTAAAAGTTTTCGGTGTTTTTGTGTTTTGTTAGATAAAAGGTGGAGATTTCTTTTTGAAAAGTTATCGATGACAATCTTATTAATAGAATTTATCAAATCACGTGTTGATGACGATGCGATGAAATTAAAAAAAAAAAGTAACTCCTCGTTTGTTGTTATTGAGTCTAAATTATGGAAGATAACTTCGTCATGCATCTCTTATACAGTGGATTAATTTAAGACTTATAAGAAGAAGGGTTACTCCCTTTCCCCAAAGACGATAATTTTAACAAAACTATGCGGATTAGTCCAAAACGAAAAATACCTCATGAAAACGCCGATCTCGTAAACAAATCTAGAAAAAAAATTGATAGTAAGTATATATTAAATAAAATTAATGCATTTATTAATGAATGTTGTGTCTATAGCTGGGACTTGGGAAAACAATAAAACATAGCAATAGTAAAAAAATATGTCATATTCTTTAACTAAGACCTAGGGGGAAAAAACTGTAGAATGTATCAGAGGTCATATTCTTTAACTAAGGCCTAGGGGAAAAAAAACTATAGAATGTACCAAAGGTACTAAGATGTACTTATTTTAAGGTACATCCTCTTCATGTGGAAAACAACAAACAAATATGATATAATTTATTGGGTTATTAATAAGGGAATTGTTAGGTTATTGTCCTGATAATATTAACAAACTAGTACTCATATTAGATAAATGAATTGATGCTGGTTGTTGGTCCAAAAATATTATTGGGCTAAAAACCAAATATGATCCTTGAAAAAAAAAAGTTTTTTCGTATCCATGTGAGCAAAAAAAAAAAAAAAAAAAAGAAGAAAGATAATATAAAAATTAGATATTACATTGTTTTCCACAGTCCACTTGACATATATTCATAAAATTAAAATAATGATGGAAAATAACTTTTTACTCTTCCATGAAAGGAAAATCATGGTGGTAAAATTAACCCCCCCAAAAAATAAAGAGTTCTCCATTTATTTATATATTTTTGCTCATGGGGTCTCTCCAAGAAATAAATAAAGTGGAGGAAATTAAGGTGAAAGTGGAATGGGGAGGAGTGTTGAATCGTGAGGCCACTTTTAACCAAAGAGGCCAATAGAAAGCAAGTGTTGTGCAACTTCGTTGTCGATTTTTACACAATGTGGGAGTGGGTCATCTCATCACTCACTCTTAGCCGCCCTCGACCAGAAATTGGCGTGGTGGTGCGCCACGCTTGCCTTTTCTATTACAAATCAAACAATTTTAGATGTCGTTTTCGTTTTGGTTTAAATGTTGCCATATAAAATCTGAAAAAGACCCTTATAGAGAGCATTTATCAAGTCAAAGTGCTAAAATAATGATAATATTAATAATGCTTCAATCTCTGCACAAATACTAGAAGTAGATGTAAATTTCTCTCGACTTTTTTAATCAAAAACGCTATTCAAATTATTTTACAAACAATAACACAGAGTAGATGACCAAACACACCCAAAATTCTTGATTGTGTGTCTTTTAGAGATGGAAGTGCCAAATTATTGAAGGGGGCAGCCATTCTGGACCACCTGGAGCTGGAGAACAAATGGCCCAAAACTCCAACTATGTACATCATCAATTCAGCTGACACCATTACAAGCCAACTCAACTCTTAACTAAAAACTTGACTAAAACTAAAAGACCATACCATTACCATCCCATACATGATGTAACATCTAATTCCATGCAAATTATCATTATCATGTTTTGTGATTTTCTAATTCTAGCTTGACCAACTAGTACCTCAAATAATAGTTTGAGCAAATTCCAAAGTTGAATTTTCATAGTATATCTCGTTTGTGGAAGTCAGGAGTCGCCAACTATGAACTATCTAGTAGTGGAATGTTACGAATATGCAGTGTATCATGTTTATCCACATAAAAATTACAAGTCTTCAGAGTCAGTTGTAGAGAGGTATGTAGCAAAAAGGACTTTATTATGTTTTAAATTTAAATAAGAAAGCAAAAAATTTTTTAATAAGACGCATAAACTCTATAAATAAGTTTGCTCTACTGCATTTTGACATTAAACAAAATTATTTATGCTTTAAGAATTGTGATTACGGGATTCTATTTCTAAAATAAGCATCACTTTGGAACCAACTAGTCAACAATCAACGTCTAGGCAGAGAGAAAAGAACCATTTATTGATATTTTGTACAAATGATTGGGCCAATATAGGTAGATTTTTTTTATTTTAATTTTAATTAATTTATTTACTTAGATTGTAGAGGTTAAAGCAAAGATTTATAATACAGGTTTGTCTAAGATAAAAAGGGTTGTATCAAATTAATTATATCAATATCATCGATATACTAAACGAACGTGGATGTGAAGCCTATAGGGGCTTCTGGGCCTACCCAAGGCCATTTCCCATCATGGGATAGGCCTTTAAATTGTCTGCGATTCAGAAAACAGATTTGGGGCAAAATCACTTGATGGGATGGCAATCAAAGGGCTTGAACCTGAAGAATATGGTGGCCCAATAGCTTTACAAGGTGTCTCGAGTTATGAAAAGCAACTGAAGTTCACACAGAATTGTCACCCCCGTCCCCAACCCAGCTCACCATGTTCCCTTATCACCATTACCCTCGCAACATCACATATGGTGCCCAAGACTTCCCCCTTGTAAACTACTACATAGAGAAGTACTTTGGCTTCCGTCTAAGGTTTAAATTTTCGAGTATTTTCATTTACATATTTCTTGATTATCAAGTTACCAAATTATCCAAAAGATGAAAAACCAGAAATGATCAAAGATAATTTTCAAATGTCATGATAAGGGAAGATACAATGAAATGTGTAAGAGAAGGGATTAGCTTCTAGGCAAGAAAACATAATACATTCCTTAGCAACACCTGCCACAACACAAAACTAATAGCCCAAAAAATTACGGGGATCCTTGGCCATAACAGGCTTCTGGAGACTAAAAGCTTTATGCTAAGACCTACATTACACATCTAATTACAGGAAGCATAGACAGCATATATATATATATATATATATATATATATATTTTTTTTTTTAAAAAAAAATCAGTTATACATTAATTTTTGAAGGAAGGCGAAGTCCAGGTGCTTGCTCTTCGACAAGAAGACCTTCACAAAGAACTAGTTTCAAAACAGACCCAGCAGCAGGTTGGTACTTCTGCTTCAATTCAGCAAAGCCTCTGCACAGAACATTGTCAACCCAACCCTCTATTGACTTCCTCTTGATCGACAACCAAGCAGCTGCTACTATTTGCACCATCACTTCATGATCAATCTCAAGTAGAACCTCAGGTCCCACCATTCTCACCAATCGTAAATGGATTTCCGTCAACAATTTCTCTGCAAGCGCATCAAAATTGCATGGCTTGAAAACCACCTTTGCATCTACTTGATCAAAGAAATCTTCCAACCAAGCTTCTGTGTTTTCAGATAGAGAGTCGCTTTCATAGCCTCCAGAATTAAGATCCTCTTCTGCTGTATCTATAGGAAGGTTAAGATCTAGAGAGGATCTCAATGACTTGTGACCCCGTTTCTGCAACTCTGTTACAGAGTCACCAGTGTCAATCAACTTTCTTTTATTAATTGTAGGATTTGAGGTTTCCTTCCTTTGAGTAACCATCACATTTAGGTCACGGGTTCTGCTGACATCCTCTGAATGGCCATCAATTAACATTTGCATTTGCCACCTTTTGGCTCCAAGTATTATTTCCTCGGGAAAATTACTGGGTTTCCTCTCTGGAAATCCAACATTTTCATCCCCTTCCTTGATTGTTGATGTTGTCACAAAAATCGTGTTGTTGATGCTGATTTCTCTTCCATGTGAATCAGGAAATTTACCTGTTCTGATAGCCTGGGACAAGCTACTTTGAGTCAAAGGATCAGCCTTATCCACGTTATCAAGGAAGACAACTGAACATGGTTTCTTCCTGAGCTCCCCAGCAACATAATCAACAACATTCTTCCCCCACAAATTCACATCCGAACCATTCAGTTCTTGGCATTCAAAAATTGATTCTGGACGGCTAACCCTGTCTTGGGAACTCAGATCCACAGTGATGATGTCTTCTTGGCTGCCAGACAAGAACTCTTGAAGAGATAAAGCTATTTTTCGCTTTCCAGCTCTATCAGGTCCAAGGAAAGTAAGCCAAACATCTCTCCGGTTCAAGCCACGATGCCTTCCATGTCCATTTTTACAACGGGATACAGCCTGACTAACAGTGCGTAATGCTTCATCTTGCCAGGCAATCTTTTCAGCAAATGCTTTAAACAGTTTCTTGTAATCCTCCAATTGCTCTCTTGAATCAACACGAATGCGGGGACTAAATCTGGGAGTACGCTGGAAGCTACCCTCCTTGAGTGCATCAAGTTTTGCAGAGCTGAAGCCAGGGACATTTTGATCCCGTAATTCTGGATTTTCATCCTGCCTGGTTGAAGCATAGATTGTTCCCAACCCCAAATCTGTGGTTACAGAAATGAAAGGTGAAGATGCATGGTCAGGAGACTTGGGTAGAGGGCAAGGGGCATACGAGCAGCCTTCACCATTCTCTATTTGCTTATCTTTTGAAGAGTTTACTTGTAGCCCAAAGTGGGAATCAACATCCTCAGCTTCAGAAATTGATACTATTGAGATCTTCTGTTCGGGGGGAAAAACCTTTTGCAAGTCCATTTGCATGCCAGGATTTAGATTTGCACATGGATTTTCATTTGAGGTTGGATCCTTACTGCTGCTTTCCTTCCCATCAGCATTAAAATGAAATGCCTCTGAAACTGGGACGTCAGACCTTGTTTGCGGTATATCCAATTTAGGGAGCGGTTGAGTGTGATGAAGACGTTGGCAAATATCATTCCATTTCCTTTGCAGCTCCAAGACTTTAGCATTCAACACAGTTCCATCCTCCTTGAACTGCACTGAATGATGAAGAACATTCTTACATACAAATTTCACAATTCAATCAATGGAATACAGACAATGGCTTGACACGACATTCATTAATGCAAAATATTAGTATAGACTATGTGATTGTGTATTAGTGCATGAACAGGCATTCTTAAATGAGTCACTGATTCCAAAATTTGAAGGACTAACACACCTTTGCCACATCAACGCCCTTGCCTGTGTCAAGTTCTGCCATTTGTAGCCAAGAAGTTAACTTTTCTGAGCACTGATCAGCAACTGAAGTAGTTGATCCTTCTTTTAAAATTGACGCAACTTCATGTTCAAACTTCTCGGTGCAAAGGTAACAACAAGTGCTATATTGATTCTTGCTTCTTATTGGATTGTTGAAATCAAGAGGCGAAGCAAAGAACCCACCAAATGGGACGAATGATCCCATTAAGCTGTAAGTATATCATGAACATGGAACTGTGAGATTCAGATGATAAAATGCATAGATACAAGCAAAATGCAAAAGTATTTGGAAATACACTATTCCAGTTACGTGTCAAGAACTGAAGAGACACAAGCCCAAACTATTAATATACGATTGTCAGATGCATCATGCACTTCGCTGGCATTTGTTGATGACATGGGTATAGTACGCACAAGAGTACCAAGTACAAAATGTCTTCAGAATGCTAACTACATTAAGTCCTAATGGCCACCAATTAGACACCAAAGCAAGTCTTCATATAGCAAAACCAGCCAATATTTTACAAGCGTCTTGAGGCAAAGCATAAAGCATGAGGCATGTAGCTCACTCACTTCCAAGGAAATTTGAAAAGAATTTAAAGACAAGACATTAAAAAAATACTGAAAAAGTTGATAATAAGAGAACACAACCAGCACATTCAAAATATAAAGGCAAAGTACAAACCATTAAACAAAAGGAAACATATCAAAACAGGAGCTACGGCAACGAGAAGTAATATTATTAAAACACTCACCTTGATTTGGAGTGAATAGGCAACAGATTCAGATCCCAATCCTTCTGTATGCTCGGAAACTTCGTTAAAAACTTCAAATACGTGTCATAACTCGCCGCTGCTCCTATCAACCACAACCTCCCAATATTCATCTGCAGAAAAGTGGTCAATTTGGAGACAACAAACTTGACAGCCTCACGTGACACATGATCACCAACCAAGGCCTTCAATTCACCAAAGTTTACAACAACACCAGGCCCTGGACATTGCTCTACAAGACACTCCAACTCCTTGAACCTCAACTCCATCTTCTCTTCACTTCCCGTCTCCAGAACAAACTCATTTATCTCCGTTTCAATACAAACAACATCTAATCCATATATTTCTTTCGGCAAAACAGCCAGCTTGCCGGAAGTCACATTATCAACGAACCCCTTCAAAGCATTACTCGCACAAACACCAACAAGCAATGGATTTTTCCCATTTTTTTCGTTTCTCTTGACAAGCACTTCACCGATTCTCCTACAATTCTCATCGACATCTTCGAAACCAAACGGCAAGCTCAGGCTTGCCCGGGAGGGATCCGGACTCAAACTCATATTCGAATCCGTCAAGTTACAGAGGAAAATAGGCGGGCAACGGCTACGCGGCAGTTTGGAAGAAATTTGAGTCAGCGGCGGGTGAATAATCGCCAATTTAATGTCGGAGCTCCGGAAACCGGCTTCACCGAAAACGCGGCTGACTATAGGATCATCTAGAATTGACAAAATGAAGTATTTCAATTCTACCTTCAAAAGCGACGCCGTTTGCTGGTTACAGTGAATCTGCTGGAGGTGATAATTGTCCGGATTCCTCCGCTGATTAGCTTGCG
Source organism: Boswellia sacra (assembly GCA_013180625.2). Lineage (NCBI taxonomy): Eukaryota > Viridiplantae > Streptophyta > Magnoliopsida > Sapindales > Burseraceae > Boswellia > Boswellia sacra. Next base: position 851,945 of record SNVD02001782.1, on the reverse strand, counting down.
ACCGTTTGATGGCCGCCATCAAGGAGTTCGATATCGGCGGGTCCTCTCCCAGCTTGGAAGACGGCAGCCTATCCAGCGAGACTCCGACGCAAAGCTCCAGCGCACGAAACTGCAGGCGCGAAGTGTACGCGCTGCTTCTGGCACGTGCACAGGCGTCGCGTAGAGTGGAAGAAGGCAAAGCCAGTAAGGCAGAGACGGCGTGGAGTGAAGTCGTCTGAGCATGACTCCTCCGACGCGCCACTGCCACTGCCTCATCCAAAGCACGCGCCGCTTCCTCTGTTAAGCATTGCCTCGCCAGGCTCACCGGCGTCGGCATCGCCGGCATATAGAGACAAAGAAACACGTGTAAAATATAATAAAGTCTATAAATATGAAATTATATAAAAAAATAAATTATTTATTTAATTTAAAAATATATACTTATATAAAAATGGATATGTATGTTATGTGTGCGCAGATTTGTTGTCTGTTTGTTTGGATTAATAAAAAAATCGAGAAAATGTTTCCTTCAGAAACTTTTTCAATTATTTATTTTAGAGAGAGAGAGAGATAGAGAGAGGGTTGTGGTGGTGTGGTTTGGTCTAGTCTGTTTGTGGGTTTAGGCCTCCTCGGCTTGGCTTATGTTATGTTATGTTATGGCTCATGCTGCTCTTGTTGTTGTTGGTGTTTGTTTATGTGGTGGGGTCTACACATGAGCTATTGATGGTGGGGTCTACGCATGAGCTATTGAGCGAACACATGGTGAGCATAGATTCCCTTTCTACCAAAAGTAACTTCTCTTTCTGCTTCCCTTCAATCTTCTCTCCCTTCCATCTATCTGTCATTACAACAAACGCCAACACACTTATCAATTTTCACTATAATAATAATAAAAGAGAGAGATGCCTTACCCACTGAGACCATTAAGCTAAAAGAAAGCAAGATTGGCAGTAGAGTGACTGTAGTCTACTTGGAGTATACAAGTGTTTAGTTTAAATTAGAGAAAGAGGAGAAAGAGGAGAAAGAGCTAGCTAGTGAAGTGAAAGAGGATGAAGAGAAAGAGAAGTGAAAGTCTCTATTGACTTGTGTGTGCTGCTTCAGGGTGGTTATTCAAAGACCACTCGCACATGCTTATATAGATGGGGGCTGAGGATTGGTTTGGGATTGGGATAATCATCTCCAAAGAAGCAAATCTTTAATCTTTGACAACAAAGATTTTTGGTTTCCAATTTAGGCAAGCAAAGCAAAAGCAAGTTTGCTTTGATTTGAGTGTTGTATGCACAGTTTTGGTAAAAAGCCATCGGCGTTAGTACATTTGTCCTTCCTCTCTATAATTTGTGTCGCTCACGCCCACTTGTGGCTCTTGTTTTCGCCAATTATTGTTTTAACATCTACAATTATTGCACTGTTTTTAGCAATACTCGACACTTATCTTTATATTATTATTATTCTTTCAATTTTCAAAATTAACCCATCAACCCTTCTCTTCCCCCTCCATTTCTTAGGGGGGTTTTAACCTAAAACACCTATTATTAAAGTTCTCTTTTCTCCAAATTCCAAATTATTTGGTTTTCGGAAGCGTCCAGATGCATGCATATTTGTTGAAACGCTTTCCTTTCATAGCTCACACTTTGTTATTGCACAATCAGTATGCATTATTAATAAATGTAGTTATGTAAGGACTAGAGTTTACTTCCTCATTTATCATGGTAGCTAAATACTTCTGACTCTGATACCATATTAATAAACAAATTCATCTACAAACTTAATAATTAATGAATAAAAGTATAATAGAAATACTTCATAACTTGAGGAATTCTAGTAACACTCTCTTCTTCGCTTTTTTTTCACTCTTTAGTTTCTTATATTAATATGCGTCCCTAAACTTTAATAGATGATAATAACTCGTAAAATTAAAGGTTTGTTGACATGTGTTAATATTAAAAGTAAAGAGGGAAAAAGAAAGTCTTGTTAGTACTATTCTCTTCTCTCATAACATCGTCAAATCTTTAGAAGTGATAATAATAATAATAATTAATTTTAAAGAAGCAACAAACTTCTTTTTGGTTTCTTTGATAATAGAGTTGATATTTAGGATTGAAGTCAGTAGATAACCTTAAAATCTTGATTAATACCTAATCCTATAATTAAATAGGGTTGAATTGACATTAATCGAAAGTCTCACAATGCGAAAAGCACTTTTTAATTTTTGATGAGTAAGAATGATAGGTATATAAACAAAAGGAGTGACATTAAAGGCGGGTTTGGTCGAGGGAAAGACTCGGTTGACAAGAAAGCAGCTCCTTGTTAACAAGAACCAAAAAACATGTTCGTGCAGGGGCAGCTCCTCCAAGTAGCCGTGCCGCATTAGCAAAAGTATAAGATAATGAAATGTGTGAGATAATCAATCCCCAACGAAGGTTGTAAATTAACCGAACAGAAACAGTCCCTTTCTGAAGAAACCCCACTTGACAGAGCCAAACAGTGCCTTAGAAACCCTTTTCTCATTGGACCATCTTGTCACGTGCATAGCAAGCATGAAAGGTCTTTGTCCATTCCTCATAATAATATCTTATAAAATTTACCTATCTCTCATCAACACGTCCCTGGGCATAAGATGGCATCGAATGACCTTGATACTTGAGTGGGATACTGTATCACTCACACCCTCACTTTGAGTTTTTGACTCCCTTGATCCAAATATTTCTACAACTACTTTATCCTCGTATGTTTGTATAAATTATTTTTTTATCCCTCAAATAGATAATTTATATTAAACATAACAATAACTCTACATATATAATCTAGTTAGACAACCCACATAACATAACCTTAAATAACCTTTATATATATATATTAATAAAGAATAATACTACACTCACAAAGTTTGTTTATAAAATTATTGCGATATTACTCATTCAATATCATATTATTTATCATATTTTATTACATTGATTTTCTTATATGCACATATCAAATTGTATGAATTAGTTGTATATGCAGTATCAATTATTACAATATTTTGCATTTTTTCCATCATGTGTACTTGTGTTATATCTGTTTAGTTTATCATTTATCGCTTTCCTATAAACTTAAATTTGTAGTACGTGAAACAATAAATTTTTTGAAGTAAAGTTTTTTTAATTAATTTTGACTATGAGGTCCCATATAGTTTTGAGGTAACATTAATTTTATTATTTTTTTAAAAGTTTAAACTTATAAGTAAAAGTTTAGCTCTAATATTAAATTGTATAAAGTTGATTGTATATCGCATGTTTATTTTATTAATGCAGATATGATGGACCAACTGTTACTTTCTAAAACGTGAAGGTCTCCACAGAATTGTCAAAAAATTAATGGATTTCTAAAATTTTGTTGTTGTTGAGTGGATAACTCCGAGTCCAAGTCCAGCTCCGCTGCTCAAAAGGCGAAGCGAAATTAACAAAACGGGGTTGGATGGGCGAAGCCCCGGTCCTCCCCTGCCTAGAGGAAAAAGGTTGTTGATTTGACATGCTCTTGTTTGGTTGTATTCTCATTCTCATTCTCATTGTCTTTTTCAACCCTTTAAATTAATCCTCACCTTTTCCTATCTCTCTCTCTCACTCTCTCTCCCACTCTCTTGTTCCTTCATTTATCCTTTTAATTAATCAGAGGAAAAAAGGGTAATGCCAAAAGATTACCATATAGAAGGAACCCAAAAGATTTCCATATCTTTGATGTCAATTTCACATTACAAAAAAAAACCTATTATTTTTAATTTTATTTTTGTTATTATCATTTTCCATTTATGACAACTTGCTTATTCGAGCTCTATTGTAGACACCATTCTTATTCATGATGATAATGGTCCACTTCCACTTCTCATTTTAATACAAAGATATTTATTTCACACCCTTGAAGTTTTCATTAACTAAGAGGCGTTTTTTTTGTCTAAAATTTGAATGGCGTTAAATTAGACTAAAGTCTAAATAAATTTAAATATATAAATCTGAATATATTTTTTTCTAATTTTAACATCTGAATTAAAATATTTAAAATTAATATTCTTATATATATATATATATATATATATATATATCTTTATTTTTTGATATTGTTTTCGCCTGTGTTATTTGATATATTAATAATATTTGTAAATTAATATTTAAGAAATTAATATATAAGTATTTAAATATTTATAATTTTAAATATTTTATTATTATAATGTAATAAATTATTTTTTAAATTTAGTAAAATAATAATTTATAGTGTAATTATATATGTAATTATTTAGATATTATTGGTGGATAAAAATCCAATATAAAAAATAATAAATGAATTAGATAGGTATTTTTTAGAAATAAGGGTGACATGAGCCATTCAAGCATTTGTATTTAGATAAAAGCGGTGTTTGTTATTTTTTGAGTTTTTATTTTCATAATTTTGAAAGAATATTTAACTGGTTTAAATTTTTTCGAATTTAAAAAATGATAGGGGTTGGATTTATTTAAATACATTGTAAAATATGCGTTTTCACAAAACTATTTTTCGAAAATGCTAACAAACACATATATTTTAGTTTTTTTTACTCAGATAAAAATGTCTTAGGGACTGATTACTTTTTGGTTTAAAGTATAAATTTAACTTATTCTCAGAGTTTAAATCTTTTTATGATGTTTGTTTTTTTAACTTAAGACTTAATGTAAGATAATTTCATCTTAATAGAAAAAACAAAAATTTTAGATTTTATATGGATGCACATATCTGAATCATTTATTACTTTTTTAGTTTTCTTAAATGCTTATATAAAATTTATTTTATGACTAGTTTGTACATAGCTTAATATTTTAATTTTGAAATATTATTATTTATTTATAATTTTATATTATAATTCTCTATATATTTTTACATTTATTTTATGATCATTTAACTTATTTATATATCAAATTTAATTTTTTTAAAAATTCTTTACCCAATTATGCACATTTTAATAAATTAAATTCATAATAAATTTTGGTATTCAAATATTTTTAGTATGTGATATAAAATCACAAGTAAAAATAATATATATATGATATATGTGTAAAATCATTAGTGTTTATACATTTCAATTTAGATATTAAAATTAAAAAAAATTAATCATTCAGATTTTTATTTTTAAACATATTCACATTTTAGATAAAAAATTCATCCCCTTATATCAAGTCTTCGGTTAAAAAAAAATCATGAAAAGATTTGAAGTCTAATAATTCAGAATAAAAAACAATCAGCCCTTAACTTAACTAAATAATTTAAAATTTCAAGATTAACACTTTAATATTTATATTTTATAAAAAAACTAACATTGACACTCTTAAAATTAATTGATCTATATTAATATAAGGGTAAACATGCTATTTTTTAAAAATCTGTTTAACTTAAATATTTCCTTTAAGACGTAAATATATAGGCTTAAATTTGGCTCGAAATCGATTTCTAGCATGCACAAAAATAAACAAAAACACTTTTTAAAAATGAAGAAATCATCTAAGACAGCTGTTTTGGAAAAATATCTCCTCAAAGAACATATTATTTGGTATTTTTGTAAATAAGAAACAGTTTTATGCGATGCAAACATATTCCTAAAACTCACCTTTTATATTAACGAGGATTTGAGAGTGCGGTTAATTGGGTGCCTTAGCGAAAGTTTACCCTTTTTGTGAACAGTAATCACTTTTGTAGAAAGTTGTCAGTGTGCTTTTAAACCTTATAATATCTTTGTCTATTCTAGACCATATCATAAAATACATAAATGAGCAAATACTTTTAATATTCGCACCATGACATGAGGTGACGTGTACCCAACATATGGAATATCTTGTTACACCCAAAAAACAAATGTTGATTAGGGTACTTTCATTTTCTTGTTTAACCTTAATATCAAACAGAAAAATATAGATTTTAATCTTTAATAATGTAAATATTTCCTTCAAATATTTGTTAACAAATAATCAATAATGACTTGACAAATTATATTAATAGAGATATCAAATAATTTGTTTTATAATTTTATCTTTTGCTATTAATAAAGAATATTACTACACTTACAACCTATTTACAATCAACTCTCTTTAAAATTAGAGTTAGCAAAATCCTATTAAGATTTAATTATCCTCATTCAATTTTATTTTTGAATAATACTATAACTATAAACCATTTACAACCAATTTTTCTCATAATCTGAGGTGGCAAAATCATATCGAAAATATAATTATCCTTATTTATTTTTTTATTTTACAATAAATTTTTGTATAAGAGTTCGTTGTAAATAGATTGTAGATGTAGCATTGCTCTTTATTTTTTTATTCTCCAATAAATTTGTACCAACTCAACTCCAGATGTAAAGAGATTCAGTTATAAATGGGTTGTAAGTGCAGTATTACTCAGTAATAAACATTTGACGAAATCATTTGATAACTTTTGTAAGTGTTGAATAAAAAATTAATAATTTTTAAAACTGGTTTCTCCTGATGTAAAGCGGAACATGAAATTATTGATAAAACTAAAGCATTGTTGATTCGTTGAATGTCGAAGAGGAACATGTGAGTACATCTTATATAGGACACACCCACTAACTTTAAGAGCAAGTCCAAACAAACAATGACTCTCAATTGAACACCCAAAGAGAAAAGGGCCCATAAAAATACAAAGTGAAATGAACAGTGTAGGTACTGGACTGTCTCTGAAAGCAAGCCACCAATTATTTGAAATATAAGCAAAGCTGAAGGCATGGCCTACGCTACACTTAAACATCATCTGGTGGAAGGGAAGGGTTGGCCTCCAAATCTTATATAGTGGTGCGAATCTTACCGTTTTTGTCTAAGATTTCAGAAACATTATTTGTTTCTTGTAATCTGTGATACTTGAACTATTTGCCTATTTTGGGCTAGGCAGTGACCATATAATTGCTTTTCTCTTGACTCATCAAATGCTAATTTCTACCACGACACTCTCACCACCATGTGGTCCTTTTCCTCTTGTCAGCGTTCTTTTTTCATGCTTTGTTCACTTAACCATGTGCCAAACCAAAGAGAAAGATAACCAAAATCATGATTAATGTAGCTTTTGTTCTGCTTTACTGGTTTCTACTTCAAGTGCAATGTACATAATTAGCTTCTCTTAATTACTAGTCCATTAATTAACTAAAACTATATATATCTAAATCTTAATTAGTGTTATAATTGTTAGTTTGCTTAAACTCCACTCAATGTTAAGAGATTTCTTCAATTAAGTTGAATAGTATGATTGAATTAAGTCTAATAAGAAATTGCCAGAAAACATCCACTTTAATTATCCCATATCCTCTGATGCTATCATCATCATTATTTTTGGCATCCCATCCCAAGTCTTATCTTTGATTTTGACTAATTTCCTCGAACACTCTTTGTTCTTCCCTTTTAACATCTCTGTATTATTGAAAGAAGTTTAACATGCATGCACTAACAACGATTCCTCATTGTTCATATGCTAAATTGACATGGGATTCCATTTTTAAGATTGTTTTGGAAACAAAATTCATAAACCAACACATCCATCATATTAAAGAATGCCCAAGCTAAGCTTCTCAGTGAAGGTGACAGTCTCTCTCTCTTCTATAATGTTGGTTAGATAGCAATGGATGCTGGGGCCAACCTTTGCATCACTTTCATATTCTGTTCAAGGGTTTAAAGATGGCTGAAGAGCCAAACACAACCCAACTCCGAAAAGCACATCTCATCACAAAATTCTTGGCCTTACATGCTCCACGACCACTAACAAACCTTCAACAGTTCAGCTGCTTTGTCTCTTGAATTCCAAAGTTTGTGTATGCTACACCCACCAATCCCAGATGGGTGTTGGCCCTGTTGGGTCACCAGGTGGGGGGTCAGCGCGTGAAGAAAAGTACACAAAGTGCTTTGGTTCATATAATTGGTGGTAACATTAATGGGAGAAAAAGGAGGATCAAGCGATTGTGGCTTGTGAATTGAATCTCTCCTTTCTGAAAACAAGTGCCTTTTGCTTAAATTGGAATTCTGGCATTTGTTCCACACACAACAATTTGAGGGTAAAAAATTGCTTTCATTGAAGAGTTTTCGATTGGTTTTCTGAAAGAAGAGCAGACCAGCATCAAATAATGTAGGATGGTGTTTTTGCCACTTCTGTGTAAGTCTATAAAGGTATAAGATTTTCTCACATGGTGGCTCACGCCTCTCCTCACTCCATCTAATTTTAGGAAAAATGTGGTCACCATCTATTTTCCTCCACTCTGCTTTGGGCTCTCCATTATTGGTCACTGCAACACCACACACTAATTGTATGGATGGATCAAAAATTTTGTTTCATATCCTTACTAACATCAAAATAATTAATTTTCAAACATTTGATAATTTATCATATGGGTAGTCTTAACTTATGCTTTAAGAGCACATGTTAAACTCTTAAAGATCGTATAAATTTAGTTGAAATTTGCGCATTTAATGATTTTTATACAATTTTTTAAAGAATTTACACAATTTTTGAAAGCTTAACATATTCCTTTAGAACACATGTTAATATTACACTTATTGTATTTCGAATCATATCATACACGAGTTTTTAAGGGATATTGTTTTTGTGTTGTTGGAGATATAACTTACGAGAGAACCTTTATTAAAATTTTATGTGGAAATGACAAATTTACATCTTAACTCAACTGGATATAATATATATGCATAAATTGTTGTGGTGATATTTGGAATCTAAATTTTTGCATGATTTGGGATATAATATATAGATGATTAGAATCTATACAATTGCTAAGTGAAAGTGAAGGTGGAGGCAAAGCTGAGTATGACATTGAAAAAGAAAGAGATATAGAGTAGTGTGAAGTTAATGCTTTGGCTTGTGCCCTCCATCCATTATTGGTCACTGTAAGAAAAGGTTGTTGGATGACTTGGAATCTAGTTGTATAACTCTTATAACTATTTGACTTTAGTTTCTCTATATTTAAATTTCATAATTTATGGGTTGGAAGAATCTAATTAAAAAATATTTTGACTTGACTTTATTTGATACATAATTGGTTGGAATTTTATCAATAATGTATAAAATAATAATCTCCTATGATATTTAATTAATGAGTTATCTTAACAAACGAATGTCTTAAAAATATATATTAAAAATTAAAAATAAATATTAAATCATTTTTAATATAATTAATAATTTTAGGTTTTTTAAATGGTAAGTTAACATTTAATGGCTTTAAGATGGACTTTGATTAATTAATGGCTTTTGTCTCCAGAAACTCTTCCACAATCGTTATAAACAACAAACAGAATCGAGGTTGCGTTGATTAATGAGTGAAGAAAATGATAATTAATAGATAGATTTGATGCGAAAAAACTGAGCTCTCTAATTGGCTTAACAGCATAAATCAAGTCATTAACCACTCTTGGCGTTTATGCAACGGAATAGAAGAGTTGATTCCAACTTTATTTCAACGATAAGAAAGCACTTTTGATTATTCAGCATTGATGCGACACCAACAAAGCCAGTCTCTGTCTAAGAAAACCACACTTGAATCAAGATCAAAATCAACGGTGTGATCATAAAGTGTCAAAACAAATTACTTAAAAGAAAAAGAAAATGGGTCGGTTTGTGTTGTGTTGTGTTCTGTTCAAGTGACTTTAAAATTCTTGATGAACATATTCAGGTTTCCACTAATTTCTGGATGAAAACTACTCTTTTAGCTCTTTCCCTTAACGAATTCCTTTCTATCTACTCTTTATGGTTGATTGATGGTTGCTTTTTGGATTTCCTTTTGTATAGTTTTCAATCAAAAGTATATGATATCCTCAACAAAATATTTTTGAATTGATGTGTATCTCGTGATAATTCATTGTTTTTATTTTAAAGATTGTGTTCGATTCGAATATTTTTTAAAACGATCAACTGGGTTGTTATAACTTTTTAATTTCTTTTATTTTCATGAATTCATTATCAAGTACATTATAATGATACAATAGTGCTAGACTTATAATTTTTTCACAATTCAAATTCTAAAATCTGATATGGTAGTCTATATGACAACAATTCATTGGAAGATAAAAAACAAAAAGGAATGATGGAAGTTATATGTTCAATAAGATTTTATCATATAGATTACCACATCAGGTTGTAGAGTTTATGCTCTATGATAGATATAAGTCTAACATTATTGATAACGATATTATATTATTGGTTTTTTTTTTTTTGCTTTAAGATATCTATTGTCTTAAACCAACTTTGAATTTAGTTATGACAGGTAGTACATTTATTATTGCAAAATATGATGTAGATAACTAAAAGCAAAATCGTTTTCTTTCTTTATATTTGTATTATTTAATTAAAACAATTTAAATAAATTTCTCTAGTGATTTTATCAAATGGTTTTATCAGAAATGGTTGCAAATTAAAAAAATTGATAAAAAGTCTCTTTATTTAGTTCTAATTCTACCTCATCTAGCACCTTTTGAACATTGTTTTAATTATTAGTCAAAACAACTTTTTTAAGATAAAAAACTCTTATTCAATTTTTCATTTTTTTAATGTTTATGTTTATAGAGAGAGAAATTCAAAATTTTAAAATTTTCAATAAATTATTTTGCCTTTTATAATATTTTAAAATATTAAAAACATTCATATGTTGTTTTAAAATATTGATTTTATTTCTAATTTATATTTTTACTGTTTATTGTTGTTATATATATATATATATTTCACATCTAGGAAATAAAACATCAACAGTATTTGGATAGAAACTATCCAGTTTGTGCTGGGGAATGCCATGAACAGTGTAGTGTATTTAGTAAGGCCACGAGACATATTTAGCAACGGTCTTGTTATGAACTGGAATAGAAGCCGAACCCAGGCTCACAAATCCGGCATCAAGGCCTGGGCCCACAAAGATGCGTTTTAAACGCCCAGGCCCACATATCACTCCTCTCTTCTCTCCATTTTCCCCAAGTCCACCTGCGAACCTCAAAGCAAAACCCTCACAAGCAAAACCCTAACCCTAACTCTTCAATTACAGTTCCAGATTTGAAAAGCGACACTTTGAGGTAAAGATAAAAAGCTCTGATTTTATACTTTAATTCTTTCTTAATGTGTAAAAAATTTCAATTTTTGTTTAAGCAGAAATGAAGCTTGTTCGCTTTGGATGTCGATCCATTAACACTAACATATCACACCCACTCTGTCGCTCCACCATCGCCAGATATCTCTCTGCAACTTCAAATCCATTTTCAGGTACTTTGGATTTTTGCTATTTGTATCAGTACAGTTTGGTTTCGGACAGTTTTGGGAATTTAATTTGGAACTTGTTTAATTAGGGAATGACGCGCAAAACACTCAAAATAATAGCACTTCTGAATCTGCTGATGAGTTTGAGCGCCGGATATTCGGTGGAATATCGGGGAATAGTTCGAATTCGGATTCTTTTTTCCGCAAGCTGGATAGGCTGGAGAAGGATAGGAGTAGGCTTCATGGGTCGAGTAATTTGAGTGGAGGGAACGGTTTGTTGTCTATGGATGGTTTGGATGAGAGTTTTAATTCATTGTCAGATGGAATGGATGGCAAGCTAGAGAAAGCTGCTACTTATTTTGAGTTTGATCCTGAAGAAATTATGAAAGAAGATTATTCTTTTAGACCGGATGTTCGTTTTAAGCCGTATACGACTTATGAAATTAAGGTATGTAAAGTGTACAATGCTTTGGTGTTTGGTTCATATGGTCGTTGTAGGGCTAAGTTAGTATTTTTGCTGAAGTGTAATTTTTCGCATGAGATGTTAAAACCTTAGACTTGTTTGTTTCTGAATCAAATGAATGGATGCACTGATGTTTGATGCAATTAATGTTTTCTACTGAAAATGTACTATGTTAAAAGGCCTTTTAGAAAAGAGGTTCTTGGCTTCTTTGATTCTTACTCGGGAAACATAAAAAGGAAAAATATATGTGTTTTTCTTCTTGTTTCTTTTGTTAACAGGTATGAAATAATAATTAGAAGTTACTTAAATGATCCTTTATTTAAGAGTTGGGAAATGTTTGACAATACCTTCACTTAACTCAGTCTAGGAAAACTTCCATTTTAAGTTTACTGTAGAATCTGATGAATCTATGAAATTTTGCTGCAGAATAAGTGAAAGCTGTTTCTGTTATTAACTAACTTGTATACTTTAAAATCATTTTGTTGATAGAGTTAAGAATCACAAAATAACGTTACAGTTTCCCGTTATGGAAGATAAGCAAGAAAAGAAAGGAAATTAGATAATCTTATAGTTTTCATTGTCTGGGACTTTGGAATTGAAAAAAGCCTTTCCGTTCCAAAGTGATTTTTTTCATTGTTGTAATTGAATAGAGTTTCTAATGTTTTGACGGTAAGAGAACCAGAAATACTGATACCATAAGGTTCATTTGTGTTATCTGCTTAAAAAAAAATAGTTAGGCCATGAGAAAATCAAATATGTGTTGGATAGTGTAGTGCATAGACGTGCTTTTGGTTCTTAGGATTCTTTGTTTGTTTAGTTGTACAAATATTATATGAGGATTTCTACGTTAGCATGTGTTTGGGCTACAATTTGATAGATGTCACATTTATGATCTAAAATGTGGATTATGAAATCTCTACTAGGTACAGATTGCATTATTGATGATCAAGTGTTTGGCTTCATGCAGGATCTTGATCTTAGAAAGCCAGGAGTAAGTAAACCGGGAAAAAGGTATGAATTTAAAGTAACTACAGAGGAAGTTCTGAGAAAAGCGGATTTCAGGGTTAGTATATTTGCAAAAATACTTTGGGAAAGTTATTCTTCACATTGTTATTTGCCTATTCATCAAATCTATGGTATCAAAATCAAATCCTTGTTAAGATGTAGGCTCTGTTCCCTATTTTTCACCTATTTGGCTCTTGTATTCTTGCTTTAGGGCCCTCTATTGTTCACATATGTTTGGAGCCTAATCAAGTTATCAACAAACAGTTTTCTTACAACACTTTAGTTAGTTTTACTGTAAATGTCGTCATAACCTGTGATATCTGCTTTCCGAGGAACATAATACTTACATTGCATAACTATGTGCAGAATGTCAGTTTTCTTGCAAACTTTATAACTGAGGCAGGAATCATTATCAAGAGGAGTAAGGTAATGTTCAGTTCATATTTGTCAAGTTAAACCTTCTTGGAATTACAGTCAATGCGGATCTTTCCTTTAATGGTACTTTTTTGGTCATTGTGAAGACTGGCATTAGTGCCAAGGCCCAGAGGAAGGTTGCTAGGGAGATCAAAACAGCCCGAGCATTTGGTCTAATGCCTTTCACGACTATGGGCACAAAATCATTTGTTTTTGGAAAGACGATGGAAGCTCTTGATGAGGATTATGCATATGAGACTTATGAAAGCCACTTCACCGCTGATGCAGATGGAAAAGACAGTTTTGTAGCATAGAGGCTTCTCAGCTGCTTCTGCATGCGAATATAAAAGTACACTTTGTAGAGGGTTTATCAGCTGATGATAGCGCTAATTATATGTTTCCTTGTACATTTTCTGTTGTAATAAGTCCAACCATTGGCCTCTTTGCGAAGGCTGTGAGGAATTTTGATTTTTGATGGAACAAATGTGATCCACATTACAACTATGGCGCACAAGACAAGGTTTTAAACTTTGATAAAACACATTTTAAGTCTTGTTATGTTTACTTTCTTTGTCTAGGCATAAAGATATTATTGACATTACATAGATTTGGACTCAATAGTTAATTAAATGGTTGTCATTCAAATCTTAACTTTAGATTTTAATCCATAACATACGGGACTGTTGCTTGAAAGAGATTACCGGCAGTTTTTACCTTTGAAAACATTTTTCAACTTTTGATCTAATTTTTCCTGAGTTTTTGTTAATGTATGGATTCTATTGCTATGAATAGTGAATATTTACTGTATTTTCTCCTCTTCTTAATGTACTTTTTTTGACTTAGTGATTGTCAATTATTACAAATCTCGATGTCGATTTTGTTAAAATGATAATCAAATCAGGAGTACGGATTTGTGAAACTTTTTCACTGACAGAACATGCGATGACAGATCAAGGGGTTTGAAAAACAGAAGTTTGGTATTACTGAAGAAGTCAAATGTTTGAGGGCAACTGTATGGTGGTGGTGGTGGTGGTGGTGATGTGTTAGGTTAGAGTTAGACTAAGCTATTCGTTGTTTATTATCCCACCATTGAGTCATAAACTCAACTCTTGGATGCTCTGGCAAGCTTAATTAATAACAGTTAAGACTCTTAATTTATTCATCTTATTCTCTAATCAATGATGGAATATGGGAAGAAAAAAAAAAAAAAAAAAAGAAGCTAACAACTACGTTGGTGAAGGCTCAAGTCAATCGACAACAGTATGATTCGAGCTGGACGGACAATCTCCCCGTGACCCAACAGTTAAATAGCAAATGCAATTATAAAAAAATTGACCCGAGGCTGAGGGAAGCAATACAAACTACAAAGACAAATCAAGATCCCAATATTGAGCTCACATTTAAACTTCTAGTTTTTGGAAATTAACATTTCGATCCATTGTAGATGTTAATGTAGTTTCTATTAAAAAATGTAAAGATTAAAGTATTAATTATAAAAATCACTAAAGCTAAATTAGTTCATCAAAACGTGCAAGTGTCAGTGGAAATATAACTCAATAAGTGCAGGGGAAGGGAACATGATGGTAAATCAATTCAAGAAGCTGCAACTGCAAGCCTCCAACATGGATACACACTATAAACGGTATTGGAAGAATTAAATAATATTTCATTCGATTAATAATATTTCATACGACCACCAATCTGAGAAGCCCTGTAGCCGTAGTAGAGTTTGATTATATGTTGACATTAATGATGGTTTCTTATTATAAAAAGCTTTGATATATGAATTGTTTTGTAAAAGAAGTTTTAAATAAATGAAGAAATTTTAGAAAATATTTTAAATACCTTTTAAAAGAAATAAAATTTACATGTATTTGGTCAAATCTCTAAATAATTGATAATATTGATTTAGACTTTGAATTTAGTTTTCCCGAATGTTTTTCACGAGTTGCATCTCTTTTATTTCTTCTTCTTTTCTACTAATATAAAACTCTAAAGGGTAGAAATTTCATTAAAAAAAATTCTAATAATATGCAATAATATCTTAATAAGAAGTAAAACATGTTTCCTTTTAGTCATCATGATGAACCAAACAATATTAAGTATAGAAATTAAGTCATATGAATTAAATGATCTGCGAATTCTAGAGAGACATAAATTAAAATAAATTAAAAATTAAAAACATATTAAAAATCAATATTATAAATATTTTACATTTTTTTTAATATTCTACAACCAGAGTCTAGAGCATAGTATGTATTTATTATTTTGTATACCTAATAGAAAAATAGATTATTAGTGGGGTAATTTTAATAAATATTTTTGAAGACTTAATTACGATTTTATATTTTTAATCAATCAAATCCCTGAACTTGTATAAAAAATAATTATTTCATCTCTCAAATCTCATTTTCACGGGTAAGATTGAGGAAAAGTAAACAATTTTAGGGATGTAATTGATAAAAATGTAAACTTATTTTTAGGTAAAATAATCCAAAATTGGAAGGTATTTATTGAAATTATTATATTAATAATGTATAAAAATACGAGAGAATCAACGTAGAAATGAATATATAGATATACGGGACCGCCACACCAGCTTGTTCTCAACTTCTCATCATATTTTACTCTCACTCCCCCTTATCATTCCTGTCGTGCTTTCATTTTCCTTCATTTTCTTCTTCTTCACCTTTCTCAATGAAGAAAGAAGACCAGACACCTCCATCACTGTTTTCAAATGACATCTGTTCCTTCTTCTCTCATCACCACCTTCATCATCGCTGCAATCTCATTCTCATTGTCACTCACACCCGTTAAAAGCCTCGGCTCAGCTTCCACCACTTCCATCATTTATGGTACTGCCACCCTCTGCGGTATCATTGCCGGAGAACGCACGCAGAGGATTCAGTGCTTCCAGGGCGGTAAAACTATCCATGTTTTGCCAAACGTCTCGTTCCAGGCAATCTCCGGTGGCCACAACTTCTTCTGCGGGATCAGGGCTGGTGGGCTCAGCTTGCATTGCTGGGAGACAACAGAAGCTGTAGCCAACTCCGGCTTTCTTCCGAAACGTTTGTATTACAATGACACCGTTCAGTTAACGGATGTAACGGTTGGTGATGAGCAGGTTTGCGCTAGAGAAGTCAACACTGGGTTGGTCAGGTGCTGGAGAGGTGGAGAAAGTGGTAGGTTTCCATTTCCATCACCCGGAGAGCAGTCGAAGTTTAGAACAATCACATCTGGAAGTGGGTTCACGTGTGGGATTTTGAGGAATAACAGCCGAGTGTTTTGTTGGGGTGAGAGTGAAACTGGAGCTGAGATTCAAAGACAGTTTGGTAACTTGTCAATGTTGAGCTTGGTTGCTGGAGAGTCTCATGCTTGTGGGTTGGCTAGAAATGGACATTTATTTTGTAAAGGGGACAATAGTTCAGGACAGTTGAATTTTCCTTTCAGTTCAGCTTTTGATTTCTCTGCTCTTGCATTGGGAGCAAATTTTAGTTGTGCCATTAAGCAAAGAAATGGATGGGTTGTATGCTGGGGAGGATCAAACACGTTTGATTTCAATGCAAATGGAATACAAGATGTTTCATTTCAGTCCATTGTTGCCGGTTTGGATTTTATATGCGGGTTGACCACCGTGAATTTGTCCTTGATTTGTTGGGGACCAGGGTGGTCTCATCACCGTAATTTACGAAGTGTTTCACAACTGGGAATGATAATTCCTGGTCCTTGTGTAAAAAGTTCATGTAGCGCATGTGGCGTTTATCCGAATTCTGAGTCCATGTGTGGTGGCTCTGGAAATATCTGTAAATCCTGCCAGATTGAACTCCCAATTTCAGTGCCACTGCCACCGGTAGCACAAACACCATCACCAGATGAAGATCAACCTCCAGTTGCTTCACCAACAAAGGATAAAAACAAGATTTCTTTGGCATCTGTCATTGTCGGGTCAGTTGGAGCTTTTGCAGGAATTTGTGCTATTGTTTATTGCTTGTGGGCCGGAATATGTGTTTTCTTGCACAACAAAATTTATAGTTCCGAGCAACCCAATGTTGCTGACGCAAATATGGTTGGTAACATTGATACCAATGGTTCTAATTTGCGACCTTTAAGGTCGCTTTCCTTTAAGCGCCAGAGTTCACGAACATTGGGCCGCCAGAGAAGTGGATCATCATCTTTGACGGACAAGACAGAGATGTTTTCTCTCTCAGAGCTTGCTGTTGCGACCAACAATTTCTCATTGGAAAACAAGATTGGTAGTGGAAGTTTTGGCACGGTTTACAAAGGCAAGCTCCAGGATGGTCGCGAAGTGGCTATTAAAAGGGGAGAAACTTGTGTCAAGAAAAACAAGTTCCAAGAGAAAGAGAGCGCATTTGATTCTGAATTAGCACTGCTATCGCGGCTCAATCACAAGCATTTGGTCGGACTTGTGGGGTTCTGCCAAGAAAAGGATGAGAGGCTTTTGGTGTACGAGTACATGAGCAATGGGGCACTCCATGATCATTTGCATAACAAGAGCAATGCTGGAAAGCAGAGCAGCATTTTGAATTCTTGGAAAATGAGGATCAAAATTGCATTGGATGCAACTAGGGGGATTGAATACCTGCATAACTATGCAGTGCCTCCTATAATTCATAGAGATATCAAGTCTTCAAATATACTTCTAGATGCCAATTGGACTGCTAGAGTGTCTGATTTTGGATTATCTCTGATGGGACCAGGATCTGATCAAGAAGTTATGTCGACCAAGGCAGTTGGAACGGTTGGGTACATAGATCCTGAGTACTATGTATTAAATGTACTAACTGCAAAAAGTGATATTTATGGGTTAGGCGTTGTGCTGCTGGAGCTTTTGACCGGAAAGAAAGCTGTGTTTAAAAATGAAGAAGATGGGACGGGTCCAATGGGCGTGGTGGAGTATGCAGGGGCACAAATATCAGCAGGGAATCTACAGAGTGTGTTGGACAAAAGAGTAGGGCCACCAGAGGTGAATGAGACCGAGGCAGTGGAGCTGCTGGCTGCCACTGCCCTTCATTGTGTGAACCTGGAGGGGAAAGAGAGGCCTACTGTGACTGACATTGTTGCTAATTTGGAGAGGGCATTTGCTCTTTGTGAGGATGCCAATGCTGCTAGCTTCTCAACTACCACATTTTCATTCCCTTCTGATTGAATTTCGTAATTAATTTCATGCATTTTATTTTCTTTTATTTTTGGTTCTTAACAATTAATTTGGGTATGTATATACCCTACTTTTCTTAGTGAAAGACTTTAGTGGTCACTGACAGCACATGATGTCCCCTAATTTCCGATTCAAGTTGTTGAAAGAAAAAAAAAAAAAAATCTTTTGTAGTGGTTTCTATGAATTTTCATTCTTTTTGTTCACTTTTAGAATTAGGCCTACTAAATTATTCAGCTAATGGACTTTACTGGTCTGGGAGAGGGGGGTTAAAGGAATTTGTACAGATTCCAAGGAAATCATAATAGCCATCTGTTGGGATCAAAATTCAAAACCATGTTGAAGCAATTCGAGCTGCAAAATTTTCACTGGAACAACCTGTCCTTCATAATCACAAAAAATGGATCAAGATCTGTCCTAGGAATGCTCAACAAAATATAAATAGGATAGCACTAGTATGTGTTTTGGTCAATGTTATTTAGCAGCAGCTAGCTGTGTGTCAAAACGTAAAGCTACTTAACAAAAAGGGCAAAGTGTTGAGATTCCAGGGGCCACTTTCTCACGAGTTACAGGCTGTCCTGGTGAGATGGGTCCAATCCAAACACTCTTGTTGAACGTGTGATTTTAATATTTCTTTTTGCTTAAATAATTTAGTGAAGGATAACATGTGACTCCAACATCCTTAGCCTTGGGGACAATATAGAGAAAAGACCAGGACAACTTGGTCTAAGAATCTGGCACAAGCAGCCCATAAATCACAAGAACTAAAAGGTTAACCTCAGATGCCAAGCTCAAGCTGCTTATCTGTGTCTTCCTTTTACACATATTCATTCATCTAACTTTTTGTTATCTTACTACATATAGTCCATTTTAAAGCAAAGGAAAGCAGATTCCATCTCCAAACAAAGCAATAAAATAAAAGCAACAAGCATGGTTGGTTCACTTAGAGTTGGTCTAACAAGGTTTGTTAATACATTGTCAATTCGGTAGGATTGATTTGTTTGTGGGTCTGTCATACCATTTGGATTTATTTAACTGTCAACTTAGCTCCACAAATCACAATCATACGTTAATACAATAACATGTTAACACTTGATACCTACCAATTAATTAGCTTAGTTGATTAGATCATTGAGACATGTTGCATAAGAGATACTAGGTCTTTCCCAACAAATTATTTTTAGAAAAATCTAACAGTATCAAGTTGAAACCGCATAAGAAGCCTTGTATGCTTATATGGATCTCCATGTTTATCATACAATGGAACTGCTCGGATCCCGTTTTTCAACTCTGAAACAGGCAAACATGTTTGGCCTGCAAAGTCAGGTTTTCCAGCACTGTCGTAATCTAAGACTTGAATACGAACCACAGCTAATTCAGGCATTCTCAGTGTGAATTCAAACTCCTTGTTCCACTCTGGTACCCACTGGTTCATAACCGGTTCTGTTTGCTCCTTTTTTTTATCAGCTGGTACTCCAGACACTCCAATCTGCATCGAAGTTATTTCAGTCACTGCTCACTACATACAATTTTGCACTCGAGATAGTGTTGGATATTAAGCATTTTAACAAATTCTCCCTAGTGTAAGGCAGTCAGATCACATTAACCAAAAATTCAACGAAGGTAAAATAATGTGACACACATATCTAAAAGCTGAAGATATAAAACTCAACATGATATGATATTAAGATATCTAACATAAAGTAGTATTTATTATCCTACTTTTACAAAGAAATCTGGTGGAGAGTATCGATCAAAGGCAGTGTGGCCAAAATCCATGTCCCAGCCTTCTCCATGGTAGATTTTAACCTGCAAAAATGGATTTTTAGTTGCATTAAAGAAAGGAAAAATAATGTATACATGTATATATATTGCAAGGTACAGCTAAAATTTTTTCACCTTCAATATTTGTCGAATAAAAAGTGGGTCAACTGGATTAAAAACTTCAATTACTCGATCTGTCAACAAAAATTCAGGCTTTTTCACATAACCGCATCCACCATTGGCTCTGAACATTCCTTGCATAATCGAAAGATACTTCCCAGTTCCCTGTTAGGCAACAAAGAGCTCAAAATTTACAAGCACGAAAGGTGTGCTATTCTAGTATGAAAATTTAGCCTCAGGTGAAAAAATTTGATCCATGATGGCGAAATTTCTCCTATGCAACCAAGCAATCACTAAAACTTCCACATTCCAATCCTCTCCTTGCAGTTTAGGCAGAAGTTTAACATTATGAAACTAGCCATTTATTAATTTGGTCAAACATTACTGATCTCATATACAATTGTTGGTCTCATGTATGATGTAGCTAGTCAAGTTTGTATGTCACACAGCCCACGAAAGAGAAGCATGAAGAAAGGCTGGAAGTTCATTCTACTTGTATTTTATTTATTTCTTTATGGTTGAAAATGCCATTTATTGTAAAAATATATTGAAAGTAATATCAAATATAAGTCAATGACAATTCTGAAACAAGTAATATTTTATCAAAACTAATAATTAAAACAATATCACCTGAGAAGTAACCTAACCTGCATATTGAATGCAACCATTTGAGCTCCATGCGCCCACCCAACGTACGGATTGTAGTTAGATGAATCAATGCGCATGCCCTTAGGATATACCCTCAGTATATTCCGCTGAGTGAATCTAGACCAGGAAATCAATTAGCTTGATGATTGAGAGGCTGAATATAAAATCTCCTCAAGTTTCGTAAAGTATAATACTATTCTTACAAAATACTTATACAAATTTATCGATATAAACTGATATGGAATGATGTGATTTGATAAATAATGTAGTGATTGGATGAGTATATGTCAATAATAAATAACATAAATTAAGATGAGTGTTTTACCAATATAAACTAATATGAAATGATGTGATTTGATAAATATATACAAATAAATAAAATTAATTAAGATGGATGATGTGGTGATCATATAAAAATGTAACATCTATATAAGTAGATTGTAAGAGTGACATCACTCTTTCATGAATATTAGTTAGACCACAAGTACTCTTTCTTACAAATTTAAGATTTCATCTCGAAATAATTTATAAGAATAGATGATACGAACTTAAAATAGAAAGTAATAAATAAATACAATCTTTTTTTTAAAGAAATATTTTAATATTTAATAAATCATTTTGGCTTTCTTAAATGTTAAGTTATTATAATATAAGGTTCTACCCTAAAAACAGAATATAATTTATGTATAAATAGAACATAAAATATATAAATTAATAACCTGATAATATCCTTTCCGTGTGTTTTAATAGCTTCTTCAAGCTGTTGCTCACTCATGCTAAGACGTTTCACGTTGCTCTCGATAAGCTTTTGCCAACTCTCTGATTGACCTTTCAGTTTCATTGCGTGAATGGCAATTAATTTCTTATACTCAGGAGCAGCTTTATCCTCATCTTCCTCCTCGATGAGTCCTCTAGTGTCTATCTGATTTTGGCATGAAAATGAGTAAGAATAATGAATTAGGATCCTTTATTATTTACCTAATTTTGTCTCAACTTTTAAGAATCTGGTAATGTCACATAATTTTAAATATTAATAGGGTTAAGATTCGTACTTATTTCGCCAGAATAATTAATGTTAGGCATGCAAACCATTAATTATTTGAAAACCAAGTGTAATCTTTTTTTTCTTCACGCACCTTATCATTGTCAGAAAAATTTTTGGAGAATGACTTCTCAATTTGCGAAACTTCTTTAATTGATGACGATGCTTTCAACTTTTGCGCGTTTCCTTTTTCCTGAGATTCGAGATATTCTTTCGGTGGCTTGGTTGAAATCAGAACTTTTCCCTTCAATGAATTTGGTGAAGGAAATATTTCTGAATAATCAGCGTAATATAGCTTGTCTCCGAATGTTTTTGTTACCGTCTAAAAACAAAACTATGGGAGTCAAGAGAGTTTGCGTATAATTACAATTGCAAGGAAATGCGAAAGAGAATACAAGTTATGGTCATCACCTTGGCAACTTGTTTTTGAAGTTCTGGAGTTAGATGGTCCTCAAAAGTTATGACAACGGGATATTCAGAAGCATGGAATGCATTCTCGTTAATAGCAGCCAAACATTTCTGAAGATCAACTGGAGAAGTCAATGTCCTACAATTCAAATCATAATTGAGAATATTTTATGGGGTTCCACGTAAATATCATTATGCTATATATAATGGTGAAATTAATATTCAGTTAAAGCAAAGCAAAGACTCATACCCTCCATGGCAAACGTCCACACCAGTTTTGTTCGAATTTGGCCACAGATCCAATTCAATTACTCGTACTCCCTTCTTTAGAGCCTTTATAATAGGATCAACGCTGCTATCACTGCTGAGTTGATTTCCAGTTAAGTAGGAGTTGTGGCCTGTGTACAAATAGTAATGTGACAATGGAGCATCCATGTCGTGGTGTACCTAGATCATTTGGAATTAACAAAAGGTAATTAGTGAAAATAATGATATTGCAATCTCAGATGCCAAACCCAATTGAAAAGATATATAATTTGATTACCTTGGAAGGGAGTGGAAGATTAAGGTCACCAAGGAGATATCGAAAGAAGGCATCAAGGTGGAGGCCTCTTCGCTGGAAGATGTTAAGGTGCTTGAGACTATCGAAGATTTTTTGGGCATCCTCTCTAGTGGCAGTGGAATCTCTCTGATATTCAGTCATGAACCTATGCAAGTGTTCAATGGTCATAGTGCCATTTTCCGAGTATTGCTCAAAAATTCCTTTTATTTCTTCTGAAGGTTCGGCTAGTCTGATTTTGAAAATTCTTTTGAAAAAAAAGCAGCATTTGAAAGCGTGCTTTGGCTTTGACGACATATGTTACCAGAGATGAAGATGGTCGATTTGGGTCTGGCTATCGGTATTGTTTCTTGTTTTTGTTTTAATTAGTTTTTCAGATAAAAGATATATAAAGACAATGGACACTTTCAGCTGGAATGGCGTCACCACAAAGTGAGAATTTGTGCTCATGCATTTATCTCAAGGAAGGTGGAAAGTTCACATTCCAGGTCTTTTTTCTAAAGAATGTGAAACACACACTTGCTTTGTCAGATTAGTTCCATTTCTTTTAGAGCTTTGTCTTGGTAGAGAGGCAAGAGATTGCTTTTCTTTGGTTTAAGAATTCTTTATGGCAGTGAAGTTTGGCCAAGAATGTCCATCTTGCCAAATTTATGAGCAAAATATATCATTCAACTTTCCAGCTGCTTATTATGCTGCGTGCCTCCTGTTGCTTGTCATTATTCCTTGTATCATTTTGGCGCGGATGACATTAAGATTGAGGGCAGCAGGCATACATGTCTTCTTAAACTTTTCCTTGTGATAAAATAAAACATGAGTAGGGTTAATTAGCAATTACTATATATAATTTTTAATGAAAAATCAAATCTCACCTTCTTAGTGTTGGAGATAATAGACTAGCTTAAAAGCATTGGATTCCCTTAAATTAAACAAACTGTGTATTTTGGTGAAAAAAAACTTGTGTGTAGAGAGGTGTTCAAAATCCATTTAACCCAACCAAACCAATCTATTCAATTTTGATTAGTTTGTTTTAAGTAAGTGGTTTAATTGGATTCAATTTTCTAAAATCTAATGTAATTCGTTTCTTTCTTAAGAAACCAATAAAAAACTGATATTATCCAACCTAATTAAGAAAAAGAGATATTTTCATGGATGAGTAATGCAACCTTATAAAATTTACCTACAAACAGTTTCTATATAAAAAATGTTGTATCATCACTTGTTAGTGTCATATGACTGTTAAGTATTTATTATTTTGACTTTCTTATATTAATTTTATGTCACATTACTTTATATATATATTAATATAATCTTAGCATGTGTAGTAATTTATATAATTAACTTAGACAACCAAGATCTAATTATTAATTTTCATCATATAATATATTTTTTCAATTTTAATTTTGTCAAATTTTAGATAATATTTTTTATTCTAATATGTGGTGGTATGAATAATGAAATATTAATATTGGATAAAATTGATTTTCAATATATTTTAAGGTGGATTGAATTTTGATTTC
Source organism: Boswellia sacra (assembly GCA_013180625.2). NCBI lineage: Eukaryota > Viridiplantae > Streptophyta > Magnoliopsida > Sapindales > Burseraceae > Boswellia > Boswellia sacra. Next base: position 827,597 of record SNVD02001782.1, on the reverse strand, counting down.
ATTTTTAACACTACAATTAGATTAGAATTTGAATATGACAAATTCATTGCTTAGAAATATGAAACCACCAAATTCAATAAGTGGCGTTTAGTTCTCTATAAAATTGATGTGGCGGAAGATTTTATGAACTTAATTATATACAGCAAACCTCCCAAATGTTAACAAAAGAACACTTACAAATTAAACTCAATTTAAAAAGATCCGATACCCTAGAGCCAAGGAAAATATTAAAGATCAGACTAACAATAACAATTTTACCAGGGATTCCTCTATTCAGAAATCTCAAAGCGCATAAGAAGCCTTGTATGCTTGTATTCATCTCCATTTTTATTATACAATGGGATTGCTCGGATCCCCTTTTTCAACTCTGATGCAGGTAACGATGTTTGGGCTGCAAAGTCAAGTTTTCTAGTTTTGTCGTATTCCAAGACTTTAATACGAAGCACAGCCAGCTCAGGGCAATACACTTGCAATTCAAACTCCTCGTTCCAATTTGGTACCCACTGGTTCATAACTGGTTTTGTTTTCTTCTTTTCTTCATCTGCTGGTACCCCATTAATTCGAATCTACAACGAAGTTATTTATTTTACTACTCACAACATATAATTTTGCTGTGAAGATAGTGTTCAACATTATTCACATTAAAGTTTTAAAAAAGTTCTCTAGTGTAAGGTATTCAGGACTAAACCAATTTCAAAACCTCTCGTATAATAATATATTAAGATATATACTACTTAAAAAGATTAAGGACGAAACTCAATATAATATTAATTAAGATATCTAATATATAAAAAGTAGTATTTATTATATAACTTACTTTAACGAAGAAGTTAGGTGGTGAATATCGATCAAAGACAGTGTAGGGAAAATCCAAATGCCAACCTTCTCCATGGTAGATCTTAATCTGCCATCATATCATATGGATTTTCAGTTTCATTAAAGAAAGGAAATACATAATGTGTACATTTGTGTATGCATGTCTAGAGGGAAGTTTATAGCACGCATATGTTCATTCACCTTCAAAGTTAACACGTGTCCCAAAAACGAAGGAAAGTAATAAGGAAGAATTGGATTTTCCAACAAAGATGAAGGTTTTTTCACATAACCGCAGCCACCATTAGCTCTAAACAATCCTTGCATAATCGAAAGATACTTCCCAGTTTCCTGTTAGGCGATAAAGAGCTCAAAATGTAAAGAATATATACAAGAAATAGATTAGAAACAGGCCAGGTTTAAATATTGTTAAATCAGTAATTAAGAAAATTATCCTAAGCTCAAACAATTAGAATATGATGGAGCAATTCCTCAACCCTCTTCTTGCAGTTTAAGGCTGAAATTTAAATTCATTCACTATTTCACTCAAGCCACATTTTTAAGAAGCCATCTAATTTGGTCAAAGATTCCAAGCACGTATGTAACACTGCTTATGAAAAAGAAATATGAAAATAGACATGGGAGGTCATCTTCCGTGTTGCTCAAATTATTTTTTGAGCCTCCCAAATATTTTTATTAATTCTCTTAAGCCCTCAAAAATATTTGTTTATTTCAATAATAAAAAGTAAAACATATACAACCATCTCATTCAACCAATTACAAATTGAGTTGACAAAATATTAATAGAAAAATAAAAATTGGTAATAAATGAAGAGCAATTGCAATGAATGATATAATAATTACTCTTCCAATAAAATTATATAATGTAATTGCAAGTTCTAATCACTATGCAATTTTTACTATTTTAAAATTACCATTATTATTATTATTATTATTATTATTATTATTATTATTATTATTATTATTATTATTATTATTTTATTCATCACATACTGATTTGTATAGTTAATGAGTTTTTAATTGCGGGCATGTCTAACAGAAAGTCTGATTTTAGACTAGCAAAACTTCAAAAAGTAAACAATAAATTAAGAAAAGTTAGTTGCCTGCCTAAAAAAGCATTGATAAATTTGTCAGAACAATAAAAACTATGTTAGTTAAAATTCAGTAATTGAAAAACCAATACTCACGAAATTAACCAATAATGAAATTATTATGGAAAACAAAAATTTATACCGCCAAAAATTTATTAACCAATACCAATTAAATAATTTAAATTCTTAATGAAATTTATTACTATTTTTAATATTGTATATGAAAATTTCATATAATAATTTTTGCCCTCAACTTCAAATATTATTAAGCCAGCACTGCCCCTAACTAATGGGACTAGGATAAACTTAAAGAAGGTAACATATATACCGCTAAATTAGGTACTAACAACCACCCCGCAAAGTTAAGGAAGCACAATAAAAAAAGTTAAGAAAAAAAAAATCATCACAAAGAATTCCAAATATAATTTGAAAGGAGATAACCAAACCACTACATATGCAGCTACCGCTGCATGGTAGTAACACATTAAAGACAAAGGGCCTCCTTTTTCTTCAACTCTCATCCCACCATCTATCATTAGACTAACCAAAAGGCTTCAAGTAGAATACATGTTATGTCCCGGTGCCACCGGGCTCTTTTTGCTGAGTGTCTTCAATGTTGAGTTAATGTCAAGCACCAGCACCTACCATCACTGAGCTCCTCCTAAACCGCCATTACTGTAATCTCTATCCCCTATTATCCTATATAGTCCTCAACAATAACTCACATACACAGCTAGCAATTGAACAATCACTACTATCAACCACCAAAAATTCCATTTAATTAAAGCGCCAGAAGAATCAGGAATCTGTTTTTGGTTTGGTTGGTATGATAATGTTGAGGGAAGGGAAGGAAGAAGGAAGAGAAAAATAAGCAAGATAGAGAATTGACAATTTCGCCTTGACACCGTTAATTACTTAAACGCCGCCATTAAGTTTAAGTTTTGATGAGATGTTAATAATATGTGACATCTTGGCTAATCAGGATTACTAATTTAAGGTATCAATATTTTAAAAACTAAAACTATAGTTAAGGATATAAATAAATTATATAAATAACTGAAAGAAAATTGTAAATAATAATCAATTGATATTATAAAAGTTTAAATCATAATTACTACTCTTTTTTATACCACAAAAGTAAGTAGGCTAACCTGCATATTCAAGGTAACCATTTGAGCTCCACAAAACCATCCCAAACAAGGATTGTAGTTAGATGAACCAACGCATAGGTCATTAGGGTATACACTCAATATATTCCTCTGAGTGAATCTAGATTAAGAAATAAAAAATTTTGATGATTCATGTGTTAAAAATCTTATTATTTCATCAACAGGATGGATAAAATCTAGCAAAATTTTACAGTCTAATTCAATTGTGCGTAAATTAACTTAGGACTTGTCTTGAAATAATCTATACATACTGAACTTGAAATTTAGGTACCTCATCAAGTTTTTTATATTTCCTTCATTTTCTTGTGTCCAATCGGGAAGCTGTTTATGACTAATGCTAAGACGTTTCACTTTGCTGTGGAGAAGTGTTGGCCAAAGGTCTGATCCACCTTTCAGTTTCATTGTGTGAATGGCAATCAGTTTCCTATACTCAGGGGCAGCTTTCTCCTCATCTTCATCCTCCATAATGAGTTCTCTTTTGTGTAGCTGATTGTGGCATGACAATTAGTAACAAAAATATGATGTTACTAATAAAAATATACAAACTCTCCATATGCAAACCATTGTATGGAACACTAAGCGTAATCTTTCTTTTCTTTCACGGTACCTTATTATCGTCAGATAAATTTTTGGAGAATGACTTCTCAATTCGCGGCAATTTCCCTTCTTCCTCAGTATCCTTCCCTTCTTCCTGAGTATCTTCTTCCTCAGTGTTCTTCCCTTCTGCCTCGGTATCCTCTTCCTTCGTATTCGTCCCTTCTTCCTCAGTATCCTTCCCTTCTTCCTCAGTAACCTGGAAATTGAGGTCTACTTTTTGTAGTTTGGTGATTGAAATCAGAATTCTTCTTTTCAAGGAATTTGGTGAAGGAAATTTATCTGAATAGTCAGGGTAATATAGCATGTCTCCGAATGTTTTTGTCACCATCTACAATTAACACAACTCTCGCAGTCAGGAGAAATTACATATTTATTAAGCAAAACATTTGCATAATCCAGAATACAAGTTATGTTTACCTGGCCAATTTCATCCTGGCGGTCTGGAATTAGGTGGTGTAATTGAAAATTTATAATAACAGGATATTCAGAAGCAACGAATGCGTTATCCTTAATAGCACGCAAGCATTCGTTAAGATCCGCTGGAGAAGTCAATGTCCTACAATTCTTAACAAAATTAATTTTATCCCTTAAATATTGTACTACAACTTTTTTTTTTCCTTCAAATTACTTAATAAGAATATTTGGTTACATTTAACTAAGCCTATACAAAACAAGTAGGTAAGTAAAATAGCTTTAAGGAAGAGTAAATTAAAATTGAAGATACAGCACTAGTTCTTAATTCGCATGAGGTAAGATAATCATCGATATATATGATGGCGAAATTAATACTTTGGGTCAAAAAGAAAGGAAATAAACTCATACATTTCATGGAAAACTTCCACACCAGTATCGTCGAACGTCGGCCACAGATCCAATTCAATTACTCGTACACCCCTTCGGAGAGCCTTTACAATAGTATCAATGCTGCTAGCTCTACTGACTTGATTTCCAGTCAAGTTGATGCAGCTTGTGTACATATAGTAATGAGATAATGGAGCATCCATGTCGTGGTGTACCTAGCCACATTAAATTAATTATAAAAGGTAATTAAGTGACAATAACGAAAACATTAATGATGCAGATTATACAGTCACAGAACGACGAAGACCTTGAAAGGAAATGATACTAATGATGATATAATTACCTCAGAAGGGAGTGGAGTATTAAGGTCACTAAGGAGATATCGGAAGAAGGCATCAAGATTGAGGCCTCTTCGCTGTAAGATATTGTTACGGTGCTTGATACTATTGAAGATTTGTTGGGCATCCTCTTTGGTGGCATTGGATTCTTTTTGATGTTCTGTCAAAAACCTGTGCAAGTGATCAATGGTCATGATGCCATTTTCTGAGTATTGGGCAAAGATGTTTTTTATATCATCTGCAGGTTTAGCTATTCTGATTTTGAAAATTCTCTTGAAATGGAAGCAGAATTTGTTTTTGGCATCTTCTGCAGGTTTTGCCACCCCCATAATTTTACCAATTCTCTTGAAATGGAAGCAGAATTTGTTTTTGGCATCTTCTGCAGGTTTCGCCACCCTCATGATTTTGAAAATTCTCTTGGAAAGGAAACATAATTTATTTTTGATATCATCTGCAGGTTTATCCAGCCTGCAGGTTTTGAAAATTGTATTGAAAAGGAGGCAGAAGTTGCTCAAACATTGCTTTGCCTTTGACATGAAAAGTAACCGGAGGCAGAGATGTTGCAGATAGTGAATTTGGGTCTGGTGCGGTTGTTGTTGTTTCTTTTCTTTGTTTTTAATTAATTTTCAATAAAGATATATAAACACAACCAACATCCTCAGGAAAAGCGTCCCGCACAAGGTAAGTATTTGTGCTTAATTAAAGACAAGAACAGGAATTTTGATTTTTTATATTTATTTATTTTAATATTTCAATTTAATTTCTTATATACATGCCTTAATTTAGCAAAATGTAGATTTGTTATTTATTTTGTTTTCTATCTACCTAGGATTAGTTAATTATAAATAAGGTGTTATTACCATTTGCATTAAGTTGGTTTGAGTTAATCAAATAAATTCAACAAGGTGAGTTTGTTTCTATTGTATGTATTTCATTTTTTTTCTTTTTTCAATAAACGAACAGACTGTTAGTTGAAGACATCCCGATTTCCTTAAAATCAACCAAAACTTGTTTAGCTAATTCGGGTATCTATAGGATTCGTATTACTCTGTATTATAACAAGCTATACGTTACACACTTACATATGCTATCATATATTTAATAAATTCTTTTCTTGGTACGTAGGAAAAAGATATGCTGCTTTCCTATGCTTCAAGTTTTCTTTATGGCAACAAAGGTGTGGCCCCGTTTTGTCAATTTTATGACCAAAATGCTTTGATAAATATTTTAAAAACGAAGGCTTCAATTATATAAAGTTATAGTTCTCCCCCGCCTATTACTTAAAATGATACGGTATAGGAGTTTAAATGACCCTAGAATCTAGTGTTTCAATCCGCTCCACAATGCTTATTAAATATTTGAGTCACATGCAAAAATGTGAGTATGATAGCATTTATCAAAGTAAAAGAAAGGACAATTATACATGGTGAGATTGTTGAGCTAAAATATATAGTTTTAAGTATTCTAATTAAATTTTGAACTATTAACTTAAGTTGAATCATGCATATTACAATTCATTTGACTTAAAAGCTAGTTAAAAATTAGCTAAGAAATATATGCTGGAAGGAATTCTAACTATAATTAACATTTAACATTTGATTAATTGTAGTTATGCTATCAAAATTGACTATCGGTGATGTCACTTCAATAGAGAAGATTATGAAGTAACTTAGAAGCTTTGATTCCCTGAACTTCACAGACGTAAGTTTGAGCTTTGATTCCCTCAACTCAGCACATGTAATTTATAACTGAAGAATGCTTGTTTGAAGTCTAAATGCAGCAGGGAGAGACAAATATTTATAAAGATCAAACCTCTCCCCTTTTTTATTTTTAAATATTATCCAAAAACTAAACTCAGCTAAAAAAGGGTTTCGCTAAACTCTTAGAAGTTAGAGCAGATTTGCAACTCTAGAGAGCCAGGAAAAAGATTGAAGACTGTAATATTTTACACGACAAACATCTTCTGATTAGACCAGCTCAAAGCGCACTATAAGAAGTCTTACAGAGCAGAGCTTGTCTCCGCTGCGGTCAAAGAGGGGGGGCTGCACCGATGCCTGGCACAATACAAATGATTAACATTATATGTATAAAATCATCTTCTGATCACTATTGTAGAATCAAGGAAATGAAGGTATTTAATATTATATGTGAGTACTGAAAATGAAAACGCATAAGAGGCCTTAAGTGCTGGTATGGATCTATTTTTGTTATACAATGTGATTGCTCGGATCCTGCTTTCCAACTCTGATAAGGTAAAAATTTTCGGACTGCAAAGTCAGTTGTATACCATAGATTCCAATCTGCACCAAAGTCATTTTAGTTACTGCAGCATGCTTACGGTATATAATTTTGCCGTCATGATTTGGCATTTCTAAGCTGGTGTCCAACGTGAAATTTAAGCTTTCTAACAAGTTCTTTGAAGTAGAAGGCGGTCAGACTAAACCAAAAAAGTAAAAATAGAATATAATTAATACGTCTAAAATCCTACATTAGGATACCATTGACTTAAACTTATAGGTAAGACTCCACTTAATTTGATATTAAGATCTTTAATATGAAGAATTATTTATTATATATCTCACTTTTACAAAGAAGTTTCGTGGGGAATGTTGACCAAATTAGGCAGTAGTACTGGGAGAAAATCCAAATGCCAACTTCTTCCAAGGTAGAATTTTCACCTGCAAACGTGGAAATAGAAGAAGATTTCAGTTGCACTAAAGAAAGGAAACATAATGCGTGTTTGTCTGGGTATTCTTCAGGGCACTGCAGGCTAAAATTCATTCACCTTCAAAGCTTGTTGAATAGGAAGCAGCTGAATATGAATCTCGCAGCAGTTGGTATTGGTTCTTGTCTTTGTTTTGAATTAGTTTTAAATAAAGATTAACAACGACAACGGGCACTCTTAGGAATGGCGGCACCACAAAGTAAGAATTTGTGCTCATGCAGTTGCCTCAAGGAAGCTGGAAATTTCACATTCCAAGTTTTTTTTTTAACAGGATGCGAAACACGTAACCCTCACGCTATCACTATTCCATATCTCTTTCAGAGCTATTTCTCGGTAGAGAAGCAAGGGATTTCTTTTTCTTTGGTTCAAGGATTCCTTATAGCAACGAAGTTGGGCCAAAAATGCCCACTTTTGCCAATTTTATGAGCAAAATGGTTTGATAATATCATTGAACTTCCGTACTCATTATGTGGGCCTCCTCCATATACTTCGCATCATTTTGGCATGGATCATACAAGCACGGGAGGCGGTAGGCATCATCTTCATAAACTTTTCCTCATCATGAAATAGAACATAATTAGTTTTAATTTGCAATGACTATAATTTTATTCTTTTAAATAAAAACTATGCCATAATTAGGATTAATCTTTCCTTAATCAAGCTTTTTTTAGACTAGATTGTATTTTAATATATTTTAAATTGGATTGGATAACATTTCAATTTTTTTTTTTATATACCGGATTGGGTTCGAATTCAATTTAATTATAATTATATTGGATTGAAATTTACAAGATTGATGAGTTACAAATATTAAACCTGAATGCAGTAAGAGGTGTTAAGTTTAGGACTCTATAATTAAAAGCAAATATTGTTGAAAAAAATGGTGTCAGCACCTATAGCCTGATTAAACGACATTGGGAATGTGATCTTAATTTTATAGAGGAGAAAGGGAAGGGAAGAAGAAAAGAGAAGAGAGGATAGAAAGAGGAAAGAGAGAGAAAGAAAGCAGAAAAAGAAGTGATTGAGATGTTGGCATGCAGTGAAGAAGAAAAAGGAGAAAAAAAGAAAACAGAAAGAAAAATACGTAAAATAAATGAAAAGCAGATAACCCTATAGACATGGTTGATGCGCTATACAACAATGTATAGGATAGCATAAATTTATTTGAATTGGATTCGATTGGATTGTATAGTATAGAATAAGATTATATAAGATATAATACTATACTATGTTTGGTAGAGTATTGTATTAGATAAAACGTAAAAAAAAAAATTATAAGATGAAAAGTTTAATTTAAATATAAAATAAATTTGAATAATAATTAAAATTATTTTTAAAATAAAAATTGAATTATTAATTTTTTTATTTATTTAAATAATTATTTTTTATTTAAATATTTAATAAATTATTTATTAATTATTTATTACTTATATAAATATTTAATTTATAAAATTTTTTAGTATTTATTAGTGAAAATTGAGACAAAAATAAGCTTATACAATGTTAACCCATGAGTAGACTTGATATAAAAACGCTTAACTTTTACACAAATAATACCGCTACAGTACCCGCGTTATATTATACAGTCCCGCTCAAAATCTGACCAAGCGTAGTATAATTTCTTAAAATTATACTATACAATGCTATACAGCGTATATAATGCTATACAGCGCATCAAACACGCCTTATGGTCTTAGAAGCTTATTAAAGTTTCGCATTAATTAAAGGTTGTCCTCATTTTTTTTAACAATTTTTTTATTTACAAAATGTACAAATTTTTAATGAAAAAAGTGAGCTACATGGATACAGCTATTGCACACCGTAGATAATGTAACAACCCAGTCCCATGTGGCACTTTACGCCCGTAGGCTTCAAGAGGTGGCCCCCACGATTCCGCAGTTGCACATACTACGTATTGTCCGCTTTGGAAGTTGGGTGGGACCCATACCCCTCACGGTTTTGTCCTTCACTGGGCCACAGGTTAACCACTGGTCCATTACAGACTGCGCTAACTTCACCCAGGAGACGCGTCCTTCAGTCCACTCAAACCCGAGACCTCAAAGGTCTTCGACGTTCAAGTCGAGTACCATTCGAGCTACATAAAACGCGCGTTTCTTGTAACAACCTGGTCCCGTGTGGCACTTTACGCCTGTAGGCTTCGAGAGGTGGTCTCCACGGTTCCACAGTTGCACAGTCCACGTATGGTCCGCTTTGGAAGCTGTGTGGGCCTCATACCCCTCACGGTTTTGTCCTTCACTGGGCCACCGGTCTATTACAAACTGCGCTAACTACACCCAGGAGACGCGTCCCTCAGCACTTGAACCCGGGACCTCAAAGGTCTTCGGCGTTCAAACCGAGTACCATTCGAGCTGGTACTCGGTTTGAACGCCAAAAATCTTTGAGGTCCCGGGTTCGAGTGGACTAAGGGACGCGTCTCCTGGGTGTAGTTAGTGCAGTCTGTAATGGACCGGTGGCCCAGTGAAGGACAAAACCGTGAGGGGTATAGGGCCCACATAGCTTCCAAAGCGGACAATATATAAGTACGTGCAACTGCGGAACCGTGGAGGCCACCTCTTGAAGCCTACGGGCGCAAAGTGCCACACGGGACTGGGTTGTTATGGATAAACCCTTAATTAACAATAGAAACCAGAGGGCAGGGTTACATGACGCTAGTTCCAAAAAGAGCAGGAGCCAGATGGCAATATTTAACCTAAAAGATTGTTATTAATTAATGTTTAGCTCATTACCGGTTATAGTAGCAAGTTAGCTTGGTGTAGAGTCATAGTGGAGACCAAATATTACAACGAGAATATTGCCTCTTTCTTTAGGCATATATTGTTCGTTCCCATCGACTATTGCATTGTTTTTTCAAGCACATATGTCCTCAAGAACAATGAAATAATTATTATTTGCATGCATTATTAGATGTAAACGAAGCATTACTAGATGCAAACAAAAAGAGTATTGATTCATTTTTCAAAATTTATTTTAAAATTATGTATCTCAAATGCCACGTCATTATTTTAAAACAGGATAATATCAAAAAATAATTTCGAGTTTTTGCCTAATTTTAATTTTTAAGCAAAGAATGACTATATATTTTTGTCAATCACGCATACTTAATTGTCATTTTTTAATCATCTGTCAATCTCTATTAATTGTTAAATAAGATAATATCATAAACTATCCCTAAAGTTTAACTTTTTATCATGCAGAAAACCTCTTGTACGAATATGGAATACGTCCGAACATTTTCATTTCAGTTTCATCTAAATCCACCTGACAGTTTCCGTCTGCTTTTAAATTAATTAACGGGGGCAAAATAGAAAATTCACAAATCAATCATCACTCCAAACCAAAATTGCTTACTTAAAAAAACAAAAAAAAAAATTCCAAAAACCGAATACCCATCATAAGCATCACCACCACATTGCCATTGAATAATGATACAAAGAGGAAATTCAAAGGAACCATTTGAGCTCCTTCCATCCACCACCAGTAAGGAACGTAGTTAGATGAACCATCGCACAGGTCACTAGGATAGACATTCAATATAATGGACTGAGTGAATGTAGATTAAGAAAAAAAATTGTTAATGATTCATATGTTAATAAATCTTATTATTTCATCAAAAGGATGGATAAAATCCAGCGAAGTTTCACAGACTAATTTGATCGTGCATATATTAACTTAGGACTTGGCTTGAAATAATCTATGCATAATGAAATTGAAATTTATTTACCTGATCAAGATTTTTATTTTTTCTAAATTTTCAATTGTGAAATTGGGTTTCCTTTGGGGAATGGCAATCAGTTTCCTGTACTCAGGGGCGGCTTTCTCCTCATCGTCTTCCTCTATGAGTTCTCCATTGTCTAGCTGATTTTGGTATAAAAAATGAGTAACAATAATATAATCTTAGACATGTACAAACCGATCTCCACATGTAAACCATTGTATGGAACACTAAGTGTAATCTTTCTTTTCTTTCACGGCAGCTGGGAATTAAGGTCTTACTTTTTCTAGTTTGGTGATTGAAATCAAAGCTTTTCTCTTCAAGGAATTTGGTGAAGGAAATGTATCCGACTAATCAGGGTAATATAGCATGTCTCCGAATGTTTTTGAAATGAAATGATATTGATGATATTACCTTCGAAGGGAGTCGAGTACTAAGGTCACTAAGGAGATATCGGAAGAAGGCATCAAGATTGAGGCCTCTTCGCTGGAAGATGTTACGGTGCTTGAGACTATTGAAGATTTGATGGGAATCCTCTTTCGTGGCATTGGATTCTTTTTGATGTTCTGTCAAAAACATGTGCAAGTGATCAGTGGTCATGATGCCATTTTCTGAGTATTGCGCAAAGATGTTTTTCATATCATCTGAAGGTTTAGCCAGCCTGCAGGTTTTGAAAATTCTATTGAAAAGGAAGCAGAAGTTGATCAAACACTGCTTTGCCTTTGACATAATAAGTAACCAGAGGCAGAGATTTTGCAGATAGTGAATTTTGTGTCTGGTGTGTTTGTGTCTGGTGCGTTTGTTGTTGTTTCTCTTCTTTGTTTTTTATTGGTGTTCAGATAAAGATATATAAACACAACCAACATTCTCAGGAATGGCGTCTCCCCACAAGGTGAGAATTTGTGTTTAAATAAAGATGAAAATAGAAATTTTGATTTTTATATAAAGATTTTAATTTAGTTTTCTTAAATATATATGTCTTAATTTAGGAAATGTAAGCTTATTATAATAATTATTATTTTTATCTAGCCAAGATTAGTTAATGTAAGCAAAGTGTTGTTAGCATTTATATTGAGTTGGTTTGAGTTAATCAAATAAATTCAATACTGTGAGTTTATTTCTTTTATATGTATCTCAATTTTTTTCCTTTTTAAATAAACGATCAGACTATTAGTCAAAGAAATTCCGATTTCCTTAAAATTAACCAAAATTTATTTAGCTAATTTCGGTATATATAGGATTCATATTACTCTATACTGTAACAAGCTATACATTATACACTTACATATGCTATCATATGGATAATAACAGTAACGCTAGACTTACAATCCAAAGTCGACAATCTGATTTGACAACCTAAGCGCCAACATCTTAATAGAGATGTAATTTTCTTTATCTATTTTTGCTTTTTTCTCTTCTCGTTAATTTTTATCATGTAAGCTGTCATATCAAGTTGTAGACTTTGGATTGAATTTGGGTTTTAAGTTTAATACCACTGATATAATAATTTTCGTCCCTCTTCTTTTTCTTGGTGCATAGGAAAAAGATATGATGCTTTTCTATGCTTCAAGTTTTGTTTATGCCAACAAAGTTGGGCCAAGAATGTCCGTTTTGCCAATTTTATAAGCAAAATGCTTTAATATATATTGTCAAATGAAGGCTTCCATTAGAAAGTTTTCCGTGTTGTGGTGCAACTAGATACATTGAAATAAAATTAGAGAAGGGACAAGAATGAAAAATTGATAGATGCGGTCAGTCTCGAACATTTACCTCGGAAGAGCGGGGGAGTCTTAAGGTCACCAAGGAGATATTCAAAGAAAAGCATCAAGATTGAGGCCTCCTTGGTGGAAGATGTTAAGGTGCTTGAGACTTCCGAAGATCTTTTTGGAGTCCTCTAGTTTGAGATTGGATTATTTCCGATAATCAGTCATAAACTTATTAAAGCGATAAACGGTCATGGACATGGTATCATTTTCCGAGTATTGTGCAAAAATATCTTTCATATCTTCTGGAGGTTCAACACTGGAAATTTCTTTGAAAAAGGAGTACCGGAGAGACTACTTTGGGCTTGCCATAGGTTACCAGAGATAAGGATAGTCAGTTTGGGAGTTGCTACAGTTGGTGTCGTTTCTTGTCTTTGTTTATGCTTAGTTATGTGATAAAGTTGTATAAAGATAATGGACACTCTCAAGATTGGCATCTTAAAAAAGTCTTGTGCTTATGCAGTTATCACAAAGAAGCTGGACAGTCACTTTCCAAGTCTTAAATTTAATTTTTTTCAAACAAAAGTGAATTCAGAATTGTTAAGTCTCACTTTAAATAGTTATAAGGGAAGGTCTTGGGTTATAAAAAAGATTAGTCTCTCCACCTAAAAAATTTTAGATAATTTAATTTATAATAGAAGGTTGAATGTAAATAAATGAAATATAGTCAGTTGATCATTTTTCACTCTCATCTCAGCCAATAGATGAATCCTTTGTGGTCAGGAAGATTTATAAAGCGAGAAAAGAGATAATTAATGTGTAAGCAATGCTTCCCTAAGGGAACAATATATACACTTGTCTATTTGTATTATTCATTTTTATATGGGTAACTTGAGATAAGATCACATGTAAAAAACTCTTATGTCATGTCTTACATTAATTATATTTAAATAAATGAAGTCATTTTTGAGATTTTGGATTGGGTTCTCTTGAAAGGTTTGAACTTATGGGCTTTGGCACTTATGAAAAGGGCTTTGATATTGGATGTGGATTGTGATCTTGTTGAGCCCAATTTTAAACTTGTGTATTGGGTTGGTATTTGAATCGAACAGTTTTCAGTTACTTATTATCATCTCTTTTCCCGCATGTAATGTGCCTTCCGTTAATTGTCATCATTAATCTTTGTCCCATTTTAGTAGAGTTGACATAACATTGAGGGCAGAGGGCATCCTCTTGGTAAACTTTTCTGAAATAAAACATAATTAACATCCATTTAAAATTATTATAGCTTTTAACATAATCAATTTTGGGTATATATTTCACATCGTTAGTAGAGGAGATTCCTTTAACAAATGAGATATAGTTTAAATAAAGAATACTTATATGGAATCTAAAATACAATAACAGTTGTCATCCACTTACATAGATATCAAAACTTCCCATATTTCACAAGATAAAACTCGACTGAAAAAGATCACCTAAGCTCTATAGAGCCAGGGAAAAAAAACTGAAGACTAACAATTTCACAAGACAAACATCTTCTGATCAGACAAACTCGAAGCGCATAAGAAGTCTTACAGAGCTGAGCTGGTCTCCCCTTCTGTCAAAGAGAGGGACTGTACGGATGCCCGGTCTCAATTGAAACACAGGAAGACAAGTTTGGCCAGCAAAATCATCTTTCTCAGACATGTTGTACTCATGAACTTCAACTCGAAGCAAAGCCAGTTCAGGAACAGTTAATGTAAATGTAAATTCCTCATCCCAAATAGGTGTCCAATTGTCCACTTTTTTCTTTGTTTTCTTCATTTTCTTATCAGCTGGTACTCCAGCTATGCCAACCTGCGTTACAGATTGGCAAGTGATTAGTGACTTCAATCTTGCACGCTTTTTGAATGGTACAAATAACTCAGTATCGCTTGTTTGTGGTAGTAGCAACTAGCAACTTACCCTGTTATAGAATTGAGGTGGAGACCATACATTACAATGATTTTGTCTAAAATGCAAATGCCATCCATGTCCCATGTATACTTTCACCTATCAAGCGATCAAATGATGAATCATAAGATAATCGAAGTGCAGTGGATTGAATTGAATTGAATTGAAACTTAATCTAAGAGCTACCAAACTCACCTTTAAAGTTTTCTTCACTGGCAATTTCACCTTTGGATCGAACACCTCATCATTTGGCCCATGAGTCATCAATAAATCAGGCTTTTTCACATAACCACACCCTCCATTGGCTCTAAACATCCCATGCATCAACCAAAGAGATTTACCATATCCCTGTCAATGCCATTTAACAAAAGAAAAGTTTGTTAAGGTAGAAAACTAATAGAAAACAGATCTTTACAAACTAAGATTTGCAGGAGGAAATAAAGAACAATGTTCATACCTGCATGTTAAATGCAACCATTTGAGCTCCATGCATCCAACCAATTAGTGGCTTGAAGTTGGAGGAGTTAACCCGAGTTTGCTTGGGATATATCCTCAAAATATTTTTATGTGTGAATCTGAATAAATATGATAATGTATATCAAGCATTTAGTTAATGTTTGTCCAGAAATTGTAAACAATTCTGCGGAAAAGAGATAATGGCTAATTGTGTGAGTCTATATATATATATAAAACATATATCAAGCACAAATTCTCAGATTAATGTGTGTGTAATTACCTCAGAACTTGTTTTCCATAAGATGCAGTAGCCTTTCTGAATTTTTGTTCACTCAAACTAAGACGTCTAACTTTTTCAAGCTCAAGGCTCAATTCCTCCCTTAACTGGCCCTTAGTTTTTCCAGAATGAATACCAATTAGGTTCTTGTACGCTGGCGCTCTTAATAATGGGAATGATTGTTGTTCAGAGGCTTCATTATCTTCATTACAATATTGAATACTTTCACTAGTATCGTAATCACTCTGCGAGCAGACACACCAATGTAAAAATTATAAACATTTAACTGGAAATTAAGATCAAAGATATGTTGCAACTCGGATTTCACAGCACACCTTCTCATCATCTGCTTGATTAGCTGAACCTGAATGGTCTGATGGTTCTTTCCTGCATTCGTCTTCACGAGAATCCTTCTCCTTCAGCGAGTTATATATTCTGCTATTTGTACTTTTAGCTTGATCAAGATACTCTTTTGGAGGTTTGGTTGATATGATAATCCGATATTTCAGTTCTTCTGGTGAGGGGAATTCTTTCAAACATTCAGACTCGGGATAAAACAGCGTTTCTCCAAATGTTTGAGTGATCATCTAAAAAAAGTAACAAAAACACCAATATTTGAGGATCAACTAGTAAGATGAATTTTCATGGCAAGAGTAGATTTCACAGAGAAAATTCTACTTACCTGAGCTACTTTTGCTTGAAGGTTTGGGGTCAGGTGGTCTTCGAGAGTTATTATAACAGGGTATGGAGACGCAACAAAAGCATGCTCTTTAATCGATCTCAAGCATTTAATCAGTTGTACCGGAGTTGTCAAGGTCCTATATTCATTCACAAATACAATTTATCAAACTAAAGTGTTAGCAGAGAAAAGGGTACACAAATTTTAGGAAGGATCAACTCAATACAAGATAGAAGGTTTCACTGCAGAACTCTGCTGCCTTGAGTTGATTTGGCTTGACTTATTAGTCTGGACATGAGCTTGCATACCTTCCATGAAGAACATGCACATCATCTTTTGCAGAGTTTGGCCATAAATCAAGTTCTATCGCTCTCACACCTCTCTTCAGCGCCTTTATGATTGGGACATCGCTGCTGTCGCTGCTTAACTGGTTTCCAGTCAAATATGAATTATGCCCCGTAAAAATGAAATAATGTGACAAAGGAGCTCTCATATCTTGGCAAACCTGAAAGTAATTAAAACATACTAGCACATTACATGCCATGCCAATGTTTCATTAGTCGGGAAAGCTCCAATGATCAAACAATGAAGGATAGTTCCTATAATTGCTTTCTGGGAAATCTTCAGCAGATAGAAAAGAATCTATTATTACAAGTTGGCATCAAGAAACATAAAATAAACAATAATATACCTGGTTACCAATAGGAGGGTTGAGATCCGTGGAGAACAAGTAATGGTGAAAATCTTCAAGAGTAAGATTGTGCCTGGTGAACTTTGCAATATGGTGCCATCTCTGCAGAACCTTCTCCACAATCTGTTCTGCTTCTGCCATTGACGTCCCACCATGTCCATGCCCCTGAACTTCAGCCAGGAACCGGTACAGCTGTTCCACCGTCATGTGCGTGCCACCTTCTGCATATTTGTTGAACATCTCCCTCACGTCCGCTGGTGGCCCTGCCTCTGTCACCTTATAATATTTCCCACTAAAGCAAGCATACAATCTACAGCTCCCCATCTCTTTCTACTCTCTCTTTAATTCTATCGCTGAAATGAAGAAATTTGAATGCTGTTGCAGCTATGTTGAGCTTGTTTCTTCATACATGGAACAATCTAGGCGCTGATCAAACTCTCAGCTTAGTATATATATATTCTTCCTCTTCCTTCCGATGTACGTATGCTATAAAACTAAATAATAAAATATACAATCGTTCAATTATATATAAATTAAATCAAAAGTTAAATTTATTTGTTTGTTTGTTTTGAATAGCGTGTGAATAGCGTGTAAAGACATGCATTTGGTTGATATCAATTAATGTCATCAATGGTGGGAAATTAAGCTGCAATTTAATGAATGATGCATGTCCAACTCTTCGCAATTGGGATTGAAATTTGGTCACACCTTGTGGGATCTTACTTAAGAGAACAAATTCCTATTGCTTTCCAGGACGAAGAAGAAGCAAAAAAGAAAAAGATTCGTTGACACACATTTGAAAACAAAAACAAAAACAAAAAATTAAAACATCACTTGTGAAAAGAACATATTCTTCTGAATAAAGATCAAGCTTGATTGTTATTTAATGTCACAATAATGGGTAAAGTGCAGAATACTTGCATTTATACATGCTACCATCGGCATGAGACTCATCAAATATACAAGACAAAAGCAAATCTTAGTGGAATCATTAAATACTTTTAACTCTTCTTTCTGAAGAGAATAATCACTTAAATTAATCATCTTTTATTTATTCTTGAATATTTTTCCTTAATCATAATTAGTTGTACTTGTATATGGTTCTGTTCACATTGTTACGTATAGTATGAAATGAGTATCATACCTTAAAGAATATTTATAAAGCACTTTATATTAAGATTTACTTTTCTTAAGAAATTTTAGCATCAATAAAGCGAGACAATTAAGTAATTTTTTACAACAACGTGCTTTGTATAAAGGATTATTTTAATACTAATTAGATATATGAAGTTTTTAGACACATGCCATGTTTAGTAAGAGAAAATAGTAATAATTAAGAAGTCGATAAAGTTTAATTGCTTTGAAAAAAGATGAAATGTGGGTGCAATGGAAATTAGCCACGTAAGAAGCATCAACTAATCCACTATAAAAGGCAAATCTGCCTGTCCCTACGCGGTTCGGTTAGTGTTTGCAAGTCAGAGTCATCGCAAATAAACAAATAAGAGGAAGACCACCATTGACCATAACCAAAACCAATACGAGTTTTTTAAAGTTAATTTCTTTATTATTTAATTTTGGCTTCAAAGTTTTGACTGCTTCTTTGGAATGCATCTTCACTGTAGCTTCAAGGTTGTTAAAGGGCATGCAATTTTTTTTACAAATCCAATATTTTTACCGGTCAATTTAACCGAATATTTCGTATTTTGCCTTTTGTTAAATGAAAAAGAAACTTTAAAAGGTTTTGTGACCAAGGGCCGATCCAAAGGTTGGTGCATAGATTTTGCAATTATATCTTTACGATGTATTATCCGCTTTGAATTAAAGTCTACACCATTTTATTTTGAAAAGGACCCTATCGGAGAATGGGAGTAGCCCCTCTTATTAGCCACACCTTTTTCCTCGGCTTTTCAAAAATTTCTATTAATGGATTGTAGTTTAAGTAAATATTTTGATAAAATTTGTTGATAAATATGTCTCATTGGAAAAGGTGAAAAAAGAAATTGAACAATTTTTTAAAGTCACCTCTTATTTAATATTTAAGATAAAACTCAATAAAATTAACTTGTTATCTACACCTTTGTAAGCGTGAGGCTGAGGCCATTAGTATGTAAGCACAGACATAAAAACAGAAGCCACTATCAATGATTCTATGGATTCATATTCCATGGCTAGTGGAGAACCTGGCTACGCTTAACTTTCAATGATTCTATGCATCGGTATCTCATCAGGTTGGCCGTTGGCAGAGCCAAACTTTTCACTTGTGAATCACTTCTTTGCCTCCCTTATAAATTTGTTGTTAAGGTATCAAGCTGCAACATTATTTGGCAAGTGCTGAATGTCGCAGAAGCTATAAAAGATTGGAACATGCAGCTATGTTTTCATCAAAGCTTATAAACAGCAATGGACCTGAAAAATCTATAAGTAATCTTCTTCAAAACTCAGTTTTCTTCGGTCCCGAGTTTATATGAGTTCTATCCAAGTATGAAACTAATACCTCTAAGCACAAATCCATAATTGAAAGAGCATGAACCTTGGGAGAATACATATACGGCCTCATGTTTACACAAGTTGGTAGATTGAATTTTATCTGATATGGAACTAGAAGTACTCCATGAACAGCATACAAATTCAGCAGATTATGGTATCTGGACACTTCTCAGCGACTACAGGAATTATAGAAACAAAAAAAGAAAAAGAAAGAAAGAAAAACATATAATACATAGAGCTTGATAATCCAATTGTGGGAAATTAAACCAAAATAAATACACAGGAAAATATTTCTCCTTGATGACTCAGACCAACTCAAAATCAAAGCGCATGAGAAGCCTTACTGAGGGCAACTTCTCTCCCTTACGATCAAAGAGGGGAACTGCACGCAGCCCTGGCCTCAACTCAGAGACGGGCAAACAAGTTTGACCAGCAAAGTCATCCTTTTCAGACATGTCATACTCATGGACTTCAACACGGAGCAAAGCCAGTTCAGGAACTCTCAATGGAAATTTAAATTCTTCTTCCCAAACTGGTGTCCAGTCGTCCTCCTTCGTCTTTGTTTTCTTCATTATCTGATCAGCTCGCACCCCCGCGATGCCAACCTGCAATGCAGATTGAGAGGAAAAACACATGCATTTGAGTTTTGGCTGTCAGATAAAGAAGGTTGAAATCCAAAGATGATTACATAGAACACAAAGTATTTACTGTACCAGCAACCACCAATGGTTATTTTAGTGCATTATCAATTCAAAGCTTACCCTGCAATAGAAATCTGGGGGGGAATATGAATCAAAGTGTGTTTGTTTAAAATCCAAATGCCATCCATCTCCCATGTATACTTTCACCTGCCAAGTAATGAGAAAAGGCGTTCAGAGAAGGGAAGAATAATAGACAACTAACTTTAATACAACATCATACCGACCTTCAAAGTCTTTTTCACTGGTAATTCTTCCTTAGGATTGAACACCTTACCATCTGTACCGATCAGAAAATCAGGTTTTCTGACATAGCCACAACTACCATTAGCTCTAAACATTCCATGCATCAACCAAAGAGATCTACCATATCCCTGCCATTAGGACAAAGAAATGTTGGGATTCGGACCACAATTTACTAGCGAAAGAATGAATTATTGTAACAAAAGTAAAAGTTATAATTGTTACTGTTTAGCATCTTTACATAGACTAAGGTAACTACTTATATACAATAGTAAAAAAACTGGTTATCCTCCATGCCCCTTCGTTCTCCGATTCTCCTCCTACCTATGGTTTACATTTACAATCGTGTTCATTGCATTCACTCTTTAGAACTAAATAAGCTTGCACTTTCACTTAAAGTTTCTTTATTACTATTTTACTTATTTTTATGTAAACTATGTCACTTAAAGTTCACATAAAGGCAAACTTCTACCCTGAGCCAGCAACCAGATATGATGCTTGCAGCAGAAGCATAGCTGGAAGGCAGTTCTGATAACCTGACAAAGCACTACACTTCTCAAAGAGGTTCTAGAAATGGGGAATTGAAGGAACCCTTTATAATAAAGGCCCTATATTACAGATAAGCAAAACAAATCACAAATCATTTCCTCCAGCATCATTTCCAAAGAAAATTATCTTCACTTAAAAACCAATAATGAGCGCTATTTTTTCCAATTAAACAATGTACCTGATCCTTTCAAATGCTTGTAGAGAATGGAGATTGTTTAGCAAAGTAGAAAAGAAGATTAAGTTTTAAGGCTCATAACTACAGCATTTAACAGGGATTGAGAAACTGAAAAAGGGAATATACAATAAAACCTGCATGTTAAATGCAACCATTTGAGCTCCATGCATCCAGCCAACCAATGGCTTGTAATTGGAGGAGTTGAAACGAGTACCCTTGGGGTAAATTCTTAAAATATTCTTCTGGGTGAATCTACAAATGATGATTTCAAGCATAAGATTAAGCAGATGATCTCATGTATCTTGAATTAGAGACTTGAAAAGTTGTAAAAACCTCACCTCACAACATCTGTTCCATGAGATTCAGTAGCCTTTTCAAGTGTTTGTTCACTCAAACTAAGGCGTCTAACTTTGTTGGATTCAACTTTCAGGGCCTCCTTTAGTCCACCTTTGGGTTTCCCAGCATGAATGGCAATTAGGCACTTGTAGTCAGGTGCTTCTGATGGGTGTCCATTGTCATAGGTGTCATTTTCTTCGCTTAGATCATCACTATCACTCTGTATGTCAATAACTCAAGAATGTAATTGAAGACCTAAAAAGGATAGAAAGTTATGCTAAAGTAAGGTTAAAGGTCAAAATGAGATGCCAATTCATTTTACAGACAGCACCTTGTCATCATCTTCTGGGTCAGCCGTAAGTTCTGCTGGTTCCTTTCCCCATTCATCTTCGTCCGAATTCTTTTCCTTCATCAAGCCATTTCTTGTATCCTTGCCTTTAGCTTTAAGGTATTCTTTTGGAGGTTTTGTTGATATTATAATCTTATACTTTAATTCCTCCGGAGAAGGGAATTCTTCCAAGCATTCACATCCAGGAGAAAACAGCATGTCTCCATATGTTTCCTTGATCATCTACAAAGAAAAATGTATTTCATCATAAAATTAGTAATTCCAGCTAAGACTTCTGACTAAAAGTTGCAGAAGCAAATGGAGATTACCTTAGCTACTTTAGCCTGAAGATCGGGGGTCAGGTGGTCTTCGAGAGTGATTATAACTGGATATGGAGATGCAGAAAAAGCATGCTCTTTTATGGATTTCAAGCATTTAATGAGTTCCACAGGAGTTGTCAAGGTCCTAGATTTGGAACATAGAAATTGGAGGGAAAACTTTTATTTAAGAAAAGGAAAGCGAATGACAGATGAAAAGAATCTAAAGAACCTATTCAAGCATTTTGTTATAAAGGCAAAAGATACAAAAATAAAAATTGTAAAGGAAAACGGATGCTGAGTTGAAGTATATATAATTTTTCTGCCAGCACCTAGTTGTCAATGGTTCCCTACCTGCGTGCATATCTGTTGAGCTATTTCATTTTCACAACATATGGCTAGTCTATAAAAGCCACAGAAATCAACAACCATAGATATCTATGCTAAAAGTTTACATCTAACTGCAGTATTCTGAACTGGAACTAATTATACAGGTGTTTGATTGCTCATTAAAGGATATGAGAACCATTCCAATCTTAATGACAACTGAAATTTTCTGTCTCTGAGTGGATTTTTACAAAAAATGAGGCTTGATAGAGGTATAGGAGAGTACATGATGCTTTCAAGGTACAATTCAATATCTTTACAGTAGTGCTTAACTAATTAATTAGTAGCCGGTCAAAAGCATGTAATGGGGCTCAACTACAAATCCAAGCTGAAAAGTCCCCTAAGTAAGACCACATTCAGATAGCACAACTTCCTCCCTAGAAGAGAAAAAAAAAATCTTAATCCAGAAGAAATCTAACACATTTGAAACAAATTCGGAACGAATTTCATCTGCAATCCAACGAGTTGTTCATAGACACGTTGCATACCTTCCATGAAGAACGTGCACTTCATCTTTTGTAGAATTAGGCCAGATATCAAGTTCCACTACTCTCACACCTCTCTTCAGTGCCTTAATGACTGGCACATCACTGCAGTCACTGCTGAGTTGGTTTCCCGTCAAATATGAATTGTGTCCAGTGTATATGAAATAATTGGACAAGGGAGCATTCATATCTTGGTGGACCTGATGATAAAGGTGTTGTAGATGTCAACAATATTGGTCCCAGTATGAAGAAAGGTTGGTGCACATCATCTTTTGCAGAATTGCAAAAAATGAACAGAGATCCAAATGTTAAAAGCACCAAAGATCTTTCTCCAAAGAAGTCAAAATGACATTTTGATTAGCACAACGTTATTTCAAATAACCATGAAGTGTTATTAGTACATAGATCAAGAATCTAATTCACCAAAAACACAGGAAAACACCATTGGAAAGAAACCATTTGCTTCATTAGCAGAATTACAGAAACAAAGAAGATTCCAAATACCCCATTTGCAATTTCCTTCATTTTCCCTCATTTTCTCAGCAATCAAACAGAACACAAGTGGGAACAAGCAGAATCTAGTACCTTATTACTAATAGGAGGATTGAGATCCGGACAGAACAAATAATGATGAAAGTCATCAAGATTAAGAGTATGCCTAGTGAACTTCGCAAGATGATGCCTCGTCTTCAAAACCTCATTCAAAACATTCTCTGCATCTGAGATGGAGAAACCACTGTCACCATCACCATCACCTTCACCTTTACCTTCACCTTGAACGTCCACCAAGAACCGATGCAGCTGCTCCGCCGTCATGTGGGACCCACCTTCTGAATACTTCTTAAACGCCTCCTTAACATCCTTGGGTGGCTCTGCCTCCGTGATCCTGAACTTCCTAGTAAAGCACATACACATTCTGTAACTACCCATCTCTATCAAAAATGTTTCGGAGCTTCTCAGCCTTGAAGAATCGTTTCTCTCAGTCTCAGCTAACGTTTGGGACGATTGACCTTCCCGCTTGACCTGTTGTTTGATAGTTGCTTATTTAACAATTACACGGTGGGATAAGTCTCCTCGTTTGAGTGCTTCATTGATGGATTAAATTAAACAACATAATAATGTTAAAAACATTAAAGAATAAAAAAGTGGCGTAGTTATTGGCATGTGGAGCATAGCAGCAGCTGAAGCTGCAGCACCATTAGCGGTAGTGAAGTAGTTATGATGACGATGATGATGATTTTACAAGTAAATAATACAACTTACGTTCATCTCATGAATTTGTCGTTGTTGGTTTATTAAAAGTTTTTTCGTTTAATTTTTACATCTGTGTATTCTATATTCTATATCATCAATCACCTCACCTGTACTGTACTAATGTGGGGCTAAACGTGGCTCACGTAGTCTACTGTTTGTTTCTAACTCTAATTTCTTCTATACTGTTGGATACAGGTGAAATTATTCAAGATTCTGAAAGCTTCTAAAATAATTTTAAGTTTATTATGGAGATTAGAGAACAATTACAAGCTAATCAAATAAAATCCATTTGACAAAATTGCCAGCAAAATTGGATGTCTATAATTGCACAACGACCCCGGTCCAGTCACCAGTGCATTCAAAGATACGGCTTTCGGTTTCTCAGTCTCGATAATTACGTGTCATGACTTTACAAATTTATCATGATTTGCACGTGACATATGTTGAGTAAAGCATGATAGGCGTATGCATTGTATCCGTACACTCACCTGATGAATCTGATATATCCGTCGCGATATGATAGAGGTAAAATAAAATATAAAAAAAATATAAGATATGATATGATAAATATTTTGTAAAATCTCCTATAGTATGATATAATGATGGATATTTTTATAAAAATTCAAAAATATCATATTATACCATATTTTTTTTTAAATAAAAATTATATCACGTGTTGATTTATAATTAGTTATGTATCATTTATATGTATGAGTACTATATACACTAATAGAATATATAATGAAAAGAGTAACCCTAAATCCATAACCCTCTATCGTTTTTCTATCATTTTGCTTGAATTTTAAAGTAGTAAATAATGTAATTTTGCTTGAGTATTCATGTTGTTATAGAATATGTAGTTACATGATATTTTTATATTGTTATAGATACGATGTTACTTGATTATTTGTGTTGTTATAGAATATCTAGTTACTTGATTATTTGTATTGTTAAGGATATGTAATTGCTTGATTTTTTTTTATTTAGTACAAACTTTATGAATCATAATATTAAACAATATCAAAATAAGAACTCAAAGTGTCAAAATCTTGAAAAAAAGCTATAAATAAACTTTAAAATAATTAAAAATATATGATAAAATATTATCTAAATTTTGATCAATTTGATCAACTAACTAAAAATATCATACCATATCCGTCTTTACCCTATCCGGGGATGTGATATAGTATTATATTCAAGAATAGTACGATATAAAAATCTAAAATTTGATATATATATATATATATATAATATAAAAATAATATGACGATACCATATCATACTATATTACATACACACCCCTATTAAATGAGGTCGAAAGAAAGGCCATTGATGTCTCACAGTTGAGATAGTTGAGAGGGTGTTGACGACTTTCAATGTGAACTCTCTCTGTACTTCGCACTTGGGTAAGTTCGGTAAACTCAATAGATTGTAAAATTAATGCTGCTTTTTTCTTTTTTTGTTTCTTTCTACTTGGGCCGAGAAGAAAGAGAATGAAGAGATATTAAACAAGGTGTCGATTCCGAAATTATTGATTATTATTTAGTATGGGACCAGGATTCCATTTCCATGCTATGAGATTGACAGCCAAAACAAAACAACAAAATCTTGACATGAAACAACGCAGATAAATGGATGGATGGGAATCTCCTCTCACAAGCAGAAGTGGAATTGAAAAACCATCCACCCACTTCCCACTTCCCACTTCATGCACGGTGGAAATCTAGCGTTGAGTTTTGAACTTCAAAAGCGAAGCTATTCTGTTTCATGCTAATGCAGCAAAGCAAGAGCAGAAGCGAGCTTGCCTAATCTCCTAATCTAAGAGAATGTGTGATGTGATGCCAGATGGGGTCGCTTTACGATGCTGTTCTTTCTTTCTTCTATTTATTTAGTTGGTCCAAATTAAATTGGACTTTTCACATTGTCAAAAATCTACATAAATATAATAATATAAAGAATGTGAAAGCCACGTCAAACTTTAGACCTAGCAGGCGATGATGACCAATCAGCTGACGTTATTGCTTATGTGTCATACGCCCAGCCCAGGCAAAAGATTGCTTCTGTTTTGTTGTGTGGAATGCTCAACAGTCAACAGCATTTTACAAAATAAAGATCCAGCTATTGCTATGCTAACAAGGCATGAATATAGAATACGACCAAGATCGAATTTGAGCATATAAAAAGAAAATTCCAGCAATTTTATGCAACAGTGATGGATAAATCTTCGTAGGAAGCTACTAAACTCTAAAAATTAAACAACGACAAAAAAGTGAATCAATAGAAACATATAATAAACTACAGAAAAAAGCTATATTGTCCTTCCAAGGTATATATTCTGGTCACAGATGTAACCCAGAATTGTATTTTATGTAAAAGTTGCATGGTGGACAACCCATAGTAAGCATAAACAATTCTTCTTAAGACAAAGACGTGTACGTTGATCATTGACATTGAGGGACAAAGCCAGATGAGCTTAAATATTATAAACTATGTGTATAAATATGGTGCCACACAGCATAACTATGGCATGTCCAAAATAAAGATATATGATATGCCAGGCCACTATTTCATGCTTGACCAACCTCAACTTTGGGCCTAGAATCACAGTTTCAATCAAATTACCAATGGCTTACCCAAAGCAAATTGTCTTGGATTAATTATTATCAAAGCGAAGGCTTCTAACAGTACATAAGCAAACATAAAACATGGTGAATCCATGATTCTGAGTTCAATCAGATAACTTCAAGAGCATCTTCTGTAGATAAAAGCCCAACACAGGCAAAAGAAAAGAAATATGGAAACTAGTTGTAACTTCAAAATGAGATCAGCCAAGTACATGGCAGCAACAGGGTAGCTATTAGTGTAAAATTTAAAACAACAATAGCAGCAGTAGTAGTAAAAGTAATGATGAAAAACAAAATAGCCAATCAGGGAAAATATGAAACTGTTTAAACACTCGATTTGCAGTAGATCTTAACATCCCATTTGATGAAGATGCTGTAATATTTACCAGAAAAAGGATGAATGACTTATGTTTTATCATTTGTCAAGGTTACCTTATCAAACCTTCTAAGGTGAAAGCACGAAAATAGAACAAGAGGCAATTCTAAAATTAATGGGAACCCATAGTTCTATCAGGCGGACGCAGACGATTATGCAGACTAGACAATAAATCTTACAAACCAAATGTATGCACTTTGACTCTAACACAGTTATTAAATGGTAAATATGAGGTCAGTATACTAAAATTTCTTGATGCATGATCAATAATATCTTTCATCAGGACTCAAAAGTGAGATTTGAAGGCAACTCCAATTTTCTGACTGAATGACAACATGACAATAGTCACTAAGGAAAGCAACCCTGTGTATTGATCATATTTAACATAAAACCTTTTACTCGAAAGAAATCATAGAGAAAAACAATTTGTCACCTAATCAAACCACAATCATAATTAAAGATGCCAGCGTAAAGAAGTGACAATCCAGGCATTATATTGAACCAAAAATCTACGGTAAGGAAACAAGAAAAACAAAAAACATAATTGGAAATCATTAAGAGAACTCTGAATCCACCAGAACCCAGAGCAGACTGACATATATATAGTATCCTCTCCTGTTACAACAATTTCCCCTCACCTAGCAACCATCCACATGCTCATTCGCTTGCAAATATATAACCTTCGAAAAGAAATTCATTATATAATTCAATTTAAAGAAACTCACTATTATAACCAAAAAGAATGAATGAATAAATAAATAGATTATGAAATACTCATTTCTTAGGTATTATTATTCAGAAAGAAACAACTTAATTCATGAATGAAATGTTCAATAACTTACATACACCTAAATTAAAAGCAAAAGCAAATAAAAAAAATCATTACCCCATAAAATAAAATAAAATAAAAGATAGATAAATTAAGCAGCAACTTGGACTTCAATTCAAAGCCTCACCTACTACAATGGCTCAGTCAGAGCGATTAGCAAACCTCTCAACCTTGGCATCATTCAAATTAATCCCAACCATTGCGTCTCCGAGCCCGCAGCTCACCTCTGCCAATATATCCGGATCACTATAATGCGTCACCGCCTGCACAATCGCTCTGGCCCGCCTCACTGGGTCCCCGCTCTTGAAAATGCCGGACCCAACAAATACGCCGTCACACCCCAGCTGCATCATCAATGCTGCGTCAGCTGGCGTGGCAACACCACCCGCAGCAAAATGCACCACCGGCAACCTCCCCAGCTGCTTCGTCTGCATCACCAAATCGTAGGGCGCAGCGATCTTCTTGGCGAATGTGAAAACTTCGTCGTCGTCCATGTTACGTAGCACCCTTATATCACCCATCACGGACCTCACGTGCCTGACGGCCTCTACAATGTTGCCGGTACCCGCCTCGCCTTTCGTCCGGATCATCGCCGCGCCTTCCCGGATTCGCCGCAACGACTCGCCCAAATTGCGGCAACCGCAGACGAAGGGAACCCGAAAGTTGTGTTTGTTGATGTGGTTCTCCTCGTCGGCCGGCGTGAGGACTTCGCTCTCATCGACGTAGTCAATGCCGATAGCTTCGAGTATCTGCGCCTCGACAAAGTGGCCAATACGCGCCTTGGCCATGACGGGGATGGTGACGCTGTTCTTGATTTGTTTGATGAGCTGGGGGTCGGACATGCGGGCGACGCCTCCTTGGGAGCGGATGTCGGCGGGGACGCGTTCGAGGGCCATGACAGCACAGGCGCCAGCTTCTTCGGCGATGCGGGCTTGTTCTGGGGTGACGACGTCCATGATTACCCCACCGCGGAGCATTTGGGCAAGGCCCACTTTGACGGAGAAGGGAGACTTCTTGGTCTCGTAGATGGCGCCGTTGCCGTAGACAGTGACAACACCGGTGTCAGCCATTGTTGTGAGAGAGAGAGAGAGATAAGAAAAAAAGAGATTCGGTGGGTGAGCGGGTGAAGTGTATTTATAGATGAGTGGATAGACAGAGACTCAGATGGCTCTGTGGAGGGACGGACGGATGGTCAAGACGCAACGGGGTACGTGTATGGTTTCTAATTAGAATATTTTATTAGATAATTTAAGGATAAATTAATACTCTTTGTCCAAAAATAATTATTTCCTAAATTTATTAAAAATAATAATAATAATAATAATAATCAAGTTATGGTACTTTTTTTTAATAAATTGAGCAAATTATTTGATAGCTCTATGATATTCGTCGAGCAAGCATCGAGCAGAGCCTAATAGACTAACAATCCGTTACTCAACAGTTGACAAATTAATTGAGAACTCAAATTTTGGTTACTGCATCGAAATGACCTTCATATATGACTGCTCAAACAACCGATCAATCCTGAAGTAGATGCACACATTTCGCAATTCAGCAACTACATATACATTTACAACGTTTGTGAAATAGAATTTTTTCTATATTATAATATTGATGTTAACTCTTTCATAACCTTGAATTGCCATAACGGTCGATTCATACGCTAAATTTATACAAACATACACACTTACATAATCTGAATATAGACTTTCGAGATTAGGTTACATATAAAAACATCTATATGACAATTTGCGCCGGGAACTTTGTCGAGACATGACTTCACATATGAATCCAAGATGGCTTGAAATACAATTAATAGCCAACCACACCGTTCAGTTTATTCTTGTTTCCATTTTATAGAAACTACAGTAGCATTCATCTGCCATCAGTGTCCATAACTTCAAACACTCTCATTTGACATTCTTTGAACGATCTGGCTTCCACAGAGAATTAAGATCAAGCACCATGTCCAATACAACAATATACCAGGACAAAAGACAGATGGTACAGTTAGCATTTGGGAGAAACAATCGAGTTTCAAGAATTTAATACCAACTAATTTATTACCTGCTTGAGATTACGCACTTTTTTCTGTAAGCGCCTTTTTTCGTTATCCAATATATCTTTTGTATCAAACAAATCCTTGATCTGCACAAAATTTGCATAAACATTACATAAGTCTGTAGCTCCTTGCCAAAAAGTTTCAAACACAGTCATACGCTTACAAAGCAAAGGTTAAATATTATTGACACCCTTTGATGTCTCAAATTTTGTCATAAACCATCTAAAAACTGAAAAGCAAATCTTTATAATTCATTAGAAACCTCGGCTATTATTTCATAAAACTTGTGTTAGGTTACCAGTGAATAAGCAAATAGCTATTTCGACCAAGCCTCAAGAGAGGTCAAGAAATAACCTTAACCTAAACTGGTATGATTGATAATAATCATTATAATATGAACTGATTCATATTCTCTAATCATCAAGGAAGTTGTTAGCACCACCACTCTAGTTGGTAAAGAAACTCGACTCAAAAGCTTATATTCGTGAGTATTAAATATTAATAATTAAACTCTAACAAGCTTCTCCGCGTGTAGGAGAGATTTGAGAACACGCACATGATTTTAAGATCTAATGAGACCAAGATAGATGTTATATATATAAATTCAGTCTATCACCATGTTACAAAATAACTTGACCTAAAAGCTTAAGCTTGTAGGTAAAGACAGGACATTTAATCTAAGCTCTAACACAGATAATGCAGCCACTTTAAAACTATGTGATAGACTGAGCAACCAACAAATCAACAGTTCAACAATGCAGTCAAACGAGGGAACTGTATAACTGAGCAAAAAAAATCAACAATTTGGTTTGTTCCCCATACCTGAGTCAACATACTAATATTCTCATCCTCTAGAAGCTTGTTTTTCTGAAAAAATATGAAAAAAAAAAAAAAACCCTCAGATTCAATTTTAACGATAGGACACTAAGCATCAGTCCAAAGAAAATACAGGTACAACCTTTTGTAGGTCTTCAAAAAGCACAATTGTAGGTAATCCAAAAAGCTTCATCACATCATCCAACGTGCATTCCTCCTTGCATTGAGGGCACTACAGGGAAGAAATATACAAGTAAATTGAAACTAAATATATATATATATATATATATATATATATATATATATATATTATAAGACTCCTCTAGATCTCCCTAAGTTTAAAGTCCTCCAATGTTTTCAGTAAGAAAACAACGAGTTCCAGTTTCTAGTAGTGCATAAAATTAAGATGGCAATATGAAAAGGCAAACTATACCTTTGCACAACTTCGGTTTCGTCGAATCCATTTATTGATGCAAGACAAACCATATATGTGTCCACAAGGCAGGCAGCTGCAAGTTTTGATCAGACAGCAGAGTAATTGAAGAAGACATAAAAGAGGCACAAGAAAATTCAAGGATAAACAAAAGTAAAAAATATGGTGACACTTAGCTGATTCAGTATGAAACAATTGCAAGATTTAAGGATAAATAATTAAATAACCAAAGGACTAAGAAAGTCTAATGCATTTATTAAATTTGACAAAAGTTTGCCAGGTTGCACATCTGCACTTATATATACCTGCAGAAGAATAAAAGTTGTTTATTAGATTCTGATTTGTAAAAGTTTAAAATGCAAAACATATCTGGCTGTTTTAAATATGGACCTTTGGTCCATCAGCCCATTGACAAGTTAAGCTCAATAACAAGGAAGCCTAACTGCCAACAGAATATGGGCAGCCATGAAACTGGACACAACGCTATAGCACAATGATCACCAAAGAGCCAAGTGAAGGAAGCCTGATTGGAAAGTAACTTCCCCTGGAATTGGAAATGTCACCACCTTCTGCCAGGGGAGAAATCAAATTCAAATCTAGGGAACAAGTTAAGCCTCACATCCCCATGAATAGTCCAACATGGACTTACCCCCCAAAAAGAGAGAGAGAGAGAGAGAAAGAGAGAGAGAAGGATATAATGTCTGACCAAGTAAACAAGTGGACCATGTTCACAATATTTGACAAAATTTTATTCCTGTTTAAACTGCAGAACAGCTTTCAGCTTAGGCGTGCAAGCCTACTTATTTTAACACTAAACACACTGTTTTTCTATCTTCTGTGAGCCACTTGGTCTGTACTAAATCAGCATCCGAAGCCAAACTGGTGCCAGTTTTAGGTCTTTGTTATGTTTTCAAGTAATTGCAGAATGAAGAAGATTTCTCGGTTTCGTAGAGTTCCCAGAAACAAATTTTGCTTAAAAAACTTTAAAATAGCGAAATGTAATTCCTATTTTCCTTTAACGTGTGCATTAACAGAAAATGTCAAATGTTTAAACATATGTATCATAGAGTATCCAGAAAACTAAGTGTGTATATATATAAAATTTCTGTACACCTGATAACGCCTAAATACCAATACCATTTCATTGCAATTACGGAAGATGCATATGATGAATACTACTACGCATAAAGAATAAAATTAAATCTTCCAAAAAAAAAAAAAAAAGAGGATATCAACCAACTTGATATGATACAACTTCCCCTTGAGAGGAGAATCAAATTCTAAATTTCAAATGCTTGTTGGTTAAATTCTAACAAAAGAAACATCAATAATCAAAATACACAGCTGTGATTATTTTACATTCTGCAGATATTTACACAAAATCGAACAACCGGGTTTTCATGATAATTCAACAAAATCATCCCAAAGAAGAAAACCAAACAGAAATATCAACAACCCCGTTTTGATTGTCTCATTCTATATTACTACAAGCTATAAATTTCTAAAGAAAAATACAGAGTCCAAGACAATCAGAGAAATGAAAGTTTGGTCCTTGGAAACTCACCAGACTTGATGTCTGCCGGAAGACTTCCATGGCTCTTGACAGATAACACAGCTGAAACAAACCAAAGTAGTGTCCATTACCATTAGGCAGTTGATAAGCTAAAAACGAAGTGCAAATTCTTTCCTTAAAAAAAACCCCTGATCTTCAGGGAGATTATATAGCAAAATTCCAAACGCAACCTGCCTGGGCTGGATTGTTACATGGGACGGAGCCAAGCTAGGAAAATTTTTCTCGACTGGGCTGGACTGTTACATGGGACGGAGCCAACATACACCCATGAGGGGCAGTTCCGGAACCAAGAATATGTTCAAAGATTCTTTTATATCTTTTAATTAATTATAATCCATACTTATATGTACAAGTACACACTTCTTAAGCTTGCCATGTCCATATAAATTCATATTTTCTACTGCCCATTAAATTCTAACACTAATTATTAATTAAAACAAACAAACACAATATAAATATAAACAAATAAAAATTTACAATAATTATAAATTACAAATATGAATACATTAACAATAATTACAAATATGAATAAATTAAACAGTATAGATAACCATCTAAAATTAATTAAAAATAAAATATAGAATGACCAATAATAAAAAGGGATAACATTATAAACCACTCCTGAAGTTTAGCTAATTATCATGCGGAAAGTCTCTTATGTAAATATATCAGTGCGGTCCTTAACGTTTGCGTTTAAGTTTTATCCAGGTCCCGCCAACAGATTCTGTTAGTTTTCAAATTAACGTTTTGAGGTATTTTAGTAAAATGACATAATTTCATATGGGATAATATCATAAACCACCCCTGAAGTTTAACTAATTATCATGCGGAAAGCCTCTTATGTAAATATATCAACGCTGCCCCTAATGTTTGTGTTTAAGCTTCATCCAGGTCCAGCCAACAGATTTCGTTTGCAAAGAAACAGAGAAAAAATTAAAAATACCATTTTGCCCTTACTTTTATAACCTTTCTTGTTTCTTTTTTTTTTTCGCAACTGAAAATCCAATCCCTTTTCACACCCACAGATACCTCTTTCACCCCAACCTCTCAATCTCCAAACATAGCTTTGGCTGGCTACTGATTCTTTATAAAATTTCAGTTTGAGAATTTTTTTTGTCTTTATTTTTGTTGCTTCATTTCAATACGTAGTGTCTGTGAATGTTTTCTTAGGTTGAGAAAATTTGAAGTTAGTGAGGAGAAAGAAAAGCATGCCAGTTTTGGGTTTTAGAGTTTTTGCAAATTTTTTTTTAAACATAATTGTTGAAATGATCTGGATTTAATTTTGAATATTTGATTCTTTTTTTTAATAGCTTTGTGATTGAGTTGAGATGGTGGGTGTTGATGGTCGAGGAAAATTCGGTGCTATCAGGTGGAGTCTTATGACGTATATTTTTTTATTTAAATGAATTTGAGGGTGGTGATAGTGGTTATGGTGGTTATGGATGGTGATGCTTGTGTGATATGAAATAAAGATTTTGGAAAAGAAAATTCAAGGGTTAGTTTTACGTTTACTGATATGAAATTATGTTATTTTACTAAAATACCCCAAAACGTGAATTTGAAAGCTAATAGAATTTGTTGGCTGGACCTGGATGAAGTCTAAATGCAAACGTTAGGGGCCGCGCTGATATATTTACATAAGAGGCTTTCCGCATGATAATTAGCTAAACTTCAGGGGTGGTTTATGATATTATCTCATATGAAATTATATCATTTTACTAAAATACCCCAAAACGTTAATTTGAAAGCTAATGGAATCTGTTAGCTGGACCTAGATGAAGCTTAAACGCAAACGTTAGGGACCGCGTTGATATATTTATATAAGAGGTTTTTCGTATGATAATTAGCTAAATTTAAAGGGTGGCTTATGATATTATCCCATAATAAAAACCTAAACATAGGATTTGAAAAGTTGAATTCAAGTATTCAACTTGCCTCTGCGAAGCCGTGAAGACTGACGGAGAAGAAGGCGGCACCGATAGAGTAAGAGAAGTTGGATTAATGGACAACTGGTGAAGAGAGATAAAAATTTTTATTTTTAAGAAAAGAAAGAGAAGTATTTTAACGGCGACTAAATTTTATTTATTCCAGACAAGTTGCATATTTTTTGGTGTTGTAGATTTTTTAATTGTTTTTTAAATTATTAATACTGAGATAGGGTCTGTAGTGGAATTATATATTAATAGATTAATAGATTAAATATATTAAAGATGATTGTGGACGGTCCATGAAGCTATTTGTTTATATTGCATTTATTTGTACACAAATATGACAAGGGCTAATGGAATGTTTCAATTTTTCTTTTCGACAGCCCGGTCTAGCCCACATTATCCTCGGCCCCTGGAAAAATCCACAAAAATCTAAATCAAATTTTCAAGTAAATGAAGCTAGCTTTTATGATTCTCCATAGAATAGAACAGTTCTGATCTTATTTCTTCTTCTTCTTTTTTATTTTAATGAAAAGCAACGTTTCTAAACCACACAGGACAGAATTAGAGAAAACAGATGGAGCAGCTCAAATCCATGTGAAGAATTGTAACAGCATTGAGTTGCTAGTGACTCTATCACCGTGTCAATGAGAATAAACTTCGTATTAGAGCACAATCTACAAGCAATTCTACATCTACAAAATTTAATATATTCTCACTTTAAAACAAAGCAGCGTCGTGAAAAAATAACATGCATTCTAGACAGGGTTTTTTTGAGCCCATTAGTGTCTCTCCATATTCCTGATATCATTAATTACTCTCTCTTTTTCTTGCATCCAAGCCCTGATGAGATCACTGCTGTTGGCAGGCTGAAGTTTGCATGGTGGGGTTGGTGAAGGAGAGGAATTTGATCTTTCAAGGAACGACTTCTGCTTAGAATCAGCCAAGCAAAGCAAGGAATCTACACAAACTTCAAGAGCAGATGACGGTGGGGTTGGCTGGAAGTCAAGCAACTTTGAGTACTGCGTGAGGAGGTGAAACATGTAATCATAGACTCTATCCATACTTAAGCGTTCCATTAAATCCTGCCCTCTTTGTCCCATTGCCTCAGCCTGTTTGTCCAAATTTCAAATGTAACATCAATTCAAAAAACAGAAAAAAAAAAACTTTTCAACAAAGTTAAAGAGTACCTCAGATGTGTTGTTATTTCCCCAGTCAACAGCAAATTTTATAGATGGGCATAGCTCAGTAGCGGAGACAGGCCAGTAGTTTTGCCTAGGAATCAGACCACGGCTGAAGAAATCTTCATATTGGGGAGAGATTATTAGAGCAAGAGAATTACATGATAGAATATACTTCAAGCTCACAGACCAAGCATAGCCTTCGGCATAAATTTTGTACCTGGCAAAAATATGACAAATTGTTAATTACCATATAACATCATACTAACATGTGAATAAAGACAATCAATAGGCTGGCCTCTGATGGTACTCACCGATGATGGCACTGATTTTCTAGTTTGGATTTCTCAAATCCATATTTCTCTTCTTCATCCCAGTTCTGTATTGCACAACCCAGAACATTAAATATAGCATAAGCATATGATATGTGAATATCATTTCATATTCAAGATGTAATTCTAAGTTCCAACTCAACCTGACGCAAAATTTCTGCTCCCCAGCGCATGGAGTCATTACAGTTGAGTAACTCCATACGTAAAGGAGAAGCAACATCTGGATTTCCCCTCCAGTATGCATGGGGCACCCTCTGTGACCAATTTTGAGCCTGTGAACCTCGCTTAATGTCCGGGAACTCCTCATTCCAGGGCCTCAAATTTGTCTCCGGCCTGCACAAAATGACATTTAATCAGATTCAATGTAATTAATAAAAATAATATGTTCTCAACCAACACTTATAGTTATGAAAACAATATCATAATAATAACCAAAAATAAACTGAGAAAATTAAAGCTGAAGCTTCTTACCAACCCCAGAACGACCAATCAGGAAATGGGATATCAAAGTGAGCCTGATTTGTAGTTGTACAATACCGAAACAGCGGCAAAGGCATTCCCCCATGTTCATTCCTTTCAACAACAGGCTTATCCATGCAATCAAACATCATATCAACATCAGGCACCATCCCAGGATACCTTCTAAGCAGCTGCAACAATCCCCATATCGTGAACATCGCTCTGCTCTGCACACAATCATAATAAAGGTCCACATACAACCTCTCTGCAACAATTACCACCCTAAAGGCAGCAAATTTCTTTGCTTCCATTATGTGGGCCAGCGATATCCGGGTCTTGGCCCACGGCTCCAGATCATGGTGTATCCAACGGAAGAATTCCGGGCAGGTTTGGCCCCGTAGAGAGGTCTCAAAACGGAGTCGCTTCCGTTCAGGTGAAGATGGGCAAGAGAGATACGAGCA
The DNA here is from genome assembly GCA_013180625.2 of Boswellia sacra. Lineage (NCBI taxonomy): Eukaryota > Viridiplantae > Streptophyta > Magnoliopsida > Sapindales > Burseraceae > Boswellia > Boswellia sacra. The sequence goes on along the minus strand of SNVD02001782.1, from coordinate 790,235 downwards.
GTGCAAAATCTTGTACGCCCGAGACCTGGAAGGCCGTTGTTTGAATGCCTTTGGTGGGAATAGATGCCATGGCGTTGGCTCCAAGTTGTCCCCTGCTAAGGTTTTCGTTCGGGAAGCGAAATCATCAACCTGTTCGACGAAATTCAATGAAACTATTAGGGCTAGAAAGGAAAAGATAAAAATTGTATATTGTTAAAAAAATGCAAAATTTTATGTGCATAGATGTGGCGGATGAGACCTTGTAGAGGAGGAAAACAGCGGTAAGGGAGAAGAGGGACAAGAGAATGATGGCAGGGAGAAGATAAGAGGGAGAGCAAACTGTGATTCTGGAGGACATGCCCATTGTAGACTTTCCCTGGAAGCATAGTTCGATGAAGATGATGTAGATGCATTTCAGATCTACATTTTTGTGTCTGTTTACTCAGTCATTTTCGCGCAAAGTTAAGTGTCTGAATGTCTTGTCTTTCTTGCTGCCCATGTGGCAGACATCGCATGATTCTCTCTCCTGTTGGTTGTGCCTTTTTATGAAACGCGGGTCCGTCTCCCAATCCCATGATGCAACGTTTTCGTTTTGACCTATTTTGGCTCTGGTTTTGTAATACTTTTACAGCTTTCCTGCTTGAGCAAAGTTTGAGCCCACAACAACTGGAACTCCTCCTGGCACCACTTTTCGCGATATGAAAAGAAAAAAGGTCCAATGAGCTCAATCTTCTATTGGCATTAGGCATTGTACAAGATTTTTTTTTTTTTTAATTACAGTATAACAATAGTGGAATTGCGACAAAATTATTACACTTGATGCACTGAATGGGCATTGTTTTTAGTTTAGCCGATATCAATTTCGGTACCTCTCCAGTGCATGTATCACACATTCAATTACACATTAGAGGATTTCCAGGTAGAAAATAATTCCAGCCAGAGAAATGGAGAAGATTTCCTGAATGAGGATCATGTCAATGATGTCACGCTTCCTCGAGATTTTATCACCACAAATGCTTATGAACAAACGATTTTCATTTAACCTATTGCAATCAAAGCTTTCTACCAAAAAGGAACAAAAAAAAATGAAAGGGCTCGATCCACTGTGGTAGTGGACCATTAAATTTACAGTTTTACACCACCGAAAAGCATCTGCACAATATTGTTACTCCAATGAACAGCCTAAACTGTAAATATCTTCCGCACTTTCTTCATCTTCCTACGGCATATTGGACAAGTGCCAGGATCTTCTGCAATCCTGCATTTTAACCAAACTTTGCAATTATGAGAAGCTCAAAGATCAGGTAGGTATGATTTGAAATATGCGATTTTACAAAAAGCTTGTGATGGCCTAACTGAAAGCCATTATGGGGATGAGAATGCAATTATAGTTTACAAAGGATAAGAACCGGGTAATTGACTGCTTCAGAAATTGGATGTAACATTTTAACGATAGAGTTGGTGTTCATTTACCTTGTTCCACATGTAAAACAAGCAGCGCAGTGCCCACATGGAAGGAAGAAGCAGTCTCTTGGGGCATCACAACAAATGACACAAACACGCCTGGGATTGCTGTTGTTGTCCCCTTCATTTGATAGCATTCCTTCCAGAGAATTTACTGCAAGCCATTCATCCAAATCCTCCTCTTCATGTAATACAGAATCATAAGATGAACCCCAGCTCGACATATCATCATCTTTGTTTGAAAGCAATGGAGCTCTTTCTGATCCCGTATCTCCCGCTTGAATTCTTGTTCCATCTCCACTGGTAGTCTGGAACGTGGTGCAGAATCTAAAGGCCAATAAGATGAGGACAGTCATCACACCTACAAGAAAAAATAATATATTAATTAGCGTACATAAAGATAGAAAGATGGAAAGGTTCCTTTCTAAGTGTGTAGTAATGACGTGAAGGGAAATCAAATAACCTGATCCAAGAAAATAAGTGATCCATCTGGGTCCATATGAGACTTTGGCATACCAGATATCATTGGAAGTAGCCTGAAATAACCAAAGCACATCCAAAATTTACAAACAAAAATTTCGTCTTCAAATATGAAGAGCAAATGGTCTAGGAACACACCACTTAAACGGTTTCCAACTGCTATATCTGTTTTTGACTGAAACTTAAAGAAGAAAAAGACCATTTAGAACGTGATTTTGGTTACAGCCTAGCGATCAGCTGATTAGAGGAAATAAATACCATTTTTTTTCCCACATTACTGATTTATTCCGCTAATGTTAAAGTAAGATGTGTGACACGAATGAGAAAGCAGATTGAAATGAGAGCTCATATATTCTTCACCATGATTTACAAGTTGTTCTAGTCATCTATTACATCAAATCTCCCAAAGCATTTTGATCAGTCTGAGAAAGATCAAAATGCTCATTACCAATTAAAATAAGAAGCCAGGGAAGTTATAGGACAAACTTATGTTAAAACAACATTAGGAAGAAACAGAGGCGCATAAAAGTTAACAAATATAGTCTATTACCTCTGTATAACCTGGAGTTGTTATGATAGCAGCATTTTCCCCTAGAAGAGCAAGCTTTAAAGTACATGCATGGCTTCCCATTCCCAAGGAACAACTGCTATACGCTTTACTCGTGTTGTAGATAAAAGCCTTGAATGTGAAATTCAATTGTACCTGTACAATGCAATTTCGGAGTGGAGAAAATTGTCTAATGATTTGAAGCCATATATCAGCATGTGTTTAAGATATCTTCTCATCCAAGGTATATAACTGGGAAAATTCTCTGTATCACAAGCATGCATTTACTTTCCTAGCAGTTGCTGAGGCAAATGTGATTCAGAAATTGATCATAAAGTTATCGTTTTCAGGCTTGTGGGAAAATACAGCAGAGCAATTTAGTTTATTTGTCAATCTTGTAATGATTATGCATTATTCTTACTGAAATCATTGCAATTGGCAAGGTCATGTTACAAGAATATTGGATAGAAAATGTTTCAGAAAATTACCTCCACTTCCTCGGAGTTCAAGTTACCGACAGCAATATAATAATTAGAAGATACAGAAATGTCTTGCTGGATCTTACCACTCCCTGTGAAGTGAGGTAGACAGTTTAGAACACTAGATAATCCTCCACAAAGAAAGTTACAATCATACTTCCACTATAAAGATTACCATATATAATATTCCAGGACAAAGTTGTATTAGGATATGATGGATCATCAACCCATTCTTCAAGGCTTTCAGTGCCTGCAAGTATAGGCAAAACATCAGGAAGAAGAAAACAATTGAAAAAGAGTACATTGAAATTCTTGGCACCAAGTATTTACAAGGCATTTGAATAAAAGTAATAAATAGTTTGGTAATGAATTACCTCGGGCAATTACAAGAGATAAAGGTGATGTACTTGGAGATATCACGGTGTATGAGACATTCACAGTAGATCCCTCGTTAAGGAAGTATAACCACTCCTGCGAACAAGAAGCATGTAACAGGCATTTACCCGCATACAGCCTATTAGAAGTCATGCAGGGGAGAAATTTGATTAAGCAATTGAAAACGAATCACAAAACAGAAACTATAGCAAGTGGGAAATGTTTGTGCCTTATGCATATCAGTTGGAACCACTGCAGTGTGTGTCTCAGACCAGGCGATTTCGACATCTAAGGAAGGAGGTTTGTGAAATCCGTATAGCATTAATGCACCAGAGTTTTTCTCATCTAATTGTTCCACCTGTTTATGAACCAAACAAGATTACTGCACATTGCATTGTAGTAAAAGAACAATGAGAATGAATCATTGAACATGAAATGCAAGAAATTAAATCACCTTGATAGATTGAACAAAGAAGTGGTTAGTTTGTATAAGGCGCGAGTAGTGCGGACCCAATTGTAATTCCACAGATCCAAAGATGCCAAGAATCATAGTCATGGATGCTGCAAGAGCCAGAGCCAAAGAAAACAAAACCAAACATAAAATTACTACACAGCAGCAGTAACAAGTTCCCGGAAATGACATAAACAAATTGAAAAGAATAAGAAACAGACCGAAGAACCAGAAGACGACGAGTATAATAAGGCAAGACCAAACGTCATCTCTCATCCCGCTATTTGCCACATCGGATATTGAGATATTGAAACGATAAGACCAAGTAGAAGACTGTTGCTCTTGCTGTTGCTGTCGCTGTCGCTGTTGCTGTTGCTGTTCCTGGTGGTGGTGAGTGTGTTCATGTTCATCGTTGTCTTGAACATATGAAGTAGAAATTGAAGAGAAAGAAGAAGAAGGAACAGATTCATAATGTTGGCTATGACTATGGCTGTGACCATGTGACGATTCTTCCATAATTATGTGATAAAGTTTGAAGCTGAACAACTTCCACCAATAAAGGAAACTTTTGGGTTTGAATTTTCACTTTTTGTTTTCTTTTAGGGAATTTGTGCGAATTGATGGGAATGAGAGTCAGCCATTGTTGATGCAGAGGCGGTGGTGGCGGAGAGTGCAGACTCAACAAGCAGTCGTCCCGTCTCTGCTTGGTCTATTTTCTTGGCGGGACTGGTAGTTATACGAGTGACCGTTAGTTGGAATTTCTTAATTTGCTAATCATAGACTGCCACGTACATCTGGCCCACCCCAATCATGCTACTATTCATAACGTGGCAAAATGTCAACTTATACTTCTATCTATATATATATATATATATATATATTCAAATTGGACAAATTGTTAATGTGTTTCTAGTTTCATACTGGAAGTTCAAGTTGCAATTTCCTACATGTTTTTATTAGAGGATAGTTGGTACCCTAACCAATATTAATATGCGACCTTTACTTCATCCATTATACTTGTTATGAGATCGATGCATCAATAGTACGTCAAAATTTTATTATCATTGACATATTTTCTCTTTATTTAAATTAAAGGTTTGACTTAACTTTAAAATTTGTTTTTAGCAATATATATTCTCTTTAGTTTTAAGTTTAAAAAAAAAAATCTGATTATTGTACATCTAAAATTATTCATATTAATATTAATCTCTTATTTGTTGGATTACACATTAGGTTGTTTTAACTATTAGCGGCCGAGATGTAGAAGACGACTCCAGCTCCTTTATTGGTTCTTAATTTTTATTGGTCGGTCGGTAATTTTATTGTCATGTTCTGCTTAGTTCTTGTTTAAACTTTAAAGAGAGACCAAGCACGAGGAGAAATCTGCGATGGAAACGTGTGGTTAGGAAGGACCACAACTTTGTAATCATATAGAGTCTTCTTCTACTTCTTGTATAAATAGCCAAAAAGTCATGTGAGATCAGAAAACGTGACCATAGGCTCGCCTGCTGACGGCTGACAAACTAACCCACAACAACAATTGCACCACTGAGAGGGTTTCCACTTGAAGGCTAGGGGAGAGTCCAAACTATCTGATGTCATCTAGTTTGTACCTTTATTTTAGTTATAAGATAAATTGAATTATATGAAAAAATGAATTTGTATAATTGTATTGGAAATTTTCAAATAAAATTGTTTACAAGAGGCGGGGAAGTTTAACTTGTAGGAAAAAAACGACGTCGTTGAGCTATAGCCGTACAAGACTAGTAACTGGAACTGGGCCGGGCTTTTACAAGGAGTAAACTATAATGATCCACGCCTGCTAAGCCAATGGCGTTCAATTAAAGCAAGCATAAGACACGTGGCATAAAACCATTAGAACTCGTGCCACGTGGGAGATCCGACTATAAAAGCACAGTCGGCACTGCACTCATGAGCAAGAGAGTGAGGAGACGACTGAGGAGAAGAGATGGCTACAACTAAACTGCTTTCGCTCACACTTCTATGGACTCTAGTTGTGTTGAGTACCTTCGCTTCGATTGAGGTCTGTCTGTGTTGATTATTTCTCGGTTTTATTGCTTCCTTACATTAATCAAGTTTATATTTTATTTTTCCTCTAATTTTTTATTCTGAGATTAATTAGGGTTTGTGATTCGCTTTGATGAAAATGAGTGAGTTAGGTTGTTGTTAATTATTCTGCTCTGTGCATTTGTTATCGTTTTATCAGGCGAAGAAGTCGAAGGAAGATTTGAAAGAGATCACACACAAAGTTTACTTCGATGTTGAGATCGCTGGGAAACCTGCTGGTATGCATTGATTTTACTCTTCATTATCAAAATAAATTTAAAGAGTTAGATTATGCTATGGAAAATTGAGCAATTTTGTTGCATAGAAAGCTTGATCAGGATATGATGTTTATATTAATGTACTGTGGTTATGCAGCAACTGTTGGCTATCTAGTGGAAAGATTTGGGATATGTTTAATATTACAAACTGCCATTGACATTCAGAAACAGACTTTGTGATTTTGATCAAAACACTTCTGAAGTTACACAAAATTGATCAACTAAGAGATTCAGTAATTCATCTGACTGATGGAAGTTTGGGGAGCCATTTTTATCCCCACTAATTCATCTTAATCAAGTAAAAAAAATATTAATCCCAAATGTCAACGTAATTTTAACCCTAAATCGATTTACTTTATGCTATGGGAAATGGAGGAATTTTGTTGTATAAAAAGCTTGATGTGGAATTGATGCTCATGTTAGTCTACTTTGGTTATGATTTTTGTGTTGTAGATAGCACAGCAAGTATCCTGACAGTTGGCCAGCTATCTAAGTTGAAAGATTTGGGATATTATACAAAATTTTTCCTTTTTTAGAACTTATCTGATCACAATGTGTTTGTTCCCAGGTCGTATTATCATGGGTCTCTTTGGGAAGGCAGTTCCTAAAACTGCAGGTATATATTTGTGTATGTTTAATGGAAAATTGTGGAATTGACAATTGATTTATCCTTTTGACTTGAGAATTTCCATTAACAAGCATTATCCTTTCGTTTGCAGAAAATTTCCGAGCACTGTGCACAGGTAAAGGAGTGATATTAGCTTTGTTTGTACGACTTGATACTTGAATCAGTTATCTGTCATGCTCAAGTTTTGTTTTGTTGGGACAACTTGTGTTATCAGCTTGCTTTATTTGCTTCATTGTCCTATAGTGAAAATATAAGGACGTGAAAGAAACCATTAAAATGAATGTTTTATCCCAAAGTGTACAATGAACATTCAGTTTAGTGGTTTTTTCAATCCCTAGAATGATGAAACAAATAAAAGAAGTTGACAAAACAAATAGGGCAATGAACCCTCTGTCATGTTCTAATAGAGAGTAATGCTACATTTACAACTCATCTACGATCAACTCTTTATACAACTGAGTTGGCAAGATATCCCTGGATAGGTAAAACATGAAAATAAACTAAGGAGATCAAATATAAATATCTATCTAATAATATTTTGTCAACTTAGTTGTAGAAAGAGTTGGTTGTAAGTGGGTTGTAGATTTAGTATTATTCACCATTGTAACATCTTTTTGAAAGTTAATTGTCCTATCAAATCATTCTTTGTCATTTTAGGAGAGAAAGGTGTTGGAAAGAGTGGGAAACCTCTCCATTATAAGGGTAGCACATTCCACAGGATTATTCCCAGCTTTATGATCCAAGGTGGCGATTTTACTCATGGCAACGGAATGGGTGGGGAATCAATTTATGGAGAGAAGTTTGCTGATGAAAATTTTAAACTGAAGCATACTGGACCAGGTGTGATAAATATTCCATTCATTTAGTGACTGGCATACTTTTCTGTGAGTGAGAATGTTCGTGTTGAAAACCCTGTAATGAACAAGCATTGCCATTTTATTTTCTATGAACAGGGCTTCTGTCAATGGCGAATGCTGGCCTAGACACCAACGGTTCACAATTCTTCATTACAACTGTGACAACTAGCTGGTAATTACCTGTACACTTAGCAAACATATAACTTAAGAAACTCCTCTGCAACTAAATTATCTAGTTCTTTGATCATATGTCTGAAACCTCAAGGGTTCTTGCTTTCCAGTGGAACATATAACCTTTAGCATTATAGTTGATATGGCTTACGAGCTTATTGAGTCTCTTCCAGGGTAGACTTTGCTGGCTATAGAAATACAGAGAGTAGCCAAGAATAGAGGATAACTATTGGACCTAGGCATAATTAGACACTGATGTTAATAAGAAAACCATTCATAATTGTCTACATACTGCATAATATGTTATGTGAGCACTCTGGTCGATTTGCGTTTCTGGGATATAAAAGAGATCTCTTTTTGACGGTTGAAGGGATTCGCTAACTTGCTCAGCATGAATATAGAGTTACGAACACTTGGATCATGCTGACTCATCTTTGAGACTATTTACAGGTTGGATGGCAGACATGTTGTATTTGGGAAGGTGCTATCTGGTATGGATGTAGTTTACAAGATTGAAGCTGAAGGGAAGCAGAGTGGTGAACCCAAGAGCAAAGTTGTAATCGCAGACAGTGGGGAGCTTCCTCTGTAATTTCCACATTTTTCGTCCCCAGTAAACTTAATGAGTTTATGTTTCCTGTCTTGTCACCACCCCCCAACAAAATGGCTTCATTTTTCAGTTTGCCTTGCAGTCTTGTACAAGACCGTTTAAAACAGACGTGTTGCGTATCAAGTAGAACTCTTAATTTTAAGTGAACTCGTTTTCTATATTCTAACATTATGGTTAGTAATTGTTTCCGGTTCCAGCATTTCAGACACTTTATAAAGTATCAGTGTATCACTGGATGAAATAAGGTTAATCTGTTAACTCCTGGTTCATTTTGGTAGTGAGTAAGAATATTGTCAGAGCACTGCAGCTGGCAGTTGATGGTAACTAGCCCCACGAGCAGAAGGTTAAATTGCATGAGAGAATAGAATCGTCTTGCGGTTACATAATTTTAAAAAACATTGTTTGCGCCTTTTCTAGTAATGGATAATTTTGAAAAAAAAAATATATATATATATATACATATATATATATATATATATATATATATATATGGTCAATTTGATACGTTATTCATTAATAATTACTAATTTTGGAAAATAAAAATTATTTCTCTTTTCTGTGAAGGTATTTTAAAAAGTGTTATTTTTATGATGGCTTTTTATGAAAGGGGTTACTTTTTATAATGATTATTCTTCATAATAGTTATTTTTTGAAAAATAGTTGTTTTGATAATGGTTATTTTTTGAAAATGATTATTTTTCATAATAATTATTTTTTAAAATGATTATTTTTCATCATCAATATTTTTTAAAATGATTACTTCTTTATAATGGTTATTCTTTGAAAATAGTTAATTTTGAAAATGATTATTTTTCACAATGACTAGTTTTGAAAATAGATTTTTCAAAATGGCTGTTTTTGAAATTGAGTATTTTGAAAATGACTATTTCTATAATGGTTACTTTTATTTTTATTCTTTTCATGATGGCTATGTTTGGAAATGAATATTCTTCATAAAGACTAGTTTTTAAAAAAGATTTCTTAAACGGCTATTTTTTAAAATAACTATTTTTGAAATTGTGTATTTTGAAAATGACTACTTTTTAAAATAGTTTTTTTCAAATGTCTTTTTTCTTTTTTTTTTCATAATGGCTATGTTTGAAAATGATTATTTTATTCAATGACTTTTAAAAATGTTTATTTATGAAAATAGTTATTTTCATAATGGCCAATTTTGAAAATGATGATTACATTAAAATGACTTTTCTATAGTAGCTATTCTTGAAAAATGGTTTTTTTTATGACAATTTTTTAAAATGGCTATTCTTTTAAATGATTATTTTTTAAAATGGCTATTTCTCATAATAACTACATAATGGCTATTCTAAACATAGTTATTTTTAACAATTGCTATTTAAGACAATGGTTATTTTCTATAATGATAACTTTAGAGAATATATATATTATTTCTGAAAGTGGTTATTTTCTATAATGGCTACTTTTGAAAAAGGAAAACATGTAGTCAGCCATCCCTATAATTTTATAAAGTATTGCTCTTCAGAATTCAAGCATCTGAGACTCGACATACTTGTGGTTTTATTTTCTTCCAGAGTACGGAAACCCCCCAAAACTATTTCCCCCGAAGTCACACCAAAATCTTGAAGTGAAAGAAAGCAAAAGCCAGTAGTCTATTTGAATGTCTGGCCCAAGTATCCAATGGCAACAATCCCCTATAGATCAGAGAGGGTGGTACAGACAAATCCAATAATTCAATTTGGGAATTGATTCTAACTTCTCTGTACCCTCACATGGGCTCCACTATGGATCCTGTAGATATAAGAATTAATAAATGCTATTATTACATAATACTCCATGGTAAGAAACCAAGGAGGCCTACAAAAATCGACTTTATTGATAGATCTTCCTATATACAAATATACACTTTCCAAGTAAATGGTACCAACACGACCGTCAAAAGTACAAAAATTGCAGTCATAAGTTATGCAATGAAACACCAAAAACAATAGAACTTCTACATGAAAGACTTGTCTAGTCCTCCCACCTCTTAATGGCTTCTTTCAGTAAAATATGTAACATTACGCAATCCAACCGAACCAGCTCCGCCAGCCTTACCAATCAAAAGGCACCAACATTTCTCAAGCCCACCTAATAAGCAATGCCCTAAACTTTAAGAATTGCTACCTTCTTCGAGAAGTTGCAGTAACTAATTGCTCTCTCTTTCTTCAATTTAAAGTTCCTTAGATCTACTTAAAATCAGCCTCTCTCGAATAGACCACAAACCACCATGACTGACCCTGTTGTATGCTTTCTTCTTCTCCTTTTGCCAATCCACAATACCAAGTTTTGCTACTACACCCTTTTCCCCAGATGCTCTACCGGTCACAAATCCACTCCCCACCACGGCCATTCGCCCAGAATAGTTTGACCAAGAAAGTCTTCATTCGATAGATCAAATATTCTAAACAGTTCCCAAATCCACTCCCCACCACGGCCATTCGCCAAAAGCGCCAGATTCTATTGATCAAATATTCTAAAACAGTTCCCAAATCCAATTAAACTAAAACGAACTAAATTAATCCAGGAAAATGAAAACCCAGCTATCAGTCCAATCTCACATATCAATGGAATTTAAGAAGAAGGTAGTGAGGATTACAACATGGGTCAGCAATCCCATCCAATAGCACTACAAGAATAACATGCAGTGCATAAAAATGGACACTTTATCTATGATCTACCAGTTCTTTAAACTGAAACGTATAATGACTATAAGTGTCTATTGCAAAGCATAAATTTTAAAACTTACACCAAAAGCCGTGACCTTCATGAGCCAGTATCATCTACTGACCTAATCTTTATCTTAACATTTCAAAAATATGTGATTGATATATATATATATATATATATATATATATATAGAAAGAGAATGGAAACAAATCTTAAATCATCTATAACTATAATTAAAAGCCGAAATAGATCAGATAAGGAGAGGATCCCAACTCGATCTTCACCTACCTTTACTTTAGCAAAAATTGAAGTTAACACGAGTGAAAAAACAAAATTATAAATACCTTTGTAAACGTCTGCGGGTGGATAATGTGGGCAGGAAGTCCCGCAGCCGCAACAATTTCCTTATAAAACAAGAAAACAAAAACATAGATAATCAAACAGAATTATTTAACGTTACTTTGTCACCACTATTATCCCTGCAAATATTTATGTTCAACAACGCACACAGACAGACTCCGACTCACTGACTCATTCAAGCAAACACCTCGACTCGACTCGGACTCAGCCAGACACAACAAATAAACCTTATTTATTTATTTATTTTTTAATTTGATTGACTGCAACTACTACAAGATGAAGGAGGTATCGTAATTACTTCGTCAGGACTCCGAGCTCTCGGCGCGTCCGTTCTTCATTTTCTTGCGTTGACTCACGAGGTTCGTGAAATCGGACGACAAGTCGGAGTACATCGATATGACCTTCGAGATATTGCCGTTTATCTCGCGAATAAGCCCTACGTTTCTGGAGATGTTATCTGGAATCTTCGACCTGTGATTCTCGTTCGCTTGCTGGATCAGTTCCCGGTTCCTGTCCAATACGCTCTGTACCTGCCTGAAGCCTTTGCTTAGCGTATCCCACGCCTCCACGTTGCACTCCTCGGTGTCGTCGTCATCATCTTCCTCGCTTCTCTGTTTAAAAATGTTCGCTTTGGTGAGAGTCTTAGGCCTCGTTGATGTAGCCTCGTCCATCATGGACTCCACCAACGGAGGTGATGCTTTGCTTCTGCAGCTCTTATCTACCTGTATATAAATCTTTGGCTGATGAACTAGTGCTGTGGCGGTTTTGGTGATTTGAAGGATTTTGATTGGACTGTGATTGACTGTGGTGAAGGTTGGCTGTGACCAGCGCAGGTGTTGAAGAAAAGCCTTTTAAGTATTAATTTATCTAGCGCTTTTGTTACGTGGCTCTGATGCTTAGATATTTTGGATCTAAAAGTTGCGCTGCTATTGGATGATTAGCCAGACATAATATATTTAAAAATTAAATATCCTCCACCTACTTGTGTGGATAATAGCTGGACGTCTTATTCCACGCACGTTTCGCACGCGTGAGTTCCAATCCAATTATCGGACTCCCATCGCGGCTGCTCGTAGGTTGTCTCTCTGTGCACGTATCAGCCGAGTCTAGTGCGTTTCGGCAACTGTTTAAAAGTTAATTATTTATGCAGAAAGCTTTTTACTCGATTTTAAATTAGGGCTCAAAATTCGGGAATTTTTTTAATAAATTATAAATAAAGACTAAATTCCCGATATTTATCCTCCATTTTAGTTTAATTTGAAATCATTAGTCACTCCAACTACGGGTTCAACCGACACATTTAACTAATGTATAAAATTAAAAAAAGTTATATATTTTTTTTAGATTCAATATTTTATCAAGAATGATACTATATTTATAATCAAATTCTATAATCAATTTATTATAATATGAATTAATAAAATTTCGCTAAAAGATAAAAACATGAATAAAATAAGTTATAACAAATAATATAATAATTATATTTTTAATAAAATTTCATCAACTTAAGTTATAAAGAAGGTTAATTATAAATAGATTAAATGTATAATATTATTCTTTCATCGATCTGTATATTCAAAACTAACAATTATATAAACTTATTATTCGCACAAATTCAATCGTACAAAAAATGTGATAAAACTAAATCAATCATATCATATCATATATATTTATAAAACTACATTCATAAAAAAAGTTGTATACATTTTTATCATTCCATCTACTACTTAAAATCTGACGTGACATAAATATCTCCTTATAAAATCAATTATACATCAATTAATATATATTTATTATTAAAATTTACATTTTAGCACATAAAATTATATAAAATTAGTCGCATCGATAGCATTAACGGAATCAACATGGCCCGGTTAAAATTTTAATGACGTCAAGCGGGTAAGTTCTCTGTGTTCGAAACCAGCACGATTATTGCTAAACGGGATGATGAGAAGGGATCTAAACAAAGTCTCTTGAAATGGGTCAGTTGATAACTGAAAGATGTACATTCTAACATGTCATTAATGTAAATGACATAAGTCAGATACACATTTTTCTTTTAGATGCACAACATACAAAAGACGTGGAGTGAGTCGCAGCCTCTTCCTACCTCTGGTTTTCATCTACCTAAGGCAATTACAGAAACTTCTGGTATAAATATTAACATCTGGAACCTGTTCTATTAACACGACATCAGCCAAGTCTCTCTTCCCTACCGATTAAATGGTTACAACGATGAAAACCGGCAGCTGGTTATACAGATGATGTTACAGTGCAACTACTCGGAATCACTGTCAGAATCCAGAAAGCTAAACTCTCTGAAACCATCAACCTTAATTAGAACCGTCCCTCGGTTCTCTTCTTTCCACTCAAGATTTTCCTTCTCTGCAGTATCAATGACCTGCAGAAAACGAGGGCACTACATCAAGCCAAGAAATAAAACTAATATACTACCCTCCTAGGAAAACCATACGCCATGTTTTCAACTGCATAGCAAAGTTGGTAGTCAAATTTTAACTGGTACAAAAAAATCTAAGCCTTTCACGATCTCATTAATTTAACAATAAGACACAACAGAACTATATGAGAGGAAAATGGGTACAACACATACCAACTGTTTCAGTTTCGACTTTCCCGCACCATGTGTGCCACATCCTGTAATGACCCTCAGAGTTTGAATGGCTGAAGAGAACTAGGAAGAGTAAGCATGCAGAAAAAATAATAAAGTTGCACATTACATGAGATAGCTTTCTGTCTGTCTGAGAAGAGAAACACACATACATAAAACAAAAAAAAAGGGGATGCAGGGAATGCTTACATGGAACATATGATCCGAATAGGAGGTAAATTTTCAGAAACCTCATTGCTTGCTTGACATGTTGTCCATGCAAATCAATTGTTAACACATTTTCTATTCCCTTGTTCCTGCAAATTACTCACGATAGCAAAGTTATTTAAGAGCACTAGAAAAGCAAAGATAAAGGAGGCAATAGCTATGCACTGACCTAGCTTTAAATATATCCTGGCTTGCCTTCTCATCTGCCCGTTGAGCTAATCTAGTCTGTGCCTTCCCCTATAAGGGGAAAAAAAATGCATGTCAAAATTTTATGCATCGACTATTAGTGCCACATAAAACACCATATTTATCTCCAAACAAGAAGGCTTAGAACAAAATCATTGTGGCCTAAATTCCACTATCATTCACAATACAGTCCAGTCTCACTGCTTATGACATTACTAAGCTGAAATTAAAATATATCTTAAAATAATCCACAAATATAAGTCTATAAAAGTGAGTCTATAATACATTCAAATATTACTCAATCTGCATCGAGAGGGCTCAAACTTGCAAGCTTAAATTCTTATTGATCAATTACTAGACGCTCTAGTGCTAACTGCTCCACAATGAAGTAGCATACAAATAATAGAATTCACAAACCTGATCAGAAAGGTAGGCTGCATACTCACGTTTGCCTTTTGAATATGCTACAGCTGCCTGTGAAGTGCTTTTTCATGAGACAATGTAACAATATATGTTCGAATCAACCTCAAGAACTCAAATATGGTATCGCCAAAAAGCACTAAAATGGTGATACCTTCTGATAGGAGGATTTCATTGAATTCCAGTGTTGATTTGCATCTTTTCTAAACACCCGATATTCGTCGCCCTTAGCTACACAGTCAAGAGAATATAACAGTAAAACAAGTAGCTTCCGTAAAATAAAAAGTATACATTATCCACGCATTAAACAAATAAATTATTAAGATGTATAAAAGTCATGACAAACATTTTAAACAAATTCAGCACTACAGAGATATGTTCAATACCACAGAGCTCCTGTTGAGGTTCGCTAACGCCAGATTGGCAAACATCAAACTGGGGTCCTAGTGACTGCAATTTCTTTACTACATTCCTCCAATTCATGGTGCTTGGTTCATGTTCAGCACTCTTGGAGATGTTAAACAAAGATTCCAACACCTTTTGGGGGAGATCTGAAACACCACTTGGCTTAATTGGAGATGCCACTTCAGAGCTCGTAAGAACTTGCGAATAATTCCTTAAATGCAAGACACAACTCAGCTTTTAGGATCAGGTTTCAAATACATGGGTTCTTCAATGCAACGAAATTAAAATTGAACTCTTGACCATTATTATAAGAAACCATAAAAGCCTTCCACCACCTTTGGCAAGGTAAAGGAGTACATTAGATGTATCTATCATAAGCATTCCAGAAAATAAGAATGCAGTACTAGATGAGCATAATTTATTACCTTAAAAAAATTTTAAAAAAATAAAAATCTGAATAGATATACATTATGAATACATTAAATATACACCGAAGGTGTCTGGCCACAGTGTTATATACAGCCACAAAGGAGTTTCTAGCAGTAGAAGGTAAATGTGGTCTATTGTTTGAAGCTCATAGCAGCATGTGGTCAATGAAAAGACTTTGCAGTTGGAGAATGTTGATAGTTGAGGCTTTAAGAATGACAAAGGTCAAGCCCGAGGATAAAATGTCTTGTGTAGTATACATCTCAAACATTGAAGTTCCTAAAATGTAAATAAAGTCTTATGAGAAGTTGAAGACTGGAAGCAAGGGGCTCTAATCACATAATCTGGAATCCACTTTCCTCTTTTTGAACTCAATATTTTATGCTCAGATGACAACAAAGATTTATGCAATCAACATAAATTATAATGCCAGATAAAATCCACACAAGAAATCCAAAATGTTCCATTCAATGAGATGGCAACTTGGCTTTCCACAAGTTTTGCATCGGCTTTGCTGACACAATGACAATAAAGAATTAAATAAATGAATAAATCTTTCCTAACCGCTTCAGATAGTCTTCTGAAGATGGCCACAGAGAAGAAAAAGTCACTTGAATCATCTTGATTAAGCCACATTCTTATAGTGAGTCATTTGAAGTTTCTCTAAAAATTTTAGAGAGAGAGAGCAGGAGAAGGAAAAAAATGGCAGCAAATACTTTACGGAAGATGAATTACCTGCAATTAAAGCCTGTAGACCATATACTGTCATATAGATCGTTTTCAGATGAATAAGAGGTGCAATCAGATACCTTATCTGTCAACTGTTAAAATTTCAAGATCACCAAATAAATTGTAAATTACATTAGTCAAATGGTTCAAATTTTGAAAAGAGGAGATATTTACAAAAAAAAAAAAAAAATACATAAAATACAATAATCATGAATTAAAAACATACATGAATGATACAAGACAAGCATAAACAACATAAGCTACCAGCTACTGATCCTCAGAAGATTAATAGTTTAAGGCCTTAAATTACATATTTATTGAAGATAGTATTCCAGCTCCATTGCAGAAAGAAAATAAAACTTAAAACAATCAGGAAAACATATTCATAACTTTATAACTAAAATTTTTCAATATATGCATGCTCAATTGCAAATCTCCTTAGTTCCTTGTTCACAATAATGAACCTACCAATTCAAATATCAAATTCAACTTGTCCTATGAACAAAGCATGTCATTTTTATCAAGACCCTAAAAATAACTCATTTTTCCAAATAGTAAAACATAATATAACTTTTGGTCAGGGAGAGACAAGGACATGTATCTATCTATATTTACCCTGAATAAGATTTTAAAAAATAAAAAAAAAAGGAAAATGGCCATATGGTCAGAATACCAGCACCGCAAAAATACTAATACTTACAGTATCTTCTCTGCTGTTAAAATCATCATCGCCATTCCCAGACTGCCCATTGGAGGAAGCGGATAAATCAAGCAACACCTCCAAGGCCTATAAAAGAACAAAAAAATAAACTTTAAACTAATAATAATCTCCAAATGGTGCTGTTTTTCATATAAAGAATTAAATATTACAATATTTGCAAATGAATGTAGCTCTCATTTTTCTCTTTTTCAGCCACCATTTTGACCAGTTAGATCCAGCAGATCTCTGAACTGGCCTGCTGATGAGACCATTAATTGATAAAAAAACTATAATAATGCAAATAACGAAGAACTACAGTATTCAACCATGCTTGATTATTTTCTATTGAATTTATGTCCCATTTCTTCTGTTCAACATTGTGTAACCAGAAAAAGACCAAGAAATGTGGCTACAAGAAATTGTAAAAAAAAAAAAAAAAAAAAAAACTTTATCGATTTAACTTAAATAGAAAAGGAAAGAAGCATTAGAAGATGGTAGATTTCTCAAATATGATCCATCCAAGTACCGTTCGCAGACATGGGTAAAACTGACTGGCTAAATTCTGCTACATATAGATTGAGTAGTGGAGATCAAATGGTCGCTCATTTAGAAGATATCAGCATGTAAAAACATAAATATTAAGTCGTAACAACAGATATACCTTTTCGACATTGTACCCGCACTGACCTGCAAAGACAAATTTTCAGGTTATGCAATATACAAGTGCAATTAGCCTTTGCTTAGAAAATTCTAAAGCTACAACACATAAAAGATCTCTGCCTAGCCCTATATTTACATCCTTTAGCTGTCAGGAAACCCACTGGATATAATATCCCAAGTAATCTTCACAGAATATGAACCTCTGACCACTTGATTGGAAACTAGAAATATACCATCCAACACACTGTTCACGGTTGTTAATGTACATTATTTGCATATTCATTAATAGAACTTGTTGATATTTTTAACTTTTAGATTGTAGTTTATAATTGTCTCTCCCTCCCTCCTATTCTTTCTCCGACACACAGATCCTCAACCTCCATATGTTTGAACAGCAGTAAAAGTGATTATTGCTTTCCAACTCCATCTACTCCTAATTTCTTCAGAATCTAGCAGCTAAGAATAAATTATTTACCCATTAATACCAATAACTCAACCTAAATGCCAAAAAATAGAAACTACTGCTAAACCGACTCGAAACAAACTTCCAATATCACTTCTTCTCTACCGTACAAACTTTGACCCAATACCTCCATCATCCCCCTAAAGCAATACTTTTTTTTTTTCCAAAATAAATCAACAAACCCTTCCACTGTAACATCACTATTTAACTCAACTGTATCACAACTCACCCATAAAAACTTATTGTAGACACCTTGTACAACAAGACAAAAAAGAAAAAATCACAGTTACATGGCTTCAAACAAAAAAAAAAAAAAAAGGAAACAAAATTCTACATTAAGTAACCTTCAAGTACTCACAAAGCACATCTCGGACCACACCCATACTCAACTCGCAATCATTGCCAAGCATGTCGCACAGAAACTGCTCCACCTCCTCTTTGTCAAAACCATTCTGACTATCAACAACCCCCTTAAATTTCGCCGCTTTTCTCGGACTCCCCCTCACATATTCCTTCCCAAGCACATTTGCCACCGTCCCCGTCACCGCCACCACTCTCTTCTGCCTACTTCCCCCCTTCTTACAACTCACCGCGCCCTGGACGCAGTTCGTCTCAGCATACCCCACGCTCGAGCCCGAACTCGAACCCGACTCCAGACCCGAAGATCCGCCCGAAACCGAGCAGCTCCAAAACAGATCTTCGCTGTTCTCCGACATAGTCGTCAAAATCTCCGCCGTTTTGTTGCCGTCACAATTAGCTTCTTCTTCTACAGTTAGTGCCTCGAAAGCCCCCGATAACGAGTTGATTCCTTTGTTCTGATCCGCCCCTTCCGGTTGGCCACGTGCAGGATGGTCGGTGGTCGGTTTGGTGGCACGTGACCGCTTCTTCTTCTTCTTTGTCTTTGTGTCCTTCATTATTATGTCGGATCAGAACCAAATCAACGGCGGAGAATATTGGTGGTGCAAAGAGGAGGAGGAAACCCTAGTTTGATGGGCGAGATTGAAAACGAAAGGGAGGTTTGAGGGAGATAAGTAAATTTTGAAAGTAATAATTAGTAGTTGCAATTACATCAACGATGGGGGTGGCGACGGTGGAGGTTGTTGAGAGCTTCATTTAAATTTTGTGATATTGTGTTTGTTTTGACTAATAGGATTTCAGAATCTCAGAGCCTGCTGCTCTCTTATCGTCTCGTCTCGTAATTACGAAAAGCGCGAAAGTAAAAAGTCTTATTACATAATAATAATAATATTTAGATTAATTGATCCACGCGCTGTAAGAGAATCTGTGTTAAACATTCCAGGTTGGAATCATCGCATATGATTTTCAGTAATATTTATTTTAGCTACTTGCAAATGTAGAAAATTAAAGGGATTTTGTTAAATCAAAAAAACTTAAAATAGTGAAATTTAATGTATTTTTAATTAATATTTAGGAAAGTCAAGGAAAACTTTCTCAAAATGAGAGCTTTACATTAAAGGATGGGACCCTCCATACTTGTTGTTTTCTATCCTCATGTTGTCTATAAAAAAAGGGTAAGCGTTTATGGTGCCAAAGAATTGATAACCTTTTAGAAATTTGTCCGAATATAATTTTCTATGATAAGATTAATCATTAACTCGTGCAATGGCCGAATTATTCGCAAGTTGTCTTCGATAAATCATAAATCAAATCTCATGAGAAAATTTCTTCTCCTATGATTGCACCATCCAATCATTCCATTACGAAATGTTATACGGGATAAATATTTCAAATTGTATGCTAATTTTTTATGTCAAATTATGTATATTTGATATAAACATAATAAATAAATAATATAATATAATAATATAATAAATGATAAAATATGATGTAATAATTTTAATTTTATATGTATAATTGAGAATACATAATTTTACAATAAATATTAAAATATGTGTCACTACTCCACGTGAAAAGATTTACATTCGAAAGATAATTATTTTTCTAATAAATTTATATCTCATTATCATAAATAAATAGATAGCTTTTTTTGAGTTTCAGTTTTTATCCTATATATATATATATAGATATCAGAAACCTTTAAAATATATACATACATAAAGATCTAAATATCTTGCATGCGAGGTTACTTATTGAATCATCCATTAGCGCGGTTAATTTACAGAATTTCTAAAAATCATTATATTGATTATAAATTAACCCATTCATATTTTCTTTTTAAAATAATAGAAACTACAGTGCATATGAGTGGATTTGAATTTTTTTTTTTTGTTTTGTTTGTAAAATGATTGGTAGTGGACTCTTATTTACTTAAAATTAAGTCGGAAATAAAGGCATTTCCTTTCCGACCACCTTTACTTCGCAAAAGGAAAAGCAAAACAGAATGGTTTGCCGAATATCGAAGAAACAAGAATGTTAAAATGCAAACCAGAGAAGAGATTTGGACAGTGAAAAGATCCCATGATGTTGATGGGTTAGTCGTAGATCGCCACAAGTCAAGTTATAGATCAAAATAAAATCTGCACCTGTCTCCGCTTCTGTGGATGGAAGGCAACAAAAAAAGTTTGATACATCAAACAGTCACTTTCTAAGTTGAGCTACAATTTATTGATTTCATCCTAAAGTCGAATCATCAGAAACAATACAGGAGAAAATCTGCTACACCTACAACTCACTACAGGCTTAATTTGCGTTCTTACTCAAGTACAAGAGTCAAGACCGGTGATTCACATAATTAAATGGCGAGAAAACCACCTCTCCTCTGCTTCCTGGAGACTTTTCTCCCTGTTGGTTCTGACATAATGGAATGCAGTACCCAGTGTACTGGCTTTATGGGAAACTATTGCTTTTGTTTGTCATGTATTTCCAAAATTTGGACTGAAAGACCAATGCCTGAGCTCGGGTGCAAAGTGATCTTGTCATTACCTGTTTTGTATTCTAGCCATATTATTATTAAACCAAAACGGCAAAATGGGGGGAGAAGAAGGGGCCTTTTAATTCTCCAAGTCAAGGTTTACCCTTGACTGTTTGAATTGGTTCTTCATACACAGGATTAAGCATCAGTTTAGGCTGCCCATTGTACTGGGGGAGAAAATCCTGCTCCCTTGCTTTGGCTGGAGAGCTTGATTGATTCCGTCGACAGTCCTGGATTGCACAAGCTGGTACTAGTTTAGCTGCAGAAAGGGATGCATGAAACTCTTCATGCCCTGCTGGATTCGTAAACTGCAGCACGTCATCTCTTCTTTCAAAGCAGCCCATCTTCCTCCTCTGCACCTCATCCTTAACTCTCTGAAAAACAAAAATAGGGTGAGTTTGTGTTCCAGCAGATAATAGTACATAGCATTTTCTGATAGTGTAATATTTTTGCAGCTTCCAATAACAACAGGAATAGGATCTACTATATATTTGTCTAGAAGAAATATCCCACAAAAGCCATCCATGCTTTCTGTGTTACTGAGCAAATTTACCCAAGGAAAAGTCAGCAAAACTAGTGAGTGCAAGAGATCAAATCCTTTCCAAGCCATGGGTTGCTCAAGATTAAAACAACTTCCCTAAAGCTTGGGAAGAGCATGACCGTGGACCAGACATTGTACAGTTTCCAATGAAGCGATGCCTGACATTGTGAAAGAACCTACAGTTTACTCCAAAAGGATGGATGCTTATCAGAACATACTCTGAAGACATCAGAGCGCACCAAAGGTAGAGTCACAACAAATGAGACTCATAAATGTAGAGGTAGCCAATTATTCAAATAATAAAACCATGCCCATGGTATACAGAACCTAGAAAGTAACTCAGACTGCAACTAAATACATCAGGGAGAATTAATGATAGAATACATTCTCCAAAATGAAATTTTAGTTATGGAAACTATTTATCGGTTGCACTCTGAACCACTTGTCCGGATCTGCCTATTTTCTTTTATCCCTTTGCACACAATCATGAACAAAAAGCTAACCAGCATAATCCAGTCTCGCTGTCTATCTAACAACATCGACAGGACGAAGGGGGATAAAGACCCACCACAATGATGATTCTCTCGCAACCTCTATCTAAATTAGAGGCATTAAGAACCATGGAACTACATATTGAGAATATTTGGTAAAATTGATACAATGTTCAACTCCTACCAGGCTTATTAGATAAAAGCTAGTAATTAAGACTACATCCACATTCTATCATTGGAAACAACCAGTCCCACTTTTAGATCATTAAGTTCTAATATATCAAAAGTCAAGCTACAAGAGCATTGCTGTGAGGACAACTGTAAATATTAATAGGCAGGTTTGATAGCAAGCTTAATAAAGTGAAATTACAAAGCCAAAGCTTAAGATTCATAATAAAATAAACAAAACCTCTTAACGAACCTGCAACATCCTTGAATCAAAATTGGGCAATCCAATATGCGCAACAGTAATGGCCCCAAAAAAGTTCCCCAACAATGCAGCATCAGGCACAGTCAGCCCCTCAACCAAACCCGTGACAAGCCCACCTAAAAAGCTATCGCCAGCTCCCGTTGGATCAACCTGATTCACCGAAAATGGAGAAATCTTAACCTTGTCATCTCTCCAATAAACTTCACAACCTTCCTTCCCATTGGTCACCACAACACAGCACAGCTTCCTCACCTCCTCTACGTCCATGAACAACGCCTCCTCGGAGGAGGCCTTCAGAAACCCAACTCTCGGTAACAAATGGTAAAAGCCACTCTGTTTCAACCGTAAAAGATTCACTGTTCCATCGACGCCATCAAAAACCCTAATAATCGATTGAATATCAACGAGAACTACACTACAGACATCCAACATTTTCTCAAGCGTCTCAGGCAAGATCTCTCCACCGACCCCAACCGCCATCCCGTAATCGAATTTGCCGTCGGGGAGATCCGACGGCCTAATCGGGTCGCATGCACTGACGCGTTTCAAGACCCGATCTTGGTGGCCGTTTTGTTCCGAAATCTCGTCGAAATACGCGTGGAAAACAGTGGTTTTCGAGGTGGGTATGACAATCGGATTGTGACTCGTCTCGTACTTGAAATCTAGCCCGACTTTAGCGATCAAATGGAGCGAAACGGACAGGCCATTGAGGACGTTGGCAATGAAGGAGGAAGCACCACCAAGAGACTCGGCTAAAACGGTACCGTTTTCGATGAGAACATCGTGGCAGTAGTTGCCCACGATTAGAACGCGGTGGTTAGAGTTTCGTGGTGGGTCTTTCTGCTCTCCAACCATGGTGGAGAAGGCGGAGAGGAAAAAAGATTCGATTGCGTGTGGGTTTGTGTTAGGGTCATCAGCTTAAGGCCTTGTTGGGGAGAAAGAGCATTTAGAGAGAGAGGAATGGAGAGGACAAAATGAAGATGGCTTCGTGGGGGGATGGTGGAGGTGAAGAGAGAATATGTGTCGAAAGATGGAGGACGCGCGCCAGTGAAAGATGTGAGTTGTGTGGCGTTCACCTTTAAATACGAGGCAGAGGCAGCCACCATACCAATTGAGGGAAAGCCTGCAAGTGGAAATAATACTTTCTTTTTACGTATTGGGATGAAATTTTCAGAAAACAATTAGGGGACGAGAAAGCCACGGAAGTAGTTGTAGTAGCAAGTGTGAGAAAGCGATTGGTAGATGGCTCAAAGATTTTAGTATATCTTCACCCTTTCGTGTATAAATTTCTGTTTTATTTTTTTAATCTCAAATGAGAACTATTAAGTTTTAGTGTTTTACCACTTATTCATGTCGTATACAAATCTTTTTAACAAAATTAAAAAAAATGTCGCAAATTTAAGTTTAAATTACCAAAATGACTTTACCCTTAAAAGTTTATATGTCATAACCCTGTTGAATATCGATACCGTCAATCACAATCATAAAATACAAATTTTTAAAATGAGAGTTAATTATTTAAAAAATCATACTTTGGGTTATTATCTCAATTTTTTTAATCTTACACATGCTTTTAAGAACTATGGCATTCCTTATTAGAGATTTGAGATTCAAATGAAGCAGCCTAATAGAAGTAAATTCATTCTCTAACTCAAGATAGATGTACTCTTTATAGTTTCTCAACAATAAGATTTGCAGAACAGATTATTGTAGCATTCCGTTATAAAGGGAAGGTTAACATTTAATAAAAGATCATTTTAAAATTTTTCTTTTCTAAAAAAAAAATGGACAATATTGTTATACATCTAAATTTTTAGTATAATTTTTTATTTCATATTATGATTACAATTGTCATAGAAATTATATGATGCAAAATTATAAAACAATGTCTTATTTAGATACAACAACTGAAATTTGAACTTGAGATGTATATTATTTTGAGGATAATATTTCAATAATTTAATAAGACTTTTTATAGCTCTTGGCCTATGAGTCCCCACAGAATACTTTGCTAAAGGCATATTAGAGCTCATTGAAAATCAACTCACATGCATCGTTAAAATGGAATATGCCCATTGTATGGTTGCGTAATCACAATCCAAGAGGAATTGATCGCTGGGGAATGTGATTCCATTTCGATTATCACTTTGGTACTTCACCCCTCTTTTTCCTCTATTTTTTTTTTCCTCTATTTTTTCTTTCCCAATTTCACGAAGGGTTTAGAGTGTGATTCTTATCCTTTCCAACTTTAGAACGCAGCCTTTTTTGACGAATGAAAATAGTAAACATTTCACGCCTCTTTGAATTTATAGCAAATCCAGCATAAAGCAACCCAATCTGGTATTCGACAACATTCATAGAAGAGAATGAAAAAAGTTTTGATTTCATCACAATTCTTATAGATAAGCCTCCCATTATGATTTGGTTACATGTGGGGTAACTTTATGCCTTCCGAGTTACAATCGACCATAGAATTCTCTACCTAAAATCTTTCTTGGTCAAATTGCAGGGGGCACAAAGATGATGAAATATCATATCCACATTCGTTTATTCTAAACGGCACTTACAGATAATTATTTATGACAAGTTCAAGGTATTAAATGCAGTCAATTTTCATTCATTTTCAATCAAATTCCAGTTGTTTTTTGGAACAAAACTTAAGTCTTTCTTTTATATGTACCCTCACAGCACTCATTAAAACATAAACCCCATTCTATATTGGCATAAATAGGGTTGTAACTAGAGCAACAATCAGTCACAACCGTTAGATGAGTCAACATAGAGATGCATGAACAGTGATGAACATCAAATTCCTTCATGTACTATACGATGGTCAGGATTTCATAACAAACTTAATGCAAGTAACCATTGTAGCCTACCAAGATTGTCAGTCCGACCGAATCCCACCCATAAAAGTCCTTGGGTCAGGGCAGCTCCCTGTAAACTGTGCTTGAGAAAAGTCAAAACCAGGGTTCTGCAGAAAGCAACAATTTGTTAGTAGGATAGGTTGTTGAGGCCAAAACAAAATTTAACTTGGACAAACGAGATTATGTCAACTAGTTAGAAACTTCGAGGAAATGAAGTAATCAAGTACACTTCAATGGAATCAAAAGAAGAAAAGTTTCACTGGTCGAAGTGAATGAAGTCAATAAAATAGAAGACAAAAATGCCAAGACACTTCTTAGGAACTTTCCAAAAGCAAATTGGAAGCACAAAATTACATCCAAAGGAAAATCAGAAAGCAACATGGTCACTTCAATCCAATGTAATGTAGGGAAGAGGTGGTATAAAATATATGCCATAATCAATAATCCTAATGACACAAGCCAACAAAAGCAAAATGAAAAAATAAAAAATAAAAAAATTGAGAAGCTATAGGCCACAAACAAATAAAAATGTGAACTTTAGAGATCAAAGTGCTACAAGAACATACTAAACATACTCCATCACAACCAAAATCAAATCAAATTACTAATCGTAGAACTGGTTCCATCTCAGATATTGTCTTAATGGTATCAGCAATCCCATAAAGTTCTTTAGCATTAGACTACCAAAGAGCTAAGATGCAGTACAGCAGTAGCTTTTGGCCCTATATATAGGATAATACAACAAGAATGATACTTAAATCTCAGTTTCAGAATCTTGAGTTGCAGCTACAAAGACGACCTTATCACTCCAAAAATCTGAAATTGCGGACAGGAAGTATTTGCAACCAGTTTCCAGAATCAGTAAGTAAAAACAGTGAAAGAACCATGAGTAATTGGATTGTAAAGCAAGCCCACCAACAATTACAATACACATAATGATGAATTTGACATCAATAAACAACCAGAACATAACATCCAGTATAAGTAAAAGAGTTGCACGACATAATTCACCTCTTCTTGGAATCTCTGAAGCATAAGCCGCTTCTGCTCGAGATCACTGGTGTAAGGGTCCAGCTGACCCTCACCCATTATAGGTGAAGCCCATGTCTGACCCTTATCCCTTTTGGTCAGCGTTATATGCATCACATCATCCTCTGCAACAAAAAAAAAAAAAAAAAAAACCATAATTAATCTCACCATTCTTCAAAACCAAAACCAGGCTTAACAACAATAACGACAACCAAATCCTGAATTGTAAAGGCAAAGTTACAAAGTTTCAGTGATTTTCTCTGCATTTCTTTTCCCATCCTCGAAATTTCAGAGCAACAAAAAGATATAGTTAAAAAATAAATTAAAAAAAAAACCCACCTAAGGTCCAAAAAGAAGAATCAGTCTTGACGGGGCAGGTGAGTTCATGCTGAAATCAATCAAGTTTAAACAAAACGTTATCAAATAAGTTAAGAATTAAAAACGAAATGGAGAGAAAAATTGAAAATTGACTGACATTGAGGTAAGGGGAGTTGCCTTTGATGCCGACTTCAACATGCTTAGACTGAATCTTACAATAAAATTGCTTGGAATGAACATTGGGGGGCAAATTTATGTACATATTTACCTCATCTAGGGTTTGATCCCATTCAAACACCGTTTGACCTAAAAACACAATCAAATTCGAATCAAATTTACAGTCTTTATTATAAAAATAACCTAACCAGAGAAAAAGACACACACCGTTGTGGACGAAACGGTGACGTTTCTCAGGTGCCAATTTCTCCGCCATTTCCAGGGTTTGTTTCTTTTCTTCTTCGCGCGGTTTCTCTTCGTTTTCCTTTATTAATTATTTAACTGTAATCCCTTCTTCAGCTGTTTAGCTTGGTCTTGAAACTTCTATTCCCACAAGTTTCTTTAATTATCACTTGGCACTAAAACTTTGGGTTTTTGATCTGGACCCCCCCAAAGTTGAGTAGTGTTAAGGCGCTACTAAATTGGTATACGTACAATATTTATATAACATTTTGATTATGTTAAGAAGTTTAAAAAATTTATTATTTTGGTTTAAGTACCTTAGAATTATTTCTTTAATATCAAATTTTAAAGAATCATCAATTTCTTTTTTTTTAAGTCATAAAAACAAATTTTGTTAAATCATTTGTGAACAGAGAGACAAAGACAATCCATCTAACAGGGTGTTTTTAATAACTATTGAAAATGTCAATACAGTAAAAAATGATTATTTAGTTTTTTTTTAGCTTGACATTAGAAGATATATAATGAAGTTAGTCATATATATTTTTTAATATTCAATAAAAAATGTACTATACAATCAAAATCTTTTTTTGTTTTTTTTGTTTCTAGATTTTATGATCTTATTAACATTTGTAAATTTTTTTTTTCTAATATCTTGTTGATAGAATCTTATCGAAGGCAAGGAAGTAAAGTATTTTGAAGTACTTGGCAATAAACAATGTAAATAATTAACCTAATATAAAATTCATCTCATCACGAGCTATCCCTTTTGAGCAGCGACAAGGAAATTTCCTCCAACTTTCTCAGGACTTGCTGAAACTTATTCTGCTTTTGTCATTTCTTTCCTTGATGAAACTGATCAGCTAAATATGTATATCAGAAGCCTTTGATTCTCTCTCGAGGAAGTCATGAAAATACCTGGAAGGTTCTGACTTTGTAGCTAGTACAGAATACTACCCCTTATAATAATCACTACATTATTAATTTCTATTGGGAAGACCAATATTTGTTTTTTCTTGTTTATAATAAAATTATAGAATAACTATAATCCTCAGTACAACTTGGACGGAGCTGAATGAAATGTCTTTTGAGAATATGCATGATATTACATATTACTCTTTGTAATACTTTCTCTATAAGCTAAATATTAAGTTAACGTGGTTGATTAATATGTTGTTCTGTTTATCACTATTTAAATTTGTTTGTATTTAGGTTAATTATTTGATTAGTATTTTAGTCGAATATTGCTTAATAATTACGTAATTCATAGCACATGGAAGATCCCATGCATGCATACCCATTCATCGTTGTTTATCACCAGATATATCATGGTTTAATTTGTTCGTTAATTACTATTTCTTCGTTTACTCGCAGAAGTAAGCAGTCATTAAAAAAGATAATAAGAAAGATAACACTGGCTATAGCCTTAATCACCATCACAGTTTTGTTTCCAAGAAGCAACTGCAACTTAATCAACATAGGATTTTTTTTTTTTTTTAAGTAAAAGTTTATCAAGTTTTCTCCACTGTTAGTTGTAAACTTTTTATGTAAAGTTTCATGACAGATATTTTCTAAATAACCAAATAGAAATTAATGTGGTTCTATATGTTCCTCCGTGATGACTCAAGTCATCAAATTTAAATTTCAGCAGATCGATCTCCCTTAGTTACATGAAGTACGGTTTCAGTTTGCTAGTAATTCTAATTCAGCATATTATAATATGCTGAATCCATGCTTGGTGGCTATTATATTATATGAAAAAGTACTGAATTTAAAAATAAAAAATTAAGAAATAAAAAAAAAGGAATAATATGTAACTATGTTATATCTTAAGCGCATTATAAAATATGAATATTAACATGATGCGGGAGGGTGGGTATTTATTTAAGAATAAAAAATTATTATTAAACTCACACTTACTAATTTAAATTTTTATATAAATTAACAAACTTAATATAATATCAAATTTATTTGATTTAACGATATAAGATTTGAATCTCTCTGTAACAAATTAAAAAGAATAGATAACTTGTTCGATATAAAAAACCCACAAAGTGAAGCCCACTTAATAGTATTGGATATATAATAATTAATGACTTGGTAATTCAAGCTAGATTGGCTTTATTAACTCAAAGCATTTCTCTCACCGTGCACAATACAGAACAAAGCGTATGCAGTTAAAGCAGATCATGCATGGCCATCATTTATTTATTTCTTACTCATTATTAGTCTTTGAGAAGCCAGCATAACTGTTACATTTATTAGGTTTCAATAACGAGCATGCAAACAACAAAGCTAGGTGCTGGCGATACCATATCGCTACAATTGGCTTCCGCACATTGGTTAGCCACTGCCTGTTGATTTGATTCACAATCACAACCTGTCTTTGGTTTTTATCACCCAGAAAGAAACATGAGAGTAGCAGAAACGTACGCTTTCCTTTTTCCTTTTATCTTTTGGTTTCTTATGCATGAGTGTGGAGTGTGCTCTCTGATATATACAATATATGGAAAGCTACTGTTCCCAACTCAACACCAACAACAATACAACACCTATATCTGTAACAGTTTATACAATACGTACATGTGGAGACTCATGCAAGAATGGATACAAGGTTCGAAAATTCCTGGAAGCTGCACACATATAGACAATTAATTAATATAAGCCAGGAAATATTAATTTTTAACAGAAAACAAAAATTAGCTTCTGTTTATAAACCCACTGAAGAGTAAGAGTACTTACTCCCTTAGTTTGTTTTAGCATATATATTCGAGGATAAATAGAAGGCTAGGTTGAGGTTATACTAACAATTAAGCTAGCTAGTTTCGAATCCGATAATGAACTCACAGGAGGTTTGTGACTTGGAAAATGGTGACCTTATTAAGAGTGATTCAGGCAAGGAGATTTGGAATGGAAAGACAGCACACAATATGTCATCTTCAATTTTGCGCAAGAAATCTGATCCAATGCTCCTCCCAAATGCTCGTTTCAAAATGCTTAGAGAATTCTTAGCCAATCTGCAAGAGGTCATTCTAGGAACTAAGCTTGCCGTGCTCTTCCCAGCCATTCCTCTAGCAGTCGCTGCTGATATTTATAACTTTGGAAGAGTAAGTTCGATATATAAGTAAATGTTTTTCTATGATACAGATTACATATATCTCTCCCACTTTAATCTTAAAGTTTAAACAAAACATATATTATATCAAGGAAAACGACGTATCATTAATATTTTACACCTTTAAAAAGGTTCGGATCGATGTATATTTAAGGACCAACTAATATCATATCAAAGTGTATTAATTCGATCATGAACTTTGATTTACAGTAAGAAAATTAATGTAAGATAATATGACGATTAAATTCTTCAAATTCTTCAATCTTATCTTTAGTTGCTTGAAAGTTGATAATCATGAACTGTTTTTGCCCCACGTAGCCTTGGATATTTGCTTTGAGCTTACTTGGACTCACTCCACTTGCTGAGCGTGTCAGCTTCCTCACTGAGTAAGTGAATATGAAGTGAAGTTTGTATATATCTTTAATTATATACCTGAAATATCAGTTACGATTATCTGAAGATTTTACTAACACTTCCATTTCCTCTTATTATTAAAACAGGCAAATCGCGTACTTCACTGGTCCAACAGGTACTACAATCTCAACTCTTCAGCCAAATTTTGTAAACTTTACATAGAATTTCCATTTTAACTTATGATATTAATCATATGTGTGCGCGTGTGTGTATATATATGTATGTATTTATGCATGCAAGTATGCACGTATGTATGTATAAAACAAAAATATAATAGTAATAATGAAGCGTTGAACAATGGCATGCAGTTGGGGGGCTTCTTAATGCAACCTGTGGTAATGCAACGGAGCTGATAATAGCATTGTTTGCTCTTTACCAAAACAAAATACATGTTCTTAAGTATTCCCTCTTGGGTTCCGTCCTCTCAAATCTCCTTCTTGTTCTTGGGACCTCTCTTCTCTGCGGAGGCTTGGCCAATCTAAGAAAGGAGCAAAGATATGATAGAGTAAGACAATTTATTCAATAACAAATTGCTTCTAAGCATTTTAAGATCGCTAATAGATAATTAACCTGATTGTTAATTTGTGTATTTAAATATGTCTTCACAGAAGCAAGCTGATGTGAACTCGCTCCTTCTATTGCTGGGATTGCTGTGCCACATGCTGCCATTGATGTTCAGATATGCTACAGCAGGTGCAATGCCAGAGAGTTTCACTGCCAGCTCTACACTTGACTTGTCTAGAGCAAGCAGCATTTGTATGCTTGTAGCATATGTTTCGTATATTGTCTTCCAGCTAAAAACACATAGGCAGCTTTTTGAATCTCAAGAGGTAATATACGCACTATAATTGAAAAAAAAAAATATTATATCAACTTCATTGTCAATCCAATTAAAAAAAAAAAGTTTCTACTTAGAATGGAAAAAAATTCACATCAACTTGAAAAATAATTTAGCTGGGGAGTAACTCGATTTGCTGGAATGAGCAGGAAGATGATGATGAAGAAGAGAAGGCTGTGATAGGATTTGCGAGTGCGTTTAGCTGGTTGGTTGGTATGACGGCTATAATAGCTGTGTTATCCGAGTATGTTGTGGGCACAATTGAGGTATATAAAAATAACAATATTACTCATAAGTACTCTCATTTGAGCATGGTTCTAATTTCTTATTTATGTAATATTTTTGCTAATATTTGGTTTCAATAAGGCTGCATCGGATTCTTGGGGCATATCTGTTAGCTTTATTAGCATAATATTGCTGCCAATCGTAGGCAATGCTGCAGAACATGCAGGATCAATCATATTTGCTTTCAAAAACAAGCTGGTACGGCACATATTTCAATGAAATTTTACCGATTATATATTTTTGTCTAAATTGGTATAATTTAATTCAATATAACTTTAAAAAAACTTTTGGGGTCTTATACAGGACATCTCTTTGGGTGTTGCTTTGGGATCTGCTACTCAAATTTCTATGTTTGTGGTAATAAGGCTAATCAAATCCCAAAAACTTTATTACTTTTTCTGATCCACTCAGTCCATCTCCTGAGAATTTCTATTTAAATATCTTTTTACATTTCAGGTTCCTTTTTGTGTAATAATTGCCTGGATAATGGGTATCAATATGGATCTTGACTTCAATCTACTGGAAACTGGTTCACTTGCCTTCACAATCATCATCACAGCCTTCACATTACAGGTTTTCCATTTCATTTAATGTTCTTCCCAGTATTTGTAATTATCTTATGCTTTTACCGGATTATTGTTGATCACAATAAAAATTTTATTATTATCAGGATGGAACTTCACATTACATGAAAGGTGTGGTTCTCTTCCTGTGCTACGTAGCCATCGCTGCCTGCTTCTTTGTTCACAAAATTCCAGAAAGTAAGGACCCAGCTGTAGTCCCAAACTACTGCAAATAGTAATTATCATAATAAATTCAAGATGAATAGTCTTAACTCATATTTTGAGAGATTATCTCAACACTTTGAAGATCACATAATTTCATTATAAAAATCATTTCTATTCTATACAGAATCTTCAAGTTATTGCATAAACGTTGAGATTATTTAACCAAGATATATCTTATTCTATCACTACTATTACTAATGAGTTATAATTATCTGATATCAGGCCAGGCCAATGTCAGCCTGGGATCCAAACCATTCTCTGGAGTCTTGGCAGCTTAAATGGCAATTGGCATAACCTCAGGGCTCATGCCCAATCCAGCACAGTGATTGGCTAATTTATATCTTTTTGTTCATCAAAATTTCATTTTATCTTCATTTTCAACATTTAATCGAGGATTCTGTGCCAAATTGAGAGCTAAGTTTGTTTGTACCATCCTTGAGACTGTTAAGTTTTCAAGTGAATTCAGGTTCTTGGGAATCTTGGAGAAGCATCAGTAAAATGTATGTACATAGCTCTCTCTTATATGCCTTCTATTGTAGCCAAGGCCTAATGGGGCATTACATATGAATTTTCTCTATGGCTGTTGTGCATGCTGAAGCAGAATAGATGCCGTGCCAAATTATTTGTGAGTAATGTAATAATCAATGAATAAACAACTCTTCATATGAGAGTTTGCCCCACCCAATAATAAAAATCTTCTATTGTCACCATCTTTATTTTATAAAAATTCTGAGTTCTTAGAAAAATAAGAAATACTTCTCAACAACATGAGATTTGGTAAACTAAACTCACGCTCAAGGATTTATGTTACTAACATTTTAATGTTATATTTTGACACAAAGTATCATCAAAATTCTTAAAATTAATTATACATATTAAACAAAAGGGTTAAAGCATGAGTTTAAAAAACTTTGACATATATCAATTCTTAAATTAAAATTTTAAGGGCATGTTTGGCTCAAGAGATAAGATAATATAAGGAGTGAAGATTGTATTAATTTTTTTTAGCCTTTGTTTGGTGTTCTTTTGAGCTCGGCTTGTATAGTATTAGAGTGCATGAGAGGCACATAAAACACGAAAATACCAAACCATGCCCAACCATGGTATTGCAATGGATAATGGTTTGGGTGAATTATAGCTTAATTAATAACATAATATTTATTAATATTGTATTTATTATATTTTATTTTAGTTTTAAGATAGAATATTAAATTATATTACATTTATTATAAATAATTAAATTATTTTATTAAATACTTAAATTATTAGAATTAATATTTTGATCCTTTAACTAAAAATTTAGATGCATATTTATATTTTAAATATAAACATTATTTTTATTTAACTTAATTAATTATAAATTGGAGTTTTTTTTTAAAGTATTGTATATAATCCTATCCAGTATAATACTACACCAAACATACTACAGTATTACATTTCTTCAATCCTATCTCATTCAATCCTATATAAATCAAGTATTAAAAAAATTATACAATTCAATATGGCGTATTCAATGTATCCTAAATGCTGTTAGCACAAACAACAAAAAAGTATTGACATCTATATTGGGCCAGATAATCCCTAAATGACAGTGGGCTGGGTTAAAATATCACAGTAACTCTAAATTGGGCTGACTAAGGTTCCCATCGCTTTGGCAGCTCCATTTCAGCGGTCCCTTGCCATGTTTGTCCCTGCTTTGGGTTGAGACTCCACTAGGGATGGCAATGGGGCGGGGCGGGTCTGGGGCGGCAGGTACCCAGCCCCGCCCCGTTCATTTTTTTTTTGCCCCGCGGGGCGAGACCCGCCCCGCCCCGCCCCTAAACATTTAAATTTTTACAATTAACCCCCTATAATATTTATATTTTTCAATCAACCCATATAACATTTACAACCCCAAATTTTTATCATATTATTTTGATCATTTTTTAACAATCATAAAAATAATAGATCTTTAAACTAAAATCAAACATGATATACACAACAACGAAATTAACAACTAAAAAACATCATTCCATTACAAGTCCAAGATTATCAAGTCAACAACAATTCAACAAACAAAACAATTATAAGTTACCAACAAATACATAACTACAACAATAATAAACACTATAAGTAAACATACTCATAAAAATAAAAGCACACCAACACAAACATAGAAACAAGTAAATAATCAATACTGTCAACATTTCAATAAAAGTAAACCAACAAGTTGATAGCACACATTAACTTCCTATATCCAACACTTCAATGAAACATTCTCACAATCACAAAGATGTCATTGAACTTCCTCATTCATCATCCACTGTTTCCCCTCCAACCATCTCTTCTTGAGGAATTATACCTAAAAACATAATAAGTAAATTAATAATTAAATAAAAATAATAATAGTCAATAAGATAAACTTAATATAATACAAAGTATACCTCGCGTTTTTAGCCATAACCAATTTTGAGTACACATTAATGCCTCCAATGTTTCAGGAAGAAGTCTGCTTCGATGTGGACTCAAAATTCTACCACTTGTGCTAAAGGCGGACTCAGATGGAACTGTGGATACTGGGATGGCCAATACATCTCTAGCAATAGTGGACAATACAGGAAACTTACTTTTATTCATTTTCCACCAAAGTAAAACATCAAAATCAGGACCACTAACTACATGATCCTCTAAATAAATATCTAGTTCAGACTTTTTTTGCAATCCCATATTAGTGCTCTCTTTAAATTTTTCATATTCAATATCAAACTCACTTGATGCATCGTTTCCTATAACATCCCCTTTATGTGATAAATTTACAACAAATTCCCTTTGCTCATTACCCAATCCTAATGCACATTGATAATTTATCACCAAGTCCTCACAAAGAAGTCGCACTCTGTCAATATACTCAAAAGCATCATCTCCATAAATCTTCTTATATACAAACTCCACCATTACCATTTTACACCTAGGATCCAAAACCACAGCCACACCTAACACTCCATGGATAACATTCCAATATTTTTCAAATTTTTCTATCATTGCATTAGCCATTTTGTGAATCTTTTCAGAAGGAGACGTAAGCCAAGATGTCAAAGATAATCTTAATTCACCAATTTTAGGAAAAAACTTGTTTGCTGTTGGATAATTTGTTCCAGAAAAAATTTCAGTCAACTTATAGAACTTTTCCAAATGATCACACACAAGTTTTGCTGCTGACCATTCCTCTTCCTTGGGCAAATTTATATATTGACTATCACGTTCCTTTAAGCGAACAAATACATCTTTATAGGCCAAAGCTGTACTCAACATCTTATAAGTAGAGTTCCACCTAGTTTTACAATCAAGAGATAATGTTTTACTAAATGTCACTTTCAAGTGACGTACTGTTTCCTCAAACTTTTCAATTCTTTTAGGTGTAGATGTCCAAAAAACAACACTATCCCTAACCTTTTCAATGCCATTTCCAATTACTTCTAATCCATCTTTAACTATTAGGTTCAATATATGAGCACAACAACGCATGTGAAAAAGTTTCCCACCCAATATCAAATGCCTATCACCTAATTTATCAAGTATTTGTTTTATCATAGCATCATTGGTAGAACAATTATCTACAGTTAAAGTAGATAATTTCCTTTCCAAATTCCAATCATATAAGCAATCAATCAACACTTGTCTAAGACATTCTGCCGTATGTGGTGCTGGCACATATATGAACCTAACAATTATAAACATAAAATTATGAGAAACTCTAATTAATATAATTAAATCAATAAAATAAGATAAAAGTCCAAGCTTGAACATACCTCAAAATTCGATTGCGGAGTTTCCATGAATTGTCAATGAAATGGGCTGTTATAACCATGTATCCTTTCTTTTGGTTGCTAGAAGTCCACATGTCAGTTGTTATAGCTATCCACCCTTGTAAGTTCTCCAATAACTCCATTGTCTTCTTTTTCTCACTTTCATACAACTTAAATATTTCATTCTTCAAAGTGTTTCTACTCATGGTACCAAACAAAGGTTGAGCATAATTCATCATTTCCCTAAAGCCCTCAAACTCAACAAATTGCAATGGAAGTTCATGCAAAATAATCATTTTTGCAACTAGAGTCCTGCAAACATCTTTCTCAAAAGCATCTTTGTCATGGCATACCAAGTTTGTGGAAGTTCCATCACTTTGTTGTTGAAATTTCAAAATGCTTTGCTCCATAGTTAGTTGACTAGCTCGACGACATCTCTTCAAATGTTTACTTAAATGAGAGGTGCCGTCCGAAGCCCTAGCAACTAATTTTGTAGCACAATGGTTACAACGTGCCCTTGGTACTTAAATGTCTGCGGAGAAGGGCCGAGAACGCTGATGGAGTCGATCTTGTTGTGTGAGAGCAGAGCTGCTGCGGAGGAGGAGGGCCGATCAGAGTGGTTGTGCGAGATCGAAGCCGCGACGGAGTGGCTGTGAGAGATCGAAGCTGCGACGGAGTGGCTGTGAGAGATCGAAGCCGCGACGGAGTAGCTGTGCGAGACCGGATTTGCGGAGAAGGGCCGAGAACGCGAATGATACCGATATCGTTGTGCGAGAGCAGCGCTGCTACGGAGGAGGGCCGATCGGCCGAGATCGCCAACGAGAGACAGATAGGATAGCCTATAGAGGCGAGCCGCGAGAGGAGGGCAAGGAGGCGTTTCACGTTTGGGTGATTTAGGGTTAGGGAAAATAATTTTTTCTTTATATAGGTTAGCAAAATTTCATTCATATCCTAATATATCCAAACGTGTCACAATTACCCCTAATATTATCATTTAAGTCCTAATATGTTATTTTTTATTATATATGCCCTTATACTGTGCGGGGCGGGGCGGGGCGAACGGGGCTAAGCACTAAACCCGGACCCGGACCCGCCCCGGCCGGGGCAGATTTATTTTGCCCCAGACCCGCCCCAAAACAGTTTTGGGGCGGGTCTTGCCCCGCCCCATTTGTCCGGGGCAAACCGGGGCCCCGGACCCGGCGGGGCAAATTGCCATCTCTAGACTCCACTGCTGGTGGCATGAAATTGGGGAGAAATTTCGTATTCCTCCAGGCACAAGACAACATTTACATGTGCATGCATGCTGTCTTGTTTGCTTTGCTACTGTGATACGTGGTTTAATGTGAACCATTTCTTATTTCTTTGATCGGATCCTTTTCCCATTTTCTCAATCACACAAAATCTCATAATTTATGTTATTGAATATTCATGTGACTTCAATATGTCGCACCCAGTAGCCAACTTGTACAATATATATATAACACCATATTCATACTTGCCAACACATTACAGAGCTGGCAACTTCATTTCATCAACTCTAATAACTTGATATCAAATTCTTTATTTTATGGGTTTCAATCGAAAGATTATTTGGACAGAAAGTTCAAGAAAGAAAGATAACTCACTGTTGTGTAATTTACATTTGTTGAAAGATTCTTGAAAGTTCAACAAAGTTTGAAATAACAAAGGATCCTAACTCGTGTAGCTAACTTGTTTAACCTTCTAAAGGCCATGTATGCCCTCACCTATAAGGCACTAAATTAATTTATTTGTCTGCTTAAGCTTCTGATAATTGCGTATCAACTGAAAGTTTGACCTGGAATCGCTATCAGTTCAAAATATACAATTAAAATCTTGCTGGCCATGAGGGAAGCATGGTAGCTTTTCTAATGCAAATTCAACAGTAAAGCTGGACCTCTCAAGAAGAAATTGCTAAAGCTTGGTTGAGCGTCACTAAGTATAAAAAATGTTTTTTTTTTGGTAACCACAATGCCAGCATACTTACGGCCAGAGTCAAAATCTGCCAACAGTTCAGCCATTCAAGTGCTAATCGCCTAGTAAAATCCGTTGAATGAAGAATTTAATCAAGTCTATTTTAACATCAAACCAAAGCATTGAAAGCTGAATGTTGCTTACTTTGGTAACAACCAGCAGTATGTCATATAATATAAAACGATATACCCAAATTATTCCCTTCATTGCCAAGCTTGAATTCGTCCAAGAAATCCTCCCTCGAAAGATGGAGACTAACCATTAAATTAAATTAGGTATTATTGGACCCTCTTGCTTTAAAGTATTGAATAGCGGCCTTAACAAGATGATACTGTATATTTATATATTATATATATAGGTTAGTTCTATATAGATGGATCATTAAAAGCTCAAGCAAAGCCAAAACATCCAAGTTTTTTAATAATGGAAGCCAAAGATTCCAAGAATGAAGGAGCAGATGCTGCTTGTAGCAATATTGCAATCATCTTTGGGGTTACAGGGCTTGTGGGGAAGGAGCTGGCCAGAAGGTTGATCTCAAAATCTCAATGGAAGGTTTATGGTATAGCCCGAAATCCTGATCAGATAATTCCAATCAAGAGCCCTAGGTTTCATTTCATCTCATGTGATCTGCTTAACCCCGTAGAAACCAAGAAAAAGCTTGCTTTTTTAGAAGACGTGACTCATATCTTCTGGGTCACTTGGGCGCCCCAATTTGTTTGGGATATGCAAAGGTGTTGTGAGCAGAACAAGGCCATGATGTCCAATGCTTTGAATGCTGTCCTCCCAAAAGCGAAGGCATTAAAGCATGTTTCTCTCCAAACGGGAATGAAGCATTATGTGTCATTGCAAGGCCCTTTTGATGACAAAGAAGTTCGATTCCATGATGAAGAATGCCCAAGAGCGAGTGGAACTCAGAACTTTTACTATGATTTAGAGGACTTGCTCAAGGAAAAACTAGCAGGTAAGGTGGCCTGGTCTGTGCATAGGCCTGGGTTGTTGCTAGGTTCTTCTAGAAGGACTTTGTTCAACTTCATGGGCTGTTTATGTGTCTATGCAGCCATTTGTAAACATCTAAATCTACCTTTTGTGTTTGGAGGGACAAGAGAGGGCTGGGAAGAGTGGTACATTGATGGCTCAGATGGCCGGCTAGTGGCAGAACAGCAAATTTGGGCAGCCACTAATGATGGTCTATATTCAACTGCTGGCCAAGCTTTTAATGCGATCAATGGGCCTAGATTTACATGGAAGGAGATCTGGCCAAGTCTTGGAAAGAAGTTTGGGTTACATGTGCCCCAGAAGATGTTCTTGGAGGATTTTAGGTATACGACAGCCATGAGTGACAAGAAACAAGTGTGGAAAGATATTGTGGAGAAGGAAAGACTGATTGAAACAGAGATGGAAGATTTGGCTAACTGGGAATTCTTGGATATGTTGTTTCGTTGTCCTGTGAAAATGTTGGGAACCCGAGATAAAGCTGATCGTTTTGGGTTCAATATGAGGTATACCACATTGGATTCAATGTTGTATTGGGTTGATGTCATGAGAGATGAAAAGCTGGTTCCTTAGGCTTTGGCAGCTTTGAATTCATTTTGA
This sequence comes from Boswellia sacra, assembly GCA_013180625.2. Taxonomy (NCBI): domain Eukaryota; kingdom Viridiplantae; phylum Streptophyta; class Magnoliopsida; order Sapindales; family Burseraceae; genus Boswellia; species Boswellia sacra. The sequence goes on along the minus strand of SNVD02001782.1, from coordinate 750,204 downwards.
TTGAAGAATAGGAAAGAACAAAGGTGAAGGTGAAGGTATTAGTGCACCACGAATTGGCTCTCAAAGAGAGAAAAATTATTGGGAGGTTATCCTCCAGAATCTCTGCATGTGATGGTTGACCAATACTTACTGTTTCTATTTTCTTGTGATCTGCCTATTAAATAAATGCAAATGCATTGCTTTCCACGAAAATGTCCCCTCATTTACTCGTCTTGGAGTGGTAGTTAGCTGAAACTACCCTTTGTTCGATTTCCCCAACATGACTCTTAGACCTCAAGATGGGCTGCAGCCGCTCTGGCACCTCCACGTTTCTTGACCAACTCTATATTGAAATTGGATACAAATAATTCTACATCTAGAATAAAATCTATATAACAACTTAATATAATCAGCCAAAACTATTAATGAAAAGATTACGACAAACAGATAAACAATCACCCATCATTCCATCAAATTGGAAGAAATAATTATTCCCAAAGTTTGGATCAATCTCTATATAAGATAAAAACTAAAAATTTTACAAAATTATCTTTCAAATTTTTGTCTACGATTATACAATGTTACATGTAAATTAGAATTTAAGCATCACAAATTAGTGAGAATTTGAGCATCACAAATTAGTGGAGATGTACATCAACGACTATTAATGTTCTTTTCTTATATATATGATTATTCTAATACATAATCATACACTAGTACACTCGATTCATTCTCAACAAACTATTGTAACAAAAGTGTTTTATATTCTATATTTTAATCAGTGAATCACGGTCTAAAATATGTTTTATATCCTGTAATTTGTGTTTTTGTTTTCAAAGGAGTTTAAAAATATATAGTTGATTTTGAAATTTGAAAATGATAATTCATAGATATTGAATTTGAAAACTCAGGATTTTGAATTCACAAAAAGAATACACCCTAAATTTTATCTGATGAACAGGAAAGTTGAAATCGAATTGTAAGGAAAAATATCTGCAGTTGACGAGTCCCTGACGTGTCATGGCTGAGCATTGATCATCAGATTGCGCCTTCAATAGAATCTTCAAGCCAATGCTATTTCCCACTCTACCTTCCAAGATGATTCTCAGGTTCATCCATGAAATTGTCCGTTTACCAGTTTAAAATCCGCGGTTTCAGCATTAATCATCTTCGCTGGAAGTTGAGGAATTTTACTGAAAAGGCAAAGATGAAGAAGAAGAGGAGACAAAAGCCGATGAGCACAACTGCTGAAATTCCGATCATCCCAGAGCCATAGCCTAAATTAACTTCCAGGTACTCTTTAATTGAGCCTTTGAACCCAGGTTCCGCAATCTGCGATTCCACATCTCCAAGCTGAGAGGTGATGATACCTCGCAGAGTCCATGCAACAGGACATATATAGTAGAACCAGATCCACCATCCCGGAATATTCTGATAAAACACAAACAAGAATCACAAAAAGTTGGTTAAAAGCAGAGGAACTTTCTCTGTCACAAAGGTTCAGAAACTCATCAATATGCATGAACCTTGGTTCTGGCAAATCAAGTACAAAAAAAAAAAAAAAACTAGTTACGGCAATCATTTGCATCAATTTTCCCTTTTCATGCCCTGGCCATCATTAATCATCTTACAAGAGACTGCATTTTGATTCTGCTTGCAATTTCAGCTAAATATGGTTCAAATATTCTTCAAAAATAGAAAATGATAAAAAATTTCGATGCATTTTCCCATAAAAGACGATTTTGACTAACGTACTTAGACAAATCTGGATGAAAAATCTATGACGGTTTGGCTATCATTTCTCGATTTCAAGACCCAAACAAGCAGCGGAGGAATAAATGAGCTCCATACAGTTTAAAGCATTAATTTACTTGTTTGCATGGGGTGAAATGTTATACTTACTGGTTTTGTTACAAGAAAACCTGAAAGCAGATTCCACACAGAGTAAAATGCAGAAGAAATGACAGCTGCCAAGTGTTGGTTAGGAGTGAGACCAACAGCCATCATACCGTAAAAGGTAAAATATGTGAAGGTGAGAAACATGAACAAAATATAGAGGAAAAATTTTCCTGCAATACAACAGAAAAGTTCACTGAATCAATTGCAGTTTCACAAACATTGTTCAAATAGATTAAAAATAAAGATAACCAAGTCTCACTTTTTTTTTTCCCAAATGACTACATTACCACAATAAAATGCAAGCATGGAATGAGTATCCTGACATTAAGTTCATCGAAGGTGGGCAGATTAATTTTACACAGGAAATGGTTGTGTTAGTGTAGGTTGGAAAGTGGAAACCCAGACCACTTAATTGATGAACTAGACAACGCATGCCTACTCTTTGACTAGGCGAGTTGTACACATAACATGTAATATCATCGTTGTTTTATTTTAAATCAAACAAGTTAACGACTCAAGAAGAAAAACCAGCACAGCCAGCATAGTTCAATCAAACATCTATTTTCAGAACATCACCATAAGAGGTGAACTAGTTAAAACCACTTGGATCAAATCTAATGAAACTTCCTCCAATGCATATTTTCTACATTGAAAAAAAAAATATTTTCTAATAGAAAATCAATGCTCTTCATTAATAGATCCAACAGCACAACTGATTAGATTGTATCATATTTCATTGTCCAAAAGAAGTCAATTACTAAGGTTGGACTGTTAATCTCTCTACGCATTGCCAAAAAGACAATAGTAACGCAGAGTTGAATTAGCTATCCAATATGAGAAATCACCTTCTTGAGATTGTAAATATTCCATAAAAAGCTATCTTAAAAGATCTTCTCTCGGATCAATAAAAAAGAGCATCAGAAAGATTCACATTATCAGTCTACACAGAAAACATTCAGCAGAAAGTCCAAGCAATTGTGACTGTGGACAAAACAGACAAACTTTTCTGAATATGCTATTTATCTTATTTATGACAACATCTTTAGGGATTTCCCACTAAAAGGTAAATATTACTTCTGTCAAATTTTGCTTAAAAAGGAAACATCAATATCAAGATCTATACACAGTAGCAACCATCAAAGTCATGTGAAAGAGGCATTTTAAACTGGAACTTGGAATCTTACCAGCTGTTCTTTCAAAATTAACCATGAAATATGTGATGATGCCAAATATAATTGTTTGCACAGCAATGTACGGTATCTCCACAAGACCCTGTTTCCAAGACAATTGAGATTCTCGTCATTCAATTTTTTGTCGTCTCCCCAAGGTTGTAATTTCTAAAATGTACTTCAGTTCCGTAACAATCACCTGTGCCCATGCATAAGAAAAAGGAGAGTACATTCCTGCAGCTCTCTCCCTGTAGAACACTGTCCTCTCAATTGAAACAATAGGCTGTACTGAGGAAGCATTATTGACCCCAAGAAACAAGCATGCCGAATATAGAGCTCCCATAACTATAACCAAACCTTGAGCTGAGTCCCTGAAATATATTGTTATGCGGAATAGTTCAATACTTCCATATAGAAAATACAACCAAAAGAAGAAAAAAACCAGTCTTGAAACAGCACCAGGTGCTTTCGGTAAGAATAATATTATCAGGCACCTTCTCAACCTAGAATTTTTGAATAGGATAAAAATTCTGAAAAGCCAAAACAATTTATCAATGATGGCATTGATTGATTGAGGTTCATATGTCAAGAGACTACTACCAGAAACAATTTTGTAGCTGCTAACCGGACAGTTTCCTATGGAGAAGACTTTTGAATAGACTGTTAATAATGAAGCCTAAAAAATCACTCATTCTTTCCCTAATACTATAACCTGAATGATATACATTCCTAAAGTACTTCCTAATTTTAATCCTTCTATCATATCTAAAGAAACAATTTTTTTTTTAAGCATTTAAAGGAAGATATTAAAGCAAATAGAAGGGGGCAACGAATAATGGAGAATAGATAACAAAAGATTAAAATATAACATAATTATGATAATGCAACAACAAATATAAATATTTGAAAATAACTCAGATTTTGAAATCGGAGAAAAAAATTTACCTCCGCGAACCAGCATCCCAAAACACAGAGCCAAAAATCACTGCAGCTGCAGTAGTAAAGGCTAACCTCACGGCATTATATTGTGGACTTCTCCAATATACAAGATTTTGCTTCCAAAAACAAATACGAAATTGGTAAAGCTGATTTTGGGAGTACGTGGAAGCAAACTTTAACGGTTCTGAGCCGGCAGGTGGAACTCTCAAATTCTTAATGGAAGATTCTACTTCTCTATAGTAAGTATACGCATATAAAAACATGTTATATACAATAATCAATTGAAAGAAAAGAAAAATATTAAGTCAAAAGCACCAACGGTATCAATGAAATCACCTGAATTGCTCGGAGTCTTTGTACACATCTGCAAAGTCTTGCCCAGTTCTTTCCTCAACAGCACGTGTAGTAACCTCAAGCATCCAAGTTGCTGGATTATATCCACTTGGAATTGGAGGAATTCCTTCAAGCCCCTTAACAAGGAAAATCGCACCGGGACAAACATTGAAAAGAGTTTACGTAAATAGATGACTTTAATATTATCATTCGTTCATTTAAGTAAAATTCAGTAAATAAATTAATAAATTAAATGGTTGCGATTTGCAATTAATAACTGAGGCAAATGGATGTCACCTGGAAATAATCAATCATAGTCTTTGAGTGGACCCCGAGCTTTCCTCCATAAATAACCCGCCCCCCACGTTTCATAAGTAGCAGCTGTGCATAAGAAACAGAAGATCATTCACTAGAAAAAGAAAAAAAAAATTATATATATATATAGGAAGAGGTATTTTAATATAAAATTTTAGCATAATTTGTGGATAAATTTTTTTAATATTTAGTTTTATCAAATTTAATAATTAAAATTAAAAATTAAAAAATTATATTTAATATTATTAATTCATCAATCATTTTAATTATTAAATTTTATAAATAAATTATAAAAAATTATCTAATTTTATATTAAAAAATTTTATATCAAAATATCCATTATATATACATACATACATATATATATATATATATATATATATATATATATATATATATATATATATAGGCACAGCTGCTACTTAAGAAACGCGGGGGCGGGTTATGTTATGTATGGATGAAAGCACGGGTTCCACTAAAAGTCTATGATTGATCATCTAAAATGCCTCAGTTATTAATTGCAATTCGCAACCATTTAAGTTATTAATTTATTTACTGAATTTTACTTAAATGATCAATCATATTTTTTGAGTGGACCCCCAGCTTTCCTCCATAATATATAACCCGGCCTCTACGTTTCATAAGCGGTAGCTGTGCATAAGAAACAGAAGATCATTCACAAAACTACACAATTTCGCCAACCTCATCAAACGCTTCAAATATATCAATACTTGGTTGATGTATGGTGCAAACCACGGTTCGTCCAGTATCAACGGTATTGCGAACAGTTCTCATCACAATGGCCGCCGCTCGCGCATCAAGTCCAGAAGTAGGTTCATCCATAAAAATAATAGAGGGATTGGCTACAAGCTCCACTGCTATTGTTAAGCGTTTTCTTTGCTCAGTTGATAAACCAGTACTACCCGGCAAGCCAACCAAAGCATGCCTTAAAGTGTCAAGCTCAACTAATCTCATTACTTCTTCGACGAACTCCTGCGGTGGAGTTGAAATAATGTAAACAAACACTGTGAAAACAACTCAACTAGCTAGCAGATGCAAACATTCCAGTGGTTATGCAGCTCACGTGTTTTTGATCTTGGCTAACTTCCTTGGGCAGACGAAGACCGGAAGAGAACCAGAGAGATTCCTCAACAGTCAGCTGAGGAGAATGTATGTCACTTTGTTCAACATATCCTGAAATCCTGGCAAATGTTCGTTGCTCTTTTGGATAACCTGATACTCTTATATCTCCTTCTATGTAACCACCAGTTTTCCTACCAGCTAGCACATCCATTAACGTGGTCTTTCCTGCTCCGCTTGACCCAACTAATGCCGTAAGAACACCTGGTGAGAATGCTCCACTCACGTCCGACAAGAGTTGCAGTTTCCTTTCGGGTATACCTTGCGAACGCATTTCCTGAGAACCAAAATATATAAATATTTAAACAATTAACTAAATAAAGATTGGTTAAAGATATACAAAAAGGAATTAAAATTGCCAGATAAAACACCTTGGGCATATCAACGAAGTAATTGACATTATGGAACGTCATTGTTAATGGTTTAAATGGTAGAATCATTCCTTTCCTTTTAGTCTCCTCGGCAGATTTTGTCTTTTGTTCGTTGGCCCCTGGATAATCAGATCATAATTAAATGATTACATACCATTCAAACAAAAGAAGCCACCAGTGCATAATCGAATAAAGGACCTATTGAAAAAGGTGAAAGATGACTGACAACCCTGTGTGTCAAGATTTTCTTCTGTGTTATCAACCGGAACCACCGTCTGGACTTTCCGCAAAGCTGTAGGATCCATGAAGTACAAGGTCCGCAAGCAATTATAACAAAAAAAAAAAATGAAGAAGAAGATTTCGACAACGGATGGTAAAAGTAGATATAGAATCAGAAGTTCCTCCTTCCTTCACTTACGATTAAGGTAAGCCAGCGCCACTGTCACAGCATTGTTGAAAATAAATGCATAGACTAACAGAACACAAACGCCAATCCAGTACCAGTAATCCTGTACGGGTAGACTATGCGAGCGGAGAACATTGTTACCTACCGTGTCACCTCCAATGGCAGATTTCTGCAAGATGTTATCGTTAATCTTTCACTGATATGCAAGCATAAAAAAGCTGACACTAGAATGCTTATTAGCACACACCTTTTGCCACCTTGGGTCAGAAAATTCATTAACAGATATTGCACGCTGCCCGTACGATAATGGTGACACCCAGAATGCCCAGATCCACCAAGGCTTAATCGATTCTGAAATAAGAAACACCAGATGACTAATTGACCTAGATTTGCATTATGAAAATAGAAAAATAAAAAAATAAATAAAAATAAAGCTTACCCTTTGGTATAATGAATCCACCCATCAAGAATATACATAACAGAGCGGCTGATCCAAAAGTATTGGCAATGACCATATCCCGGGCAACAGCGGCCATCACTCGGAAAAGACCCAATGCCATTTGATGAATGGAAAAAAGTAGGAAGGCGAAACGGAAAAGCCTGGCACATGTGAATGAAATCTAGTTAAGTACAAAGAAACTGCAAAGAGTAAAGGCTTCATCTATATCGGGTAATACCTCCCAGCAGCAGGGGCAAAACCAACTGTGTAGTACACAACAGCAGACCATACAATAGCCTCGACGATGGAGTAAGGCACCCGAAGAATCCAACTTGCAACAGACCACGCCCATGCAGGATGAAAGAAATTATCCCGTTGCTTGTAAAAGACTGGGAGGCGAGATATCATAATAGGTAGCTCAGAAAATCCATTAAACATCATATGAACCAGCCCGAAAAACAGGCAAGAGAGATAGAGGTTGCCATTTTTTTCATCTGTGGGATGGATTCTTGTCCGTGAGAACATGGTACATGTGACGAATCCGACAAATGCAACCTTCAGCATATTATAGAGATGTGAGAAAGGAGTAGGTTCGAATATACATATGAAGAATTTATTTTATATCCGAAACAACAATAAAGTGAACCATCCACCATCCAAAGGAGTTCACAAATAAATAATCAATATATCCGAAACAACAAGAGAGTGAACCATCCAAAAGAGTTTGCAAAAAAAAATCAATTTTATGTTGTTTTTTGCTTCGAGAAAATATTTATAAAAAGAAAAAAAAAGTAAATAACGAATGATATAACTGATAAAGTGTTAATAATGAAACATCATGAAGCTAATGTGTCAGAGAAACCAAGAAGTGCAGGAAGTGTGAAGCTAATACAAACCTGACAGGTCCTAAAGGTATAAAGAAAACGATGCCTACTGATGAGAAGCAATTCTCTTGCAAAGCATGTTTTGAAAAGCTCCCAATTCGACACAGCATATTTAGTTTGGGACAAAGCTGCAGCATGATTCATAGATTTATCAAGCGGAGCAGATAGTGTGGACTCCACAGACCTTCCAAATCTGGACTCTTCAAATGCTTTTGCAATTTCTGAAACAGGAATGAATTTATATGGTTTTGTATGGTCTGCCCAGTACTGAGCTTGATCTTTTCTGGAAGTCACCTGTGTTGAAGAGAGGGAAGAAAAGAAAAAGAACAGAGGCAAAGAGTTAGGGAAGAAACATAGTAAGCATCCAACTTGGTAAGTATCTGTCCAATACCTCTTGAAGAAAATCAGCAACACCTTTACGCGGGGGCAGTCGAAATCCTAATGACTCAAAGAACTCTAAAACCTCTGCTCTAGGGCCTTGATACACCAAATAGCCATCTGATAATAGAATCAGATCATCAAACAGCTCAAATGTCTCAGGCGCCGGCTGAAGAAGAGCCATCAGCACAGTAGCATCCATTTGATGGACAAAGTTCCCTACACATTTCACAATTTGGAATGTAGTGGAGCTGTCAAGTCCGGTGGATATTTCATCCATGAATAGAGTTTTTCTTGGTCCAACAATCATTTCTCCTGCATAAGAAAAACAGTATCATAGATAGCTAACCAGATACCATTCAAAATTAGAATTGTCATGATACGAAGGCAAGCATACCAAAGAGAATACCAAAAATTTTGCAGATAATAAGTTGATATTAATAATCATGATATATGTTAGATGTTATAAAACCAAACTTGAAAATGGTTAACTTTCTCGTAGTTAGAAGACATTGGAACCAGTTTGCGTAGACTTATGGCTGAAAAGGTGTAGAGTACTTGTTTACAAATATGATGGTTCGATGATCATGGTACATAACACAATCGTATATACAAGCATACACAAACGCGCAGAGAGAGAGAGAGAGAGAGAGAGAGAGAGAGAGAGAGACCTGTAGTAACTCTTTTTCTTTGACCACCGGAAACACCTCTATGCATATCGTTCCCAACTATGGTCTCTGAACATACATCAAGACCAAGCAACTTTAACACGTAATCTGTCGAAACACTGTGCTTTTTACCACCTATAGAAGATGCCTGTGTGGTAAAATAATGTTAAAATTAAGTCAAGACATGATAAATACACTCGCCAAAGTACTAAAACAAGATAAGAGAAAAAAGTTTGAAATGACAACCTTCATAAAAGCATCAATCTCTGCACTTGGACGTATGTTCCTTTCCTTCTCTAAACGGGTCAGATCCTTCATATACCCTGCAATTGAAGTTCAAAAGAGAAATGGAAAACGTAGACATTAGTGAACAGCGAGGCAAATTCAAGATTTTTTCTTCTATTTTATTTTTTTTTTTGTGAGAAGGAAAAAATATAAAATATATATATATATATATATATTTTATATTTATATAGACACACACATATATATTGAAAAATTGTTAATCACTGAATTGCTAGATAATCCAAATTAAAGCAATTTTATTATACCGTATTCTTTACCGATACAAGAGCTGAAAGTCCACCAATGTATTCCTTTGACCAAAGGACCATTACAATTCAGTAAAGAACAAACCGTCATTCTCTAAAAGTGAGTCTTATTCTAACCCTTCGAAAAGAATAACAGCTAAAGGTCAGGAGACAATAGCAGCACCAAAACGGATGTTTCGACTTGTGTCAACGGGCAAGAAGTTCTTGTGATAGGTGGTTGGCGTATTTATAATTATCCTTGTACTAAAGCGCTATTGTTTATAAAAAGACAATCAATGGGTTAAAGATCATTTTCTTTGAAAGTAATTGTACTAATCAAATCGTTACAATGTCAATAATCATGACTGAACAAACCTGCGAAGCCTTCACTTGCACCCTGACATCGAGCAGCAAAATCAAAGGTTTCACGTACAGTGAGCTCAGCAAGGTGATTGTCAGTTTGGCTGATGTATGCCGAAGTCCTTTGAACATAAAATTCGTTGAGTTTCTTGTCATTGTATGTAATACTACCACTTTTCTGTGAACAAAAACCCGCTTTTGCTGTAAGAAAGATAATTCATCCACTGTCTTAGTGCCTACTATATTTTAGAAAAGTAAAACTTCTGTACGAAAAATATGTAAGAACGTCTGTTCAAGCTTGATGTTATAAAGGTTTCTAATAGGAAATATTCTAGTTGTAGACAGACAAATAACGGAACCACGGAGAGATAAGTTCTAAAATCATTATTCCTTGGTACTTGATTTGATGATGCTTGATAATGCTGGATAATGCAAGACTCAATAATCAAATTGTCAAGTAACTTCCCTCATCATAAGAAATTGAGATTCGTGGGAGTTCGACCATGGTACCATTTACTGGATAATGGAATTCGAAGTCATTTTATGAGTTTTTCTAGTCTTCAGATTCAAAGTGATAATATTATAATACACGTACAACGGGTTCTTAGTATTATATTTATTTACTAATTTAAAGAATATGCTTTAATAAGGTAAAGTAAAAGGTGATGTATCCCTTCTGTACCCTAATGTATAATGATATGCAAGCTTCCTAATAAGATTAGTAGCAAGACAATCAAAGACAGGTCACAGGACAAGAAAATTGAAAATGTACAAATGATGAAAAATTATAGACCAGATTGCGTGAAGTTTTGATTCTTTCGCCACCAGAAGGAATGTAAATTCAGCTCTCAAAATGAATTCTCTACGGACATTCGACCGATTAAAATATCTTATGTCTATAATATATTATGGCTTTTAAACTCTATTTGATTTTCAAAAAAAAAATTTTAATTCTTATTAGTCCAAAATACATTGTTGACTACTACTATCAATTAAGAAAGTTACTCAAGTGTTTGTTGAAGGTTTATGTTGCAGATATGCAATTAGATACACGTGATTTGACTGTGTGACGAATTGCAACAAGTACTGACCTCCAAGTTGTTTGCAAGTTTCCCAGCCAGAGCTAAAAGCAATGTGGATTTCCCAGAACCAGGAGGTCCTAAGAGCAAGGTCATCCTACAAACGCACGGAACATTATGGTCACGGACAATGAATGCTGATTTCAAACAGTTGACATTAACATAACACGTGAAACTATTAAATTTCTCCAACAAAAAGCAACCAAAAAGGTTTACATGAATTAAGATGCTCCAAAATCACCAAAATTAATTACCAAAAAGAAAAAAGGGGATTATTCAAGTTATTTATAATTTTCATCGTATGATCTGATTACATGAGTTTTTAATTCGTGAGGTTCTTTAAGTCTTTCGCATAGGGTGATCAAATTCAACACAGAAGTCATTATTCCTCATTTGTGGGCTGTGAGATGAGTTCATTTAGTTTCTATCAAATATGGTAACTGTGCCCCATACGACTTCAGTTACGTACCTTCCCGGCTTCACAACACCACTAACGTCGTTCAAGATGTTTAGAGAATATCGATCAGGTTTAAATATTCTCAAACCAGTTAGGATTCTCTGCATTCAAACCAAAAAAAATTAACCACAACCAAATACAAGAATTTCAATATTGAATAAAGATGCTTTTTGAGTGTTATAAGACAAGAAGTACTTTTACCATCTATTTTTGCAGCCTTCACTTGATAAATGTGTGGTAAAATATGCTTTTCGCAAAAAGAAAACATTATTACAAAACATATATATAATAATCTAGAAAGCATATGTCGAAGTCAAACCGATAATGTTACAGAAATCGCATTTTTGAAAGATATATACTCAAACGTACGTGCACATTCAAGACTATCATAGAAAGTGAAAAAGAAACCACAAAAAAAAAGAAAGTGGAGGAGAAGATCTTCACCTCCAATACGTCACGAGTAACATTTATCAAAGTAGGTAACGCTCTCGATCCCGTTTGAACATTAGCCACAACTTTCAAGTTCTGGAACCTAACCTCCACCTTAGGTACCTCCAATCCAACTCTTCAACATCAAGCAAACAAAAAAATAAGTAAATACAACAATAAATAACCGAAAATATGAGTAGTATTCTTGTTTCATTGAAAAAGATTTATAGATATTGATCCGGTAATATTGTAAAAGATCCAGTGCAGTAAAAATATAATTTCCAAACAATGTCTTATGGCACCTTCTGTAATTATCAAACTTACGGTGAGTGTTCGTTAGTAACTCTATTTGTTTGATTAATTAAAGAGTAATATTCCAAAATGATCTTGAAACAATCATATCAGAAATTTAACAGACAAAAATCAATGGCTACCTATCGAGACGTTCTTTCACTGCGGAAAGAAGTTTATAGTTATCCTGATCATTAGTGGCTAAAGCTTTCTTAACAAGAAGTTCACGATTTTGTCGACTCAGTTTCCTCACATCAATCGTCTCCGTCGTGGCGCCTCCTTCGGGGTGCTCCGACGCAGTTCTTTTCAACAAGGCGAAGTTTCCTTGCTTCTGCGACGGCAATCTGGCAATCGCTTCCCAAACAAGCTCGTCCTCGTCGTGCTCCACGGACTCCGCATTCGACGGCCGGGCAAAGGACAGCCTCCCGCTCTCTACATCAATCTCGAAGTACTCGCTGCCGTTCGAGGCTGCCATAACGACTTCTCTCTCTCTCTCTTCGTGACGACTCGAATGACTCTCTTGTTTTGTGTTTGTTTTGATTTCGAAACGTCGAGAGAGTTTGAATTGAAATGAACAAAAACAGAAAGACCTTTTCTAGGAGCACTCGAGTGTACATAGAGAATCAGTTAGTTAAAGTGCTCGAGCAAGTCCCGGGAATTTTGAAGAGAGTAAATGACCATAGTAACCTTTCAGAAAAGAGCGTTTGGGCTGGCTGATTCCGTGTAATTCGAAAATTTTCTAGGGATGAAATGACAGGATTGACCTTTGATCAGTGCAGAACCTTGCCAGACTGTTTTGCCAGGTTTTGTCCTGTTCTCTCGATCACAGAAGAAAAAAAGCTATGGCTGATCAGTTGACAAGTGTAACTCAAAGGAGGAGAGAAGAGAAAAACACACCCTTTGTAATTCTAATTACTGCTGCGGCCTAAATTAGTAATTTTATAATAAGCTATCTATTTATAGGGAACATTTGATATTAATATCAGTATTATGATAAGCATGATTAACAAATATGCTTGCATTATACATGCAATGACATCACTATACATTTAATGTTGATGATTATTAAATCAATTTAAGAGTTGATTATTTTTATAATTTCTATAATTTGATAGTTTTAACTTGTGCACCAAAACATAAATTGATAAATTTTAATTATGAAATTTATTAAAACATATAAAAATTGTTTTTTTCATAACAAAACGCATACAATGAAATAATTAATTTAACATAATTTTTAGGGTGATTTACGGATTGTTTTACTAGAAAAATATAAATTTTGAAGTTAATTATTATTAGGCATACAATGACATCACTGTACATTCAATGTCCATGACTATTAAATGTTAAAATGATAACTATTAAATCAACTAAATGTTAAGTTTAAATATAATATCTACAATTGGATAATCCTAACTTATGCCTCAAGATGCATATTACCTGATAAGAATTTGTAATTTGTAATTATAAAATTTATTAAAAATTATATTTTTCATTACAAAACTCATTATACAATGAAATAATTAGTTCAACACATTTTTTAGGTGATCTATTGATTGTTTTAATAGGAAAATACAAAATTTGAAGTCTTAATGTATCCCCTATATAAATCTTCCATTGCGATTTACGTAAACCATACTTATGCATTTGCATGGGCATGTGGTGATATTAATTTCTGTTGATTTTTTTTAAAATGATCTGTGTCAATGATTATATCCCATGCACACATCGGCGCATCGGCATTGCCATCAGCATTGGCACTAATTTTTTTAATAATAATAATTATGGCAATAATCGGTATTGCCATTGATATTCATGAAATTTAAAACTCATAAACATACATTAAGATCTTTATATTTAGATTTAAATCTTTTTTTTTATAATTTCTCAACCCTTTTAAGTTGATTTCTTGAAGACTAGCAACTCTATGCATTGAAAAGCCACCCCTACCAGCCTGCCATAGTTGATAATCCATAATCAAATCGAAGAGGTTCAAGTTTTCAAGTTTCTAAGATCAGGCAGATGAAGAAATCACCGTTTCAAAGCCACAAGATTAACTTCCCGCTTGTTAGGAGATTGAACACTCCCACCGCAGCTCAAATAAAAGACAAGAAACAAATTGTTATGTTAGAAATAACAATTTGGGTGGCACTGCCCTCCACAATAAAATAGGCAACTTAGGCGGCTCAGCCTTCCACAGTAAATAAATAAATTAAAGGCAATCAAGAAATAAAGACATAAATATTTAACGTGGTAAAAACCCTCAATTTGAGGGAAACCTCCACGGGACAAGACCGAAAATATTTCACTATGAAGAAAAATATTACAATCTCTCTCACAATTAGAATGGAGGAGATTACAAGGGAGGAAGAAGAGAAAAGCTTAATACATAAGCTTGGTACAATTTTTAAGGGGAGGAGGAAGGCTTTATTATATAGCCTTAGCCTCCCCCTTGGATTTGGTTTCCCACCGATGTGGGATTGGGTGAAAGGCAAAATGCCTTCACCCGCTCACATTCTCCCACTTGAAGGCATTTTTCCTTTCAGTCTTGTCTCTATACATGCTGCTCACGTCTCTAACAGGCCATAAGACGTCCTACACCAGATGAACTTGTCAGCATTGATTGGTTTGGTTAATGCATCTGCTATGTTGTCCTTCGTGTGGATTTTCTGCATATCCACTATTCCGTCTTCTACTACTTCTCGTACATAATGATATTGAACTCCTATGTGCTTCGTTCTTGAATGAAAGGCTGGATTCCTTGCAATATGCAAGGCACTCTGACTGTCACAAAATAAAGAAATCTTCTCTTGTTTGTGCCCGAGTTCCTCCAATAACCTTTTGATCCAAACAGCTTCCTTGCAAGCTTGTGTAGCTGCCATATACTCTGCTTCTGTTGTAGATAGAGCCACAACAGTTTGAAGTTTGGATACCCAGCTCACAGCACCTCCTGCAAGTGTAAACACATAGCCTGTAGTGGACTTCCTTTTGTCAATATCTCCAGCAAAATCTGAATCAACATAGCCCCTGACAATGAACTCTGATCCTCCATAGCATAGTGCAGCATCAGAGGTTCCTTTGATGTATCTAAGGATCCTCTTAACATAATTCCAATGCTCTCTCCCCGGATTAGCCATGAATCTACTGACCGCTCCCACTGCTTGTGCAATGTCTGGTCTTGTACAAATCATAGCATACATTAGGCTCCCTACTGCTGATGCATACGGTACTCGAGACATTTCCATCCTCTCCGCTTCATTGCTAGGACTCATATTTGAGGATAATTTATGATTAACAGGAAATGGGGTAGAAATTGGCTTACAATCTTGCATGTTGAAGCGACGCAAGATTTTCTTCAAGTAGTTCTTTTGAGATAGCCAAATCTTCCTGTTTTTTCTGTCTCGGTGAATTTGCATCCCTAGAATCTTGTTTGCCGGTCCTAAATCCTTCATTTCAAATCCCCTAGCCAATTGTGCCTTTAATTCTTGGACCTGATCTTTGTTAGTGCCTGTTACCAACATATCGTCCACGTACAACAGCAAAATGATAAAGTCTTCCTCAAACCTCTTGTAATAAGTACAATGATCTGAACTGAGTCTGTTGTACCCAAGGCTGATGATGAATGAATCAAATCTCTTGTACCAACACCTTGGCGCCTGTTTTAAGCCGTACAGAGATTTGGTCAACCTGCAAACCAAGTTTTCTTTTCCTTCTTTAACAAAACCTTCCGGTTGGAGCATATAAATTTCTTCTTCAAGTTCTCCATGAAGAAACGCAGTTTTTACATCTAACTGCTCTAAGTGTAAGTCAAAAGTAGCACACATAGCCAAGACTGCTCGAATTGTTGTAAGTCTTACCACAGGAGAGAATATCTCATTGAAATCAACTCCTTCTTTCTGAGCATATCCTTTGACCACCAGTCTAGCACGATACCGCTCCACTTGATCATTCCCATCACGTTTGATCTTGTAGACCCATTTGTTTTCGATGGCTTTTCTTCCATGTGGTAGTGGCACAAGATCCCATGTCTTGTTTTTGTCTAAAGCTTCCATCTCTTCATGCATTGCTGTCATCCATAGAGATGCATCAGAACTTTTTATAGCCTCCTGAAAGGTGGAAGGCTCCCCATCTTCTGTTAGGAGACAGTATGCAACATTGCTCGCCATCACATATTCTGAGTGCCAAGAAGGTTCCCTTCTTTCTCGAGTTGATCGACGGACTTCAGGTGCTTCAGACTCGACTGGTTCTTGATCATCGTGTTCTGGTATTGCTTCAGAAGAAACTGTTTCTTCCTGTATTGATACAGTCTCAACATTTTCCTTCGTGCTATCACTTTCTTCACATTTAAACATGTCTTCTATAAAGACAACATCCCTGCTGATGACAATCTTATGGGCAGTAGGATCCCATAAGCGATACCCCTTTACTCCATCAGCATATCCCAAGAAGATACATTTCCTGGATTTTGGATCCAGCTTCGTTCTTTCTTGGTGATGATACATCACATAAGCAGGACATCCGAAAATATGAAGGGAGGAATAATCAGTTGGCTTACCGGTCCACATCTCCATAGGTGTCTTCATCTCAATTGCTGTTGATGGAGACCTATTTATCAAGTAACAGGCTGTAGTGGCTGCTTCTGCCCAAAATGTCTTGGGTAGACCCGCAGTCCTTAGTAATGCTCTCATTTTTTCTGCGAGAGTTATATTCGTCCGCTCTGCCACTCCATTTTGTTGTGGTGTGTAAGCAACTGTCTTCTGTCGTTTCACACCTTCTTTACTGCAAAAAGCATCAAATTCCTTGTTGCAGAATTCTCTCCCATTATCTGTCCTCAAACACTTGATCCTTTTTCTGGATTCAAGTTCCACCTGTGCTTTGAAGGCTTTGAATACAGGAAATACATCTGACTTTTTCTTGATGACATATACCCAACATCTCTTAGAATAATCATCCACAAACAATACAAAGTAGTTTGCTCCTCCTAGGGACGTAACCGGTGATTCCCAAACATCAGAATGAATCAAGTCTAGAACGTTTTTACTCCTAGCAATAGATCTGCTAAAACTCAGTCTACTCTGCTTGCTAATAACACAATGCTCACAGAATGGTAAACTTACAGTTTTTATTCCAGGAAGCAGTTTTCGATCAGAGAGAATCTTCAAACCCTTTTCGGATATATGGCCAAGTCTTTGATGCCATATCATAGACAATTCTTCTCCAGAACTAGCAACTGCTGTTTCTGCCTCCTGAAACGTTTCTCCATGGAGCATGTATAGGTTAGCAGCAATCTTTTCTGCCTTCATCACCACAAGTGAGCCTTTGACAACCTTCATGGTCCCATTTTTCATATGGAACTCACATCCAAGGTCATCCAACTATCCTATCGATAGCAAATTTTTCTTCAAGCCAGTCACATGTCGTACATCTTGGATAGTGCGAATCGTACCATCAAACATTTTTATTTTGACAGTTCCAATACCAGTGATTTTTAAGGCATGATCATCACCCATGTACACAGACCCTTCTGAGATAGGCTTATATTAATAGAACCAATCTCTTCTAGAAGTCATATGCCATGTTGCTGCTGAATCAATTAACCATATATCAGCAAACTTTTTCTGCCTTCCACAACTGTTGTTGCCTCGCTGCACAAGATTTCGCCATTCCCTGAAGTACTTGCTACACAACCCTGAGATCCTGACGACTCAGATTCTTTTCTTTTGCTGTTTCCCTCTCCATTCTTCTTAAGATGCCAACATTCGTTTTTCACGTGCCCTTGCTTTCCACAATGGTAGCATTTAATAAACTTCCTTCTTTTAGACTTTCCCCTGTTCTGATTGTGACTCCCACTGGAACCACGTTCCCTTGATCTCCCTCTGTTGGCGGATAAAGCCTCTGCATGTTGAGAAGTCATTATTCTGTCTTCCTTGTTTTTACGTCTGCTTTCTTCTTTTAAGACAGCAGCCGCAACATCATTAAAGACTAGAGATGACTTCATTGAACCATTTGCCAAGTTGAGGATGAGATTATCATATGAATCAGGTAGACTCTGAAGTAGAAGCTCAGTACGTTCCTTCTCTTCTATGTTATGCTCCATGGTTGAGAGCTGAGAGAATAACGTCTTCAAAGTATTGATATGTTCAGTCACCGGAGTGGTTTCTGACATACGAAGGGTGTACAGCTTCCTTTTCAAGAAAATTTTGTTGTGTAGAGATTTGGCTTCATACAAGCTTGTCAAAGTACCCAAAATCTCCTTTGCAGAGTTTAATTCTTGAATACTTGACAGCACTTCATCTGCAACTGCTAGATGTAGACTTGCCATCGCATCACCATCTATCTTCTCCCATTTCTTTTCGTCTTGCATATTTTCTGGTCTTCCATCAATTGCTTCAAGGCAATTTTCTTTTCTCAAAATAGCCTTTATTTTTATTTTCCATAGCCCAAAGTTGTTTCCATCGAACTTCTCTATCTTGAATTTGGCTGCCATTTGTCTTGCAGTGAACAGTACAGTATGTGTGAACAGTATTCTTGAATAGTATCGTATACGTGAACAGTAACAGTATCAGTATACGTACACCACTGCTAAACAGTAACCAAGAATAGTAGTAAGTGCCGGTACGATTTAATATATACCAGAAAAGCTTCCAGGAAACACTGGAGGGGTCACAAGCGGTCCCACTTAAAACCCAGTCTCCTTAGACTTTTATCGTCTTTTTGACAAAGCTTTCCTAGACATGTATATAATCATACAAGTAACCACTCACTGTCCTAACCCTTGGCTCTGCCTTCGCAACCTTGCTCTGATACCACTGTCAGGAGATTGAACACTCCCACCGCAGCTCAAATAAAAGACAAGAAACAAATTGTTATGTTAGAAATAACAATTTGGGTGGCACTGCCCTCCACAATAAAATAGGCAACTTAGGCGGCTCAGCCTTCCACAGTAAATAAATAAATTAAAGGCAATCAAGAAATAAAGACACAAATATTTAACGTGGTAAAACCCTCAATTTGAGGGAAACCTCTACGGGACAAGACCGAAAATATTTCACTATGAAGAAAAATATTACAATCTCTCTCACAATTAGAATGGAGGAGATTACAAGGGAGGAAGAAGAGAAAAAGCTTAATACATAAGCTTGGTACAATTTTTAAGGGGAGGAGGAAGGCTTTATTATATAGCCTTAGCCTCCCCCTTGGATTTGGTTTCCCACCGATGTGGGATTGGGTGAAAGGCAAAATGCCTTCACCCACTCACACCGCTACTACATTCGGTCAAACAATATTTAGTTATACATAATAATACAGTTCAAAAAGGAGTCAAAATTACCATCTAGATAAATTAAAGAGAATGCAGCAGGCCATGAAGATAATGTACAGAAAAAAACCCAAAAACGGCCTGAAGTTAAGAGCTTTGTACTGCCACTACTAAGAGTTCATTGGCCAAAACTAAAGCTATGGCTAACTGTACAAGGTTGGTAATAGATAACCTTCAAAATTCGAGCACAAAACGTTTGTTCATGGCCAATGATAGCAGATGCCTCTTACAAGTCAATGATCATT
Organism: Boswellia sacra; assembly: GCA_013180625.2. Lineage (NCBI taxonomy): Eukaryota > Viridiplantae > Streptophyta > Magnoliopsida > Sapindales > Burseraceae > Boswellia > Boswellia sacra. Next base: position 730,575 of record SNVD02001782.1, on the reverse strand, counting down.
ATCTTAGCGTTTCCCCTTCCGACAAGAGGAAGATAACTTTGTCATCGACTTTTTGGACTTGCCATTCTTGCCTTTGAAGTTGAATGTGTCATCATCAGAGTCATCACTTTCATCCCCAAACTTCCCTTTCTGTTTTTTCTCAGCTCTTCCACAAACAATAATCTTTCTTTCATCCTTCTGATCCACAAGTTCCGACTTCTCCTTTGGCCTCCAAATGAAAATAGACCTAAAGAAAATACATTAATTAGATTAAAAAGGGCAACAGAAACTCAACTAGAGCAACATGACACTTCATTGATAAATAATAAACCAAAATAAATACAAACGGACAAATGAGCTATCAGACCTAAGGTGACTCTAATCTCTGAAAACCAAAAGCAAGGTGCAAAATTTCCACCAAAATTGGTTTGATATTTTGTCACCAAAAATTCATCATCCATAAGGTCTATAACAGAAGTAGAGGGGAAAATAAGAATAATCATAGAAGCACAAGCCTTTAGAAGCAGAGAATAACTTGACCAAGCAAAAGAAACCGAGTACAACCTTGAACTACCAGTTGCCAGAACATCATCCCGTGGATGTAGCTTGTTCACAGGACTAATAGTGGTAATGTTCGGATCCATAACCTCAGCAACTAATTGCCCAGTGCTGACGTCTATGAAATCAATAGGATGCAGAGCAGCTCCATTGTAATTTTCACTTATATAACGACCGACAACTGCTAGAGTCTCTGATGGATCCTGCAGCAAAGGCATATTAAACTTTCCAAACATGCAAGAAACAATTTTAGAAACCTAAAGATACAGATTTTCAAGTTAAATAAAATCACCTTTGGATCCCATTCAGCTCGAAAAGGAGTCAGATGGCGATTGAAATCATGACTGTGAACAATTTCTCTGCTTGGTAACTCCAAATCACCAAAGATAGAATCCCATATACGAAGTCGGTTGTCCTGTGAAGTGGTGAGAATTTTGCTGCCAGACAATGGAGAGAAATATGCAGAGTTAACAACGCGTCTGTGAGTAAGGTTGTAAAGAGAAGATCCAGCTTCTAGTCGCCTCATGTCCCATATACGAGCCTGGAGTAATAAAAGCATATAACTTTCAAAACTAGCAAGATTAGAACGACAAAGTAATACCATTTAAAAACCCATTATCATGCAAACTCTAAAAACTAAAGTGTTTTTGAGGAAAATTTAGCATTGTTGTTGACAATATATCAATTTTCATAGACAATGATATTGCAAGGAAAATATATGTTATTAGATGGTCGTATAAGATCAATCCCATGTGCACCTGGGACGTACTGAAAGACAAAACAGTCATAAAAGCAATAGACAATTTTTTTTTTTTTAATAACCCAACAAACCCTCGCTTTTTCATTGTTCATTAAGCTCTAAAGCTAGGGGCCATGTCCACACCCTCAAGCTTGGTAGTCAGAAAACATGTGAGACATATAAATGTCTCAAGTAGGTGTCCCAACGGGATCATTTCCACAACTCAAAAAGACATACAGAATTTGAACAACCAATTAAATTAGAAATCCTACGAAGTGATCATTTCCACAACTCAAAAGAAGCTCGGGTTGAATAGGATTGCAGTGCAGTCCAACAACTTTGCTGCCTTTCTTATGGATTAAAATTGCCTCCCCACATTTGCTATTGGTGCGAGTATCCAACCTATCATAAGACAATATAAATCAAATTTTAATTAATAGGATGGTTCAAAGATTATCCAGCTAGCAACAAAATATAACACACACTACAGTTTTCACATCCCAACCATACACCAGTCATTATTTCATTCATGGCATGCTTACATTGTGCTTTTATCTCATTTGAACACTTCATTTCCATTTAAGATCTTTCCCTATCAAAGATTAGTCTATCAATTTACTTCCGCTAAAAACGATGTTAGTGCACACACAACATGCAGTTGAAAGTTTGGTCATTGAAGCAGAAAATTACTTACAGGTAGAGAGAACCAAAATTGTCAGCGACAAGTACAACACCTTTCTCTGAGTTAATATCCATGCCATAAAGCATCCTCCAACTGCTTGGCCCCTAAAACCAAACCACATATTAGTCATGCCTTTAATTTCCCTGCTCGTCACATAAAAGTTATGCCAGCTAATAGTATCATATCCTTTCTGTTTTTCTCTACTCTTTAATCACATTACCCAGTTTTCCCTTCTTGATAGATAACCTAAGATAAAAGCCTTAAATTCTAACAGTGTTACAGAAACTGAGTTTCTCAATGATGCAGTAGTTCAACAGTGATGAACATGAATTAAAATATATATAAAATTTCTGTTACACTATCAATACTTAGTATCACAGCATTCCATGACATTAAGAAAAGTATCCATCAAACTTAAAATGATACAGGTAAGTACAAAGATTATTAATCATTCCATAATATTCAAACAACTAAGAGAATACAACTTCTGAACAATAAGATAAAAGCCTAATTGAGTGTTCAATGTCTGTTAAAAAAAAATTATTAATTACATAGACAATTTTGTGACACTATCAATACTAAGTATCACAGCATTCCGTTATGTTAAGAATAATCTCCATTAAACAGACAATTCCTTGACACTATCAATACTTAGCATCACAGCATTCCATGACATTAAGAAAATTATCCATCAAACTAACAATGATACGGGTATGTACAAAGATTATTAATCATACCTAATATTCAAAAAACTAAGAGAAAACAACTTCTGAATGATAAGACAAAAGCGTAATTGAGTGTTCAAAGTCTGTTAAAAAAAAGAAAAAGATCCAGTAGCACAGACATAGAAATGCTACAAATCAAGTTGCCGAGAATCAAATTAATGTCATAAGCAGGGGCAACAGAATAAATAATTCAGAATTACTTACCACTCAAGAACTGGAAGGCTATTCCACAAATCATGCTTTATAAACCTCAAGAAGTAAAGGAAAAGAAATTATACCTGCCACCCATCAGGGTTAAGGTTCATCAGAGATAAAGCAATTCCAGTCTCCAAGTCAGTACAACTAACAGTTCCATCCGAGGATGCAACATACACTGTACCATCATTTACAGGGTTAAACCTATAAAAGATTAGGTACTTGTCAGAGTTCTGAACCCTAGAAGCACAACAGACATGAATAAAATCTAAAGTTTCATAAAAAAGATTATTCACCTCATGTTATTAACTATACAGGAGTGTATGTTCCCATAAACCATCTTTTCAGATACCTTAACAAAATCCCACACTCCAACTTGTCCTTTCTTTTACAATGAACCAGAAAAAGGAGGATCACGTGTCAAATTGCCATAGTCATACTCGATTAACAAAACTTGAAAAAGGAATAGCATATAACAGAGGTGAGACTAACCTTATCCCCCGATAAAAGGATGTTATTTTTTGTCGGATGAAATTCCAGACATGTCACACGTCTACTGTGGTATCTGATAACTGCACAACTCACTTCATTTGGGATCACGTATGCCGGCTTTATCTATTGAACATAGAACAAACAAATTTAACAAACCTCATTGCAAAGAAATCAAATGCTAAGAAAATGCTATTTTCAAACACTTGCAACAACCCAAATGCTTAGAATGTTAACCACATCGCTCCTCAACATAATTTGACATATTCAGTTAAAAGAAAGAAAGGTTACATGAGGCACGCGTGGTGTTAGCTGCCGTGCAAAGACATATTCCAAAGGGTTGCGGGCATTTCTAAAGGGTGCTGGGGTGACCCCATGTTCAGTAGCAACTCTATGTGGGCAAGTCATAGTGGTGTGGCCTTCAATTTTCAAAACAATAGCAAAGCACATCGTCAATATCATGACATAATCATCCCTTTGCTATACCACAATCAATTGAAAGTTTACCGGGCATTTTGCAGAGAAAGCAAGGCTTCATTGGACAATCTATGTATGTTGCCCCTTTGAACCCCGCTTCATGACCCGCCTTCTTGCAAACCTAAAACATAACTAAGCACGTAACTGTACTGAAAATTTTAAAAAAAAAAAACAAAAATAAAATAAAATCTATTTGTTCACAGCTTAAAGGGGCTCACTTTGCAAACTTTCTTGAGACTAATAGTGATAGGCGCTTTTCCTTTCTTCTTTGTATCATCCAAATCCTCTTCAATTTTCTCTTCATATTCATTCTCTTTTACTTCTTCTGATTCCTCTGACTCTGACAGTGGGCCCTCGTCTTCTTCCTCTTCTCCTTCGTCGTCTGATGAGCTCTGCTCACTGTCCGTATCTCTCTCAATTACCACTTTTGGAAACGCCATTCTTCTCGTTTGCGGGGCCATTGTGGGAATTCACTAACAAACAAACACGACGACAATGACACTGAATCGAACGAGACACAGATCGATAATTAAACATTATTTAGCCCATAAAATGGCAAGTGAAAACCGACCTGGCTCATCGCTTCACATATCCATTTACGAAAATAACCCTCCAGGGCACGATATTCACCCCAAGTTGCTCTGGCCTTTTTCGTCATTTCAAATTTCTTGAATGGCGGGAAATACGTGGCTCATTGTTAGCCTGTGGGGTAAGTCAAGTTATAGACGACATGCAACTATGCAAGTAGCGAGTAAAAAATCAGCGGGATCGAGAACGACGTCGTGTGCATAATTGCCTCGTGCCTTTGTCCGGTTGGCGTTGGCGGGCCATCGCATAGCTTATCCACTAAAATCTCTGGCCCTTGACGGTTGCGTTTCACTGTACGGCATCGAAACGATTCAAAGCCCTTGATGGCGGCAAAGATATAAACAAGTAACAACGACCAATCATCAACAAGAAGAAAGAAGAAAGATCAAATCCAAGTTCAAGCTAACGAACGAGTTAGTAAAAGACTGAAAAATATTAAACCAGCGCAATGCTATCCCTACACGTGAATACAACAATCCCGAACACGCTCGTTCCTCCCAAGCTCAAGCCCTCGCGCCCTCCAACATGTCTCTTCCCCTCATTTTCTGCTCGCAAACTGCAAGTAGTTAGAGCAAGCTCTGCAGAAGTGACGGTCAAAGAAGATGAAAGAGACTCAAATGAGGGAGTTTCTCTTGCAGAGGCTGCGTCGGAGGATTTGCCGGAGGGGCTGGAAGGTGAGGCTATGCCGAGACACGTGGCAGTGATAATGGACGGTAATGTGAGGTGGGCCCGGCAGCGAGGGTTGCCATCTTCGGCGGGACACGAGGCGGGCGTTCGGTCGTTGAGAGAACTAGTGGAGCTTTGCTGTAGATGGGGCGTCAAAGTTTTGACCGTTTTTGCTTTTTCTCATGATAACTGGGTTCGGCCGAAGGCCAAATTGACAGTTGACTATCTGTTTCTGTTTTTTGAAATTCGTTATTTTTGAAAACAAATATATGAATTGCTCAGTTTATCTTTTTCAAAAATATGAATTTGATAGAATAATATATTCTCAATTTGGTAATCAAAGTGCAGGTTGAGGTTGATTTCCTGATGAGTCTGTTTGAAAGATCAATAAAGACAGAGCTGGAAAGTTTCATGAGGTAGTTACAGTTTGTTCGAATTATGTTTATTATTATTATTATTATTATTATTTCAATCACTTTTATAGTCTTTTCATCTCAGTACAAAGTTTTAGGACATTCACATGTCAAAGATGTAATACATTCCTCCACTGATTTCGTTGGTTTTTTTTTTTTTTTTTATGTTGTTGCCATTTGTTGCACCAAATGAAAAATCTAAAATTTCTTCAAGGATTTATATTAATTATTATGAAAATCTTTTGTTTTTATTTGTATATTTTGAGTTTTTATTTTTAAAATTTGAAAAGAATACGTGGTTAATTTTAAATTTTTTTAAATTTAAAAAATAATACGTGTTTGATATTGATTTAAATGTATTGATAAAAGTGCGTTTTCAAATAATAGAATTTTAAAAACGTTAAAAAGCAAAGTAAGAAATGAAGGAATTATTAGGGGTCTTGTTGTAATTGTACCTGTAATTGATCAAATAATGTCTTAATATGGACCTCGTTTTCACTTTTTATCTCTTCAAATGTGCATCTCTCCATCACGGCTCGTGGGATTTGGTGTTCATACTTCTGGTTCATTTAACTCTTGTTAATTCTCCCTCACTTGCCAATTTTCTATGTATCAATTCTAGACAAAAACAGAACGTTTTAAGCACTTCAAGGAACCTTAGAAATAGATAAATAAGAAAACTTTGGCATTTTCAATGTCAATTAAGCTAAAGAGCAGAAATTAAAAAATAAAGGCTCTGTTTTTTTTTATTTTTTAAAAACTATTTTTCATTTTTTAAATGCAGAATTCTTGCAAAACATGTTTTTTTTTGTTTTTGTAATATATTTTCACAAAACATTATTTTTAATATTTTCAGAGTTCAAATTCATCCCTCCCTAACTCTTCTCTCTCTGTTTTTATCTTCTATTTTCTTCTTCTCTCTTTATTTTATATTAATAATTTATTTTGAAACACATATCTTGTTTTTGTTTTTAAAATTTCAGCTCAATGATTCATTTCTAAACACAGATTCTTAAAACCATTTTCAAATTTACATTTTACGAATTCATTTCTAAACGCATATCCTTTACTTAAAATACATTCTCTAAATCATAAAAATTTATTTTCTAAATCATTTCGGAAATAAAAACACATGAAACAAAAAATAACACACCAAAAACTTCAATCTATTTATCCATGAATTTCTTCTTTCCTTCAACAGCCAAGGCATACGAATATCAGTCATCGGAGATTCATCGAAACTCCCCAACACTCTCCAGAAACTGATACATGATGCAGAGGAGGCCACAAAAAAGAACTCGAAATTCCAACTCATTGTGGCAGTCAGCTACAGTGGGAAATATGATGTTGTACAAGCATGCAAAAGTATTGCTCAGAAAGCGAAGGATGGAATTGTTGAAACGGATGACATCAATGAAAGCCTAATTGAGCAAGAACTGAAAACAAGCTGTACTGAGTATCCAAACCCAGACCTTCTAATCAGAACAAGTGGGGAACTCAGAGTCAGTAACTTCTTGTTGTGGCAGATGGCATACACAGAATTTTTCTTTGTGCAAACACTCTGGCCAGATTTTGGAAAAGCTGAGTTTGTAGATGCCTTAACTTCATTTCAGAAACGGAAGAGACGCTATGGTGGACGAGATTCATAAGTAGATAGTCCATTCTCTTTACTATAGACTATGCTCTTAGTCAAAAGGCAGATATAGAATAAAACTATCCTGCTCTGTCCTCTTGCTTCCTTATTAGGTAAATGGGGCATATGTTGTTTGCGGTTTAATGTTTCTTAAACAATTGTGTTGTTTTAAATAGTCTTGTAGGGGCTTGGCTAACAGTGGTTCACTTGTTCATTTGCGCAGGTGCAGGAAGTGTATATATATTTAAAGCATATACAGTTATTCATATTGGCAAGATAAAATTCCAGCCACAAGTTCAATTAAAGTTGAAGCTTATCTTCATTTCTCATGATCTCTAATGTAAATTCAAGTCCTAATATTACAGAAGGGTTGCTTGCCAAAAAGAGCAGTTGCTCGTGTATTTTAAATTTTAACTACGAAACTGTGTTCTATTCAGATTTTAATGGATTCGTAGAATATTTAATGTCTCATGATTCAAAATAGATAAAAAGAGGCATAGATTCAATCTACCATACTATTCGCTAATCAACTTCAAGCTGTCACCCATTTTCCAACTTGATTCATATAGCAGAACAGGTTAGGCAGTTCTTTTTTTTTTGGCAGAGTTCTTATGCTCAAACATTGTCTGTTTGTTCAGAAATTATCACCGCAAGTGATTTACTGCATATTCTGATTACAAGGAAGGAAGAGAAAAAAAAAAATTACCCTTAGTTTTCTATATATAAAGACATAACTTGAAGGACCAGTCTTGTGATTCAATAGTTTCATTACCACATGATACTAACTTATTATGATGTTTAGTAATTCTCTGATAAGTTTTATTTTAGGTTGGTTTGTTTTTACAATTTAATTTAATACCTGATTAAATCATCAAAAAATTTAAAATTGTTTAAAGATTGACTACTTTAATTTTTTTTTTTCAAAAAAAAAAAAGTCTCTTGCATGAAACTCTCGGTTGCCTTCGACAATAAAAGTCTCGCGAAGCTCTAACCACCGACGGCTAAAGGCTAGATGGTAAAGCCAAGATAATACAGAAAAGAGTGGGTTAGTTGGGGAGTCAACTGTTTTACTCTTTTTAGCTTACGCTTAAAAAGTTGACTTTTCTCATTGATTCCTCGATGTGGGTAATGGGTTAGGCATATTTGAAATGATTGGAAAGAGAGAGAAAGAAAAGCAGCATTAACTTAATGAGAAATTGGGTTTTGATCTTATCCAGCCGAATACTTAGACTAACCAAATGGTTCTCTTATTCTCCGCCCTTGTCTTTGCTTCCTTTTTTAATTGTTGTGCAGCCGCCCCTGCATTCAGTGAACATATGACATTGGTCACCCATAAAAGTAATTGTCGTTTGAATAATTAATTTGTCATACATCTAATCGACGACTTACTCCATATTTAAATATTTATTCAAAGACTTTCAGCAATTTGCGTTCCAGCTTGCGTTCGTTATCCGACATTAATCTTTTTAGCACGAGTATGTTCGATTTTTTTATGTGATTGAATTGAATGAACTTATCTCAAATACAATAAAAATAAACTGTTTACATTGGGTTCAACTTAGAGATAATAGCTTTGTCCTGCATATCTTTATAAGGTAGGATGATTTATAATTTATAAAAAGAGTTATCATTTTTTAAATGGGAGATATTCTTAAAATAAATCAATGCGATCTCTAACTCAAAATAGATAATCTCTCGTAACGTCACAAGATCGTAAATCCATAAAATTTATATTGTTAACGTCGCACTATTAATAAATAAAATATTATGTATGTTAAAACTTGATTATATCTAAATTTATGGGTTAATTTTTTCAAATTTCCTACATGAAGTATTGTGTATGTCGAAACTTTTATAAAATTTTCATCGTGAGATGAAGGTTTCAATAAATGAAGCCTTGTGTACGTTGAAACTTGATTATATCTAAATTTATGAGTTAATTTTAACAAATTTCCTCATATTTTGTCTTAAAATATCTTTTTACAGTTTTATTAACATATTCTGATGGTATAGTTATAAAATAAATGATTTGACATCTTCATTAATTAATTCTATCCAATTATTTTTATTTTTAAATAGTAAATAAAATACAGAAACGTTAAATGAAATTAACCAATTAATTTATGCAATCTCAACCTTGACGAGTTAACGTAAACTATTATGAACCGTCAACTACTAAATGCCACCGTTTTGAGGAGGATGCATATACTCTAGTCTTATCCAAAACTAAAAGTTTGGATTTTTCCTAAATTAAACACATTCTATAATGAGATTTTATGTTATTAATTACAATAATTAAATTGTACTAAACATAAATGACAACGTGACAATCCGAAACCGAAAACCAATTCTGGATTATATGGTCATTTTACAAGGTACGCCTCGGGTTTATAAAACATGCGGCCGCGCCACCCGGTTTTGGGCCTTACACCGCCGCTTCACTGTGCCTCGATTATCCACCCATCACGTCTCGCCACGTCATAACGTGATTGGACATCACCTTCTCTCATCGTTTCTTCGAGAGTTGCAATTTATTAAAATACCGTACCTACCCTCAGGATTCAGGAAAAGGTCATATCTTCTATCAAAAAAAAAAGAAGCTATGAAATAACTACTATTCACATACAATTATAAAATTATTGAAATTATGAAAATAAAAATAAATTAATAATTCTACCAATATAGTTATCTCGCACAATTTATTTTTTATTTTGATATTTTTCAATAATATTTATTATATCCGAGTATATGAAGTAATTATACATATAATATTATTCTAAATCAATAATTTAAAATCTCTAATAATCAAGAAAGATGAAAATGCAACTAACTTGTTAATTCCCCACGGCATAATTGCTTATTTGGTTTTAAAATAAAGCAAACAAAAAAATAGTGCAAAAAGAAACTATACAAGCGAGTCACACTCGCGTCAATCTATCTCAGACTTATATATAATTGGTTGTAACAAATCATTGTATTATAAAAATATTAATTATATGCATCATGTTACAAGATGATTGGGTGGGTCGGCAAAGGGCAAATTGGTAACTCCACATCCAGTTCCCGTCCAGCTATCAGAAGTTCAAGTCGTAACTGACAGTATGTTAAGGGGGAGGGAAGGTGTCTAATGTATCCATCTTTAGTTCGACTCCGGTTGTCGTTTAAAACGAGAAAAAGCTTCGTTTAGAATTTGGAATTACAAAGCACACGAAGAAAAAAGCTTCCTTCACAAGCTTTTCATAATACAGTCAAATAAGTGGTTTTCAAAGGACATTTTTTTTTCCTTTGTAATTTTATTTTATTTTTCTCTCTATCGGTTTGCTGTTTGGTTGATGGGAATTATATTCCGGGAAAATACGTGGCCATGGGAAAATCATCTTTCAAGGATTCTCTCAAAGCGCTCGAAGCTGATATTCAGCACGCTAATACTCTGTAACTCTCTCTCTCTCTCTCTCTCTCTCTCTCTCTCTCTCTCAATGCTATCCTTTTTTATTATTATTAAAAAAAAAGATAAAATTTTCAAGTAGCAATTTGGAAATATTTAACTTTTGATTAAGAATTGTTTAAATTTAGAATTCCGAATTTGGATTTTTACGTGATAATCTCTACTGATTGGAAAAGAAGGGTCTGGAATTGTCATCAATTCGTTTGCAGCTGTTGCGAAGAGTCAAACATGTGATCTTTTAGAATTGAATTTGATTGATTGAATCTGCATTGCTGGTGATGCTGAGAGTGAAAATGTTGATTCAACTCTTTGCAGCGAACAGAAGTCATTAAAGGATAAGATTTTTTTATATGCTTATGTTATTTGATATTAAAATATCTCCGGAGAAGATCAATAGAATGTCTCAGAATTCGAGAACCTTCTACACATTCTTAGCTGAAATTTAGCCTTAAAGTTAAGATTTTTGTTTTTGTTTTTTTTGTTTTTCTTGGGGGAGATGAGGTTGTGGATTACTCCTCTGTATGGTTGATTCGTACCGCTATTCTGATTTTTATATTTCCTACCAAGACTCACTTTAACGGAAATTTTGTTTAAAATTTTAACCGTACTGGGTTCTTTGCCTGCTCTTATTATTGCAGGGCTTTAGATCATCCGAGGGAGACAGATGGAGCTCGTCTTCAGATGAGACTATCATACAGTCCAGCAGCTCAGTTTTTTCTGTTTCTTGTTCAATGGACTGATTGTCACCTTGCTGGTGCCCTTGGTTTGCTGAGAATTCTAATTTATATGGTATTTTCCTCAGAAATACATGCCCAGATTACAGATTTCATTTGTGTGTGTATATGATTATATTTTACTTTTCGATAATATATCACATTGAATTACCTGCAACGATGTAGTAATCTTTTGGTGGCTTGATATAGACTTATGCTGACGGCAAGACCACCATGTCCATTCAAGAAAGGAAAGCAAGTATTAAAGAATTTTATGGTGAGTATGACTCATTGATACTGAAATTAGTTAAATTTGTGAATGTTTGCTTTCTTTTGATCCTTCTTTCTACTCTGGAAGTGTTTATGCAATTGGGTGATTATTACTTTAAAGAGAAGAGATGATACTGCTAACCAAAGTAAAAACTAGAGGATAATGCTAATAAATGTGGATTTTAACAGGGGTGATATTTCCTTCTTTGTTGCAACTGCAAAGGGGCATCACAGATTTGGAAGACAGGAAACAGAAGGATTTATGTAATCTCAGGTACAGAAGGAAGGATGAACTAGAAAGGGGGAAGAGCTCTGAAATTGACTTAGAAAGAGAAGAGGAGTGTGGGATTTGCATGGAGATGAACAGCAAGGTTGTATTGCCTAACTGCAGCCATTCTTTATGTTTGAAATGTTATCGGGACTGGTAAGCTTTCTTTTTGTTTCTTAGTGCACCCTTTTTTGTAATATTTCACAATAACGGATGTCCATATCATTTCATGTAGAGATAATCAAAATAAAACACATTCCTATAGTGTTTCATGGATTGTAGGAGTTTGTAGGATTTCTTCCTCTCCATCCTCATTGAGGTGCATTTTTCTCACACACACACACACAAACACAAAAAAAAAAAAAAAAAAGACCCTCAAACAAGAGCCATCTGATTCTTTTGCTTGATTATAAATCGTATCCTTAATGTATAGTATGTAAAAAGGAATACCATTTTTACTTACCGTCATTAGTTTTTAGAAATCTGAAAATTTTGTTTATTTCAATTTCCGGTACACTTCCATTTATGGAGTTAGCATTTTCATTTCCTGGTGCAAATGTCTGTTCATATATGAAGGAAGCAGGGTGTCCTAAATTCTTGATATGGGATTCACAAATGGTCGTTAGAGGACTATGAGTTTGAATATTGCTTCATTTAAATTCTGTGTCGGTTCTCTCTCTCTCGCGCTTTAAATCCTCGATCTTACTAAGGGTTTTACCACTAAATTCAACTCTTGGGATTCTCTTCTCTCTGTTTGTACACTTTTCTTTGTTTACTTTTCTTAACACTTAATGCTTCATGATGTGTTGTTATTTGGTGTTAATTTCAGGCGAGGGCGGTCCCAATCATGTCCCTTTTGTCGGGATAGTCTTAGAAGGGTCAATTCAGGTGATCTCTGGATCTACACCGATAAGTATGAAATTATTGATTTATCTGCAATTTTGAGAGAGAATAGTAAGCGGCTGTTCATGTACATTGATAAGTTGCCGCCTATCATTCCAGATCCTGTATTTGTTCCCTATGATTCTCATGTCAGGTGAGGGCTTATGTACAGGCATTCCAAACTCTTATGTATATAACATAATAAAACATAACTATATATGTATATGTTCCGTTTTAAACTGTAAATGCGTTGGACAGAAGCACCTTTGTTGGCCTCAATACAGTTTCTCACTGTGCTTCGGCAACAGCCGTATTGATTCTTGAATTTCACTAACCAAAGTCTGTTTTACTTATATTCGTCGATTGTATATAAATATATGTTGTCAATTTTTGTTAAAGCATGTTATTCTTTTGTATAGTAAAAATATCATCATCCTGTCACTTCCTGCATATTCTTAAATAAAAGAACAAAAGTTACTTGTAGAAGCTTTAGAAAACTGACTTAAGAGCAATAAAGAATTTCTGACGCCCGTGTTGCAAATCCACCAATAATAGGTGGGCAACTTGAGATATTTATATTATACAGTTAATTGTAGATTTGTAGCGGACATTAAAAAATAAATGTACACCAATCAAACAGGGAGCCACCGCCCCCTCAAGTGGTTGAATAGAATAAAATAGAGACAATCAAGTGGCATCGATGAAGAAGTGGCAAATTTAGCTACGGTTGCTTTCTTGCAATCGCATGTAATCTGCATAAACGCGAGGATGGCTTTCTTCTGGATGAGAAACGTAAGCATAGCCTCCATGGCTAGATATATCAAGGCCTGCAGCTTCCTCTTCAATAGGGATTCTCAGAACCTTTAGCTTATGAAGAGCATAGAAAAGAGTTCCCATTGTCGCGCTAACCCAGGCAACTATCACTAAAACTTCAATTACTTGTGCTCCAATCAGACCCCAGCCGCCACCCATAAACAGACCATAGGGTCTCACCACTCCACTCTCACCTGAATTGTAGGCCTGAATCACGAATTCTTCTTTGGCAAACAACCCTGTAAATATCAAACCCCAAGCACCACACCCACCATGCAATTGGGTTGCCTCAAGTGGGTCATCAAAACCTAGTTTTAAAGCTAAAATGTTTAGCCCAATAAGGACCCAAGCTGAGAAAAACCCGCATACAATAGCAGCCCATGGCTCAACCACTGAACAACCTGAGGTGATGGCAACAAATCCACCAAGCACTCCATTGCAAACATCTAAGGCATCCCAATGGCCTATTAGTAACCTGCGGCCAAATAACGTTACTATTCCGGCAGCCGAACCGGCTAACGTAGTTGTGACTGCGGTTCTACCCACCGCAGTCCAGTTACCTTGGTCTGTAGTCGAAGGGTAGGCCACAAGAATTTTGTCAAAGGAGCCAGGATTGAAACCAAACCAACCGAACCATAACAAGAATGTACCCAGAACCACTAATGTTGCATTATGCCCGCGAATTGGAACAGGCTTTCCAAATGCATCAAATCGGCCAACACGTGGGCCTTCTATTAAGGAGCCCCAAAGCCCAGCAATCCCACCCACCAAGTGTACCACACCGCTGCCAGCAAAGTCAATAGCACCAGAACCAAAAAGCAAGTCGCTTGAACTCGGACTGAGCCAACCACTGGATGACCAAACCCAGTGAGCCACAACTGGGTAAACAAATCCGGACAGGAAAAATGAGAAAACAAGATAAGCACTGAATTGGGTTCTCTCAGCGATAGAGCCACTAGTGATCCCTGCAACAGCTATGGCAAAAGCCCATTGATAAAGGAAAAAACTATAATCATATGTGCCGTTGGGAATATCTTTGAGTGCAAAGAAGCTTGTGCCAATGAAAGGGTTGGAACCGGAACCATCACCGAACGCAAAAGCAAAGCCAAAGAGGTAGTAAGAAATGCTACCAACAACTGCATCTACAACGTTGGTAAGCATGATGTTGAGGGCATTTTTGGCCCGGACTGAGCCAGCACATAGCATGGCAAAACCAAGTTGCATGACGAAGACTAGATATGCGGAAAAGAGAAGATAAACAGTGTTGATAGAGTTTGTGACACTTTGTTCCCATGAGACTTCCATCGTTGTTTGAGAGCTGCAGAGAGATAGAGATAGAGGGAAAGAGATGGTTGGTGCTGAAGGAAGAGGGAAGGTATATAGAAGATTGAGAGTTAGTGCAAATTGTATGCGTTGAATGGTAGTTATCTATTCCACTAACAGCTTTTCTAGATTGTTTTGTTTGATATTTTGGGTGGGGCAATACATGTGTTGTTGACTTGTTGTGCATTCTACTTCGGTAAACTTGGAACTCAGAGGATAGACTATAGATGTTGATTGTCTTGTCTCGATCCCTCTGGCATGCGAATTAATAAGGCTAAGACCTCCCCTCTCATGAAAAAAAAAATGGCATTTCCCGTATCCGTTGGATTACTTATCAGGATTTGTCAGGCGAGGAGAAAAGAAAAGAAAAAAATATATTCCAAAGAGCAGCACATGGCCTTCGATCATTTATTGAAGCACAGTTTACTTCCATATTTGTTGGATGAAATTGTGTTCTGCGTCATTTTAACTTGAATCGTCAAATGTGCTGCTAGAAGACTGGGATTAGCTAGTTAAACTAAGATATAGATATTAATTTTCAAGTTCTAGGATATAGAACAAATCTAAGGCTTCCTCTGTACTGTGAATTTTGAGGAGATTTGTGCCTGATTAGCTCTTTTCGCAAAGATATTACATATACAATCCACACTCATACAATTATGCAATTAAAGTTGTAAAATAATATTAATGGATGGATTGTTACTATATTATTTTATCAACATTTTGCTGAATAGAAGCACCAAGTGGTCAGGATATTTATTTGTTTAACATTTTGCTGAATAGAATCACCAAGTGGTTGGAATATTCATGTAGTGAATCAAGTTTGACTGTTATTTGGCACAAGCAAGTTGAAGGCGTATTATTAGCTGTCTACCGATATGAAATAACATATAATAATAACTAAGATGGATCCCGCGAGCATACTTTAATTTTAAAATTAAAGTTTAAACTCACATCTCACGTGAATGAATACTTAATATATACAACATTATATGAATTCTTTAAAGTAATCTTAGTTGGTGGTCCTGCATGTTTCCTCCTTCCCTTCCATCTTTGACTGTTGACAATATGAGAGAAAAATTGCTTTGACACCACAGCAAGACGATTGGTAGTCTAGTGGTGGTACATCCTACAATATCATAAAATCTTAGTCCAGGATCTTGTTTTCTGCTTCTTTGACAATCGTAACTTTAATTTTTATACTTGAGCAGCACGAGTTTCATCCCTCCAAAACCAACGACAAATGGGCAAGGCAAGAGAGGGGATGCAACTTATATTCCCACCGTATACGACTAGAAATAAATGATGCCATGAAATTCAGCAACAGAACTACTTAATAGTTTCACTGACTTAAAGTATAGGTTTTCTGAGCATATCTAATCAATGTTATTCATATACTATAAATATATATACACAGAGTAAGTATGAGATTTAGAGTTTGTATATACAAATGGGTAGTCATAGACAGAATCAATGTGTTTATATGGAGCTTCTGTAGTCTCCTCCGGGGGTAGTTCGACTAGTAAGGGAAGGTCTCATTGTTACAATTGCGGATTCATTGGCTCCAGCTCTTAAAGCAGCCTTTCCAGCTTCAAGGAACCTCCTGACAGCATCCTCTGCATATTTGTTGGCTTCGCCCACTGTCATGCTTAGGCCAATATACGGGTAAGTATTCAGGACATAATCACCATTTAGCTGTGATGCAAGCTGGATCAGCTCAACTTGAAATTCCGAGAGTTTTGTATCCTCTTTTGGTCCCCAAGGCCTCAGCGATATCTTCGCGTCTGGTAAGGTAACTGTGTCCAAGTTTCAGGATTAGTTTTTGAATCATGAAAACAGGGAGATAAAACAAACAGCAACTTAATGATATGCTTTAAAAGGGGAAGCCCTTGATTGACATGATATGGAGCCAAGTTAGAGTCAACAAGATGCAACAACTAACAAATCCAGATGAAACACAGGAAGGATCAAGGAAGGATCATAAATTTACATCTAACAAATCGGTATCACTTAGAACCTAAGTATTACATGGAGCCCACTTAACTTTAAAATTGTGGGTGCAGCTACCATGGACTCCATGATTTGAAAAGTTATCCCTGAACAAAATTCACTGCATGAAGCATAACCTGCTCTTTAACTTGGCTTTTGAATTTCCACACCTAAGCAATGAATTGCCATTAAAGGCTTGAGATTTCGGACTTGTAAAAGACTAAATGGTTTCATCAAAGAAGACACACACAAACTAAATGGGAGGCACACGCTTCAAGGAAGGGAAAATAAAGGCACATGTATTGTATTCAAGTGAAGGCATAGCCTCTTAAATAAAAGCAGCAAAAGAAGGTCTCCGATATATTGGAGACAAAACAAGCATGCCCTGTATGCATTAAAAATTCTGGTTAGGGGAAAATAAGGAATAGTCCAATCGAGGTTCAAGGCAAAGCAACCAGAAATTATGTATGAGACGCAATCTCCAAATCTAGACCACATGCCATCTATTCCTATAAATCTTTATGAAGCCTTAAGTTCATTAAGGTAATCAAGGGTTTGGTTCCAACCTGGACAATCATTGCGTGGAGTATCACGGAGGTGAAAATACTTCTCAAAAGTGCCAGCCCAAGCATCCCTCTTTGTCAAAAAGTTAGAATTCAGATTGAAAAGCTTCTTTACAGTTGCAGGAATCGAAGAATGTTCATATTGTGAGTATGGTGTTGGTCCTTCTGGCTCATGGATCACTGCACCGACAATTAAGAGTTAATAACAGGTCAAAGGAAACAATACAATATGAATTTAAAAGTTCCAGATAAGAGTCAAATAGTGTATTAAAGATGCACCCAAACACAGAAGGTTTCAAAACGGGTAAAGTGAAAATAACTGATGTTTTCATTCTTCTTGTCAGGATTTTAAGAATTAAGTTGTTTAAAACACGATTTGGATCAGTCAGGAGGGATATCTTATCAGCTACTCATGATGCAATGTGTTTGAAAAAAGTTGAAGTACAATATAGAGTTTTAAGACTAGGACAACAGCTTCACAAAATACATTATTTTGGCATGCACAAATCCAGGCCCAGAACAGATTATTGCAAAAGATAAAGAGAGGATACTACAGAAACATTCACAGTTGTTCCTCAGAGGCGACAGCTATCTACATTCACACAGCTGTTGCAAGATGTAACAGAAATTTCTCTCCTTCACAAGAACAATCTCAAATATCACCATCTATGGGAACAGTATTACGAAGCCATTTCACCTTAAAACTTCCTAACTCCAACACCGCTGGCTGCCTTTAACCTTCCTATCAAATAATTTCTCAAAGAAAACGAAATAAAGGAAGAAAAACTCCTTCCTATCAAACAATTTCTGAAAAATAAAAATAAAAATAAAAATTCGCAAAAATAGGAAATAACAAACACAAGTATTCCAAGCTAAAAACTTTCCAAAACAACAACATTGGCTATCACAACCAACACAAAACTCAAACTCAGACCAAGTTTGAAAAACTAAGCACAAGCAAACATAGAAACACTTCTTCATTAAAATTAAAACTGAAAAAAAGTTCCAGCGTTAAAAATTAATGAATAGATAAATTCAAAATCGATTAATTCAGCTAAACTCGAACAAAGCCGAAACTAAAACTCACCAGTGCCCTTATCAATCCATGGCGAGACTAAAAAAGTGGGGACGCGAACACCTAGGCGATCAAATCGAAAGTAAAACGGGTCAGGTCCGATAATCCCATCCGGGTTGGGGACGTTCGAAACCGGAGTCGGCACGTGATCATAAAACCCACCGTGCTCATCGTACGTGATCAACAGAGCCATTTCGTTCCACTGCGGGCTACTCCTCAGTATCTCGTACACCTCCTTCACGAACCTCTGACCTTCAGCCACGTCATGCGACGGGTGATCGTCGTTCGCAGGAAATAAGTCGACATCAAAATATCGTTGCTCCACCACCACGTAGTTCGGCAGCTTCCCGAGCTTCGCGTGCAGCTTGAACTTCATCGAGTAGCTGTGGAATTTCGTCACGTGCTTCAATTTCCGCAGCGATTTGAAGAACAACGTGGCGGGGATGTTCTGGTAATAAATGCCGAATGTGAGGTCATTTTCGTCAAGTGAGTCGAAAATGGTCTTTTGCGGGAATCCGTGGATTAGGTCCTTCCGCACGTTGCTGCTGGCGCCATGGGACGTGGCGGAGTGGACGTAGAACCGGTTCGGCTGAGTCGACGCCGGCACCGACGCGAACCAGCGGTCGAGCACGGCAAACTCGTTCGCTAACTCAGTGTAAACCGGTATGACAGTCGGTTTGAACCCACTCATGACGGTCTTCGCCATGCCAGGACCCATGCTTTCCGCTTGCTGCGCGAATCCGTTCATCGGAGCCTTGTCGGGGGAGGTGATATTGGACCCGAATATCTGTTCTCGAATGGCCTGGAACGAGTGGCCCGGGTCAGAGTCGACAAAGAGAGCATCGTCAGAAACGAAGACTTCTGGAGATTTGGGATCGGAGACGTTGACCCTGTTTGACTCTTTCCCGGTAAGCCCATCGATATCGGGACGGTTTGATTTGAGCCAGCCCAGGACGTGATCAAAGGAGCGGTTTTCCATGACGAGGACGACGATGGTCTTGATGGGACCGTCGAGCTTACGGCGTTTGTGAAAGTCGTTAAGATCGAGGGACTGAGAGGAACTTATGAGAAAGAAGAAGAAAAGAAAGGTGAGGGGCATTTTCCTGCGAAATTTCTCCATCTCCGACTCCGACTCCGACGAGACAACCGGAACGGGAGCGGGGAGGTTGCAGTGATTATTAACTATTGAAGTGAAAACAATAGTTAATGAAATAGTGATTGAATTGCGTGAAAATTGAGTAAAGTAGGTAACATAGGAAATTGAAAATGTTATTCAGAATTGGCGACTGCTTTGCCTTGAGAGAATAAGAAGCATTTTTTTGGGAGATTCTTTTATTCCATTAATTTATCTACATTGTCGTTGTTTCGTGACTTGTGAACGGAAATAAGATAAGAGTTTCATTTCACTTACCCAATATGACACGTGGCCTCATTCCAAGGGATTAAAAGGGTCCGGCAGCTGCCGTTCATTGACTGTTGTGTAGTTTCCTTGCAGGCCGCCTTTCTGCTTCAAGCCTGGGATTTTTGTACGGTAGTAAATGATTTATTACCTGCACTACTGTAATCATTCTAATTAATATTATCCGATGAAAATGAGAGGAAAATTTAGGGTGCGTTCATCGTTGTTTTCGCGGTGATTTATTTTTTTATTTTTAATTAGATTTAATTTTAAAATATTTTAATTTTAAAAAAATTATATCTAAATTTTATTTGTTATATTATATATTTTTTAATATATTTTATATTTAATATCATTTATATATATTTTAAAATTTATAATAATTTAAAATTAATTATATATTTTTAAATTTAATTAAAAATAAGAACATCAAATCATAAAACGAATAAGTCTAAAATTTTAAACGCTAATTAATCATTGTTAGAGACCAAGAAGCAGCATCAACTCGTAATCAAAACTGTTATCACTAGACATCAGGTTTATCACATTACACGTATCAACTTTATATTGCTAATAATGTCACATGAAACACACCCAATTTAGATCTTACTTAATTGTAACTTTTACTGTAGTCTTACTAAAAAATTAGAGTTATCTCCGACGTCAAATTATAATATTGAGTATATTTATTAATATTTTTAAAAAGTGATTTTTTAAAAAAATATATTTTTTAATTTATTTAAATTAATATCAATCATATATTATTTTTTAAATTTAAAAAAATTTAAAACCAATTGCACGTATCTTTCAAATTTTTTAAAACAAAACCTCGTAAACTATAAACAAAGACACTAAATCTCAAGTTGGATGATTATCAAAAAGACAACCACTTTATTTTGAAATCAAATCTCCTAAAAGGGTGTGGATGCCACCATTTCATTTACATTCCTTCGTGATGTTACATACTTCAATAGTTGTCATAATTGAGAATATTTTATTTGATATATCTTCTATTAATTGGATTACCAACCATAGAATTAATTATAAATCATAGCAAATCTTGTGTCATATCAAAAAATTTTTATCAACAATTTTAGTTATGGAAGTTCATCTAATTACCAGTAATCTTAACTCAATAAAAATTGCTAACTGTAATAAAGCAGAGTCTAGTCAAACAGCTAGCCGCTGAAAAACACTCTTAAGTAGTCAACAAAATAGATATTTTAGGTACTAGAATAAGTGCTCTTCACTGCAGGACTGCTCTAGTAACAATAGTGACTAAGCTCAGAGCATGGACCAGATTAAGAAAAGATAATGCCGCGTAAATTCACTTTCTAATATCTATTAAGCAAGACGATCATGGTTATCCTCATGAGATAGATATCTTTAGTCAAGATGTTCATCTGCCTCAAAAAAGATTTAGAGATAACTTGAGCTTGTTCTGTCTCCATTTAGGAAGATTGTAGAAGGCTCGTTTTGTCATTCCAAATTTCTCTTCGAACTCTTCCTCTGATAAATATGCCTAAATGCAAACACAAAGTGCACGATCTTATTAGTTACAAAATCGAGCTGAAGACTAATATTAGCGTAAGAGGGAAGAGCTTCATGATTTAATCATGCAATAACCAAATAAAAGTCAGAGTGTTCTAAGTCGTTTCTTTAGATCAGGGAGAATATACAAAAGGCTAATATGGGAAGTGATAACAGCACTGCATTTCATTTCATAATGAGTAGAACAAATTTCTCCCAGAGTTTCACTTTTTTGTATCATCAAAATGCGGTTTAAAAAGAATTGAAAATAATTCAAATGGTAAATTTAGTAGACCTGAATTAGCACAAGATGTTGAAGATATTTATAGAAAGTCATTACTTGGGAGATTATTTATTTATTTTTTTTAATTTTTTTTACCACACGCTTAATAAAGCAAGCTCTTCAAGATAAAAAGCAATAGAAAGTACCTCTCGTTTGGTCACATCTATGTCTGTCACGGGGTCCTTTGAATTCACCATCAATCTTTCATATGAAAATATTATTGAGTTCAACCCATTGTTACTTCCATTAACTTGAGATTCAGCATTCTCCGAAGGAGAGCTAGGCTCTGCTGATGGAGAACCTGCAGAAACAATGATTCATTTCCAATGAAAAACTTATGGATTAACAAATAGAAGGATGATTCATTACAGAGCCACGGCCACCTTGGGAAGGAGATGATGCTGGGAAGAGCTTCCTGGCTACTGGAGTTTCACTGGATCCTCTATATCTGTTTGGAGAGTTAAGTTTTGAGCCTGATATGCGGGATGCAGGACTCCCACTTTTTTGCAAACCATTTGAACTGACAGATTTGCTTCTCAAACTATCGGGGGTAGTCTCACTCGAGTAAGCTTTCCATGAGCCCCGTACAGGTGCCTAAACAATCAGTTTCATAAAGCTTATGTACAATATATCTTTGGCTACAACTGATTCAAATGCAATAATTTAGACTTCGTTTCTTGCAATTGAACTGCTATGATTATGAAAGGGATGGGATTTCTCTTGTCTTTAGCAAAATTAGAAATAGAAAAGAAATATAGAATTGTAGTTAGAACATTTTTGCCATGACTAAAACCTTGTAAACTTACAAAACTAAAATATAAGCAAACTGAGTAATTGTATCTTTTCAATTTAGCAACTTCATTGAACTTTCGCAAGGAAAGGTATGATCCATTTATGGTGAAGGCAAACCTGACTGTAACAGGTTGATCATAACTTTGCCCTGACTCAATCAACAAAGCTTAAGATCTGTTTAAAGTGGTAGTACCTCACACCAGAACATCATGACTTCATCCAACACATTAATCAAATGGTATCAACACGTGCAAGTGCTCATAGATGCATTGCATGTCAGTCAACAGATATTATGCATAGATACCACATCCCGTTACCAAGTAATTTAGAAAGAATGACACACCTATTAACTACAACATGGAAAAGTGACAGAGGCCAGTGTTCCTGGGGCTAAAACGGCAGAAAATGATGATTAATAGAAACTCACATTAAAAAAAGGAAGACAAGCCAAGTAGATCAGCACAAGATAATTCAAACACAAATATAGTTAAAGAAATAATTCACTTACTTCTATACTTGGAGTTCCCTTCAAAATAGCAAGCTTCCGCTCAAATGAGTTCCCAAGCATCTGAAATCAGCAACTCAGGTAAAATAATAAACTAGACTTGATGGCATTACCAAATGACACAAGGTAATTTCCAAAAAATGATACTATTACATATTCATGCCATATGAGCCGAGACTGTCCATGTACGGTTGTAGCATTGAAGTTATCAAATCTTAATTTATGCATTTTTTTTTTTAAATCTTTCCAATTTCTTCGGTGAAATTCTAAGGTCAGTAATAGGAATCCCTTCAAACAATCTATGTCAGATAGGAAAGAAAATAATAAATAAATGTTACATTCTAGAGAATTTGGGATATGTGTTTCTCTCTCACCCTCTCTTCGAAAATATCTTTTGTTTGACTATCTTCCAGCAAAGATGTTTCACATATTTGCAACAGCGGGCACGTATAACCATCTTCTATGTTATGCCATGACCAAGAAGAGTAGAGAAGTATTATTGAGCATGAAATGACCCACTTACTTTTGCCTTTGAGGGATCCCATGTGAAGAAGCGAGTGAAATGTGGTGGCTCATGCCCCTCTGTGACAACATATATAGGAGTCTCTAGAGATAGTCCTTCCACCAGTATGTCTTTCTCTATAAATTTCTGCCCATTACAAAAGTATAAGCAAAAGAAAGATAGGCAAATGTGACATCAAATATGCACATTGACAAGCCATTAATGAATTTTGCATCTCAAGATTGATGTTTTCAATTATGTATTGCTTCCTATATATTTGTATACAAAAGCATCACCAAACAGAGGTGTTTAGGCACAATAATAGGCCATTCATGAATTTTGCATCTCAAGATATTGGCTTTTTCAATTATGTATTAGTTCCTGTATATTTGGATACAAAAGCATCACCAAATCAATTAGCTATGAAACTATATAAAGCATAAATGTCTGATCAATTTCTTATAGACCTTCAAAACTTGCGGACGATACAGATCAACCAAGTACCGCAGCAAGCATACCCATGATATAATTCCACTAAAGGGATGGGATATACATACAAACACATTGAAGCAAAGTCAAAGCTCCAATAAGCCATCAAATAAATCAATCAAAAGAATTTCACCTTGAAGATGATGAACTTAATTGAGTTGAAAGATATAATTACCACGCCAATACCAAGAGCCTGTTGTTTTGATATAACATTGGAATGGCATCCAATCCAAACATATATTTCTTTCTGGCAATCTAGCACTACGACATCTTCAGTTGTTAAATCATCCTGTGTGAAGTTGTAAATCTCTTTCACCTGAAAGTTTGGCCATGCCAAAGATCAGTCCACTTTATTTTTTAAACAAAGAGGCCTTCAGAATCTGGATTGTTTAATCAAAAAAAGTTGCAAAACTTCAAGTCTAGAAGCATATCATACAAGAAACTGAATGAATTGATAAATAGAGAAAAAAAAGTTCTGATTGAATATTTTTCTTCTTTCTTTGGATTTGATAATCAAAATGAGTAGTAAATTCAGTGGAGTGAAAGCTTATAAAGAATGTGGATGGAAACAAGTAGGCATTTCCTTAGTTTTCACTTTCATTGTCAATGTAAATTAAACCACTACATAACTTTAATTTCCTCGTCTATCTACCAAAATTTTATATCACGAGTCTGTGGTGTCCTCTTCGATAGGGATGAATTGACAATTTGATTGATTAAGGCCAGATTCATAATAATATAATTTCCAAATCAATTTATGCAGAAAGTGTAATAAACACTAGAGGTGAAACAACTTTCAAACTGCACATGCGTATAAAACTTGTACATGAAATGTACCTTGAGATCACCTGAAAAGGGAGAACGATCCAAGATGCAAAAGAACCATAATCCAGAATTAGACATGATTTGCAACCACATTTATAGCTGGGATATTTCTGATCAAGGCAGAACCACATCACCTTAGAGACAAGCAATCAAGAAGGAAAGGATGTTTTGCTTACCTTCAGTAAAGGTACATGTAAACAAATGTGGATCTTCTATACATCCTCTTATCTCCTTTTCTCTTGGGTACTCTCCCTTTCCACCAAGTGCATTCCAGAAACTATCCGGTTCACTTCCTTCCCTCACTGATATGGGTTGCCATGTTGGCTGCAAAAAGCACCAAGAGAAACAAATATTGATTAGCATTTTCATTTAGTCCCCTTTAGAAGTTTTAGTATGGATCCATTGATTAAGCGGTTGGATACACTGAATAAAGTTTTACTTTATTAGGATTGTACTATCATGTTCAAATTCAGAGAGTACTGTTGCATACATTAATCAATTCAACAATTCTGTCACGTAGATCAAGGTCTCGAGTAGATGACAGATTCCCAATCCAAGTGAAGACAGATGCTCCAGTTTGCAGGATATAACAATAAGATGAATTCAGCGAGCTTGAAGTCTGCAACATAACATTGTTTTCAAAAGTAATCAGCTGAATACTATAGAGTTATATGTCATCTTGGTACTGAATGAACAGGAAAAAAAAGAAGGCATCTCCTTGGAGACAGTAAGTCATCAAGTTTTAACAAAAAAGAATGGCACAAGTCCCATTCACCCAACTTTTTATAAAAGAGCACTTAGCATCACTAAGTGCTTATTACTCAACTAACTCAAAATCCTCTAAAAAAATGATGACAAGACCATTGTCAAGAGCTCATGAAACTTATACTTCAGCTATAGTACTTTATTGATCTGATTTCTTGCTCCTACGGTAGCATGGGCAACAAAATCATGTTAACAAACAGGGAAAAATGAACAGAAGCAGATCACGTTTCAATTATGCATCAGCTATGTGGACCAAAAGCAGACATAGGATAAGCAATTTATACGAGATTTGACATATCATAGACTCTACTGATACACTCTACACGACAATGTACAGGAAGCCAACTTCGTATATGTTTTGGCCAAATCCAAAGCTGATACTTTGGAAGATTTTAATCATAGGACTCAATTGTCCTGACAGCAAAACAAACTTCTCTTACCGTCCTCAGATATTGTTAAATTTGAAACTTTTGTCAGGACCGGCATTGGTTTGACAACAAATAAACATGAGACAAAAAATTAATTAATCTCTTAACTATGCTAAAAGTGTCATAGCCCAAAAGAATGACACAAGGCACACCACACGTGCATTGCATATGAGAGAGAGAAAGAGCTATCATTTCAGAATGTGCCCTGACTTAAACGTACTAGATCCACTTGGATGGCTTGCATGCTGTTTGGGCTCATGCCTTGTACTCGAAAAAGAGCTATCTGTTTTTCATTGTAGGTTTCATCTACAATACCTTGTGCTGCAATAGACTGCTTGTACCGTGTACTTAAACCTCCCTACAAGAAAAGGCAAAAGATTAAAGCATGAATTATGTTTCTTAGTATTTTTACTTGCAAAAAAGGAAAAAGAAAAAAAAAATCCCATGATTGACTGAATTTTTTTAAAAAAATACAAAAAGAACATGTAGTGTACAAACCTTAAAAACAAATAATGTTTGGAAGATGAAGAAAAATTGAACTGGCTCCATATCCTGAATTACTTGAGCCTGAAATCAAAGGTACATGAGTTACATTTGTCATACGAATTGCAGTATATTAAATTCATCCATCTGAGCAACGCAGCAAGTGCAAGTCTATAATATAAGTGCCATCATCGACTTGATTATTTTGAAGGGTCTCAATAAACTATGTAAACGATAATATACCATGGCTGGTTCTCCTCTACTTGAATCAATAATGGCACTCATATGTGAGATGGCGTCAACTCTATCTTCCTGCAAAATGATAAGATAACAAACAGAGGATGAGAAACGAACTAAAAGTTCATAAGGATATATAAAGAACTAAACTATAGAATTAAATACATCTTAAAAATGACCATCGAGGTCCACTGAATGACACAAGAAATTAAGTGCACTTTATTTGCACATACATAGATAAAGAACCAAGCATAACAGCCATTAATTCCAGCAGAGAATATGGCAAGCTGTATTTCAGTTTGGTTCAATGCAATCATCCTTAGCAATAAATTTGGGGGCAACATTATTCTTTATCCTTGTTTTTATTTCTTCTTTTGAGGGTTCCATTATCAAAGAAATTGGAGTATTTCTATAATCAATGTCAAACAAGCAGGATTTCCAAGGAACCTGGCCCTGGGCTTAAACCCCAGAAAAGTGGGCATTCACCAGCCCTATGAGGCTATACCCCTGGATTGAGACTAATCTGACCAGGTCAAATGTTGTCATCCTTATATGTGGATGATTCATAAACTCTAGCCTCTCGGAGGCAAAAAATCTAGGAGAATAGAAAAAAATAAAATAAAGTACAGAATTCAAACCAAAATGTTTCCCTTTACTGAGATACCATGCTTTTGTCAAGAAACGTCTCTAATAAAATTTACAGTCAAAAAAGTTCAAGACCATGGTAACTCATAATTCATGACAATTGATAAGCACCTTAATTGACACAAATAAAAAATTTGGATTCAATGAAAAGATGTTCTTCATTACTTATATGCTGTGCTTACCATTGCACTTCCACGACCAAGCCATGCATAAAACAAATTCTCATCCCTTCCATTGCCAGGGTAAGTATACTGCATAATATAGCAATCCCCACTGAAAAGCTTTGTCTGCTCTTGAGCTGGAAGAAGGGTCAATTCATCACCATTTACCAGCCAAACCTGAAATTCATAGTGTCCACAAAAGATATTGGCTCATTGCCTAGCTAGGAAAGGCGGGCTAAAACATAAAAAGGATTTAGAAACTACTTTCAGCATGCCTCTGCAATTTATGTAGGGCTCAAAGTCTTCCTCAGGAAGTTCCTTAACTTCGTGACCTTGTTGCTTAAATATTGCTGGGAGGAAAAAAAATGAGTGCAATGGTTACCGCTAATAGACCTGCAATTCTTTTCCTTTTTCTTAAAACGAGTTTAGCAGTAGATACACAACCTGCTACTTTTTCTCGACCTTCATCATAAAGCTTGGGCTCTTCTGTTTGAGGCCAACTATCAAAGTAAGATCTGAAAACAGCTGTTTCTAGTCCTTCAGTTAAAAAAGTTAAATGAGTTCCAGTCGACTTGCCCTGATTTCTGAGAAATTGCTGTGAAAGAGTAGTGAGTGATTAGGTCAGGAATGTCACCCTTGAGAATGCATGTAACAGCAATCACATTCATCAATCTACATAGTCCTCCATGTATTTATGATGCATTCTACAGACAAAGGACTTCCCTGTATAGCCAGTACTCGCATACTTCTATATTTGTGAATCTTCAGGTAAACATATCTTTACAAAGTAATTACCTTGATACCAAAGGTAAAATCCACATTTAGCTTTAATATATTGAAATTACACTAGAATAGAGTAAGTCCTAAAGAGCTTAAAAACTTTAGCATGTTTCTGAATGTGTTTATGGAGGTAGAGAGATTTCTTACTTCTGAAGCTGCTATTGATGTCCTCCGTTCTGTAATTGAGGTACTTCTTCCCATCCAAACAAAAACTTCAGCTCCACAGTCCAACATATAGCACTTATCTCCTTCAAGCATGTTTTTATGGAATGAATTTGCTCCAATTTGACATAATTTTCCTTGAAGGGTTATCCTGTCAATAAGAAGTCCTTAAAGCATCAATAAAGGGACATGTCATTATACTTGAAATAAATAGAAATGTCAGAGCTTGAATATTATTGTTGGATCCTTAGCTATTAAATTAAGTTTTTAGATTACGTGGTTATTTAACAAGAAATTAAGATTAAGATTATTTTCAGATAATAGTATATTGAAATATTGCTTCTTGGGAGTCCTATTGACATCAAGAAATAACTGTGGCATCATAAAAAAATCTGAACAGAACCAGCTGATTGAGTTGATGAGGATATGGACAAGTCAATGAGTTACAGAAAACCATTTATGAATTGAGAAGACCAGTCATTCAAAATGTCTTCATTTACATAAAGAATATGTGTCCCAGCCATAAGCAATCTATTCGTACTTTTCAATGCTAATTGGCTGGCTTCACTGTACTGATGAACAAAAACAAGTTAAAGTTGGGATAAATGCATCAAATCGAATTATAAAGGGAAAAAAACTCGCCAGAATAATGTTGCAGATGGTGTATCAGGTTTTTCCTGAACATCTGAAGGAAGGTCCCGGGGAATGGGAGCATAACCACCAAATAAACTCCAGAATTCACCAACATCAGCATCACCAACAAATTTCCCATCCTCTGTAGTAAACAGAACAATTAACAAATATAATATCTTATTGCTGAGAAAGTTGTGGGAATAGAAAGACTCCAACCTATAGTTGCCACCTCACACTTTCCACCATGCTTATTTTCTTTAATATACTTAACAACCTCCAAAGCTTTAGCTCTTTCTTGAATGCTGGAATTACAACCACTGAAGAGGAAAATTTTTGATGCAGTGTCAAGTATGAATACATCATTGTGGTTCAAGGAGGACCGAGAAAAAGGCACCTGATACAATGCACACGATGCAGACATACACACAAACATGCGGTTCATTAGCTTTTAACCATAGTAACGATTTTTTGATAATACTATATCAAGCATAAATCACTGGATTTTTGTAATGAGAAAAAAAGTGATATTTTCTCGAGTCACAGGTTTGCTAACAGCTTCTTATTTTCGTTCATGCATAGAAGCTATCTCAATTTAGTTGAACTGATGTCAAATCATCTATCCAGCTTAAAAAATAGCTTACTTCTTTAACATGAACAACATGGCCTCCCTTGCATGTAAAGAGGCTGATTTTGTATGTATCACCGTTTAATTCTCCTGCTTGCGATGAATATATTCCTTCAATGGGTATAATACAAGGTTTGAAGTATGACAAGAATTTCTCTGTTTCTTGGCCTTGAACTTCCCTATACTGCACAGCACAGGAGCCAAGAGCTGCATCTAATTCAAGTGCTTTATCTGATGCCAAGGCCGAGTCCACCTGCCAACACAATTAAGTGGCCTCATAACACTCTTAAATGAATGAGATATCATATTAAACGTCAAACCCATTAACCAAATTTCATCCAAGATGATTCTTGGAGACTAAAATCACACAAATGGCGGAGATCGTAATTCCATAAACTACCTTGTTGGCCTCATTTCCCAGCCAATAATGTATGTCGTGTTGCGGAGGCCCATTTTTTAACAAAACAGTCTGTCCCAGATAAAGAACACACAAGTGAGATAAAAATGAACTCAAACATTCATGGCTCATTACTCAGCAAGTAAATTAGTGAAATCTCGCAACTCACATTTAGAACAACGTAAGCACTTCCAGTATAGAATTTTCCATATGAAGACTTGGGAACAGGCACCAACCGCAAGTTCTCAACGCACCAGATTTCCAAACCACTTCATATTAATTAAACTAAGGATACACAAAACACAAATCATGTCTCGTGATTTATCCAGAAGTACAAAACCAGTAACATCAGCAATTTAATCAGCAGCTGACAACCAACTTTTTCAAACTAATAATAAATTCAGTTAAATCACAACAAAAACGACAGCACGAAAACACTATTGGCTACCTAATCTCTCCAGTGATTAAACAGAATGTTAAAAGCTAAATTCTGAAACCATAACAAATACTGAAATCAAAATTATAAGGATACGCCTTGCCTCCTGCACTCTCGAATGCTGAATCAACGTCTTTACTGAACAGAGACATTTTCTCTCATTGCTTTGAAACTCCGCCAAACAACGCGCCGAAACTGCCGTATCTCATCATAAATTCTGCAGGCCAGCCATTGTCAATACCTGTAAAAAAAAAAAAAAAAAAACTAAAATATTTAATTCATTAATTTTTTTTTAAAAAAAAGAAAGTCTCTTTCAGTACATTCTCTTTCACTTGTTTCCGAAGGAAAAAACTGTAATTCAAAGATTAAGATGTAAACGAAATGTTATATTCAAAGAAAGAGAATAACAATTGGGAATATACCTAATTGTGTTGACTCTGTTGATGAAATGAAGGTGAAATGACGAAATCATAATAATGGTGAAAGTGGATAGAGCTTTGAGACGAGGCATGAGTAATAAAAAAGTTAGGAAAAGAACAAGAAACCGAAAGAGAGAGAAGAATGACATGTTTGGCTGTATCGTCCATCGTCCAGCTAATGAGAAGGGCCCACGCACAGTCACTGAACTGGTTGGTGCCTGCTTTATTGATTCATGATCATGTATCACTGCTGAAGCCGAAAAAGGAAAAGGTGAAGAGGGCTGTGATTGTGAAGGTGGGCTCTGATGTTGCCACGTGATAGGTGTTTCCCGCCGTTTCTGTTTCAACTTTTGACGAAACGGCGGGGATTGGCTTGGCATGCGTACTTGGATTGCGATTCAAGCATGTTCGATCGGTCATCGTTTGCCACGTATGATGGGATTTAATAATTTACTTTTAAAATAAATTACACTTGTTCATAGTTTATTATGATTGATGTTAATTAAAAAAATGAGATAATATCAACATTCGAGTTTCCACTACATGCTTTTGTCCAAAAGTCTTAAGACTGGTAGAAATTATATGTAAACAACAACAATTCTACGTTGAATTGAAAGCTCCTAAACTCATTTTCCATCGTTAATTAACGATAAAAATAGCAAAAGCAATCTTGTTGCTTCTGCTATATTTACTCAGCAGCTCCTCCGAGGGTGAGCAGATAAGTTTCAGAGGGATGGCAGTGTGGGCCAAAAGAATCCCATATCATATCCAATTATTAGCGCAATGAGTAGTTAACGGACTTATCAACAAGAATTCAAGTTACTTAGGACTGTTATAGTTATTATCGTGGTAGAGACTCCAAAATTTATATACAAAATTTACTTATAAAGTTGATATAATATCACTAATTTAATACCGTGTCACTTATTAATATTTATTATATTGGTTTTAAATTATTATTTTCTATGTTTACTTGATGTCATATTAACTTTGCATACAAATTTTGTAAACAAATTTTATAAATGTGACGTTATTGTTTATGAGTAATATTATACCTACAACTTATCTACTAAATTGACAAAATATTGATAGATAGGTAACAAATAAAAATAAATAAATAATTTTAAATTACATGATAAAGTAATTATTTCATTCATTAATAATTTATGAATTTAAGTTGTTAGTAATCATTTATTCATTAATAATTTATCAATTCAAATTATAAAAAAAGTTAACTGTAGATGAGTTCTTCTGTCTAGTCATTATGCACACTACATGGTCTTAAAATAGACACAGCATATTTTATATAATTCTTGCCAAAAGCTAACAAAAGCATAAGAATTCAAGAAGAGAGTAACTTGATTTGGCAAGAAGTAACACAGGGCAAATTCTCGTCCTTCGGTTGCAGCAAGTCAAAATGAGCAAGAATATCGGAAATCTTATGATATGATTACAGTTTTGTTGGTTTCCCACGTCCGAAAAGTTGAACTCTGGACCTGATTTCCAGTACAAGACATGATATCCCTGTGCCTCGTTTCGTTTGATTATGAACTTGAACTCAATTGACAACTCAAAATTAGTATAAGACGTCAACCAATATCTACCGAAGAAACTGAGATCTTAACACCTTCCTTACGATTCCAACTCACAAACTGTAACAGTAATTAAGTGGTGCGGGGATCCGACAAGTCACTATATTAAAAGATTAGAATCATTCCAGCCAAGCTACCAAATGCCTAGCAGTATCGAAATTTCTAAACTAAGTTTAAATGGGGCATGATTGTTAATTTACAAATCCATGCGGCTTTTCACTGTAGCACAAAAGTGGGAATGTTTGACTTAACCCTGCCATTTTCTGCTGTTCAAAGCTAGTGGCGTGAAGCCATAAACTTCATAAATAATGTGTAACTAATTGGTTATTATATACAATTTATTGTTAAATTCAAATATTAATGTTAGATCCTTACTTGATAATTTAATTTGTTTTTCGGTCAAGTAGGTGCTCAACATCCAGGTTGAGCCTTACAGATGCATTAGATTTTAAATTTGGATTCATATTTCAAGCGAGGAGGCCGACTTGATAGCTTTACGCTTTTGAATCAAGTGATTGTTTAACATAATTGTGCCGGCCTACCGATTTAATTTACTTCAGCTAAACCCGCCTTAGTGCATCGAAAAGGATATCAAGCATGAGAAAGTGTGGTGGACCATGCAAATTTCCGAAAATGAAACACTTCCTTCCTCTAGTCTAATGCACTTAATAAAAAAATAAAAAAAAAGAAACCAATCCTATCTTTCTTGGTGTCAGAATTTCAGAACATAAATAATGAAATAATTTTCTTCTCAACCTTTTGTGGAGTAGATATCAAAAGAAAATATAACGATAACCTATTTATTTTGGCTTCTACAAGTAGAGCTTATTAAAATAGAGCTTCTAAAAGCAGAGCTTTTATCAAAAAATTATTGATTGTTTGATGGGACAAATATAAAAACACTTATTATAACTAAATTACCAAAATAAAATTTTATTATAAAGAAAGAATAAAGTAAAATATTTAATATTAAATGAGAGTATCTTTTATATTTTAAAACTTTAAACAAATTAAAAAAGAGTTTTTCTTAAAAGAATCCATTTTATGTTTTTTCAGGAGACATAAAATAACTATTTTAATAATCTAAAAGCTTTTATCAGGTGGCAGTCAAATGCCACAAAATTTTTTTAAAACAACTTTTGAAATATCAAAAGCTCTTTTGATCAGTAGAAAAACCTAATCAAACGCGCTCTGAATATTATTGAGATAATTTGATGATTACAAAGGAGAATTACTGAGCCTTTTTTTTTCTAGACAAAATATAGCCGTTGTTCCACAATGAAAAAGTTGTGAAAGCATTTAATCTAAACGATCTTGACTGGCTAAAATCTTGGTGGATATGATTATGACTAATTTTGCTCTTGGCTATAATCTTACTAAATTTTCCTTCTTAGCTTGCTGGATATGATCATGACTGATTTTGCTCTTCGTTTCCTTCATTTCCTCGATTTGTTTCCTTAACAGTCAACAATGGAAATTTTTTCGGAGTCATTGAGTTTAAAGTTTCATCTGGTGGACACTTTTCATTCGCTATTTTCACCCTGCATTATATTTAACTCGTTTTCCCATGTAAAGAAAACGTAAGTTTTAGACTCCTGCTCATCTTTCGACATATTGTCTACGTCTAGTGTATTCACTCGCTTATCTACTTACGACATGAGGAGTGAAACATCACCAACCCTGACTGGACAGCTCTCTACAGGTGCATCTGCAGCAATTTCTTAACATCAATTCCATATATGCTGACAAAATTAGAGGTTTGTGCGTGGGTTGGTGACGTCAAGGCAGTGATTTGAACATCAACTCCATACGTGGTGCAAACATATTCAATATTCGAGTTGTCTATTACTACTTTCCTGTCCTCTTCATTAAAGCATGTCTCATGCTTTATTCCCTAAGCAGCAAATATACCAAGGCTGAATCTCAGGGAAAATTAATGCCTAGGTCAGGTATAAGTGTTGAGTTGTCCATATTGAATAGTTGCATGAGTAGTTCTTAAGTTTATATGGAGAATTGATCTCTCCATCCACCCGATAGATTAATCGTTTTAATTGTATGTTTAATACCTCCTGGCTCTAGTAATAATCTCTACGCGTTGATCATAGTCAATTTTCAATTTTTACTTTGAGGACCAACTGTTGTGTCATCTGATTGATCCATTATTTACAGATATGGTAACCTCAGTTAAGATTAACGAAGTCGCTATTTGCTATATTTTTCTTTATGTGATGTGTCATTTCGTTCAACAAGAAGCAAGATTTTTGCGTCTGTTAAATTGACCGCAACATCTAGCAAATTGGTATATTAGTAATCACAGAATCCCAAAGAGCAAGCGTTGAAATTCATTTCCGTATCCTTGACAGATAGACATGTGAAGCATACTGCTCTTGGAGATGTATAAGGTTACGGCATACTTTTGCTTGAGATGTTAACCAAAGAGGACCCACTGACGGAGTATTTAAAGATGACTTGAATCTTCACAAGTTCGCCAAAGAGGCATTACCAGGTGAGATAACGGACACTGTCGACCCATCTATTTTATGTGAGGACTGGAGAAACTGAAAAAATAAAAAATAAAAAATCAGTAGTTTGAGTAGCTCAGATAGTAAACAGATGGAATGCTTGGTATCTGTATTCGAAGTCGGAGTTGCTTGCGCAGTGGAGTCGCCAAGAGACAGAATAAGCATGAGAGAGGCGACCTTATAACTGATCTCCGTCAGAGACAAATTTCTGGGAACTGGTTTGCATGAACAGCCTATTCTGGCCGAGCTAACGGGTGAAATTTCTGATACTACATTGAAGAATGGTTCTTATTACCCACAAAGTAAAAAAATCACAATCTAATTATCATGTTTTTCTAATTTTGCAGGAGCATCTCAGCTTTGAAAAGCAATATAAAGATGGAAGGTCTTATCTGAAGCTAGTAGTCCATTATGCTTTTTTGCCCATGTGGAGATCCAATCATGTTTCTAAGAAGTGTGTTTCTTTGTAAAAGTAGGTTAAAGATGTATTAACGTTTAAGGGTGATTTATCTGTTTTAGAAATATATATCAGATTAACAGCATAGCATTTCAGTTTCAAAAGTTAGCAACAAATATCATGGAAAATCTTTTAATCGTGTTCAAGCTTTACAAAGTATAGTGCATAGGTACAACCTTCATAATCAACTTTGTCCGTGCTTGACGAGGATTAGCATTCAGTTGACTAACCATGAGCCTCATGCTGTCATGCATGTGCTGTCTGAAATATGATTTGGAGTAAGAACTGGACTGAGTAGACTTTGTTTATGAGGCAACCCCGAGAAGCTGCTACAGCAAGTAGAAGAAATTGTCATTCTTTTTTGCTGTTCGACTCCACTAGCCACCATCAGACATTTTACTTCTGATCCGCAGTTGGGGCCATTTGGATCACTTAAATTCTTTCATATTCACCAATAATCCATGCACGAACATTGCCCTCCACGAAAATGATGGAATCGGTAGCGATCCCTCAACAATATCTCTCTATTATATAGCCTGGATATAATCTTAGCAACTGAGTGACAGTCCCTACAAACACGGAGATTCTTTACAATCCGGATTGGATGAGATGGCTCAACACTAATGAGCCCAAATGCAATAGCCAGCTTCTCACTGTGAAGGTTGAGGGCCTGCTCCTGTGTGTCTTCTTCTTCAACAAGTTGTAAAAGTTGGGACTTGTTTGGTACATAACCAATGGATTTTAATTTTGTCACTATCTCACCCAGCTTGATATATATATCCTTGGAGAGTGGGTGAGAATTATCCGCTGCTAAAAACTTATGAATTATACCATTAACCTCAATTGAGCTACAACCAGGCTCTTTCTTTATTCCAGACACTCTCATACGCTTCCTGAGTTCAGAAACATAGTTCCATTTCCCTGTTTTGGCATATAAATTGGATAGAAGCACCATAGCTCCATGATTTTCAGGATCCAACTCCAGCAAACGGCTGCAAGACTGCTCAGCAAGCTCCACATTTTCATGAATTTTACAGGCCCCAAGTAAAGCCCCCCATACAGAAGCACTAGGAATTATTGGCATTTTCTCTATAAATTCAGCAGCTTCCTCCAAAAGACCGGCACGGCCAAGAATATCAACCATGCATGCATAGTGCTTGACTTCTGGCACAACCCCATAAACTGGCTCCATTTGATTGAAAAACATCCTACCCTCCTCCACTAAACCTGTGTGACTACAAGCGCATAGTACATTAGTAAAAGTCACAGCATTGGGCTTGACCTTAGCCTTTTGCATTCTAAAGAACAAATCTATTGCAGCTCTACCATGTCCATACATAGCCAAACCAGCAATCATGGCACTCCAAACAAATACATCTCTCCTCTTCACTGACTGAAATACCTCAAGAGCCTTCTCCAGATTCCCACACTTAGAATACATGTCAATGAGTGAAGTAGTGAGATAACAATTTAATGGTATCCCTTGCTTCTTTATATCTGCATGGATCTGCTCACCCACATCCATTGCTCCCAGCTGAGCACAGGCTGACAAAGTACTCACAAAAGTGAACTCATCTGGATGCACATTCTTGCTGACCTGCAATTCATGAAAAATGGCCAAAGCCTCCTTTGGCTTCCCATTCTGTTCATATGCTGATATCAGGGCATTCCACATAGCAATCTCTTGTCTCGGCATGGCATCCAAAACACATGTAGCTGCTTCATACTCTCCCAATTTAGCATAGCCATCAATCATAGTTGTCCAAGAAACAACGTCTTTCTCTTCCATGTTATCAAACAATCTTTTTGCAGCTGCCACAGTGCCACATTTAACATACATATCAAGCATAGCATTACTCAAAGTTAAATCCATATTTATATCATTCTTTTCAATATAAGAGCACACCCATCTCCCAAATTCCAAATCTTTTTTCTTTGCACAAGCCGACAAAACACCCACCATGGTAACATCATTAGGTTTGACATTCTCTACCTCCATTTCTCTAAACAACCCTAATGCCTTTTCGAAATACCCTCCTTGTGCAAAACTCGAGATCATGGAATTCCAAGAAACAACATCTTTTTCCCGAATCATAACAAAAACCCGATATGCCAAATCTATATCCCCACATGATGCGTAAAAATGTATCAGTGAATTAAGAATAAACACATCGCCACCAAGGGAGGACTTGACAACCATTCCATGACAAACTTGCCCAACACGCAATCTACGGAGTTCCGCGGCTGCTTTAATTAAAAATGGGAACGTGAATTTATTTGGAAAATAAGGAGACGCACGAAGCATTTGTAAAAAGGTGTGAAAACTTTGAGCTGGTTCAGGGCTAGATGAGAACGCCCGAATGAGGGTGTTCCACGTATAGAGATTTGGTTGGGGAATTTGATCGAACACCTTACGAGCATAGTCAAGGCTAGCAAAAGAAGAGAGCACTGAGGCTGTGAAGAGCTTGCTGGCTGAGTATGGGTCAAAGAAGAGACCTGTACGGAGCATCTGAGCATGGATTTGCTTGAGTTGTTTTATAGTGGTACATTGGTTAATTAGTGAGAATACTGGGTGGTTATGACGGCCGTTATTGACGGTTATAGGAGCTAGGCTCGGATGATGCGGAAGAGAAACGTTAACGTTAACAGAGGTTAGAGTTCCCATGAGTTGCCTTATTCATTCATGCGTCCCGGCGTCAGCAATCCTCGGTGGTGTAAGTGGGGGTCGCGCTTTGTTTTCCCGCAAACGCGAGAGTGGACACCTTGTTCAGATTTATCCTTGACTAAACGTGCATGTAATATAGTTTTTTAAATGGGATTAAAATTTCATAAATTATTAAAATTTTAATTATTATTTTAATAATACTTGTCTGTTTATAATTTTCATTTCATGTTATAGGAAACATAAAATCTTGTTTTCATTTATTATAACTAAAAGATCACTTGAAAGTCTTCTAAAGTTTTTTTTTTTTTAATTTGTAATTTTGTATTTTATGAGGACAAATTGAAGGCAATTTTAAAACAAATGAATTCATAAAGGAGCACTTCTATGTTTAAGTCATCATTTATCCTAAAACTTGAATCTCGTTGATTAGACTTAAAACTATTTAATTTAAATTAAATGCTTCATTGCTGCTGTTGGAGTTCTCGGCTCATTAGAATCTCCAACCGAACAAATCAAGACGACATATGTTGTATTTTATGAGGATAAATTGAAGGCAATTTTAAAACAAATGAATTCATAAAGGAGCACTTACTATGTTTAAGTCATCATTTATCCTAAAACTTGAACAAATCAAGACGACATATGTTGCAGCAATCAGTATGTTGCTAGAAGGAACTTTAATTTATCTATAGTAAATTAAACTGATTGATTGCTTAAAATTTCGAATGAATTATTGTTTAGATCTTTCGAGGAACGCTCATAAGTCATTAGTAGGACTTGATGCATTCATGCTTCGACGTATTAGTGCGAGAAGTCAAGAAGTTAAAGCCTGAGCGATAATTACATTGACCCACACGTGAAAAATTGATAAATGTTTGTCGATAAGCTAGGAAGGAAATCCTTAAATTCCAATTTTCTTATCAAAAAAGGCTTGACAAACATCCTAATCCACCGTACGCGACACGCACACGATAGTTCATGAATATATTTATTTATTTATTTATTTTGACTATTTGTTAATTAATCTTCTACATGAATGCTTTTCTTTTGAAGTGTAAATGACTTAAATGTTTATTTTTGTTTTCATTTACTACAATTTTATACATAAGAATATACAAAAATACTAAAAAAGTATTTTTCGATAGAGTATAAATATTTTCTTAAAAAAAAATCTGTTTAGGCTTATTATTAGAATTTTAAATGATTCAATTTTTATTTTATTCATCTTTGAAATATTACAAATTAATGACGTCATATTGACATGACTAATATATATAACTAAAGTTTATCAAATATCTCATGTAGCTTCTGAAATATTAGCTTCTGACATATTATTTATTTGTTAGTTTAAAGCTTAAAAATTACACACACACACCAAGCGCGTGCCTCCCCCACCCGCCACCCCCCCAACCCCCCCCCAACCACCAACCGCCCCGCCGCCCCCGCGCGCGCGCGCCCTCCCTCCCCCTCCCCCCCCTCCTCTGATAGCATATAACTTCCTGAGCACAAAATTAATTTGTCCACTCTGAATCAGAACCAGCTGCGAAAATGTTTAGATCCTTTTGCTGCTCAGCGACTCTTCTTTGCTTTGTCAGCTTGTTGCTATACTGTAGCGTTCATGTCCCCACCATCACTGCGAAAATCACAAGAAGTGAGATAGACCGTCTCGCATTACTTGCCATAAAGTCACAACTCCATGATCCATTAGGAACTACAAGCTCATGGAACGATTCTGTGAACCTGTGCCACTGGAACGGTGTAACATGTAGTCGTGAGCACCGGAGAGTCACTCAGTTAAACTTGAGAAACCAAAGCATTGAGGGTCCCTTATCACCTCATGTAGGAAATCTCAGCTTTCTGAGGGATATCGACCTCGGAGAAAACAGCTTCTACGGAGAAATCCCCCAAGAAATCGGTCGTCTGTTCAGGCTTGAAACTCTTAGGCTCACCAATAATTCCTTTTCAGGTGCAATACCAGCCAACTTGTCTCATTGCTCTAATCTTATTTCGCTTCTTGCGTCAAGCAACAACCTCACGGGAGCAATCCCCAAAGAGATCGGTTACTTGTCAAACCTTGAGAAACTGTCCATTGGAGAGAATTATCTAACGGGACAAATCCCAGCTTCCATTGGGAATCTTTCAGCTGTTCAGGTAATTTATTTAGGAACGAATGGCTTGGGTGGGAGAGTTCCTGATAACTTAGGCCAGCTAAGAAGCTTAATTTTTCTCAATATAATGGGCAATAAATTCTCTGGTATGTTTCCTCCTTCAATTTATAACATCTCTTCCCTTGAGACAATTGATATACAAAATAATAGACTGCATGGAAGTCTACCACTTCACATAGGTTTCAGTCTTCCAAACCTCAAAAGTTTCCTTATTCGTGGTAACAATTTTTCTGGTTATCTCCCACAATCAATGTCTAATGCTTCAAACCTTGCGAACCTTGATGTTGCAGATAATTTTTTTAATGGGGAAGTGTCGATTGATTTTAGTGGCCTGACAGATCTATCATGGCTAAATTTGGGTAAAAACAATTTGGGCACAGGTAAAGCCAATGATCTTGATTTTTTAACTTCTCTTACAAACTGTACCAAATTTCAAAATCTTGCCTTATATAAGAATAAATTTGGAGGTGTACTACCACATTCTATAGCCAACCTTTCAACAACAATCACCAGAATAGCGATGGGATCTAATCAAATATCTGGCAACATACCCATTGGGATAAGAAATCTTGTTAAACTAAATGCCCTTGGTATGGAATATAACCACTTAACTGGGTCTATTCCCGAAGTTATTGGTGAGCTCAAGAACTTACAAGGTATATCCTTGTCTGAAAATGATTTTCGAGGCAGCATCCCCATCTCTCTAGGTAATCTATCTCTACTTGCTGCGATTGATTTGCAATCTAATAACTTGGAAGGCAATATACCCTCCTCCCTTGGAAATTGTCCGAATTTGATGGAGTTGTATCTTAACGATAATAAGCTCACCGGTTCTGTGCCTCCAAAAATTCTTGGCATAACAACCCTATCAACGTACCTAGGCCTGGCTAATAACAACCTCAGTGGCCCTTTTCCTTTAGAAGTGGGTAACTTGGACAATCTCGTTATATTAGATATATCTGGAAACCAATTTTCCTCTGAGATTCCTGTTACTTTAGGCGGTTGTACAAGCTTAGAACGGCTTTATATGCAGAGCAACTCTTTTATTGGAGGCATTCCTTCCTCATTGAGTTCTTTACAAAGCCTTAAAGAACTAGATATTTCTTCCAACGGTTTGTCAGGCCCAATTCCACAATTTCTTGAAAATCTATCCTTCTTAGAGTACTTAAACCTCTCTTACAATCAATTTGAGGGTGAAGTGCCTACAAAAGGAGTTTTCAACAATTTAACAGAAGTTTTACTTACTGGGAATGAAAAGCTTTGTGGGGGTTTAGAAAAATTGCATTTACCAATTTGCCACTCCAAAACAGCAAAAAAACAAAAAAAAATTACTCTTCTCAAGTTTTTGATTCCAGTTATTACTTCATGTCTGATTTTATCATTATGCCTCATCATAGTTTTTGTACGAAGAAGGAAATTTGCTCGAAAATCTTCTCAAAAGTTGCACATACAAGAACACTTTCCAATGATATCTTATGCAGAGTTGAGTAAAGCTACTAATGAATTTTCATCATCCAATATCATTGGTAAAGGAAGTTGTGGTTATGTGTATAGGGGAAGTTTAGGTGAAGACGGAATGCTAGTTGCAGTGAAGGTGCTTAACATGGAGCAAAGAGGTGCTTCCAAGAGTTTTATGGCTGAATGTGAAGCATTAAGAAATATTCGTCATCGGAATCTCACCAAAATCATCACTGTTTGCTCAAGCATAGATTTTAAAGGGAGTGACTTTAAGGCCTTAGTTTATGAGTACATGCCAAATGGAAGCTTACAGGAGTGCTTGTACCATAGCAATGATCAATCTGATGCATGTAACTTAAGTCTTATTCAAAGACTAAACATAGCTATTGATGTGGCTTCTGCAATCGATTATCTTCACCACCATTGCCAACCACCAATTGTTCATGGTGATCTTAAGCCAAGTAATGTTCTACTTGATCAAGACATGGTTGCCCATGTCAGTGACTTTGGATTAGCAAGAATTTTGTCCAAAGACACACCTGATATTGCTCTTGAAAATCAATCAAGCTCAATTGGAATAAAAGGAACTATTGGTTATGTTGCTCCAGGTAAGTATATCTTGCATGAATTATTTCTTTCTTTTTAAGTTATATAATTGCCATTTAATTAAATTACCACGTGTTAGCACTTGTATTGAAATTGAAAATATTAACTAACATGTTGAACCAAAATCCTTTTCAGAGTATAGCATGGGTGGTGAAATCTCAAAGTTAGGAGATGTTTACAGCTTTGGAATTCTATTGCAGGAGATGTTCACAAGAAAAAGGCCTACTGATAACATGTTTAAGGATGGCTTGACTCTCCATGAATTTGTCAAAATAGCTTTGCCAGAAAGAGTGATCGAGATTGTCGAAACTTCACTTTTGTTAGAAGCAAGAGAGGGAAACTTATCAAGCCTTGGAGATAGAAGAGCAAGAATCGAGGAATGCTTGATTTCTGTTATGAGAATTGGAGTTTGTTGCACAATGGAATCTCCAACTGAGCGAATGGAAATGACAAATGTTGTAGCAAAACTATGTGCTACTAGAAGCAAGTTTCTCAATAGTAGGATTTGATACATAAAAGATGTCAAGTTTATAGCTCAAAAAATCAGAATAAATTGTTGTTAAGATCTTTCATAGATCTTCCATTATTAGGATTTGATACAATATGCATTACTTATTTACGGGAATTAAATTTC
The DNA here is from genome assembly GCA_013180625.2 of Boswellia sacra. Taxonomy (NCBI): domain Eukaryota; kingdom Viridiplantae; phylum Streptophyta; class Magnoliopsida; order Sapindales; family Burseraceae; genus Boswellia; species Boswellia sacra. Next base: position 687,492 of record SNVD02001782.1, on the reverse strand, counting down.
CATAATATAGCTTTTACTCCTACAGTCCTATGTGATTTTTTTGACATTGAACCATTCAAGTTTAGAAGAAAAGTTTTAGAGTAAAATGAAACCAATTGCATGACTCTGCATGCAGGCGTGATCAAAAGACAAAAATAACAACGAATTATATCGTTCTTAACTATCCATATACTACAAAAACAAACACTTTTCTAGCAGAAGACAGATTTTGCTTTCCTTCAACATTAATTTCTACAACATTTTTAGGTTTAGATTAATGAATTGTTTGCTAGAAATGAATGAGGATCCATCATCCTTTAAACATTTCTTCCCAATCTCCGCCGTTGCTTAAACTTTCTTCCTAATGTCACTATCATCATCCATTACACATCTCAAGGCTCTCTCTATCTCATTGGCCATCACAAGATGATCACTACCCATCCTATAATGCAATCTCATCTCCACAGCTGCCCCCATTTTCCTTACCATCCAAAATGCATTACGCTGTTGTTCTGCATACGTTGGCTATGCTACAACTGGTACGCCATACCACAAGCTTTCCAAGATTGAGTTCCACCCACAATGTGATACAAACCCTTCAATTGCTTTGTGTGCCAAGATCTGCACTTGTGGAGCCCAACCACATAGCATTCCTTTTCTTTTGATCCTTTCCAAGAATCCTGCTGGGAGAACATCACGATTTATGCTATTTTTAGGTGCAGGTGTGTCATCTTTTGGAGGTGAGACCCGCAGAGACCACAAGAAACTGTAACCACTATGTTCAAGCCCCATTGCCATCTCCTTAATTTGCACAGTCCTGAAGTTCCCCAAGCTTCCAAAACATAGAAACACAACTGAAGATTTAGGCAGAACACAGGAACTGGGTTAACAAAACCTCGGATTCGTAACTCAGGATCTGAAGACTCAAACTCAGCAGAGATTGGTTCATGACGGATTGGTAGATGCAACATGAAACCCAAGAGGCCAGCATTGCAAGTTAAGTATATATAAGAAGGCAGACTCAGCTCACTAGCAACATCAATCATGGACGCACAAAAGTAATCAAGAATTAAGCCAGTAACTCTGACACAGTCCGATTTCAACCGAGATGATACAATATCTCCAACAATATTTTTGACCTGGGGCAAATGTCTTTCCACTAAAAGAGTGAAGTTGTATTCGGGAGATCTCATCAAATGGTGTGGACTTTCAGGTGATGGAGGGTCTGCTGTTGGGAGGTCAATGAGTTGGATTTGTGGATGGGAGGCTGTGAGCGATTTGGTGTATACATCAACAAAGGGGGCGTGAGGAAATTTCATGCACAAAATGGTGATGAGAATTCGATCATCGTAATCAATCATGCGCTTGGCAAATTCAAGGATTGACACTAGGTGATCGCTTCCCGGTGATGGCATGAATATGAGGTCTGCTTTCTTCATCTCGGCTTTCAAATCTTTCCTTCTATTCAAACTATTCCCTTTCTCTATAATGTTACATAATGCTCTTCAACAACAAATCCATTGAGAATGAAACAAGAAACAGTCAACATTTCAAGATATCCTCCATGCATGGAGAGAAATAGATCCTTAAATTGTGTTGAAATGTGCTGCTATGATTTTGTCGGATGGGCATCCCGCATTACACAAAACACAAAAACAGGCATTTGCACATAGAAGCATAGGGTGCACTTTAATTCTAGAATTAGAGGATTTATACACGTGGCTAAAAGATATGGAGAGGAAATGCTAAAACAGAGAACAAAGAGAGAACTAGAAAAGTAAATAACGTCACCTGCTCTTAATTCCGCTATGCCGTTAAACACTAATTATAGAATGTCTAGGTATAATGATTTCGTACATCCATCATGTGGATTTTAATTTCACTTTCCATCATTTAAAAAATTTAGTTCATTTTATTGCAAAATGAAATAATAATAATTTTTTTTTGATAATGTTAAATTACCAAGAAAAAAAATCCAATCCAGATGAATGTAGCAAGCAGGCGTTTTCAATTTTCAAGTAGCTTATTAGAATGATCATTATTGGTTAATAATTGCCAAGTTCACCAGTCCTGCCCCAACTCGTGGAGCACTTTACCCAAAATATCTGATAAAACTGTTTAATTAATAATTAATTAATAAGGAATAACAGGGAATAAGAGCTGGAATTAATTAATTAATACTACTCAAAAATAAAGAAAAAACGCTTTGGGGACGAAAATTTTTTCAAGGTTTTAAGTACGAAGACAACCAAAGAGATTAAATTCTAAAAAATAAATAAATGAAAAAGAAAAATAATAATATAGCTTGCTGTTAGAGCCCAATCTATAATCTGCCATGCATATCCTGTTCCATCAAATGAGGCATCTGTGATCCCACCACCGATAAGAGATTATCTGCAGAACACATAGATAATTTATAATAGATTGACTATATGAAATGCAAAAATTATCCAATGTGCGTAAACATGAGAAACAAATCATTACGTCACAAATCACAATGAACAATTGAGCGAATGGAGACGATAGATGTTGTAACGAAATTATGTGCTAATAGGAGAAACTTTCTTAGTATCAGGATTTGATACGAATGAGACATTAAGCTATAAGTGCTCAATAAGTTGAATAAATTGTTATTTAGATCTTTCATGGAACTATTTATGAGTCGGATTTGATACATTTTACGCTGTCTAATTAAGGGAAATTCAATTTCCGTAATTTACCATGTACTGCCTTTAGTCTAATTGTGTTCTTTTGAATTTCCGTAATATATTATATCTTGTAGTCTAATTGTCTTCATATCTGACATTGACACATAAATCAATTCACGTTTCGAGTAATTCATTTTTCAATAGAAGGGTTTCAACAGCAGAGTTAAATGAACCCTAGCATATGTCCCCGCGGGTAATGAACAATGATCAAAAGGTAGCAATCCGGTTTGCTAAAATAATAATAATAATAATAATAAAATAATAATTTTTTCAATCTAGAATTTATCCATCTGGCTATAGCTCTGTTGTAACAGAGTCCTTATCACATCCTATAATCCAATCTCATTCCCGCAGCAAACAACTAAGAAGAAAAACCTGAAAGCCAATTCCAAATACGTTAACAACATCTTCGGCAATCATAATAAAAACCTGAAAGCCAATTCTAGATCCCCACATGAAGAGTAAAAATATATCAGTGAATCAAGAATAAACACATCATCAAAAATAAATACATTCCACAACAAACTTGCACTGCAGGCCAATTGAAAAGCTTTATAGCTACTTTGATTAGAAAAGGAAGCGTTGATTTCTACCACATACTTAACCCAATAAGTATGAGACAAGAAACAGTCAACATTGTAGGATACCCTTTTTTGCCTCTTCCCATGCGAATAAAATACATTGATCCTTCAAATGTGTGTTAAAATTTGTTGCTAGATTTTGTTGGATGGGACTCCCATATTACATAAAACTTTCTCCCATGACTTTTTACCCAAATTTCAGAGAGAATATAGGTGAACAGAAACACAGGCAATCGTACATACAAGCATGCGAAGCTTATTAGACAAGTCTCAGAGTTAGCGGATTTATGAGCTTCTTGGGCAACCTCAGGCCTGAGATAGGTCTTGTTATTCCAAATCTGCAATAGTGGCTCGTGGTTTCTTTATTCAAAGCTCTCATGTGCTTCCAAAATTCAGAAACAAAGTCCCATTTCTCTATTTACACATAATTTGGATAGAAGCGCCAAAGCTCCATGAATTTCAGGTCCAACTCCAGTGAACGGCTAAAAGACCATTCAGCAAGCTCCATATTTTGAGGAATTTCACAGGCCCCAAGTAGAGCCCCCTACGCAAAAGAACAAGGAATTATAGGCATTTTCTCTATGAATTCAGCAGCTTCTTCCAAAAGAATGGCGTGACCAAGAATATCAACCATGCGAGCCTACTGCTTGATTTCTGGCGCACAACCACATAAACTGCCTCCATTTGATTGAAGAACATACTACCATCCTCCACTTACCTAGGTGACTACAAGCGCATAGTACATACTACACTGGTAAAAGTCACAGCAGTAGGCTTGACCTTAGCCTCTTGCATTCTAAAGAGCAACTTGCCCGAATGGTACTCACTTTGAACGCCATTGACCTATGGGTCATGGGTTCGAGTGGGGGAGGCGCCACACGGGTAAAAGAAGGTGTCCTATAAGGCCCTGTTCCCCGATGTGGACAAAATCGTGCGGGACCTGTGAGGGGCCCCAGAGCGGATAATACTGGACTGTGTACGATCGAGGACAACCGTAAGGTCCCACGCGGGTAATAGAGGGTATCCTATAAGGCCCCGTTCCCCGGTGGGCAGGGGACCGGTCGTTACATAATGTAACGACCGGACCCCTGGCACGTGGCACTTTGTGGCCCTTTCGCCTTCAAGAGGTGGCCCCCGTGTCAGGCTACAGTCGCACACAGTCCAGTATTGTCCGCTCTGGGCTCACCGGCCCTCACGGTTTTGTCCCCCGGTACTACCCTGTCTTGGGGAACGGGGCCTTATAGGACACCCTCTATTACCCTCAAGGGATTATTTCCAGGAGCGCCTCCCCCACTCGAACCCATGAATGGTACTCACTTTGAACGCCAATGACCTTTGAGGTCTTGGGTTCGAGTGGGGGAGGCGTCCTGGGGCCTGTGGGCTTAACAGGAACAAAACCGTGCGGGACCGGTGGACCCCAGAGCGGACAATACCGATTGACTGTACGACCGGACACAAAGTGTCACGTGGGGGCCACCTCTTGAAGGCGAAAGGGCCACAAAGTGCCACACGGGGGCCACCTCTTGAAGTCCGGGTCGTTACAGAATGACCCATAAATTTATTAATGGACACGTCCTAAGTGAACTATGGATGATCTATTTGCACTTAAAAAAAACAATTACATATTTAATCTTCAACAAATGTGTACTAAACAAATTAAGTATCAACACAATAACTTTTTTTTTCTCTAAAATGTCATAATTGCAGAACAAAAGTAACTAATTCATAATCTTGCTAAAGTAAGTATTAAAATTTAAATAATTAAAACATAAATCATTAGATATGGTTTTAGTGACAATATTTAAAATCCAAGAGCAATAATTAAGTGTGCAATGACAGTTCTGGTGACCTGTAAAATTAGATCTCTAATTTTGCATGACTCTCTTATATATGTTATCACTTATATACTGAAAATACTTATCTATAGAATCGAGCGCTCCTATAGAAGTGATATCAATAGCAAATTTTGCTGTACACTAGGCATATTCCTTTGTATTATGTGGACCTAGGAGGAACTGTCTCCATAATAGGATTTGATACATAAAAGATGTCAAGTTTATAACTCAAAAAATAAGAATAAATTGTTGTTAAGATCTTTCATGGATCTTTCATTATTAGGGTTTGATACATTATTTATTACCTATTTAATGGAATTTGTGAAGTGTAAGGTGTGAAGGCATTTTGCCTTTCACACTGCCTTCACACAATCCCACATTGGTGGAAAACAAATTAGAGGTGGGGAGGCTTGGCTATAAAATAAAGCCTCCTCCCCCTCTTACAAGTGTACCAGGCTTATATATTAAGCTTTTCTCTTCTTCCTCCCTTGTAATCTCTTCCATTCTAATTGTGAGAGAGATTGTAATATTTTTCTTCATAGTGAAATATTTTCGGTCTTGTCCCGTGGAGGTTTCCCTCAAATTGAGGGTTTTTACCACGTTAAATATTTGTGTCTTTATTTCTTTAATTGCCTTTAATTTATTTATTGTGCGAAGGCTGAGCCGCCCAAGTTGTCTATTTTATTTATTGTGGAGGGCAGTGCCACCCAAATTGTTATTTCTAACATAACAATTTGTTTCTTGTCTTTTATTTGAGCTGCGGTAGAGTGTTCAATCTCCTAACAGTGGTATCAGAGCCAGGTTGCGAAGGCAGAGCCAAGGTTAGGACAGTGAGTGGTTACTTGTATGGTTATATACATGTCTAGGAAAGCTTTGTCAAAAAGACGATAAGAGTCTAAGGAGACTGGATTTTAAGTGGGACCGCTTGTGACCCCTCCAGTGTTTCCTGGAAGCTTTCCTGGTGTATATTAAATCGTACCGGCACTTACTACTATTCTTGGTTACTGTTTAGCAGTGGTGTACGTATACGGATACTGTTACTGTTCACGTATACGATACTATTTAAAGGTACTGTTCACATAAACGGTACTGTTCACTGCAAGACAAATGGCAGCCAAATTCAAGATAGAGAAGTTCGATGGAAACAACTTTGGGCTATAGAAAATTAAAATAAAGGCTATCTTGAGAAAAGAAAATTGCCTTGAAGCAATTGATGGAAGACCGGAAAATATGCAAGATGAAAATAAATGGGAGAAGATAGATGGTGATGCGATGGCAAGTCTACATCTAGCAGTTGCAAATGAAGTGCTGTCAAGTATTCAAGAATTAAACTCTGCAAAGGAGATTTGGGATACTTTGACAAGCTTGTATGAAGCTAAATCTCTACACAACAAAATTTTCTTGAAAAGGAAGCTGTACACTCTTCGTATGTCAGAAACCACTCCGGTGACTGAACATATCAACACTTTGAAGACGTTATTCTCTCAACTCTCAACCATGGAGCATAACATAGAAGAGAAGGAACGTGCTGAGCTTCTACTTCAGAGTCTACCTGATTCATATGATAATCTCATCCTCAACTTGGCAAATGATTCAATGAAGTCATCTCTAGTCTTTAATGATGTTGCGGCTGCTGTCTTAGAAGAAGAAAGCAGACGTAAAAACAAGGAAGACAGAATAATGGCTTCTCAACATGCAGAGGCTTTATCCGCCAACAGAGGGAGATCAAGGGAACGTGGTTCCAGTGGGAGTAACAATCAGAACAGGGGAAAGTCTAAAGGAAGGAAGTTTATTAAATGCTACCATTGTGGAAAGCAAGGGCACGTGAAAAACGAGTGTTGGCATCTTAAGAAGAATGGAGAGGGAAACAGCAAAGGAAAAGAATCTGAGTCGTCAGGATCTCATGGTTGTGTAGCAAGTACTTCAGGGAATGGCGAAATCTTGTGCAGCGAGGCAACAACAGTTGTGGAAGGCAGAAAAAGGTTTGCTGATATATGGTTAATTGATTCAGCAGCAAAATGGCATATGACTTCTAGAAGAGATTGGTTCTATCAATATAAACCTATCTCAGAAGGGTCTGTGTATATGGGTGATGATCATGCCTTAAAAATCGCTGGTATTAGAACCATCAAAGTAAAAATGTTTGATGGTACGATTCGCACTATCCAAGATGTACGACATGTGACTGGCTTGACGAAAAATTTGCTATCGATGGGACAGTTGGATGACCTCGGATGTGAGTTCCATACGAAAAATGGGATCATGAAGGTTGTCAGAGGCGCACTTGTGGTGATGAAGGCAGAAAAGATTGCTTGCTAACCATACTGCTCCATGGAGAAACGGTTCAGAGGCAGAAACAGCGGTTCTAGTTTTCTGGAGAAGAATGTCTAGGAATGGCATCGAAGACTTTGCATATGTCCGAAAAGGGTTTGAAGATTCTCTCTGATCGAAAACTGCTTCCTAGAATTAAAACTGTAAGTTTACCATTCTGTGAGCATTGTGTTTTTAGCAAGCAGAGTAGACTGAGTTTTAGCAGATCTATTGCTAGGAGTAAAAACATTCTAGACTTGATTCATTCGGATGTTTGGGAATCACCGGTTACGTCCCTAGGAGGAGCAAACTACTTTGTATTGTTTGTGGATGATTATTCTAGGAGATGTTGGGTATATGTCATCAAGAAAAAGTCAGATGTATTTCCTGTATTCAAAGCCTTCAAAGCACAGGTGGAACTTGAATCCAGAAAAAGGATCAAGTGTTTGAGGACAGATAATGGGAGAGAATTCTGCAACAAGGAGTTTGACACATTTTGTAGTAAAGAAGGTGTGAAACGGCAGAAGACAGTTGCTTACACACAACAACAAAATGGAGTGGCAGAGCGGACGAATAGAACTCTCGCAGAAAAAATGAGAGCATTACTAAGGACTGCGAGTCTACCCAAGACATTTTGGGCAGAAGCAGCCACTACAACCTGTTACTTGATAAATAGGTCTCCATCAACAGCAATTGAGATGAAGACACCTATGGAGATGTGGACCGGTAAGCCAACTGATTATTCCTCCCTTCGGATGTCCTGCTTATGTAATGTATCATGACCAAGAAAGAACGAAGCTGGATCCAAAATCCAGGAAATGTATCTTCTTGGGATATGCTGATGGAGTAAAGGGGGATCGCTTATGGGATCCTACTGCCCATAAGATTGTCATCAGCAGGGATGTTGTCTTTATAGAAGACATGATTAACTGTGAAGAAAGTGATAGCACGAAGAAAAATGTTGAGACTGTATCAATACAGGAAGAAACAGTTTCTTCTGAAGCAATAACAGAACACGATGATCAAGAACCAGTCGAGTCTGAAGCACCTGAAGTCCGTCGATCAACTCGAGAAAGAAGGGAACCTTCTTGGCACTCAGAATATGTGATGGCGAGCAATGTTGCATACTGTCTCCTAACAGAAGATGGGGAGCCTTCCACCTTTCAGAAGGCTATAAAAAGTTCTGATGCATCTCTATGGATGACAGCAATGCATGAAGAGATGGAAGCTTTAGACAAAAACCAGACATGGGATCTTGTGCCACTACCACATGGAAGAAAAGCCATCGGAAACAAATGGGTCTACAAGATCAAACGTGATGGGAATGATCAAGTGAAGCGGTATCGTGCTAGACTGGTGGTCAAAGGATATGCTCAGAAAGAAGGAGTTGATTTCAATGAGATATTCTCTCCTGTGGTAAGACTTACAACAATTCGAGCAGTCTTGGCTATGTGTGCTACTTTTGACTTACACTTAGAGCAGTTAGATATAAAAACTGCGTTTCTTCATGGAGAACTTGAAGAAGAAATTTATATGCTCCAAACGGAAGGTTTTGTTAAAGAAGGAAAAGAGAACATGGTTTGCAGGTTGACCAAATCTCTGTACGGCTTAAAACAGGCGCCAAGGTGTTGGTACAAGAGATTTGATTCATTCATCATCAGCCTTGGGTACAACAGACTCAGTTCAGATCATTGTACTTATTACAAGAGGTTTGAGGAAGACTTTATCATTTTGCTGTTGTACGTGGACGATATGTTGGTAACAGGCACTAACAAAGATCAGGTCCAAGAATTAAAGGCACAATTGGCTAGGGGATTTGAAATGAAGGATTTAGGACCGGCAAACAAGATTCTAGGGATGCAAATTCACCGAGACAGAAAAAACAGGAAGATTTGGCTATCTCAAAAGAACTACTTGAAGAAAATCTTGCGTCGCTTCAACATGCAAGATTGTAAGCCAATTTCTACCCCATTTCCTGTTAATCATAAATTATCCTCAAGTATGAGTCCTAGCAATGAAGCGGAGAGGATGGAAATGTCTCGAGTACCGTATGCATCAGCAGTAGGGAGCCTAGTGTATGCTATGATTTGTACAAGACCAGACATTGCACAAGCAGTGGGAGCGGTCAGTAGATTCATGGCTAATCCGGGAAGAGAGCATTGGAATTCTGTTAAGAGGATCCTTAGATACATCAAAGGAACCTCTGATACTGTACTATGCTATGGAGGATCAGAGTTCATTGTCAAAGGCTATGTTGATTCAAATTTTGCAAGAGATATTGACAAAAGGAAGTCCACTACAGGCTATGTGTTTACACTTGCAGGAGGTGCTGTGAGCTGGGTATCCAAACTTCAAACTGTTGTAGCTCTATCTACAACAGAAGCAGAGTATATGACAGCTACACAAGCTTGCAAGGAAGCTGTTTGGATCAAAAGGTTATTGGAGGAACTTGGGCACAAACAAGAGAAGATTTCTTTGTTTTGTGACAGTCAGAGTGCCTTGCATATTACAAGAAATCCAGCTTTTCATTCAAGAACGAAGCACATAGGAGTTCAATATCATTATGTACGAGAAGTAGTGGAAGATGGAATAGTGGATATGCAGAAAATCCACACGAAGGACAACGTAGCAGATGCATTGACCAAACCAATCAATTCTGACAAGTTCATTTGGTGTAGAACGTCTTGTGGCCTGTTAGAGACGTGAGCAGCATGTATAGAGACAAGACTGAAAGGAAAAATGCCTTCAAGTGGGAGAATGTGAAGTGTAAGGTGTGAAGGCATTTTGCCTTTCACACTGCCTTCACACAATCCCACATTGGTGGGAAACAAATTAGAGGTGGGGAGGCTTGGCTATAAAATAAAGCCTCCTCCCCCTCTTACAAGTGTACCAAGCTTATATATTAAGCTTTTCTCTTCTTCCTCCCTTGTAATCTCTTCCATTCTAATTGTGAGAGAGATTGTAATATTTTTCTTCATAGTGAAATATTTTCGGTCTTGTCCCGTGGAGGTTTCCCTCAAATTGAGGGTTTTACCACGTTAAATATTTGTGTCTTTATTTCTTTAATTGCCTTTAATTTATTTACTGTGGTAAGGCTGAGCCGCCTAAGTTGTCTATTTTATTTATTGTGGAGGGCAGTGCCACCCAAATTGTTATTTCTAACATAACATTTGTTTCTTGTCTTTTATTTGAGCTGCGGTAGGAGTGTTCAATCTCCTAACAGAATTGAATTTCGATAATATAGCTTTTACTTCCTATAGTCCTGTGTGATTGTTTTGACATTAATCCATTCAAGTTTAGAAGAAAAGTTTTAGAGGGAAATGAAACCAATCACGTCCCTTTGGGTGTGATGAAAAAACATCGAAAGCTTTTCCGGCAAAAGACAGATTTTGCTTTTCCTTCAACATTAATTTCTATGCCATTTTTAAGTTTAGATCAATGAATTGTCTACTCGAAATGAGCGAGGATCCATCATCCTTTAGAGATTTCTTCCCAATCTCTGCCATTGCCTTAACTTTCTTCCTAATGTCACTATCACCATCCATTGCAAATCTCAAGGCTCTCTCTATCTCGTTGGCCATCACAAGATGATCACTACCCATCCTATAATCCAATCTCATCTCCACAGCTAAACCCATTTCCCTTACCATCCAAAAGGCATTAAGCTGTTGTTCTGCATACATTGGCCATGCTACAATTGGTACGCCATACCACAAGCTCTCCAAGATTGAGTTCCATCCACAATGAGATACAAACACTCCAATTGCTTTGTGTGCCAAGACCTGCACTTGTGGAGCCCAACCACATAGCATTCCCTTCCCTTTGATCCTTTCCAAGAATCCTTCTGGAAAAACATCAAGATTTATGCTATTTTTAGGTACACATACGTCATCTTTTGGAGGTGAAACGCGCAAAGACCACAAGAAACTGTACCCACTATTTTCAAGCCCCACTGCTATCTCCTTAATTTGTGCAGTCCTGAAGTTGCCCAAGCTTCCAAAGCATAGAAACACAACTGAAGATTTAGGCTGATCATCAAGCCATCTTAAGATCCTGCTGCATTGAGCACCTTCCAAATCAGGTTTGAACTTCGGCAAACTATTAAGCTGAAGCACTGGTCCAACTGTGTACACAGGAGGGTTTAGGCTACCAGAAAATGAGTTTGCATATGGCTCTAGCTCAGAAAATGTATTAACAATTATGCCATTTGCATTCTTGAATCTTTGAGCAAGTTTGACATAGGTTGTATAACCCCCATCCCTGTTAAAGAAAGCTGATGGCAGAACACACGCAGGAACTGGGTTAACAAAACCTGGGATTCGTAACTCAGTTTCTGAAGAATCAAACTCAGTAGAGATTTGTTCATGACGAATTGGTAGATGCAACATGAGACCCAAGAAGGCTGCATTGCAAGTTAAGTATATATAAGAAGGCAAACCCAGCTCACTAGCAACGTCAATCATGGACGCACAAAAGTAATCAAGAACTAAGCCGGTAACTCGGACAGAGTCCGATTTCAACCGAGATGATACAATATCTCTAACAATATTTTTGACGTGGGGCAAATGTCTTTCCACTAAAAGAGTGAAGTTGTATTCCGGAGATCTCTTCAAATGTTCTGGACTTTCTGGTGGTAGAGGGTCTGCTTGGGGGAGGTCAATGAGTTGGATTTGTGGATGGGAGGCCGTGAGCGATTTGGTGTATACATCAACAAAGGGGGCGTGAGGAAATTTCATGCACAAAATGGTGATGAGAATTCGACCATCGTGATCGATCATGTGCTTGGCAAATTCAAGGATTGACACTAGGTGACCGATTCCTGGTGATGGCATGAATATGAGCTCTGCTTTCTTCATCTCGGCTTTCCAATCCTTACTTCTAGGTCAAGCAATTCCCTGTCTCTGTAATGTTACATAATGCTCTTCAATAACATACAAACCCAGTAAGTATGAAACAAGAAACAGTCAACCTTCAAGATATCCTCCATGCGTAGAGATAGGTAGATACTGCAATTGTGTCAAATGTGTTGCTGAGATTTTGTCGGATAGGCATCCCACATTACACAAAACACAAAAACAGCCATTTGCACAGCATATAAGCATATGGTGCATATTTGACCATTTCTAGAATTAGAGGACTTATTCTCGTGGCTAAAAGGTGTTCGAGAAAATATTAAAACACAGAACAAAGAGAGAATTAGAAAAGTATATAACGCCACCTGTAAAATTTTAAAGAGAGTCTAGTGTAATGATTTCGTGGATTTTAACGTCACTTTTTATGATTTAAAAATTTTAATTCATTTAATTTTAAAATGAAATAAAATATTAATTAATATTTTTTTGACAATGTTAAATTACCAAGAAAATAAAATCCAATTTGGACGAATGTAGGAAGCAGGCCCTCTCAATTTTCTAGTAGCTTTTATTAGAATGATCGTTGCCCGTTAATTGCCAAGTTCACAATTCAAGCCCAACTCATAGAGAACTTACCCAAAATATCTAATAAAAGTGTCTTATTAATAATTAATCAATAAGGTATATTAGGAGCATAAGAGTTAGCGTTAGTTAATTAATATTACTCAAAAAATAAAGAAAAAGCGCTTTCAGAAATAAATACTTTTAAAGGTTTAAGTGCAAACACGAACAAACAGATTAAATTCCAAACAGAACAAGGAACGAATCTAAAACCAAAACGCCTGCGTTTCAACGACGAAGCTGACTGCTACCATAATTAATCTAGCTAGGTCGTTGCTCTTGTACAAACATAGAAAATCCTTATGAGTAAATACTACATGTACAATCAAATTATATCATTTACTATATACAACACGTTGTGGAATAAATTTACTAGGTAACTAAAAAATGAAAAAGACATTATGGATTTTTAATAAATGAAATGGAAACCACCCAACTAATGACTTGGTAACATGCAAGATTATATAAGTAACGTTGTATAACTTGATTGTATAGTTAAATTATTGTATTCTTATATGCAATTTTTTCCTTTTTACTGGAAGTATTCCTTCATATTTCTAAGTTCTTTTTCAAGTATTAAAGAGTTACATCTCTCTCTCAACAACATGTAGGACCAAATTCCATAGGATTTTAGAATCAATTCGTTTTAGAGTGCTTGAACTTATCTTACAGTCATTTTTAAGGCGAGATACCAATAAAAGGAGTATTTAGCAATATGGTATAGACGTTAGTGAGGGACCTAATTTTTTAATTTTTAATTTTTAAATTTCTATCTTACAAAAAGGTTATTTTCATTATTGATGTTTAAATGAATAACAATTTAGTCCTCTTAAGTTTCTGCACAATGTTAGAAATGAAAGCCTAAAGCAAACTCTGAGACCTATAAGATTTAGCGAGTTTTAAATAATTAAAAACATTCTATTTTTTAAAACATTATTCATTTTCATTCTAAGATTTTTGTCATAGAAAATTCAAATTTTGGAAAAATATTATGCTTACTTGTAAATAATGGCACTTTAAAATGAAAACTCACAATAACATGTACAACATTTTATTACTTAGCAAAGAATTTCTTTAAACGATAAAATATTCAAACTTGATAAGTGGATGTCACTCCTTAGTTAATTAATAAAAATACTCAAAAGATTATTAATTTGTTAGTCATTAGCAAGCAGAAAACCTATTTCAGTTGATAGATCTTCCGATAAAATTTATTTTAAGTTACTAAATTTAAAAGACTAATTATATTGTTACATATATTTTATTAAATCTCTCATTTTTCTATTCAATTTCAAAAAAAATTTGCTTAATTTTTTTAGTATTTTTCATAATTACAGTAAAGAAAAAATATATATTAAGATCTTATATGTTTTAATACAATAAGACTGTAATCTCTTACTTTAAACCTTTACATTTTTGACATGTTATAACATTAGAAATTTACTTCATTTTCGTTAAATTTGCCTGTTTCCTAATTATTTGGGTCCACCCCAATACGACAAAAGTACAATGAACTAGCAACAAGAAGCCTTCTGGGGTTTTAAGGAATTACATTTACCATAAATTTCTCGGGCAATTCCGGGGATGGGGCAGGGGAGCATGGTCCCCGGCCCGGATCCAGGTATATAAACCCAAATTTTTAATAAATTACAAAATATAATTAAAAATTAATATATAATATATTTGTCGAATAAAAAAATTATATATATGAGTTTTAATTGATTAGTAGTTCAATGCTAATTAAAAAACTTCTTTATCTAGTTTAATAAATTGGAAATCAAATTAAAAAACTTCTATATATGGTTTGATTATTTATGATATATTTACATAATTCCGTAATTTAGGGCAATATAATTCCAAATAAAACTTCTAGATTAATTTGTTTGATTGATTGGTAACTCATTTCTAAATAAAATACTTCTATATATATATATATATATCTAAGTTTAATTGATTAAGAATTCAATTCTAAATTAAAAACTTCCACACAAAAAGTTTAATTGATTAGGAATTGTGAAGTGGGTGAAGGCATTTTTGCCTTTCACCCAATCCCACATCGGTGGGAAACCAAATCCAAGGGGGAGGCTAAGGCTATATAATAAAGCCTTCCTCCTCCCCTTAAAAATTGTACCAAGCTTATGTATTAAGCTTTTCTCTTCTTCCTCCCTTGTAATCTCCTCCATTTTAATTGTGAGAGAGATTGTAATATTTTTCTTCATAGTGAAATATTTTCGGTCTTGTCCCGTGGAGGTTTCCCTCAAATTTTGAGACCTATAAGATTTAGCGAGTTTTAAATAATTAAAAACATTCTATTTTTTAAAACATTATTCATTTTCATTCTAAGATTTTTGTCATAGAAAATTCAAATTTTGGAAAAATATTATGCTTACTTGTAAATAATGGCACTTTAAAATGAAAACTCACAATAACATGTACAACATTTTATTACTTAGCAAAGAATTTCTTTAATCGATAAAATATTCAAACTTGATAAGTGGATGTCACTCCTTAGTTAATTAATAAAAATACTCAAAAGATTATTAATTTGTTAGTCATTAGCAAGCAGAAAACCTATTTCAGTTGATAGATCTTCCGATAAAATTTATTTTAAGTTACTAAATTTAAAAGACTAATTATATTGTTACATATATTTTATTAAATCTCTCATTTTTCTATTCAATTTCAAAAAAAATTTGCTTAATTTTTTTAGTATTTTTCATAATTACAGTAAAGAAAAAATATATATTAAGATCTTATATGTTTTAATACAATAAGACTGTAATCTCTTACTTTAAACCTTTACATTTTTGACATGTTATAACATTAGAAATTTACTTCATTTTCGTTAAATTTGCCTGTTTCCTAATTATTTGGGTCCACCCCAATACGACAAAAGTACAATGAACTAGCAACAAGAAGCCTTCTGGGGTTCTAAGGAATTACATTTACCATAAATTTCTCGGGCAATTCCGGGGCTGGGGCAGGGGAGCATGGTCCCCGGCCCGGATCCAGGTATATAAACCCAAATTTTTAATAAATTACAAAATATAATTAAAAATTAATATATAATATATTTGTCGAATAAAAAAATTATATATATGAGTTTTAATTGATTAGTAGTTCAATGCTAATTAAAAAACTTCTTTATCTAGTTTAATAAATTGGAAATCAAATTAAAAAACTTCTATATATGGTTTGATTATTTATGATATATTTACATAATTCCGTAATTTAGGGCAATATAATTCCAAATAAAACTTCTAGATTAATTTGTTTGATTGATTGGTAACTCATTTCTAAATAAAATACTTCTATATATATATATATATATCTAAGTTTAATTGATTAAGAATTCAATTCTAAATTAAAAACTTCCACACAAAAAGTTTAATTGATTAGGAATTGTGAAGTGGGTGAAGGCATTTTTGCCTTTCACCCAATCCCACATCGGTGGGAAACCAAATCCAAGGGGGAGGCTAAGGCTATATAATAAAGCCTTCCTCCTCCCCTTAAAAATTGTACCAAGCTTATGTATTAAGCTTTTCTCTTCTTCCTCCCTTGTAATCTCCTCCATTCTAATTGTGAGAGAGATTGTAATATTTTTCTTCATAGTGAAATATTTTCGGTCTTGTCCCGTGGAGGTTTCCCTCAAATTGAGGGTTTTACCACGTTAAATATTTGTGTCTTTATTTTCTTTAATTGCCTTTAATTTATTTATTGTGCGAAGGCTGAGCCGCCCAAGTTGTCTATTTTATTTATTGTGGAGGGCAGTGCCACCCAAATTGTTATTTCTAACATAACAATTTGTTTCTTGTCTTTTATTTGAGCTGCGGTAGGAGTGTTCAATCTCCTAACAGTGGTATCAGAGCAAGGTTGCGAAGGCAGAGCCAAGGGTTAGGACAGTGAGTGGTTACTTGTATGGTTATATACATGTCTAGGAAAACTTTGTCAAAAAGACGATAAGAGTCTAAGGAGACTGGATTTTAAGTGGGACCGCTTGTGACCCCTCCAGTGTTTCCTGGAAGCTTTCCTGGTGTATATTAAATCGTACCGGCACTTACTACTATTCTTGGTTACTGTTTAGCAGTGGTGTACGTATACGGATACTGTTACTGTTCACGTATACGATACTATTTAAAGGTACTGTTCACATAAACGGTACTGTTCACTGCAAGACAAATGGCAGCCAAATTCAAGATAGAGAAGTTCGATGGAAACAACTTTGGGCTATAGAAAATTAAAATAAAGGCTATCTTGAGAAAAGAAAATTGCCTTGAAGCAATTGATGGAAGACCGGAAAATATGCAAGATGAAAATAAATGGGAGAAGATAGATGGTGATGCGATGGCAAGTCTACATCTAGCAGTTGCAGATGAAGTGCTGTCAAGTATTCAAGAATTAAACTCTGCAAAGGAGATTTGGGATACTTTGACAAGCTTGTATGAAGCAAATCTCTACACAACAAAATTTTCTTGAAAAGGAAGCTGTACACTCTTCGTATGTCAGAAACCACTCCGGTGACTGAACATATCAACACTTTGAAGACGTTATTCTCTCAGCTCTCAACCATGGAGCATAACATAGAAGAGAAGGAACGTGCTGAGCTTCTACTTCAGAGTCTACCTGATTCATATGATAATCTCATCCTCAACTTGGCAAATGGTTCAATGAAGTCATCTCTAGTCTTTAATGATGTTGCGGCTGCTGTCTTAGAAGAAGAAAGCAGACGTAAAAACAAGGAAGACAGAATAATGCTTCTCAACATGCAGAGGCTTTATCCGCCAACAGAGGGAGATCAAGGGAACGTGGTTCCAGTGGGAGTCACAATCAGAACAGGGGAAAGTCTAAAGGAAGGAAGTTTATTAAATGCTACCATTGTGGAAAGCAAGGGCACGTGAAAAACGAGTGTTGGCATCTTAAGAAGAATGGAGAGGGAAACAGCAAAGGAAAAGAATCTGAGTCGTCAGGATCTCAGGGTTGTGTAGCAAGTACTTTAGGGAATGGCGAAATCTTGTGCAGCGAGGCAACAACAGTTGTGGAAGGCAGAAAAAGGTTTGCTGATATATGGTTAATTGATTCAGCAGCAACATGGCATATGACTTCTAGAAGAGATTGGTTCTATCAATATAAACCTATCTCAGAAGGGTCTGTGTATATGGGTGATGATCATGCCTTAAAAATCGCTGGTATTGGAACCATCAAAGTATTGATGGTACGATTCGCACTATCCAAGATGTACGACATGTGACTGGCTTGAAGAAAAATTTGCTATCGATGGGACAGTTGGATGACCTCGGATGTGAGTTCCATACGAAAAATGGGATCATGAAGGTTGTCAGAGGCGCACTTGTGGTGATGAAGGCAGAAAAGATTGCTGCTAACCTATACATGCTCCATGGAGAAACGGTTCAGGAGGCAGAAACAGCGGTTGCTAGTTCTGGAGAAGAATTGTCTATGATATGGCATCGAAGACTTGGCCATATGTCCGAAAAGGGTTTGAAGATTCTCTCTGATCGAAAACTGCTTCCTGGAATCAAAACTGTAAGTTTACCATTCTGTGAGCATTGTATTATTAGCAAGCAGAGTAGACTGAGTTTTAGCAGATCTATTGCTAGAAGTAAAAACATTCTAGACTTGATTCATTCTGATGTTTGGGAATCACCGGTTACGTCCCTAGGAGGAGCAAACTACTTTGTATTGTTTGTGGATGATTATTCTAGGAGATGTTGGGTATATGTCATCAAGAAAAAGTCAGATGTATTTCCTGTATTCAAAGCCTTCAAAGCACAGGTGGAACTTGAATCCGGAAAAAGGATCAAGTGTTTGAGGACAGATAATGGGAGAGAATTCTGCAACAAGGAGTTTGACACATTTTGTAGTAAAGAAGGTGTGAAACGGCAGAAGACAGTTGCTTACACACCACAACAAAATGGAGTGGCAGAGCGGACGAATAGAACTCTCGCAGAAAAAATGAGAGCATTACTAAGGACTGCGGGTCTACCCAAGACATTTTGGGCAGAAGCAGCCACTACAGCCTGTTACTTGATAAATAGGTCTCCATCAACAGCAATTGAGATGAAGACACCTATGGAGATGTGGACCGGTAAGCCAACTGATTATTCCTCCCTTCATATTTTCGGATGTCCTGCTTATGTAATGTATCATGACCAAGAAAGAACGAAGCTGGATCCAAAATCCAGGAAATGTATCTTCTTGGGATATGCTGATGGAGTAAAGGGGTATCGCTTATGGGATCCTACTGCCCATAAGATTGTCATCAGCAGGGATGTTGTCTTTATAGAAGACATGTTTAAATGTGAAGAAAGTGATAGCACGAAGAAAAATGTTGAGACTGTATCAATACAGGAAGAAACAGTTTCTTTTGAAGCAATACCAGAACACGATGATCAAGAACCAGTCGAGTCTGAAGCACCTGAAGTCCGTCGATCAACTCGAGAAAGAAGGGAACCTTCTTGGCACTCAGAATATGTGATGGCGAGCAATGTTGCATACTGTCTCCTAACATAAGATGGGGAGCCTTCAACCTTTCAGGAGGCTATAAAAAGTTCTGATGCATCTCTATGGATGACAGCAATGCATGAAGAGATGGAAGCTTTAGACAAAAACAAGACATGGGATCTTGTGCCATTACCACATGGAAGAAAAGCCATCGGAAACAAATGGGTCTACAAGATCAAACGTGATGGGAATGATCAAGTGGAGCGGTATCGTGCTAGACTGGTGGTCAAAGGATATGCTCAGAAAGAAGGAGTTGATTTCAATGAGATATTCTCTCTTGTGGTAAGACTTACAACAATTCGAGCAGTCTTGGCTATGTGTGCTACTTTTGACTTACACTTAGAGCAGTTAGATGTAAAAACTGCATTTCTTCATGGAGAACTTGAAGAAGAAATTTATATGCTCCAACCGGAAGGTTTTGTTAAAGAAGGAAAAGAGAACTTGGTTTGCAGGTTGACCAAATCTCTGTACGGCTTAAAACAGGCGCCAAGGTGTTGGTACAAGAGATTTGATTCATTCATCATCAGCCTTGGGTACAACAGACTCAGTTCAGATCATTGTACTTATTACAAGAGGTTTGAGGAAGACTTTATCATTTTGCTGTTGTACGTGGACGATATGTTGGTAACAGGCACTAACAAAGATCAGGTCCAAGAATTAAAGGCACAATTGGCTAGGGGATTTGAAATGAAGGATTTAGGACCGGCAAACAAGATTCTAGGGATGCAAATTCACCGAGACAGAAAAAACAGGAAGATTTGGCTATCTCAAAAGAACTACTTGAAGAAAATCTTGCGTCGCTTCAACATGCAAGATTGTAAGCCAATTTCTACCCCATTTCCTGTTAATCATAAATTATCCTCAAGTATGAGTCCTAGCAATGAAGCGGAGAGGATAGAAATGTCTCGAGTACTGTATGCATCAGCAGTAGGGAGCCTAATGTATGCTATGATTTATACAAGACCAGACATTGCACAAGCAGTGGGAGCGGTCAGTAGATTCATGGCTAATCCGGGGAGAGAGCATTGGAATTCTGTTAAGAGGATCCTTAGATACATCAAAGGAACCTCTGCTGTACTATGCTATGGAGGATCAGAGTTCATTGTCAAGGGCTATGTTGATTCAGATTTTGCAGGAGATATTGACAAAAGGAAGTCCATTACAGGCTATGTGTTTACACTTGCAGGAGGTGCTGTGAGCTGGGTATCCAAACTTCAAACTGTTGTGGCTTTATCTACAACAGAAGCAGAATATATGGCAGCTACACAAGCTTGCAAGGAAGCTGTCTGGATCAAAAGGTTATTGGAGGAACTCGGGCACAAACAAGAGAAGATTTCTTTGTTTTGTGACAGTTAGAGTGCCTTGCATATCGCAAGGAATCCAGCCTTTCATTCAAGAACGAAGCACATAGGAGTTCAATATCATTATGTACGAGAAGTAGTTGAAGATGGAATAGTGGATATGCAGAAAATCCACACGAAGGACAACATAGCAGATGCATTAACTAAACCAATCAATGTTGACAAGTTCATCTGGTGTAGAACGTCTTGTGGCCTATTAAAGACGTGAGCAGCATGTATAGAGACAAGACTGAACGAAAAATGCCTTCAAGTGGGAGAATGTGAAGTGGGTGAAGGCATTTTTGCCTTTCACCCAATCCCACATCGGTAGGAAACCAAATCCAAGGGGGAGGCTAAGGCTATATAATAAAGCCTTCCTCCTCCCCTTAAAAATTGTACCAAGCTTATGTATTAAGCTTTTCTCTTCTTCCTCCCTTGTAATCTCCTCCATTTTAATTGTGAGAGAGATTGTAATATTTTTCTTCATAGTGAAATATTTTCGGTCTTGTCCCGTGGAGGTTTCCCTCAAATTGAGGGTTTTACCACGTTAAATATTTGTGTCTTTATTTTCTTTAATTGCCTTTAATTTATTTATTGTGCGAAGGCTGAGCCGCCCAAGTTGTCTATTTTATTTATTGTGGAGGGCAGTGCCACCCAAATTGTTATTTCTAACATAACAATTTGTTTCTTGTCTTTTATTTGAGCTGCGGTAGGAGTGTTCAATCTCCTAACAGGAATCAAATTAAAAATTAAGCTACAAACGTATCTGTTAAACATAAATTGAATAATTGATTAAGCATAAAGAATTACAAATCCAACTTATTTTATATTGTAAATATTTGTTAAACATAAATTGAATGATTTATTAAGCATTAAGGAAAATTACGGAAGGCAACTTGAAGTATGGAACATGCAAATGGAAATGTGGAATTCTGGGCTTAGGAAGACTGGAACCGGAAGTCTGGAAAAGTGAAAGAAATATTAGCAAAAATTACGTGTATGGAAGGACTCGAACTTAGACCATTTTCCAAAGGAACCAAGTGGCAACCAAGAGGCTATGGAGGTTAATAGCAAAAACAAAATTCAAAAGAAAAAGAATAAAGCATCAGGATTAAACAACCAGGCTGATCACATAATCCAATCCTGGAAAGGCAGGAAAGGGAGAAAAGTGAGGAAGAAATAATTGTCAAAAGGAGGGGGACTAAACAGGAACAAGAGGTATGGACGGAAGAAGATCCTTCGCCTTCCCTCTTTCCGGAAGAAAATGAGGATCTAGAACAAATCGAGGAAACAAAAGAGATCTGAGTGAATGGAAAGGAAAAAATAATGCACAAATTATGCCTTAGAAATATTTAAAGAATTAGAAATTCAAAAAGAAATAGTAACAAATTAATAAAACGTTGATACATAAAATGAAATAATAATAGATAAAAAGAGATACGACTTCTCCTTACATATTTTATAGCTTCCCCTACAAAAGAACGGGTAATACCAACCCCATTTGTAATTGCCTCAATCACTCGTCTATCAAAGAACTGAGTTAGTTCAGCCAATTCTCTTATCCCTTGAATTAAGAATATTGCATAAAAAGCATATGTATAAGCAAGATTATATGACCAATCATATAAAAAATTAATTATTTTGTCCCAAAAACTTCTCTTAGGACTTCTTTTAGCAACTAAATAAAGTACGTTCCAATTTTGTAAAGATAAATAAAAGGGCTTATATGAAACGAATGCTATAAATATTCCGAAATATGCTATACTGACTGAAAAGATTGAATTTTTAAAAATTCATACCAATTGAAAAAATTATTTGAATTTGGATGCAAAAGATTTATAGACAAAATTAACAATTGATCCAAATCCTTTCCTTTTTGATAGAAAGGAATTCCTACGGTTCCAACAAACAAAGGAAATAGGACTAATACAAGTATAGAGAATATCATAGTATTGTCTGATTCATGAGGAAAAAAAAAATCTTCATATTGCCAAAAGGCAAAATAGTAATAAAAGACATCTTTTACATTACTATGATCAATTCGATATCTCGTCTTCCAAAAGAAAAAAAAGAAACACTTGCATTATTGTTCATTTTTTATGCAAAAAAATTTGAGGAATTTCCTGAGGCCAGAGAAAGAAATTGCTAGTGATAAAAATTGAGCAAAAGATAGCAATTACAACAATTAAAAGCATAACTCTAAAGAAACAAAGAACAAAAAATGAAAATTTAATTATTTTCTAGAATCCACATCTTCCTCTTCAGTGTTAATGACTGCATATAACATTTAGGTCTAGATCAATAAATTATCCAATCAAATGAACTGAGGATATATATCCACCATCAATCAGAAAATTCTGCCATTTCCTTAACTTTCTTCGGAAATCTCGTTATCGCCATCTATTTAGCATATCAAGGGTCACTTGTTAATTCACCATCACAAGGTTACTGCCCGTCCAGATAAGAATATAAACAAAAATAGTGGGTATAAATCTCAGCATACCAGCTGGTGTTCATCTGCCATTATACATTGGTTTTCATGTACAGCAAACTAATATGTAGAAGTGTGCAGATGACAACAAAATTTAGAACTCAAAAGAATACCAGAACCTGGAATCAATCTAGTTTGTTACAAAATTATAGAGGGATAATATTATAGAATATTCATAAGATTTGGTATAATATCACTTAGAAAAGTAGTTTCGTATTTTTATCAAATTAAATCTCAAAGTTTGTATATATTTATCAAAATAGCAATTTAAAGATTTCGTCAAATCTTTTAGTGACAGAAGTGTAAGAAGACAGATTTATCTTTCATTCCCAAATCAATTAAAGACTCTAAAAATTAATAAACAATCGAAGATTTCCTCCACAGCAACCATGGCTACGGCCTCCGCCACCACATTCGTTTCCCTTCTCCCTTCCTCCACCATCTCCACTTGTCTTCTCTCTTCTTTGTCCGCCACCCCGCTTCTTTTCACTCTCTCCTCCCATCCCTGGTTACAGACATTGCCGCCGTTTGTTAGCGGCCACGTTTGGCATTAAACATGCCGGTCTCTCTAAAAAACCTGGACTCTCTATGGCAGCGCGCAGATGATGAACCACACTTAAGAGCCGCATCGTCCCACACTTAAGAGCCGCATCGTCCATGGAGTTGCACTTCCTTTTAAGCGAATATGAAGACAGAAGGGGTTTACGTGGATTCACATAGCCGGGAAAGTGGTTCCGGCTTAAGTGTTTGGTTCACTGAATGGTGTTTAGTGGGGTGGAAATGATGATTAGCCTATGAACTCACCAAGATTGTTGCAACCAGGCTTACGTCTGAACTTTTTGGACCAAACCATATCAAGATTGAGAAGCTAATTCGGGTTTGATGATAAAGGATTGAAATAATTAGACAGAGTCAGACATAGATGAACAAGATGCATGAGTGGTGGTGGTGGCAGCTGTGAAGAAGAAGATGGTTTTTTATTTCCTTTTTCTAAATCAATTACTTATTTTGAAACATTTTGACATTGTATTGAGAAAGTTCTGAGTCTATTTATTTAGAATCTGCAATAATTTTTTGTGCCGGCTGAGTTAGTGTCTCATTTCATAATTTTTTTTGGATTATTTACGGAGAGGGATGAGTCAGTGGCGGTGGATTAGTTGTTAGTTGAGTTCATAGTTTATATTCATGTTTTTATTAATATTTTATTTGACTAAATTTTTAAGAAATTTTAATATGTAATTTGTTCACATATTTGTTAAGTATTAATTTTAGTGGAAATTTTCGATTTGCCTTTTGCCGTTGGTAAAAAATTTAACAGAAATTACTAGTTCTTAAGGACTGAAATGATACAAATATAAAAATACATTTTAGATTGATATTACTCCAAACCTTGGGGAGGTCTGTGATATTACCCCAAACTATATATATATACACACACCCACATTAAAAATTAATTTTTCAATCTAGAGTTTATTTTCTAGCTCTATATAACAGAGTCCTTATCACATGATATATTCCAATCTCATGCCCGCAGCCAACAACTAAGAAGAAAAACCCGAAAGCCGATTCTAAATACTTTTCAAGCGAGGGGAAAAAAAAAAAAAAAAGCTTTAAGTGCTTGCGACCCCAGTACGGGTCAAAGAAGAGGCCTGTCCAGAGAATTTGGTTAAAAATGATTTGGGAACAGGCATAGCCAATGACATATTTATTAGTAAACTTATCACTTTCCAATGGTATCTTATGCAGAGTTAGGGACCAATAAGTTTTCATTGTCAAACATAATTGGTAATGGGAGTTGTAGCCCTGTGTGTTCAAGGGGATTCTATGTGAAATAGAATGCTAGTGGCTTTGAAAGTGCTTAATGTTAAGCAAATTAAACGGGGCTTTCAAGAGTTCTATGACTGAATGTGAAATATTAAGAAATATTTCCCATCAAAATACCGTTTTCAGAATTTGCTCAAGCATATGTGGATGGACCGACTTTAAAGCTATAGTTTACAGCCACGGCATTCATCCTTTCCAAGTATCCTCGCTGGAATAAAATCTTAATTTGTGCTTTTTATTAGTATAGATGTGTCATCTTCTAGTTGCGAGACAGTAGACACGCCAAGGGACCACAAGAAACTCTACCTTCGATGTTCAAGGCCCATCCCTATTTCTTTGATTTGGGCTGCCCTGAAGTTTCTCAAGTTTCCAAAGCAGAGAAACGCATACAACGGAAGATTTTTGGCTGGTCATCAAGCTGTATCTTATGATCTTGAGGCATTGAGTCTCTTCCAAATCTCGGGATTTATCTCAGTCAAACTATTAAGGTGAAGGTCCAAATTGCGTACACTACAGAGTTTAGGCAACAAGAAAATGGGTTGAGTGCCCAGGATTAGCTCAGAAAATGCATATGCAATTTCCTCTTCTAAGAAAATGCTGGAGCTTAATTATGGTTATATATAATTAGATTAGAAGAAGAAAACTTTCGTTCAAGGCAGGACAAACTTTATTTTCAGGGAGTACACTTTCTTTTTTCTATTTCTGCAATTTAATGACTGCAAACAATTAATTTAGAAATTTAAATTAAAAAACTGCACAATTAAAGTAAATGACGATCCACTAACCTACCAGATATTTTTCTTCTCAATCTCTCCCATCTCCTTCAACTTTATTTATTTATTTATTTTTTCCTTATCTCACCATCACAATCGTTGCACTCGAAATCTCCCTCTATCATTCTCCCTCTATCATAATCACCATCACTAGGAGTAATGGAACAACTTGAAGAGCGAAATTCCAACGAATTAGTCTTGCTAATTTGACTTGTTGGGTGTTCCGTATTAAGCAAGAATTTTGTGGAGGAGGCATCTTCTCTGGCCTTCTTGAGAGCCTTTCATATTACTGTTGAAAGTAGAAAAACTGCCTAGCAAGACAACGGGTCAGCTTCAAGCACGTCATCTTAGAGTCTAAATGCGGAAAGTCCGGAGTTAATTAATGGCTTCTGTTCCTGAATAGTTAATTACAGAGACTTCGGAAGTCTATATTCGTGATAACTAGCTAATATTGTCAGCAACTGAATTGGGTCGGGAATCCCAAAATCTCCAAATCACTCATCACAGAGAAATGACTGATAGCTGAACCTACCCACCTTGTTGTGCAGTGTACGATGGGCCAAGAATTTTCCCATATGAATGCTTTTCTTTAATTAACATGAATATTTCTACCTTGTTGTGCAGTATACGAGGGGCCAAGAATTTTCCCATATGAATGCTTTTCTACGAGGGGCCAAGAATTTTCCCATATGAATGCTTTTCTTAGTTAGCATTAATACTTCTACCTTGCAGTGCAGTGTACGATGGGACAAGAATTTTCCCATATGAATGCTTTTTCTTTATATGCTTTTCTTAATTAGCTTTAATATTTCTACCTTGCAGTGCAGTGTATGATAGGCCAAGATTTTTCCCATATGAATGCTTTTTCTTTAATTAGCGTGAAAATTACTACACAGAAGATTTGGGACTTTGTCTCACCTTTCCCGTATGAATGCTTTTCTTCAATTAACAATGGGCCAAGAATTTTCTCATATGAATGCTTTGCATGCTTTTTACAGGCTTGCGTCATCATGAGATATTATTCGCTTTGATGAAGCCGGCACGGTTTTGTCCTGAAAAGGGCTCTCATTGGGGAAAGAGAGTAGTCTTTTCTTTTACAAGCCACAAGCCAATCTACTACATAAGAGATGTGACACTCTGTCCCACCACTGATGTAGATCTAACATCTACAATTACTTATGCATATTAACTCAATACAGACCTAGATGGACCTTAAAAATGCCACCGACATCTGTAGATGACTTATAAATCACATGGGACCTTTTTTAAAATAATATTTAATGTTTACTACAATTTCACAAAAAAAAAATATATTTTTTTGATGGTCAAATTTTATATTAGTTCAAATTCAAAAATTACTTTTATCAGTTTAGACAAAATTAATTGCATCTAACTTATATTAAAACATTCTTAATTAGCAAGCAATCAATAGCATTGGTTGCCTAGGAGTTAATACTCATGACTGACAATGACACACCGTTTATAATTTACCTTGTGAGATCAGAGAAATCAAAATTCAAATCATTTAAGCTTTTAAAGGTATATATTAAATCACACACACGCACATGACCCCCTCTTTTCGTAGCTGCCACTGTAAACCCAATTCTCTAACTCTACTCACAGTTCAGCTCTGTAAGAAAACAACTCATCAAAGATGTTATGTATACACAAATTCATGAAATTAATTCTAGAAAGATGTTTTCATGTATAACACACTTGTGTTTTCTCTACTATAAATCAGTATTAATTAGTAAGGCTTGCTTTTGGCCTCCCCATTTCTTTCCTTTCCTTTTTCGTTGTTTTTGTTATACAACTTTTGAAGATTAAACAGGGATTTATTATGTAATAAGAAACTTTTGAAAGCATGGCAAATGAAATTTTTAACATGTCCACATTTTTTAGTTAAAAGTCGTTGGATTATGGCATTACTAGTCCTCCCAGTTACTACCTTCTAAACTTTCTATTTATATGATAGATTCGTTGAAGGATAGACTTGAATGACCAGCCTGTCATCATCAGTTGGATGAATGCTAAACTTAATGATATTGACATTTTAATTTATGTAAAATATTTTTCTGAATGGTAAATGAACTGCACCAATTAACAGAATGACAATATCATTTTCAATTTACATAATCAAATTAATATGTCACATTTCACATGGTTAACGAAGATCTTATTTGACTAGTTTGTAAGTTTGAGAAATACTTAGGTGGGACTGGCTCACCACCTCATCTTGTTGATGTGGTGAGCCCAACCAATAAAAGTATGCCACATAATATACTAGTTGACAAATAATTAAGATATTAATTGTTCCCACTACAACAAGGAGGACTATTTACGGCGGGCCAAAACCGCCGTAAATAGTCATTTACGACGGTTTTGCGGCGGTTCTCAACCGCGGCAAAAACAACCGCAGTAAAAGCTTTTACGGCGGTCTTGGCCCGCCGTAAATATAGTTTTACGACGGTTTCGTTGTTCGACGTAAAAACAAGCGACGAAACACTACACATTTTTACGGCGGTTTTGTGTCCGCCGTAAAAAGTGTGTATTTACGACGAACAAAAAACCGCCGTAAAAAGTGTGTATTTACGACGAACAAAAACCGCCGTAAAAAATCGAAAAACCGCCGTAAAAAGATTTTATATAATTTTTGTACGACTATCGTGGAATGATTGGAAACTGCCGTAAATAATTAAGAAAAAGTTATTGAAATGTGAAAGCTCATTTTATAGCATAAAACATCAATCAAAATGGGCTGGATCAGAATTTGCAGGCTTGTACAACTTTCTTCACATTAAGCAAAGGCCAGGATAAGAAGAAAAATTATATATATACACGGTAACATTTACAACAGTGAAAACACTAAAAATAACATCTATAGTCAATGGTTGCTGTATTTTTATCAAAACTGTACAATATGCAGGATACTTTAGATCCTTAGATAAATAGGCTTGCAGTACAAAAGTTGATTGCAGTTTCCATTGCCAGGTCTTCTCAAAGTCTTTCTACAATCTCAGTAGCAATATCTCTAACATCAGTTCGGATATCCATCTATGTTATGGATTTCGCCAAGTCCTTATGAAGAAGTTGCTCCAGTGTTGGAGACTGCTGTGACAGGAGGTGCCAGTCAACATTATTGCATTGACAAACGAAGCTATTAACATTATTGCAGTTGCATACACTTGCTAACTAAGTTAACCAAACGTTAAAAATAAAAAAATAACATACAAAACAATGACACTATCATGGTCAAAAAATGATGAAACCAAGTGGGGATCAATTACTTTCACAGGCTGCTGCAAATGACAATATGTTAGTGAACAAAATCAAATATAGTTAAATAATTCTAGATTTAATCTTATTCAAGTA
Source organism: Boswellia sacra (assembly GCA_013180625.2). Classification (NCBI taxonomy): domain Eukaryota; kingdom Viridiplantae; phylum Streptophyta; class Magnoliopsida; order Sapindales; family Burseraceae; genus Boswellia; species Boswellia sacra. The sequence goes on along the minus strand of SNVD02001782.1, from coordinate 658,286 downwards.
ATGGAAGCACTGTCAGCAATTTAAAACTCAAGTTCTAAAGAATCATATAACAAAAAGTGTAAATTGCATGGAATTACGTTGAGCTATCCAGATTAAAACTAATAATAATAATTTCATGGAAATAATTATAAAAGGAAGCAAGATATTATGTAATAAATCAAACTCACCCCAGTGACAGAAATTGACACTTCATCCTATTTGCCAGTGTTCCTATCCCTGCAATGTTAAAGGTCAAAACATTAAGCATCAAATTTTACTTTTAATCATTACATTATGTATTGTCTATTAAATCGTAAGTGCTTGTATTGTTTTAGGAAAACTGATAACATATATATTTTAAATATCTTTAATGCATTATCTTTCTAAATCAATGCATATATGCCATAGTGCAATTTTGGATTGAAAAAACCATGCAGTGGCTTCCCCTATGAAAAAAATATAGTATGAAATTTACTGTAAAAATCTCTAATAAAAAACTAGTACATAAAAAGTATTAAATTCAGTTTGAAATTTCTCTCTTCATTTCTACCATTCTCGGGCCAACCAGCTTATCTAGAAAGATAATGGTTATGCAGTAAGCTATTAGTTATATACTGCTATTACAACACACTCTCTGACTTCCCATTTTGAAATTTAAAAAATGCTAAAATTCTATTGCTTAAACTCCTCTAAATTGTATAATAATAATAATAAATGGTCCTCATAATATCAAATCAACTTTCATACTCCAAATCTTGATTTATATAGATCGATTCCCATTACAAAAAATATTGAACATTATTCAAGCATTATTAAAACACTCCACTAACCTTTGTCTCCTCCACCTACTTTTGTCTCCTCCACTTACCTTTGTCTCCTCCACTTATATTATTAAAATACTCCATTGCCTTGTGACGAGAATGGTGAAATCAAGCTCAATTACAATAACAAAAAGAATAGAAAGTTAGAAAGAATGACTCGATCATGAAATCAAGCTCAAGCCGAGAACATTAACTGGAAAAGGAGCAGACAAATCTCAACAAAACCCATGTAATTAAACATCAAAAGAGCTCAAAAAGTACCAAAAATTGAAGACACTGAAGACAGATCTGAAAATCTATATCCATATCACTTCCAATCCACCAGCCACAACCGTTACCAAATGCCACATCTCAAAACCTAAAACAAAAACTACAGGTAAAAAGAAAGAGTGGAATGAATATGAAGATGGAGAAAGATAAGTACCTGCCGATCTAGAAGGATAAGGAAGCTCCAACAAGCTTGGCCAAGAGAACGCAGAGCACAAGTAAAGAAGTTAAGCTTGGTGGAGAAAACGTAAGAGGTAGCTTCAAGGGAGGAAAGCAAGCAAGCACAACTCAAGAAGACGATGAGAAATTTGATTGATAAGCCAGAAGATAGAAGAGAGAGGGATAATTCTTTCAATCGAGAGAAAAGAGATGAGAGGGAAAATGAGAAGAGGGAAGATTAGGGCAGAGTTAACTTGGGTATTTTTAGGCTCTTGATACGGCGGTTTATAAAAATGTCGTAAATAGTTAGCACATAAAATTATTTACGGCGGTTTTAAAAAACCGCCGTATATAATCGTAGTATAAGCCTTTTTTTCTTGTAGTGTCCATAAAATAAAAAAGTTGGTAAGTAATTAAAACCTATTTTATATTTTATTTTTTTTCCTTTTATACAGTAGTATTAAATCCTGAAATGGCCGGTTCTTCTGTTACCAACTTAACAGATACTTGCATATATATAAAAGAGTGGAGACAGAGTAGGTATAAAGCTAGAAAAACAAGATACTGAACTCCAATTTTCATAGAAAAAGTAAAAAGAAAAACCAGTTGAATGATTACTTCATTTAAGTTAATTTTATATGGATCAAAGTGCAGGCGACGCACTTCCAATCAAGCAAGATTCAACACTTGTACTCAAAGGAGGAAGGCAGCAAATTAGTTAATTTTGAGTATTATAAATAAAAATAGATAAGAAATCGGCTGATTGCTAACGGTGACTGGGCACCTGCTTAAGATGGTAGGTTTGAGCCATCGGTTGCAGGTGGTTTACGAATCACAAAGAGGCATTAATTTTTAAAATAAAAGCGACAATTATAAAAGGAAAAATATAAAATATAAAATAAGTTTTAATTACTTACCAACTTTTTTATTTTATGAAACAATTAATATCTTAATTATTTGTCAACTAGTATATTATGTGGCATATTTTTATTGGTTGGGCTCACCACATCAGTAAGATGAGATGATGAGCCAGTCCCACCTAAGTATTTATCTGTAAGTTTCGTGTTCCCTTTAAGTAGATATATTTTGAGTGAAAAATCCGGATATTTTTCTTCACAATCTCTCCCATTTCCTTCAACTTGATTTTTCTCTTATCTCACCATCACAATCGTTGCACTTGAAATCTCTCTCTATTACAATCACCATCACTAGGAGTCATGGAACAACTTGAAGGGCGAAATTCCCACGAAGTAATCTTGTTAAGTTGACTTGTTAGGAGTTCCGTCATTATTAAGCAAGAATTTTGCGAGGGAGGCATCTTCTCTGGCCCTCTTGAGAGCCTTTCATATTACTGTTGAAAATAGAAAAACCGCCTAGCAAGAATTTTGAGGCACATCATCTTAGAGTCTAATTGCAGAAAGTACGGAGTTAATTAATGGCTTCTGTTCCTGAATACTATTACAGAGACTTCAGAAGTCTACATTCGCGATCATAGCTAACATTGTCCATAACTTAATTGGACGGGAATCCCAAAATCTCCAAATCACTGATCACAGGGAAATGACTAATAGCTAAACCCATCCACCTTGCAGTGCCGTGTACGACATCAGCATGAACAAGGCTCGCTTTTTTTGACCTCTCCATTTCTCTCCTATATAATTTTATATAAATTTTGTACAGGGACACAATTTTAAATTTTTATATATTTATATACAAAATTTATTTACTCGTTACAAAATTTTTTAAAAATTTTGTAATGATGTACCGGTACTTAAAAGTACTGTAGCCAAACCTCCCCAAATTAACATGGCAACTTGCTGTGGATAACCCGTTGGGGTCTGAGTGCAAATTCCTCATCATTAATTTTTAACGTTTGTCAGAGTCCACCATATTAGTAAATTTTCAATGCGGAGCACCCTACTTAGATCACTTTCAATCACTACTTCTGCATTTCCTACTCCACCACGAATAGTGTTGCAGCACTATAGTCATCTAGCAGTAGACTTTTCATGGATTTAGACTTTTCAAGCACGCCCTTAAGAAGAAAACGAGCAGAAGAAGGTGGCTTTCAATTCCATAACTATTGCAGGACACGATATTCCCAGAGTTAGTTACTTTTTATGCATGCCAGTGGCGGACCTACGTAGGCCTGGGCCCCTTCTAAAATTTGAAAAATTTTCTTATACCTCCTTATTTTATATAGTGACTTTTATATATTTTCTTAAAAAACTTAATTAATTTCAAGTTTTACATTATCTTTTCATTTTCTCAATTCTTTCACATATAAAAACCTTTCATCTATACAAAAATATAAGTTTATATATTAATATAATTAACTGTTACTTTTTTATCAATTATAGAATTTTGGATTTTTTAATTTTTATTGATTTAGTTTGACATAAATTATATGTTTCTCTTTATGTTTTCTTTTATAGTCTTTAAAAAATTATTAATTGTTACTAGAAGAGTATAAATTTGAAAATCTTGATAACGATAATAACTAAATCTTTTTATAATTTTTAATATAATTAAATATCATTAAAAAATTATGTGTAAGAGACTTATTTTATTTAATTTGTTTGTAGTCCTTTTCAAACGAAAAAAATGTATTATAAAATAATCTTCTTTGAACAATTACAAATAAAAATTTTGAAAGAAAATCTACTTGTTTGTAAACATCAAGTTCAAAGAAAATTAATACTCTTTATAAATTATAACTTTGAACACTAATAATTCTAATGTCCTCCTATCTGAATATAATTTTATTATTTTTTAATATATTCTCTTACCTTAAGTTTTATCAAGTGAATTATAAATATTTAAATATCTAAAGTGTCCCCTCTCATAAATTTCTGGGTCCGCCACTGATGCATTCCGAAGACTTTTCAAAACTTGAATATGCCTGCAGGTTGGTATTTCCACACGATGATGAATTAATTTCTATGACGACTTTGACGAATAATTGTTGGAAGTCTCCTTGTGTCCCAACACTATCAGTATGGCAGATTTTCTTCTACCTCCCTAGCTTTCTTGATAACATTATGCTCTTCACACACGCATTAGTGCACCCACGTCACTTATACGCTCTCTTAGCTTAGAATTAGGATCGTCTACTTATCTAATTTTACCTCAACTTTTGACGATCTAGTGATACGCTGATTTTTATATTGATGGATATAATTGAGAAGTAATGCTAATTTTACAAACTTTTATAAAAGGTTTTGCACAAAACTAATATGTTATGAGGTAATTGGAGTAATAAATATATAAAATTTACTTATTTAATTAATGGTGACGATGTGTAAAATAAATTAATAATACTACATTAGTTTATATATATATGAGTTTATATACAGAGTTTGCAAGATTAACACTACCTATGATTGAGATGTATACTTATTCTCTCTCTTCGTTAATTTATTTTTAATAACCTTCCATCACTCTTTTATTAAAAAAAAAAGAAAAGAAAAGTTGAAAAAGAGATGACGAGAGGGTCCTTCTCCCTGGAAATTAGATGAATAATATCGCAATTCATCGTTTAAAATATCACCAATATGCTTATATGGAACACTAATGTTTAATATTATTTGATTTAGGATCAATCTAATTTGCTTATATATAAAGTTAATATAAATCTTTAAAATTAAACATTATTTTCTAAAAAAAATTGTATCTCACTATATTAAAACATTCTAAATCTTTGTTTTTTCTTCAAATCACAAATTACAAGTAATTTGGTTCTTGATATAACATCGATATATTAAATAAATCAGCAAGATGGTTTAAGAATTATTATATCTTGACTTACAAGGTCATACCATACTTAAAATTAGGATTACAAGGTCACAACACATAAAAGGTTGATTTTCATCCTCTATACTTTTTTCAAAATAAAAAAACGTATCCAGCTTGAAAGAGTATCATTATGTGTTTCCACTATAAATTCACTTCACCCTAGCTAGAAAGAGTATCCAAAGTCTCACAACATTCATAACCTAAAAACATGTTTTCTTCCTTAATAATTAGCTTCCCAGCCATTTTTCTATGGTTCTGTTTTTATCGCAATCACCACAAATGAGACATATTGTCTTTCATTACTTGCGCTAAAGCTGCAGCTCCATGATCCACGTGGATTTACAAGCTCTTGGAACAATTCCATAAGCTTATGTATGTGGAGAGGGATTACGTGTGGCCATCGGCATCAAAGGGTCACCATGTTGGATTTAAGAAGCCAACATGGATTTACAACCTAAAATATCTCACCGAAATGTGTAGATAGATGACTTGCAAATGTTAAGGGCTTTGTTTATTTATTTACCACAATGATTTCACTTTTCAAAGATAAAAAAAAAAACAAGAACGAAGAAAATGTTACATATCTTCTACACAACAATTCAAACCAAAAAATTAGTCTAGTAGGTGGATGAAATCCTCCATATATAAACCCCATGATCTCTTAACTCAATCAACGTCGAACTCCAAATGGGGGCCTATGACAGAAAGAAAGCCCAAATCGACTTGGGTTGGTTTTGATACCACTCGTTACACATATTACTGTGCACAACAACAAATGAGCTACCAACCAACTGAAGTAAGTATCAAATCCAAAAGACTAGTCTATTAGGTAGATGAACTTTTTTCATATATAAACCTCATAACTTCCTTTAATCAATCAATGTGAGATTCCAAATGAGAACTCGGTGAATACAACAGAAAATATATTTGATTATCCAATTTTCGGATGCAACTTTAAATCAGTTGAACATTAAAAATTGCTTTTATCACTTTCTACTAAAATTGCTTCTAACTTATATTGATAAACAAGGATCCTACGCTGATTTGATCTCGCTTAACTTTTAAGCATCTTTCGACATGTGGCATAAATAGAAATCAATGCTAAGATTTGAATACTTTACACTTTTTTTCAAAGTGAAAAGACGCCCTGCTTTTAAAGTTAAACAGGACATCATCAAATTTTCTTCACTCTACCATGGTTTACTTTCCACTCTACTGTTGTATTAATCTAGATTTCAACAAGAAAAATTCTTATTCTTATATTTTCAGGCAAGAGTAATTAAGCTCATCAGTTTTTTGATCTGCAAATCTTCTCCACTATATTTTCCATGGATTCATATTCTCTGCTGAGAGGAAATCGTAAAAACTTTAAACCTCAGTAATAATTGCAACGATGTTGTGCGGAACAAAGAGAGAAAGAACGTATGCGTGCAAAGAAAAAATAGTTACGTGCGAGAAGCTTTCTCAAAGTCAATGATTACTCTCTGAGTTAATGGTCAAAACAAAGAAAATTGAATTTGATTTTTTAACATGCTAAAGGCATCAAATCACAAATAATAATTATAATATATAAAGTAATAAGACAATAAAAAAAGTCATTTTCCTTTCCTTGTATTAAATTATATCTTTTCTTTTTATCACTATTGGTTAGTTTCCCTTATAAATTGAGTTCACCCCATCTTCAAATTGCATCAAAATTCCAAGCACCTTTGTCTAGGTTTGTTAAGAACCACCAAACATGTTTACTTCCATTAGCCGCCCAGCCATTCTTCTATGTTGGGTAAGCCTGCTGCTACATTATACCTATTCTATCTTCATCCCAATCACCACAAATGAGACAGATCGTCTTGCATTACTTGCGCTAAAGTCACAGTTTCATGATCCACAAGGATTTACAAGCTCTTGGAACAATTCCATAAGCTTATGTCAGTGGAGAGGGATTACATGTGGCCATCGACACCAAAGGGTCACGACGTTGGATTTAAGTAGCCAACTTATAGGAGGTGCTTTATCACCTTATATAGGCAACCTCAGCTTCCTCAGGGACATTAACCTTGCAAACAACAGTTTCTATGGAGAAATTCCCCGTGAAGTTGGTCATCTGTTCAGGCTCAGAACTTTAGGTCTCGCCAATAATTCCTTTTCCGGTAGAATACCAACCAGTTTGTCTGGGTGCTCTAATCTCATCAAGCTGCACTTCTACAATAACAACCTTACCGGTGAAATCCCAATGGAGGTCGGTTACTTGTCGAAGCTTGAGTTACTGGCTGTTCGACGCAATCATCTAAAAGGACAGATCCCAGCGTTCATTGGGAATCTTTCAACTTTTCAAGCAATTGATTTAGGAGAGAATAGCTTCAGCGGAGGAATTCCTGAAAACCTAGGCCAGCTAAGAAGCTTATATTTTTTTAGCGTAGGCCAAAATAAATTGTCTGGTACGGTTCCCCCCTCACTTTTCAATATCTCTTCCCTTAACACAATTTCTCTGGTAGATAATAGATTTAATGGAAGACTACCACCTAACATAGGTCTCACTCTCCCAAACCTAATAAAATTTTTTTTAGGCATAAACAATTTTACTGGAAATATTCCAGCTTCGTTTTCCAATACTTCAGACCTTTCCGTCCTTGACCTCGATAGAAATCATTTCAGTGGGAAAGTGTTAATTGATTTCAGCAAGCTTAAGGACCTATCATGGGTATTTTTGAGTTCCAACAATTTAGGAACAGGGACAACCGATGATATTGATTTTGTAACCTCTCTAACCAACTGTAGCAAATTGGAAGATATTGATTTAGTCCAGAATCAATTTGGAGGTATACTGCCCCATTCTATAGCCAACCTCTCAACAACATTGACTGGGTTAGAAATAGGATACAACAAAATATTTGGCACCACACCTTCTGGGATAGGAAATCTTGTCAATATGAATATCCTTGATATGGGCTTTAACCATTTAACTGACTCTATTCCCCAGGGTATTGCTGAGCTTAAAAACTTACAAGGTTTATCATTGCGTAAAAACAATCTCCAAGGTCGCATTCCGATCTCCCTAGGTAATCTAACGTTACTTAGCTGGCTTGATTTGTCATATAATAACTTGGAAGGTAATATACCTTCATCCCTTGGAAATTGTCAAAGTTTGATAGAGTTGTATCTTAGCGATAATAAGCTCACTGGTTTTGTGCCTCGACAAATTCTTGGTATAACAACCAGGGACGGAGCTAGCATATGCCCAGGAGGGGCAGTTGCCCCCGCTGGAGCCAAGAATTTTTCAAAGACCTCTTTTATATATTTTTTAATTAATTATAAATCCACACGTATATGTACAAATTCAAACTTTTTTTTATTCTTTTCTTCACAAAATTGTGTATGACACTCTCTTCATCATCATTCATCAATGTTTTCTATCTTATTTAATTTTACATTTTACATATAAGCTACCTTTGAATATATTAATATGAAATTTAAGATTTTTAATTAAATAAATTATTAGATATTTTATTTTATCATTTATTTTAAGGTTTCAATTTAAAATTGATATTATAAATAGACCTTCAAAATAATATAAATATATAACATTAAGTTTTTTTTTTTAAAGTTTCATAGCTAGCTATATATTATTTGAGTTAAATTATCTTCATATATTATTATTTTTAAGTTTCATGGCTAACTATATATTATTTGAGTAAAATTATATTTATATATTATATTTGAATCTCTTGCCCCCTCTAATCAAATTTTCTAGCTTCGTCCCTGATAACAACCCTATCAATTTTCCTGGACCTATCCAATAACCATCTCAACGGTCCTTTTCCTTCCGAAGTGGGTAACTTGAACAATCTTGTTTCACTAGATATATCAGGAAACCGATATTCCTTTAAGATCCCTGTTACTCTAGGTGGTTGTACAAGCTTACAATATCTTTATATGCGGAACAACTCTTTTCTTGGAAGCATTCCTTCCTCTCTAAGTTCTTTGAAAAGCATTAAAGAACTAGATTTCTCATACAACAATTTGTCAGGCCAGATTCCACAATATTTTGAGAATTTTTCATTTTTAGAGTACTTGAACTTATCTTACAATCATTTTGAAGGTCAAGTACCAACAAAAGTAGTTTTTAGCAATTCAATGGAAGTTTCACTTATCGGGAACACGAAACTTTGTGGGGGTTTACATGAATTGCATTTGCCAGTTTGTCACTTCAAACAAACAAGGAAAACAAAAATAACTTTTCTGGCCAAGGTGTTGATCGCTGTGATTACATCATGTTTGATTGTATCATTATGCTTCATCATTGTTTTTCTAGAGAAAAGAAAATCTGCTCAGAGAACTAGGTCTTCTGGAATGTTACATTTACAAGAACAATTTCCGTTGGTGTCTTTTGCACAGCTAAGCTAGGCAACCAACGAATTTTCATCATCGAATATGACTGGTAAAGGAAGTTGTGGCTATGTGTACAAAGGAATTCTGGGTGAAAATGGAATGTTAGTTGCAGTGAAGGTGCTTAACCTTGAGCAAAGAGGTGCTTCGAAGAGTTTTATGGCTGAATGTAAAGCATTAAAAAATATTCGTCATCGGAATCTCATCAAAATCATGACTATTTGCTCAAGCATAGATTTTAAAGGGAGTGACTTTAAGGCTTTAGTTTACGAGTACATGCAAAATGGAAGCTTAGAGGAGTGGTTGTACCATAGGAATGATCAAGCCCGCACATGTAATTTAAGTCTTATTCAAAGGCTAAACATAGCTATTGATGTGGCTTCAGCAATCGAGTATCTTCACTACAACTGCCAACCACTGATTGTTCATGGTGATCTTAAGCCAAGCAATGTTTTGCTTGATCAAGATATGGTTGCCCATGTCGGTGACTTCGGATTAGCAAGAATTCTATCCAAAGACGCACCTAATATTGCTCTTGAAAATCAATCAAGCTCAATGGGAATAAAAGGAACTATTGGTTATGTTGCTCCAGGTAAGTATATCTTGCTTGAATTATTATTTTCTTTTTAAGTTATATAATTGCCACTTAATTAAATTACCACATGTTAGCACTTATATTGAAATTGGAAATATTAATTAACATGTTGCACCAAAATCCTTTTCAGAGTATAATATGGGTGGTGAAATCTCAAAGTTTGGAGATGTTTACAGCTTTGGAATTCTTTTGTTAGAGATGTTCATAATAAAGAGGCCTACTGATAGCATGTTTAAAGATGGCTTGACTCTCCATGAATTTGTCAAGATAGCTTTGCCAGAAAAAGTGATCGAGATTGTTGAACCTTCAATTCTATTGGAAGCAAGAGAGGGAAACTTAGCAAGCCTTGGAGATAGAAGAGTGAGAATTGAGGAGTGCTTGATTTCTGTTATGAAAATTGGACTTCTCTGCTCAATCGAATCTCCAACTGAGCGAATGGAGATGACAAATGTTGTAGCACAATTATGTGCTACTAAAAGGAACTTTCTCAATAGTAGGATTTGATGCATCAAAGATGTCAAGTTTATAGCTCAAAAAATCACAATAAATTGTTATTAAGATCTTTCATGGATCTTTCATTATTAGGATTGGATACATTAAGAATTATATATTTACGGGAATTAAATTTCCATAATATAGCTATTATTCCTATAGTCCTTTGTAATTGTTTTGACATTAATCTATTCAAGTTTATTTGAAAAGTTTTAGAGTGAAATGAAACCAATCGCATGTCCCTGCAGGTATCGCATGTCCCTGCAGGTGTGATCAAAAGAAAAAAAAAAAACAGTGAAAGCTTTTCCAGCAAAAGACATATTTTGCCTTTCCTTCACCATTATTTCCTGCGCCATTTTTAACTTTAGATCAATGAATTGTCTACTGAAAATGAACGAGGATCCATCATCCTTTAGAGATTTATTTCCAATCTCTGTCATTGCCTTAATTTTCTTCCCAATGTCACTATCACCATCCATTTACACATCTCAAGGCTCTCTCTATCTCATTGGCCATCACAAGATGATCACTACCCATCCTATAATGCAATCTTATCTCTACAGCTACCCCCATTTCCCTTACCATCCAAAATGCATTAAGCTGTTGTTCTGCATACATTGGCCATGCTACAATTGGAACGCCATACCACAAGCTCTCCAAGATTGAGTTCCACCGACAATGAGATACAAACTCTCCAACTGTTTTGTCTGCCAAGACCTGCACTTGTGGAGCCCAACCACATAGCATTTCTTTTCCATTGATCCTCTCCAAGAATCCTTCTGAAAAAACATCATGATTTATGCTATTTTTAGGTACAGGTGGCGTCATATTTTGAAGGTGAGACCCGCAGAGACCACAAGAAACTGTACCCACTATGTTCAAGCCCAATTGCTATCTCCTTAATTTGTGCAGTCCGGAAGTTCCCTAAGCTTCCAAAGCATAGAAACACAACTGAAAATTTAGGCTGATCATCAAGCCATCTTAAGATCCTGCGGCATTGAGCGTCTTCCAAATCAGGTTTGAACTTAGGCAAACTATTAGACTGTTGCACTGGTCCGACTGTATACACAGGAGAGTTTAGGCTACCAGAAAACGAGTCGGCTGCATATGGCTCTAGCTTAGAAAATGTTTTCACAATTATGCCATTTGCATTCTTTAATCTTTGAGCAAAGTTTGACATAAGTTGTATAACCACCATCCTTATTAAAGAGAGCTGATGGCAGAACACACGCAGGACTTGAGGCTGTGAGCGATTTGGTGTATACATCAACAAAGGAGGCGTGAGGAAACTTCATGCACAAAATGGCGATGAGAATTCCATCATCGTGATCAATCATGTGGTTGGCATTCAAGGATCGACACAAGGTGACTATTCCCTTTCTCTATTATGTTACGTAATGCTCTTCAACAACAAAACCAATAATTATGGAAAAAGAAAAAATCAACATGCTAAGATTCTCTTCCCGACATGTGTTACTGTTAAATATTTAAACATTTTAAAGTTCAGATCATTAGATTGTCCAATCAAAATGAATGAGATCGACCATCAGTCACATATTCTTCCCAATCTGATATTTCCTTGACCTTTTCCTAATCTTACTTTCTCCCTCATTATGTACACAGGATCTCAAGGCTCTCTCTATCTCATTTGCCATCACAAGATCACTACCCATCCGATAATCTTTCATGGACCTATTCATGAGTTGGATTTGATACGTTTTATGTTTTCTAATTAAGGGAATTTAATTTCCGTACTATATCATATACTTCCTGTAGTCTAATTCTGTTCTTGTGAATTTCCGTAGCATATGTTATAGTTCTAATTGTCTTACTGTGTTCTCCCCTGACATTAACTCCTTAATAAAATTCACGTTTTGAGTCGATTCATTCTTCATTAGAAGGGTTTCAACAACAGTGTTAAATAAGTAATGAACCCAAGCACGAATCCCTGCTGGTGATAAATAATGATTCAAAAGATAGCAATTACAAGAACGAAAGCTTAATTCTACAGGATACAAAGAACAAAAATGAAAATTTAGTTTTTTTCTAGAATACACATCCTCTTCTTCAATATTAATGACTATATGTCATATTTAAGTTTAGATCAATAAACTGTCCAATCAAAATGAGCTGAGGATATATATATATATGTCCTCCATCAATCAGGGAATTCTGCTATTTCCTTAACTTTCTTCTTAAATCTCATTATCACCATTCATTTCACATATCAAGTCTCTTATTCATTCACCGTCACAAGGTTACTGCCTGTCCAGATAAGAATATAAACAGAGAATTGGTCTAAATCTCAGCACACCAAAGCTGGTTTTCATCTTCCAATATATATTAGTTTCCATGTACGAAAAAACTAATATGTAGGAGTTCAAGTGACAAAAGAATTTAAAACTTAAAAGAATACCAGAACCAGAAACCATCTAGTTTGTTAGAAACATGAATGGTAATGGGAACTGTGGGCCGGTGTGTACAAGGGGATTCGAAAATAGAATGGTAGTGGCTTTGGAAGTGCTTAATGTTAAGCAGGGGCTTTCAAATTTGAAATATTAAGAAACATTTCCCATCAAAATACTGTTTTCAGATTTTGCTCGAGCATGTATGTATGGACCGAGTTTAAAGCTCTTGTTTACAACCACGGCATTCATCCTTTCCAAGTATCATTGCTGGAATAAAATCACGATTTGTGCTTTTTATGAGTATAGATGTGTCATCTTCTAGTGGTGACACAGTAGACGCGCAAAGGGGCCACAAGAAATTCTTCCTTCTATGTTCAAGGCCCATTGCTATTTCTTTGATTTGGGCTGCCCTGAAGTTCCCACGCCTCCAAAGCATAGATACACAGCTGAGGATTTTAGGCTGATCATCAAGCTATATCTTAAGATCTTGAGGCATTGAGTCTCTTCCAAATCACAGGATTTATCTTAGTCAAACTATTATGGTGAAGGTCCAAATTGTGTAAACTGCAGAGTTTAGGCAACCGGAAAATGAGTTGACTGCGCAGGTTTAGCTCAGAAAATGTGTATACAATTTTCTCTTCTAAGAAAATATTTGTGCTTAAATCGTAAAGGTTGTAATTAGATTAGAAAAAAAAAAATTATTTTCTCGCACTACAAACTTTCTTTTCAGGGAGTACACTTTCTCTTTTCTATTTCTGCAATTTAATGACTGCAAACAATTAATTTAGAAATTTAAATTAAAAAACTGTACAATTAAAGAAAGTGACGATCCACTAACCCACCAGATATCTTTCTTCGCAATCTCTCCCATTTCCTCACCTAATTTTTTTTCTTATCTCACCATCACAACCGTTGCACTTGAAATCTTTCGCTACAATCACCATCACTAGGAGGGCTACATGTAACAACTTGAGGGGCGATTTTCCCCCGAATTAATTTTGCTAAGTTGACTTGTTATTCCTTAGCTTTCCTCCTTATCTCACTATCACCATCCGCCATCAGAAGACCACCGCCAATCCTGTAATGAAATTTTATCTCCACAGCTAACCCTAGTTCCTTTATTAGGGATTGAAAATGCATTAAGCTGCTGTTCTGCATGCATCGGCCATATCACAATTATAAACCATAACACCATTAAAATGGGTGTTCTTAGAGCTCAAGATCTCAGTCCCTTTCGACGGAAAATAAAGTGAAACTACCTAGCACTCTGTATTCAACTAGAGTAGGAGCCATTCTCCTCTTGTGCATTTACAGTTTTTTTTTTTTTTTAAATATTAATCCTCAGTCATTCATTCATTGTTATCCAATCACTAAGAGTTGACGAGTTGGCATTAATAATAACTATCTTTTTGTCTTCTCTACGCGTCTTTAGATTACAATTACTCAATTGACCAAAAAAAAAATGAGTTTCACAAATTTAATATGAAGTTTAAATTCAAATAGTCTACCATCATTTAATATATGTTGTGTTAGTAGACGAACTAAATTTAAAGAGACATTTAATTTGTGATTTATGTATTATTTTTTGGATATGATTTAGATTCAATCTGGTGAAAAAAAATAAAAAATAAAAAGTAATTTTTAATTTTTAAATTAATTTCTTAAAACTGTATATGAAATTGGGTAAACAAAATACTTTTTAAAATATTTTTTATATCTTTTTCTTTCTTTCTTTAAGATCAAATTTATATAAATATATATATCTATATATGGGAGATGATATTTTAACATAAATTATTAACATAATTTATTTACACATATTTATAGCCATTAATCTCATAAAATTCAATGGTTGAGATTAAAAGCCAACAAGATTCATTTAATACTATCAACTCATTAATTATTGCAACCAATGGATTTTATAAATCAATAACTAGAAAATTGATTTTAATTTTGTATCAAAATATTCCCTCCCTTTATCCAAAATCAAACAACCGTAAACTTTGATGTGTTATATATTCATTGATGAGATTGTTAAGGTTCATCTTGGTCTACATTAAGCTAATAGTACAAGTTAAAGAAAAACATTTAACTTGTAGATCGCTTAAAAAAATAGTTAGAAAAATAATAAATTGATAGATCACTGTATATTGCACGGTGGATTGGGTATTGGTGGACTGATTCTTTACTGTAAGTAAAGAGTAATGTTATACTTACAAAGTTTATATTTCAACTGATTTGATAATGATATGGCATTGTCCTATCATTAGTCACATTATCCACTTTAATACACGAATTACACTTGATGTGGCAAATTACATAAAAAAGATAAACATTAAAAAAAAGCTAAAAATTAATTACGCTTGATGTGGCAAATTACAAGGTATTCCATGTTACCTGCCACATTCATTGGGATAAAAATTTGCATTCCAACTTGGCAGGTATAGCATGATTTAAAAAATAATAATAATAACTTATTTAATTGTTCCAGTAGCCTAACCCGTTAAATAAATCAATATGTAGCATAGATAATAATCAATTATAATAGCACGTTAAAGACTTCTTCTAAAGATGTGACACACTGCTTGTTATCTTCTTTCATTGAATTTTCAACAACGGTGAGCTGTGTTGAAGACATCAAGCTGTTTGGAATTCCGGGACCGTGAGGAACGACTGTGACAACTACTTTACAACTTCGTGGAAATCCCTGGACCGGCGGGAATGACTATGACAATTACTTTATGACTTTGTGGAAATATAGTTGAGGAACGATGGCGACAATTACTTTATGATTTGTAGAGAAATATATCTAAGAGCTTGCATTCTATGAAGAGTCAAATTATTTAAGACTTTAAGCACATAATTAGGTCACGCCACACAAGTGGGTCTTACGATAGAGGCCAATTTTAAAAATTTCCTAACCGAATCAAGAAAAATAGTATTTTTCACGATATGGAGTTGATGTGGTGGATAGTCTGTCAATTTGTCTTCCGATTGAATTAAGCCTGGCTATGAATGGGTTTGTTGCTTGAATTTCCTAGATAATTCTTACCTAAATCCTGTCTATTTACTGTTTTTTCCAATCCCAAAATGCAGAGACAACAACTTTTTGTTCTCTATTTCCTTGATTAGTGACTGGAGAAATTAATTTAGAAAATCTGATCCATATACTGCTGAAATCAAAATGAAAGAGGATCTACCATCCACCAGATACAGTTTCTTCACAAACTCTCCCATTTCCCTCAACTTTCTTTCTTATCTCACTTTCACCGCCCATTACACATATCAAAGATAGCTCTTCTTTTCACATTTACCATCACTAGGAATCGCAAGCTCACGGAACTGCTGAAAAGGAATGACTGGGTCTGGACAGTCTTGGCATAAAGCTCCAATCCGATCAACTCCTGATTATCGAGTGAAGTGCTACGTGGCACCTAGTGATTGAAGAGCTGTTGCATTGTAGGGGCCATAAGGAGTTGAAAAAGCCGCCTAACAAGACAACAGGCCAATCAGATTCAGAGAAATCATTTAGGAGTGTTTAATGATTTGTCTGATTCGTTCGTATTAGTGAATCGGAAATTTCAACTCGTGGACAACTGGTGGAATTATCACGAATGGGAGACTTCTGAAGTCTATGTAAGATGTAATTGTTCAGGACCTCAAGCAATTAACTCCTGTATACACTTATGTGAACCTAAAATATCTCACCTACTATATAGATGGCTTATAAATGTTGAGGGCTTTGTTTATTTATTTACTAAAATGATTTCACATTTCAAAAGATTTTTTTTTAAAAAAAAAAGGAAATGAAGAAAATATATTTGGTTATCCAATTTTAAGATGCACCTTAAAATTGCATTACTTTTTCCTTGACTTTTAAGCATCTTTTGACATTTTACATTAATAGAAATCAACGGCTAAGATTTTAAT
Organism: Boswellia sacra; assembly: GCA_013180625.2. Lineage (NCBI taxonomy): Eukaryota > Viridiplantae > Streptophyta > Magnoliopsida > Sapindales > Burseraceae > Boswellia > Boswellia sacra. Next base: position 641,457 of record SNVD02001782.1, on the reverse strand, counting down.
TACTTCCCATTTTGCTTTAAAAATGAACTCGCCGTCATCAAACTTTCTTCAGTCACCCATGGTTTCCTTTCCACTCTGCTGTTTTATCAATCTGGATTACAACAGGAAAATTTCTTACTCTATTATATTTTTAGGCAAGATTAATTAAGTTCAACGGTTTTTCGATCTAGATTCGAAGAGGAAAACTTCTTCTCCATTATCTTTTCCACGGATTCATATTCTCTGCTGAGAGTAAATGGTAAAGACTTTAACTTCAGTAATAATTGCAATGGTATTTGTGCGGAACAAAGAGAGAAAGGATGTAGGCGTGACAAAATGAATAAATAAATTAGGAGAAGCGTTCAATTAGGAACCGGTGGTAAGAGAGGAAATTGTAAAAAGAATTTTGCAAGTTTTACGTTAAATAAATTTATTTTTAATAAGTTTTAAAGGAAAATAATGAAATTAAATCTGAATCATAAATTTTTACTAATACCATATGTCATTAGATGTTTAAAAGTCAAACAAAAAATCAGAGGAATGTTCTTAATTATCCTAAAATCTTATATCTTAAACAAATCAATCATGGCTAAGTTATAGCTAACAACGACGCGCCAAAATTGGAAAAATTTAAAAAGTGATTCAAATTAAGGGACCTATTTGAGAAATGACCTACTCCTATCAAATTTTCTTTTCTTGTTATAATTCTTAATTTGGGTCATTTTTATTTTTTAAATTTTATCCACCAAAATTATCCATAGGCCTAATTATTTTTAAGTAGAATGTCTATAATACCCTCATAAAACTTGAATATTTTTAACGGGAGTTCGAGTCAGGGGTCTCAGTGTTACTTCCAGAGCAGCGGGCCTCTAACGGGGTGGCGCGGTAATTCCCCAAACGAGTTATTGTTGCAGGTCACATGTCATCTTCATGCAGTTAAATGTTTTTCTGAATTGGAGGCTTTTCAACCCCACTTATTTATTAGTAATAAAAAAAAAAACTCAATAAGGTGATTTTCAATTCGGTTACCCCACTTATTTATTAAATGTTGAATTTGACTCATTCAACATGTCAATGGCATCAAATTACACCAAAATAATAATAATAATAATAATTATCTATTTTCTTATCTAGTTTCCTCTATAAATTCACTTCACCCGACTTCAAAGAGCATGCATTCAAATTCTAAGCACCCTTGTCTAAACTAATTCAGAACCTCCACAGAAACATGTTTCTTTCTTTTAGCTGCCCTGCCATTCTTCTATGGTTGGTAAACTTGTTGCTATATTATAGCTATTCCATTTCTACACCTATCAACACAAATGAGACAGACCGTCTTGCATTACTTGCCATCAAGTCAGAGCTCCATGACCCACTAGGATTTACAAGCTCTTGGAACAATTCCATAAGCTTGTGCCAATGGAGAGGAATTTCATGTGGCCATCGGCATCAAAGGGTCACGGCGTTGAATATAAGAAAACAAAGCATAACAGGTACCTTATCACCTCATATAGGTAACCTTAGCTTCCTCAGGTACCTCGACCTCAGAGAGAATAGTTTCTATGGGGAAATTCCCCATGAACTTGGTCGTTTGTTCAGGCTCCGAACTTTAATTCTCGTCAACAATACCTTTTCCGGTACAATACCAGCCAACTTGTCCGGATGCTCTAATCTCATCGAGCTTTATGCCTACAGAAACAAACTCACTGGAGAAATCCCAATAGAGGTCGGTTACTTGTTGAAGCTTGAGGTATTGTCTTTTCGAGACAATCTTCTAACGGGACAGTTCCCATCTTCCATTGGGAATCTTTCAGCTCTTCAAGCAATTGATTTAAAAGGGAATAGCTTGGGCGGGAGAATTCCTGAAAACGTAGGCCAGCTAAGAAACTTATATATTTTTATCATAGGGGAAAATAAATTCTCTGGTACGCTTCCTCCCTCACTTTACAACATTTCTTCCCTTAGAACGTTTTCTGTAGTAGATAATAGATTTAATGGAAGACTACCACCTAACATAGGTCTCACTCTTCCTAATCTTAGAGAAATTTCTCTTGCTCTAAACAATTTTACAGGAAATATCCCAGCTTCATTTTCTAATACTTCAGAGCTTTCCATGCTTGACCTCGGTGGAAATCATTTCAATGGGAAAGTGTTAATCGATTTCAGCAAGCTTAAGAACCTATCACGGGTAGCTTTGCGCTTCAACAATTTAGGAACTGGGACAGCCAATGATCTTGATTTTGTAACCTCTCTAACAAACTGTAGCAAATTCAAACGTTTTGATTTATCAGAGAATCAATTTGGAGGTATACTGCCCCATTCTATAGCCAACCTCTCAACAACAATGACTGGGTTAGCAATAGGATTCAATCAAATATCTGGCACCATACCTCCTGGGATACAAAATCTTGTCAATCTAAATGCCCTTGGCATGGAGTCTAACCATTTAACTGACTCTATTCCCGAGGGTATTGGTGAGCTTGCAAACTTGCAGGGTTTGTCCTTGCATAGAAACAATTTTCAAGGTCACATTCCCATCTCTCTAGGCAATCTAACACTACTTAACGGGCTTGATTTGTCATATAATAACTTGGAAGGTAATATACCTTCCTCCCTTGGAAATTGTCAGAATTTGATGGAGTTGCGTCTTGGCCATAATAAGCTTACTGGTTACATGCCTCAACAAATTCTTGGCATAACAACCTTATCAGTTTTCCTGGACATATCCAATAACCATCTCAACGGTCCTTTTCCTTTAGAAGTGGGTAACTTACACAATCTTGTGTCATTAGATATATCAGGAAACCAATTTTTCTCTGAGATCCCTGTTACTATTGGTGCTTGTACAAGCTTAGAAATTCTACATATGCAAAGCAACTCATTTATTGGAAGCATTCCTTCATCTCTGAGTTCCTTAAAAAACATTAAAGAACTAGATCTCTCTTCCAATAATTTATCAGGCCAAATTCCAAAAAATTTTGAGAACCTAACCTTCCTAAAGTACTTGAACCTATCTTACAATCATTTTGAAGGTGAGGTGCCAACAAAAGGAGTCTTCAACAATTCAATCGGAATTTCAATTATTGGAAATGGGAAGCTTTGTGGTGGTTTAGAGGAATTGCATTTACCAGTTTGCCACTCCAAACAATTAACGAAACCAAAAAGGTTTCTTCTCAAGGTGTTGATTCCAACGGTTACTTCATGTTTGATTTTATCATTGTGCTCCATTTTTGTTTTGGCACAGAGAAGAAAATCTACCCATAAATCTTCTGGAGCACCACATTTACAAGAACAATTTCCAATGGTTTCTTATGCAGAGTTGAGTAAGGCAACCAATGATTTTTCATCATTGAATATGATTGGTAAGGGAAGTTGTGGCTATGTTTACAAGGGAATTTTGGGTGATGATAGAATGCTAGTTGCAGTGAAGGTGTTTAACCTTGAGCAAAAAGGCGCTTCCAAGAGCTTTATTGCTGAATGTAAAGCATTAAGAAATACACGTCATCGGAATCTCATTAAAATCATCACCATTTGCTCAAGCATAGATTTTAAAGGGAGTGACTTCAAGGCTTTAGTTTATGAGTACATGCAAGAAGGAAGCTTAGAGGAGTGGTTGTACCATAGTAATGATCAACCCCACATAGGTAATTTAAGTCTTATTCAAAGACTAAATATAGCTATTGATGTGGCTTCTGCAATTGAGTATCTTCACCACAACTGCCAACCACCAATTATTCATGGTGATCTTAAGCCGAGCAATGTTCTACTTGATCAAGACATGGTTGCCCATGTTAGTGACTTTGGATTAGCAAGATTTCTCATTGATCACCCACCTAATATTGTTCTTGAAAATCAATCAAGTTCAATTGGGATAAAAGGAACTATTGGTTATGTTGCTCCGGGTATGCATTTTTGCTCTTAATTTTTGTTTTTTTGTTTTTTTTCCTCTTAAGTCGTATAATTGCCACTTGCATCGTTTACCACATATGTTAGCACTTATATGGAAATTGGTAATTATTAACTAATGTGCTGAGCCAATGTACTTTTCAGAGTATGGAATGGGTGGTGAAGTGTCTATGCTAGGAGATGTTTACAGCTTTGGTATTCTTTTGTTAGAGATGTTCACAAGAAGGAGGCCAACTGATAGCATGTTTAAAGATGGCTTGACTCTCCATGAATTTGTCAAGATGGCTTTGTCAGAAAAAGTGAGAGAGATTGTTGATCCATCACTTCTATTAGAAGAGAGAGAGGGGAAATTAGCAAGCCTTGGAGATAGAAGAGTGAGAATTGAGGAGTGCTTGATTTCTATTATGAGAATTGGACTTCTCTGCTCAATTGAATCTTCAACTGAGCGAATGGAGATGACAAATGTTGTAGCAAAATTATGTGCTACTAGGAGGAACTTTCTCGATGGTAGGATTTGATACATAAAGGATGATAACTAGCTAATTGCTCAAAAAGTCAATAAATTGTGGTAGGTTCATCAATAGGATTTGATACATTCTATTTTACCTAATTAAAAGGATTGAATTGTCCATAATATATAGCCTATACTTCCTATTGTCTTTGTCCGACATTAATCCATTTAATTTTTGAGTCAATTCATTCTTCAGTAAAAGAGTTTAAGAAACAGAGTAAAATGAATCCAACTGCATGTCCCTGCAGGTGATAAACGGTGATCAAAAGATAACGGTAACAACTTCATTATCTTAAAGGGTATGAAGAGAAAAAGAAGAAAATTCTTTTCTGGCAACAGAATTTCTCTATTTGTTCCATATTAATGACTACATGCCATTTTTAAGTTGAGATCAATAAATTGTCTAATTGAAATGAACGAGGATCCACCATCAATCAGAGACTTCTTCCCAATCTCTGCCATTGCCTTAACTTTCTTCTTAATCACCACAGTAACTCCCAGTTCCTTAATTTGTGCTGCCCCGACGTTCCCCAAGCTTCCAAATTATAGAAACACAACTGAAAATTTAAGCTGATCATCTTAAGATCTTGTGGCACTGAGCCTCTTCCAAATCAGGTTTAAACATGGCACCCTATTAAGCTGAAGCACGGGGTTCCAACTGTATTCACAGTGATACATTTACATCTTTGAGTCATTGATCAAACTTGACATAAATTGTGTAACCACCGTCCTTGTCAAAGAGAGTTAATGCCAAAACAAATGCAGGAACTGGGTTAACAAAACGTTAACCTGGAATCAGTAACTCAGGATCTGAAGATTAAAACTCCACACAGATTTGTTCATGACCGATAATCTAGGACTCCAGCATGCCTTAGCTCATTAGCAACATCAATCATGGACACTCAAAGGTAAGCAAGAACTTAGCCGGTAACTCCGACGAAGTCCGAGTTCAAGCAAGATGATAAAACTCCCGGTGGTGGCATAGGTATGTGGTCTACTTTCTTCATCTGGGCTTTTCGTTATTTCGTTTTATATCAACCTGTCTCTTCCCTTTCGCTATATGTCACCTAATGCTCTTCATCCACAAACCGAATAAGTATGAAACAACAGACAGTAAAATATTATCCTGCAAATGTGCTAAAATCTGTTGCCAAGATTTTCGTACGATGGACGTTGCACATAAGACTTAGGTTACAGAGAAGAAAGAGAGCACAAAACACAAAACAGGGGCATCTCTGCATTTCAGCATATAAAGCATGCTTGACCATTTCTCAGAAATTAGTTTATTTATGGACGTGGCTGAAAGATATTGGATGAAATGTCAAAAACAGATAACAAAGAGAATAAATAAATAATCCATTCTATCTCATTTTAACCTCGTCTTTTTGCAAGGATAGGGATCCCTCCTTGTCTCATTTCTATCTCAATTTTCCTTTTTCTTTTTTCAACAACTGTGAGATTGATGGGTATGAAAAATACATTAATAAGGAGAGAGAATAAATACACATATCAACTATACATTAATATGAAAATCCACGTGTGAAAGATTTTCGAGACAAAATTAGGTGAGTAAAAGATCCTAATTCAATAAAATTTACCGTCATAACGAGAGGAAATAAATACAATTCTTAACTATCCATTACTATTAAAATCCCTATGTTATCAGATCTTTAAATGGTGAAAAATTAGGCATGTTAAGAATTCCACTTCAATAACGAAGTAACTAATAAACATGTTTAATTAATGGATGATGAATCAATAAGAATTATAATATATCATCACTATTATTATTATTTATAAATCATTTTAGAATTATTAAATTAATATTTATTTAGATTTGTTTTATTTTTTAATATTAATTTATTTTTGCATTATTATTAATTAAAATAAAAAAAATGTAATACTTATCCTAGGCTGTCCCATGGTTGAAGGTGGGTCATAATAGTCCTACAAGATGGGGCTTTTTCTACTGTTAGGATTTATAATCATAATGCATAAAAATAGGCAAACGTGGGTTCCAAACGGGGCCTAGAGTTTAGCTGGGGGCACTCCACAATAGTTAATAGCTTGAGGTCCTGGACAATTACAGCTTACATAGACTTTAGAAGTCTCCCATTCTTTATAATTCCACCAGTTTTTCACAAGTTGAAATTTAATTAGAAAATGAATGAATCAGACAAATAATTTAAGACTCTTAAATGATTTGTTTGAATCTGACTGACCTGTTGTCTTGTTAGGTGGCTTTTCAACTCTTTAGGGGCATGTCCCTACAGGAGTTAATGGCTTGAGGTCCTGGACCATTACAAGTTACATTCATTAACTCAAAATAGACCTATATATGAGCCTAAAATATCTCAACTACTACATAGATGACTTATAAATGTTAAGGGCTTTGTTTATTTTTTTAGTACAATGATAAAAAGGAATGAAGAAAATATATTTGGTTATCTTTAAGATGCAACTTTAAATTTGTTAAAATTGCTTTGATTTTTACTTCACTTTTAAGCATATTTTGACATATGACATTAATATAAATCAATGGCTAAGATTTTAATAACTTCCCGATTTGTTTTCAAAGTGAAAAGACGCCTGTTTCTAAAGTAAAACTCGCCGTCGTCAAATTTTCTTCAGTGAACCATGGTTTTCTTTCAGACTATAGATCAAATTTTCTTCAGTCAAACATGATTTCCACTCTACTGTTGTATCAATCTGGATTTCAACAAGAAAATTTCTTATGCTATCATATTTTCAGACAAGATTAATTAAGTTCATCAGTTTTTTATCTCGATTCGATCTGGAAATCTTCTTCTTCATTATATTTTTGATGGATTCATGTTCTCTGCTGAGAGGAAATGGTAAAGACTTAAGTAATAATTGCAATGTTGTTTGAGCGGAACAAAGAGAGAAAAGGATGTAGGCGTGCAAAGAAAAAGTAATTAGGAGCAGCATTCAATAAGGAGCCGCTAAAAGAGGAAATTGTAAAAAGAATTTTGCAAGTTCTACATTAAATAAATTTATCTTTAATAAATTTTAAAGGAAAATAATGAAATTAAATCTCAATCATAATTTTTTGCTAATACCATATTCGTTAGATGTTTAAAAGTCAAGCACAAGCTGGAGGAATATTCTTAATTATCTTATAACATAATATATTAAAAAAATCGATCATGCCTAGGAGTTATAGCTAACAAAGGACACACCAAAAATTATTTTTAACTACAATGTCTATAATGCCCTTATACAACTCAAATTTTTTTAACGGGAGTTCAGGTTTGGGATCTGATCAGCGTTATTTTCAGAACAGCTGGGTGACGAATACTACTGTTATCTGTCGGTGAGGTGGCGTTGTCAACTCTCCAAACGATTTATTGTTACAGGTCGCATGTCATCTTTTCAAGCCCACTTGTTTTCAAGTAATGAGACAAAGTCAATAAGGTGATTTTCAACTGGGTCACGCCATTATTCTATCGATTATTACTCCATGAGTTAAAGGTCAAAACATAGAAATTTGAATTTGAGTCATACAACATGTTGAAGGCATCAGATCACACCGAAATAATAATAATAAAATTTTAAAAAAAATCCTTTTATTTTATCTTGCATATAATTATCTTGTAACGACCGGACCCCTGGCACGTGGCACTTTGTGGCCCTTTCGCCTTCAAGAGGTGGCCCCCGTGTCAGGCTACAGTCGCACACAGTCCAGTATTGTCCGCTCTGGGTCCACCGGCCCTCACGGTTTTGTCCACATCGGGGAACAGGGCCTTATAGGACACCTTCTATTACCCGTGTGGCACCTCCCCCACTCGAACCCATGACCTCAAGAGGTGGCCCCTGTGTCAGGCTACAGTCGCACACAGTCCAGTATTGTCCGCTCTGGGCCCACCGGCCCTCACGGTTTTGTCCACATCGGGGAACAGGGCAGTTGCCCGAATGGTACTCACTTTGAACGCCAATGACCTTTGAGGTCTTGGGTTCGAGTGGGGGAGGCGCCACAGGGGTAAAAGAAGGTGTCCTATAAGGCCCTGTTCCCCGATGTGGACAAAACCGTGAGGGTCGGTGGGCCCAGAGCGGACAATACTGGACTGTGTGCGACTGTAGCCTGACACGGGGGTCACCTCTTGAAGGCGAAAGGGCCACAAAGTGCCACGTGCCAGGGGTCCGGTCGTTACATAAAAAGGCGCATTTTTTATGTAACGGTCTGCTTATGCGGGCCCCACATATCCAGGTATTGTCCGCTTTGGGATCCCCCGACCCCTCACGGTTTTGTCCCCCGGTACTACCCTGTCTTGGGGAACGGGGCCTTATAGGACACCCTCTATTACCCTCAAGGGATTATTCCCAGGAGCGCCTCCCCCACTCGAACCCAAGACCCAAAGGTCATTGGCGTTCGAAGTGAGTACCATTCGGGCATGTCCTATAAGGCCCCGTTCCCCAAGACAGGGTAGTACCGGGGGACAAAACCGTGAGGGCCGGTGGGCCCAGAGCGGACAATACTGGACTGTATGCGACTGTAACCTGACACGCGGGTAATAGAGGGTGTCCTATAAGGCCCCGTTCCCCGGTGGGCAGGGGTCCGGTCGTTACATAAAAAGGCGCCTTTTTATGTAACAGTCCACTCTGTGGGCCCCACACAATCCGGTATTGTCCGCTTTGGGGAACGGGGCCTCAAGGGACACCCTCTATTACCCTCACGGTTTTGTCCCCCGATACTACCCTGTCTTGGGGAACGGGGCCTTATAGGACACCCTCTATTACCCTCAAGGGATTATTCCCAGGAGCGCCTCCCCCCACTCGAACCTTAGACCTCCTCAAAGGTCGTCACCGTTCGAAGTGAGTACCATTCGGGCAAGTTGCCCGAATGGTACTCACTTCGAACGCCAATGACCTATGAGTCTTGGGTTCGAGTGAGGGCCACAAAGTGCCACGTGCCAGGGGTCCGGTCGTTACATATCTGTTTTCTTATCTAGTTTCCTCTATAAATGCACTTCATCCCAGCTTCAAAAGGCATGCATCCAAATTCTAAGTACCTTTGTCTAAACTAATTTAGAACCTCCAAACATGTTTCTTTCGTTTAGCCGCCCTGCCATTCTTCTATGGTTTGTAAGCCTGTTGCTATGTTATAGCTATTCTATGTCTATCCCAATCCACACAAATGAGACAGACCGTCTTGCATTGCTTGCCATAAAGTCAGAGCTCCATGATCCACTTGGATTTACAAGCTCTTGGAACAATTCAGTAAGCTTATGTCAGTGGAGAGGAATTACATGTGGCCATCGGCATCAAAGGGTCACGGTGTTGGATTTAGGAAGCCAACATATAGGGGGTACTGTATCACCTTATATAGGCAACCTTAGCTTCCTCAGCTCCGTCAACCTGGAAGAAAACCATTTCTATGGAGAAATTCCCCATGAAGTTGGTCGTCTGTTCAGGCTCAGAACTTTATATGTGACATCCCAAATCTTAAGTAAGTTTGACTTACATGTGTATTGTAAAAAATATGTATTATTAACATAATGAGGTATGTATATATATATATATATATATATATATATATATATATATATGGAGAGGGATGAAATTAGATGAGAGATGGAAGGGTGTGAGTGAAAAGCTAAGAAAGTGTGGGGGCTTAATTGAAATGCTTGTGTGATGTATCTCTATAAAGCATGGGATAAGTCTAGAAAATTCATTTTTCTTCCCCCTTTCTCTTTGAACGTCCAGCACAATCTCTTCCTATTTTCTCTTAATTTTTGCCATGGAATCAAGAGGAGAGGAAGGAAACAAGAGTCCAAGAGGTAAATATTCACTTCTCTCTCTCTAACTCTAGCCATAACCATGCAATTGAGTGATGGTTTATTGTTGTTTGTGATATTTCATGTCAGAAATATTCTGTAAATGGCTAGAAAAACATGAATTAGAGTGAATTATGGAAGAATTTAAAGATTTGATGATGCTAGGAAGCTAGAAGTAAAGTATGAGTATGAATCCTGCAGAGTTATTTTTCTGAACAGTGCTAAGTTCGAAAATTCCCATAAATTCTATGGTTGTTTTCTGACTCTGAAATTTTTATATGATAAACTAGACACCTCAAGGAGTTTGTATAATTTTGAAACATTTGAAAATTCATAGTATGTGAATTGTAATGAATTTTTGAAATTCTGGTTCGAAATTGTGAATTCCCCTGTTTTAAAACAGGGCAGGGAGAATGAACTCTATTTGAGGGGGGCAAATAATTGTAAAATTTTGTGATTTTTAATATGAAGACCCTTGGGTATGTTTTCTGTTAGACTGTAAATTTTTATGGTTTTTGGAGTTGTGTATGAATTGTTATGATTTTTCAAATCTGGACTTAAAGAACTGTGAATGTTAAGTTCCAGAACTGAGTATGTGAAATAAATTCCATCTGACTGCCTTCAACTCCTTTGAAAATCATGATTTTTGGTGGAATGACTCTTACATGTGTCTAGTTTTAGCCTGAAAAGTTTTCTGGAGATTGGATTATTGTAGAATTTTATAAAATTCTTCAAAATTTCACTGTTTAGTGGAGAGGTCTGCAGACAGATTTGCTGTGTGAATGAAATTAAGGATTTTCAAGGGGTATATGACCTTATTTTGACTCAATAAAATTTATGCATTATAATATGTATGTCTATTTGAGTTCCATGAAGTTTGGTGATGATTGGAAATGAATAACTCCTTATTATAATAATCCAACTAATATGTGTGTGTTATAGAGTTTAATAAATGATGTTATTGGTTGGTTGAATTGTTGTTAACCTATAAGGGATTTAATGACTTCTAAATGGACACTAATCAGTGTGTCATGACTATGGCAATGGTTACCAGAGAGGAAGGAGAAGAAGAAGAGATGAACTTTAAATAACTGCTTATCAAGAAACATATGAGAGCAAAATTAAAAGGCGAGGCTAACCAGGTAAGTAGCTAGACCCTTCTGAGGACACAACAGATATTAACTTTTAATGAAATGTGTTTAATGATCATGTTCGTGAATATATATGAAATGTGTTGATGGAATGTGTATGGGGCCATCAATACATGGACCTTGATATAGGAAATGATTTGATTGGGGTTTATAGTGATTTATAAAATGTGTGATTTCACACACTTTGATGTATATGTGATTGACATGTTGGTTTAACTTCTATGTGTGTGAGATATAGAAATGTGACTGTGCCCTCATATATGTGAATTTATTGTGATATGGCTTGAATAATATTGCCAATGAAACGATATGTGTATATGAAGAATGAAATACATGCCAAACATTCGAGGATACTATTTCCTCATGTGAGATGGCATGACAAATGAATGTCTGAAAAACCATGTGTATTAGAGTGCCATGAATGTGTACGAGTGGAAATTGAATGAGATTAGTTATACATGGACATAGTTATGCAACGATGTGATTGAAATACATCGAAGAGTAATGGAAGGGTTGGCACTAATAAAGAATTCAATGGGGTTCTATATGTACAGAAATGATGTCAATGTGTGGATTGTGCACATCCATAAGTGTATGTGAGATATGTAAGCTTATTGTATTTATGAATGTATATGTGATTAATGAGAAGCCTACGTAGAACCTCAATTATGATAGTGAACTGCAATACTGTAATGTGTGAAGGCATGCATCATTGTGTGATGTGTTATGAATTTGAAATTTCATGCCAAGCCCATGGGAATATATTGAATGTCGAATGTTAAATGTGATACCGTTAAATGCTAGCATTATAGTGAATGAATTATGATAAGTTGTGATTGGGTTAGAAGCTTGATATATAGAGCTTCACTTATGTGACTGAATGTGAAAACTGATATGTGAATGGCATGCCACAACTTAGGATACTTGGCTCTCATAGCTTGAGGGGAGGTCTGGACCATGTGTTTCCCTACATGGGATTCGGTAGCATGGGCCCGGTATCACCCGGATTGTCAGACTAGCCTCGAACTATTTCAAGTGTAGGCATTTGAATGTATCTGTACTGTTACGTACTCCCATGGCTTGATGGGAGGTCTGGACCATGTGTTTTTCTAGATGAGATTCGGTAGCATGGGCCCGGTATCACCCGGATTGTCAGACTAGCCTTGAGCTATTTCATGGGTAGGCCTCTGAATGTATTTGTACTGTTTCGTATCCCCATAGCTTGAGGGGAGGTCTGGACCATGTGTTTCTCTAGACGAGATTCGGTAGCATGGGCCCGGTATCACCCGGATTGTCAGACTAGCCTTGAGCTGATTCATGGGTAGGCCTACATATGGGAACTGACTGTGAAACGAAAAGTCCTACCTTAATTAGAGAGCACTGTTCCTAAGTATCTGTGACTGTACTGTGGAAGCTTCCGAAATTATGTGAAATGGATATCCATATGAACAATGTAGCTAGCTTATGGAAACTCATGTGTGAATGATTTATATGTTTATGGGAGCACATGAGGATGTGATAGACTTGTGAAAAGTTTATGTGTAAATGAGATGTGTATGTAAATGGGTGTATGTGATAAGCTTTGACATGGAAAAGCCATGCTTGATTACCCATAGACAGGTATTTATGGAATTAGGAATGTGACTGAATAAGAGAGTAATTGGTCTAGGAAATGACCAATGATACAGGGTTGGCGCAGGAGCATAATTAAATGGTGCAAGGGTGCATCTTTAACGAATCTAAAGAGATATAGGCAGAGAATTGGCATCGCTGCGCCATACCTTTCATGCTGAAGCGCTACTTGCACTGACTCAAGTAAAAGAGAATAGAGAGTTGGTGCATGCGTGCCCTCCTTTGGCACAGGAGCGCGAAACTGGAATTTGTAACAGATTGAAAATCAGAAACTTGGCGTTGTCGTGCCAGTTTTCTCGCATAGGGGCGCGTTTCTTGAACACTGAAATCAATGTTATGATTTTCTTAGTAAAGCACCGTTGGCTTGTATACTAAGAAATAAACAGTAATCAGTGATTATGGAATAAGTATTGAATAGTAGTCATATTCTGAAATAGTTATCGCCATTTATTGTTTTATTTTGAGTGTTACGCCAGTTTTATAATTCTAGCTACTTACTGAGTTTCATACTCACTAGTCTGTTGTGTACCTCAGGTATTCGATCAGTAAAAGATTAAGGAAGGATTTCGGCATAACGACGATTGTGTTCCCTTGGCAAGCCCTTATCCGCTGCAGTATTACTCTGTTGGATACGGGTGTGACATTATATCTCGGCAATAATTCCTTTTCTGGTAGAATACCAACCACTTTGTCTGGGTGCTCTAATCTCATCGAACTTTATTGCAACAATAACAACCTTACTGGAGAAATCCCAACGGAGGTCGGTTACTTGTCGAAGCTTGTGATACTGGCTCTTGGACGCAATCATCTAACAGGACACTTCCCAGCATTCATTGTAAATCTTTCAACTCTTCAAGCAATTGATTTAGGACAGAATAGCTTCAGCGGTAGAATTCCTGAAAACGTAGGCCAGTTAAGGAGCTTACAATTTTTTGGCGTGCAGGAAAATAAATTCTTTGGTACAGTTCCCCCCTCAATTTTTAACATCTCTTCCCTTGACACAATTGATCTATTAGATAATAGACTTAATGGAAGGCTACCACCTAACATAGGTCTCATCCTTCCAAACCTGAGACGTGTTCTTCTTGGCAGAAACAGTTTTACCGGAAATATCCCAAGTTCTTTTTCCAATGCTTCCAATCTCACCGTTCTTGACCTCGATAGAAATAATTTCCATGGGAAACTGTTAATTGATTTCAGCAAGCTTAAGAACCTATTACGGGTATTTTTGAGTTTCAACAATTTAGGAGCTGGGACAGTCAATGATCTTGATTTTGTAACATTTCTAACAAACTGTAGCAAATTGGAAATGATTGATTTATCCTACAACCAATTTGGAGGTATACTGCCTCATTCTATAGCCAACCTCTCAACAACAGTGACTGTGTTGGCAATAGGATACAATCAAATATCTGGCACCTTACCTTCTGGGATAGGAAATCTTCTCAATCTAAACGCCCTTGGCATGGAGTCTAACCTTTTAACTGGCTCTATTCCCCAGGGTATTGGTGAGCTTACAAACTTACAGGGTTTATCCTTGCTTGGAAACAATTTTCAAGGTCGCATTCCCATATCTCTAGGCAATCTAACACTACTCAATGGGCTTGATTTGTCATATAATAACTTGGAAGGTAATATACCTTCCTCCCTTGGAAATTGTCAGATTTTGGTGGAGTTGCGTCTTGGCCACAATAAGTTCACTGGTTACGTGCCTCAACAAATTCTTGGCATAACAACCCTATCAGTTTTCCCAGGCCTGTCCAATAACCATCTCAACGGTCCTTTTCCTTCAGAAGTGGGTAACTTGAACAATCTTGTTTCGCTAGATATATCAGGAAACCAATTTTCCTCTGAGATTCCTGTTACTCTAGGTGGTTGTACAAGCTTAGAATATCTTTATATGCAGAACAACTCTTTTATAGGAAGCATACCTTCCTCTCTAAGTACATTGAAAAGCATCAAAGAACTAGATTTCTCGTACAATAATTTGTCAGGCCAGATTCCACAGTATCTTCAGAATTTATCCTTCTTAGAATACTTGGACCTATCTTACAATCACTTTGAGAGCGAGGTGCCAACAAAAGGAGTTTTTAGCAATTCAACAAAAATTTCACTTATTGGGAACAAGAAGCTTTGTGGGGGTTTATATGAATTGCACTTACCAGCTTGTCACTTCAAACAACCAGAAAAACCAAAAATAACTCTTCTCGTCAAGGTATTGATTGCTGTGATTACATCATGTTTGATTTTATTATTATGCTTCATCGTTTTTTTTATAGGAAAAAGGAAATCTGCTCAGAGATCTCAGAGATCTAGATCGTCTGGAATGTTGTATTTACAAGAATAATTTCCGCTGGTATCTTATGCACAACTCAGTAAGGCAACTAATGATTTTTCATCATCAAATATAATTGGAAAGGGAAGTTGGGGCCATGTGTACAAGGGAATTTTGGGTGAAAATGGAATGCTAGTTGCAGTGAAAGTGCTTAACCTTGAGCAAATAGGTGCTTCCAAGAGTTTCATGGCTGAATGTAAAGCATTAAGTAATACACGCCATAGGAATCTCATCAAAATCATCACTATTTGCTCAAGCATAGATTTTAAAGGGCGTGAC
Source organism: Boswellia sacra (assembly GCA_013180625.2). Taxonomy (NCBI): domain Eukaryota; kingdom Viridiplantae; phylum Streptophyta; class Magnoliopsida; order Sapindales; family Burseraceae; genus Boswellia; species Boswellia sacra. The sequence goes on along the minus strand of SNVD02001782.1, from coordinate 625,869 downwards.
TTTAAGGCTTTAGTTTATGAGTACATGCAAAATGGAAGCTTAGAGGAGTGGTTATACCATAGCACTGATCAAGCATACACATGTATTTTAAGTCTTATTCAAAGGCTAAACATAGCTATTGATGTGGCTTCTGCAATTGAATATCTTCACTACAATTGCCAACCACCAATTGTTCATGGTGATCTTAAGCCAAACAATGTTCTACTTGATCAAGACATGGTTGCCCATGTTGGTGACTTTGGATTAGCAAGATTTCTCGCTAATCGTCCACTTAATATTGCTCCTGAAAATCAATCAAGTTCCATTGGGATAAAAGGAACTATTGGTTATGTTGCTCCCGGTAAGCATTTCTTTTTTTCATTTTTGTCTTTTCATTTACCACATATGTTAGTTCTTATATGGAAATTGGTAATTATTAACAAAAATGTTGAACCATATTCGTTTCAGAGTATAGTATGGGTGGTGAAATGTCAAAGTTAGGAGATGTTTATGGCTTTGGAATTCTTTTGCTAGAGATGTTCACAAGAAGGAGGCCAACTGACAGCATGTTTAAAGATGGCTTGACTCTCCACAAATTTGTCAAAATGGCTTTGCCAGAAAAAGTGGCCGAGGTTGTTGAACCTTCACTTTCATTAGAAGCGAGAAAGGGAAACTTAGCAAGTCCTGGAGATAAAAGGGTGAGAATCAAGGAGTGCTTGATTTCAGTTTTGAGAATTGGACTTCTTTGCTCAATGGAATCTCCAACTGAGCGAATGGAGATGACAAATGTGGTTGCAAAATTTTGTGTACTAGGAGGAACTTTCTTGATAGTAGGATTTGATACATAAAAGATGACAAGTTTATAGCTCAAAAAATCTGAATAACTTGTTGTTAAGATCTTTCATGGATCTTTTATTACTAGGATTTGATACATTATGTATTACATGTTTAAGGGAATTGAATTTCCATAATATAGCTTTTACTTCCTATAGTCCTGTGTGCTTGTTTTGACATTAATCCATTCAAGTTTAGTAGATAAGCTTTATGGTGAAATGAAACCAATAGCATGTCCCTGCAGGTGTGATCAAAAGACAAAAAAATAACATCGAAAGCTTTTCTAGCAAAAGACTTATTTTCTTTTTCTTCAACATTAATTCCCACGCTGCTTTTAAGAGTTGATCAATGAATTGTCTACTCGAAATGAATGAGGATCCATCATCCTTTAGAGATTTCTTCCCAATCTCTGTCATTGCCTTAACTTTTTTCCTAATGTTTCTATCATCATCCATTACACATCTCAAGGCGCGCTTTCTATCTCACTGGCCATCACAAGATAATCACTGCCCATCTATAAGCCAATCTCATCTTCATAGCTACCCATTTCCCTTACCATCCAAAAATGCATTAAGCTGTTGTTCTGCATACATTGGCCACGCTACAATTGGTACACCGTACCACAAGCTCTCCAAGATTGAATTCCTCCCACAATGAGATACAAACCCTCCAATTGCGCTTTATGTGCCAAGACCTGCACTTCTGGAGCCAAACCACATAGCATTCCTTTCCTTTGATCCTTTCCAAGAATCCTTTTGGAAAAACATCATGATTTATGCTATTTTTAGGCGCAGATGCGTCATCTTTTGAAGTTGCAATACGCAAAAACCACAAGAAACTGGACCCACTATGCTCAAGCCCCATTGCTATCTTCTTAATTTGTGCAGTCTTGAAGTTCCCCAAGCTTCCAAAGCATAAAAACACAACCGAAGATTTAGGCTGATCATCAAGCTATCTTAAGATCTGGCGCATTGAGCGTCTTCCAAATCAGGTTTAAACTTAGGCAAACTATTAAGCTGAAGCTCTGGTCCAACTGCGTTCACAGGAGAGTTTAGGCTACCAGAAAATGAGTTGGCTGCATAGGGCTCTAGCTCAGAAAATGTATTCACAATTATGCCACTTACATTCTTGAATCTTTGAGCAAGTTTGACATAAGTTGTATAACCACCATCCTCGTTAAAGGGAGCTGATTGCAGAACACACGCAGGAATTGGGGTAACAAAATCTGGGATTCTTAACTCAGGATCTGAAGATTCAAACTCCATACAAATTTGTTCATAACGAATTGGTAGATGCAACATGGGACCAAGATGCCGGCATTGCAAGTTAAGTATATATAAGAAGGCAGACTCAGCTGACTAGCAACATCAATCGTGGACACAGAAAATAATCGAGAACTAAGCCAGTAACTCTGACAGAGTCTGATGCAACCAAGATGATAAAATATCTCCGACAATATTTTTGACGTGGGGCAAATGTCTTTCTACTAAAAGAGTGAAGTTGTGCTCTGGAGATCTCTTGCAATGTTCCGGACTTTCTGGTGATGGAGGGTCTGCTTCAGGGAGGTCAATGAGTTGAATTTGTGGATGTGAGGCTGTGATCGATTTGGTGTATACATCAACAAAGGGGGCGTGAGGAAACTGCATGCACAAAATGGCGATGAGAATTTGATCATCGTGATCAATCATGTGCTTGGCAAATTCAAGGATTGACACTAGGTGACCAATTCCTGGTGATGGCATGAATATGAGCTATTCTTTCTTCTAGTTCAACCTATTCGCTTTCTCCATAATGTTACGTAATGCTCTTCAATAACAAGACCAATAAGTATGAAACAAGAAACAGTCAACATTTCAGGATATCCTTTTTGCCTCTCTCTATGCATGGAGTAGATAGATCCTGCAATTGTGTTAAAATGCGTTGCTATGATTTGTCGATCGGCATCCCACATTACACAAAACACAAAATACAGGCATTTGCACATATAAGCATATGGTGCGTGTTTGACCATTTCTAGAATTAGAGGATTTATGCACGTGGCTAAAAGATATGGGAGGAAATTTTTCCATTTTAAAACAGAGAACAAAAGGAGAACTGGAAAAAGTATATAAAGTCACCTGTTCTTTATTCCAATAAGCCGTTAAAGGTGTAATGATTCCGTATATCCATGAATTTGCAAGCAGATTTCACATAATTCATTTTATTTTAAAATGAAATAAAATAATAATTTTTTATAATGTTAAATTACCAAGAAGATAAAATCCAATTCGGATGAATGTAGCAAGTAGGCTCGCTGAATTAATTTTCAAGTAGCTAATTAGAATGATCATTATTAGTTAATTGCCAAGTTCACGAGTCAAGTCCAAGTGTCCAACTCGTGGAGAACTTTGCCCAAAATATCTAACGAAAGTGTTTAATTAATAATTAATCAATAAGGAACAATAGGAGAATAATAGTTGGAGTTAATTCATTAATATTACTCAAAAAAAAAAAATCAATTCCAGAACCAAAAATATTTTTAAAGTTTTAATTACAAACACAAACAAAAAGATTAAATTCCAAAAAAAAATAAACGAAAAAGAAAATAATAATATAGACACAACAGCCTAACAAAACAAGGAACGAATCTGTAACCAAAAACGCCAGTTTTTCAACAACGAAGCTGATTCCACTCCCCTCTTCTTCTCCGTTTCGGCAACGAAATGCATCGTATATTCACCTGTAGACAGTTCGAAGGAGTTAGGCTTGTTCACAACATCCTCGGCGCCTTTGATGGTGAGACAACTCCTGACAGGAATGACGTCGCGTGGAGTAGAGCCGCGGGAGACGCTGCGATAGTCCTTGAACCAGAACCAATCTTGTTCAACGAACCCACCAAGCTGTAAACGAGATACACAATGTCAATAGCCATAAAAGGGTCAATACAAGCAATAGTTTTGGCACAAGGCACAAGCAGAGAATTTGGAAACTTAAAAACACAATATAACTTACTTGGCTTGACAATAGCAGTTAAATGTTCAGCATTATCCTTCTTTTCCCAGTTAAATGCTCGCCGCAGGGTAACCTGTCACATTCTGCAAATGTTGCACGCTAGTTAGAAATACTAAAAACATAAACAAAGCTGAATAAGAAATTGTCAAAAGCTTAGTGAGTAGCTTGCTGTTAGAGCACAATTTAATCTGCCATGCATATCCTGTTCCATTAATTGAGAGATCTGTGATCCCACCTCTGATAGCAGAGATTATCTGCAGAACATATAGGCCATTTATAGTAGATTGAATATATGAAATGCAAAAATTATTCAATGTGCGTAGAAATAAGAAACAAATCATTACTTTTGGTCACACAATGAACAATTGAGCGAATAGAGATGACAGATGTTGTAACAAAATTGTTCTACTGGAAGAAACTTTCTTAGTAGAAGGATTTGAGACAAATGAGACATTAAACTATAAGTGATCACAAGTTGAATACATTGTTATTTAGATCTTTCAGGGAATTATTCATGAGTTGGATGTGATACATTTTAGGTTGTATAATTAAGGAAAATTCAATTTCCATAATTTATCATAGGGATAATGACTATTGGCCCTCTTAGGTTTCGCTAAAACAATCGATCGTCCCACACTTTGTGAAACTAAGATTCACCCCTTGAGGTTTGGCCGTAAAATGTTATCATCCCTCACCGACGTTAACTTTAACGAAAAACATAAGTTTTGAAGCACGGTACTATGTTTAATGTGTTGTGGGGGAGGTTGGAGGGAGCGGGGGTTGAGGGAGATGAGAGAAAGGTGTAACTGGAGGAGGGAGAGGGAGGGTTGACCGGAGGAAGCGAAGACAATGTCGGTAAGGGAGAAGATTTGCTGAGGGACGATAGAGAGTGCTATGAGATCGGCAAGATTCAGGGGATTTGTAATATTTTTTATTTCAATTTGAATTTAATTAAATTTTTATTAACTTATATAATTTTTGTTTCACCATAATTACTAATTTAGTTACTTGATGATGTGTCAAGTTAATAGGAACAAGATTAGTATTTTCTCCTTACAGTGTTAACTTCACCATCGATTGGCAAACCTAAGGGGGCAAAGTTAGTTTTAGGAAAGTGAGGGACGTTCACTTCATCAGCGAAACCTCAGGGGGTACATTATAATTATCCCTTTATCATATACTTTCTGTAGTTTAATTGTGTTCTTGTGAATTTTTGTAATATATTATATGCTTCATTAGTTTAATCGTGTTCTTGTCTGACATTAACACATTAATCAATTCATGTTTTGAGTCAATTCATTTTCCATTAGAAGGGTTTCAACAACAGATTTAAATGAACCCAAGCACATGTCCATGCAGGTGATGGACAATGATCAAAAGATAGCAATTACAACAACAAAAGCTTAATTCTAAAGGATATAAAGAACAAAATTTGAAAATTTATTAATTATTTTCTAAAAACATTTCAATTTCTTCAATACTAATGACCGCATTTCACATTTTAGTTTAGATCAATCAATTGTCCATCAAAATGAACTGATCGAGGATAAAAATCCACCTTCAATCAGAGAATTTTTGCCATTTCCTTAACTTTCTTCTTAAACCTCATTTTCTGCATCCATTATACGTGTCAAGGGTCTCTTATTCATTGATCTTGTACCCATCTAGATAAGAATATAAGCAGAGACGATTGGAATAAATCTCAGCACGCCGCAGCTGCATGCTAATCCTTCATTATATATTAGTTTTCATGTACAACAAACTCCTAATATGTAGCAGTGCAGATGACAAAAGAAAACAAGAAGCAACCTAATTTGTTAAAAATAAATAAATAAATAAAATATTAATTTTTTCAATCTAGAGTTTATCCATCTGGTTCTAGCTCTGTTTGTAACGGAGTCCTCATTAAATCATATAATCCAATCTCATCCCCGCAGCTAACAACTAAGGAGAAAAACCTGAAAGCCAATTCTAAAAACGTTAACAACATTTTCAGCAATCATAATAAAAACCTGAAAGCCAATTCTAAATCCCTACATAAGGAGTAGAGATTTATCAGAGAATCAAGAGTAAACACATCATCACAAATAATAACATTCCACAACAAACTTGCACTGCAGGCAAATTGTAAAGCTTTATAGCTACTTCGATTAGAAAAGGAAGCGTAAATCTACTTTGATTAGCCATTTGTTACATAATGCTCTTCATCCACAAACTTAACCCAATAAGTATGAGACAAGAAACAGTCAACATTCTAGGATACCCATTTTAGCCTCTCCCCATGCACATAAAATATATTGATCCTGCAAATTTGTGTTAAAATATGTTGCTAGATTTTGTTGGATGGGGGACTCCCATTTGATATAAAACTTTCTCCCATAACTTTTTACAAAGATTTCAGAGAGAATATATATAAACAGAGACACAGGCAATTGTACATACAAGCATATGAAGCATATTAGACTCTTTCCCATAGTTAGTGGATTTATGAGCTTCTTGGGCAACCTCAGGCCTGAGATAGGTCTTGCTCTTCTAAATCTGCAATAGTTGCTTGTGGGAGGAAATCATTTTATGGGATCTATTCCTGTTGGACCATCCAATGCTACAAGTCTTATAGGCTTCTGTCATTTTTGGCTACAAACACGTTGGGGGTGAGTTTCCCTATTCAATAGGCAATCCCTCTACCCAAATGATGTGGCCAACAATGGGAAAAAATCGTATCGGAGATGGAATTGCAAATCTCATAAACTTAACCATTCTTTCAATTCAGAGTAAGACGTTCGCAGGCAATATTCGTGCTTGGATTGGAACCTTCCAGTATTATCTGAAAGTCCTTGCAAGAAGCCACATTATACCTTTAATCTCAGTGCAATAACCCAATTTTTACAAGTGGCCATGACCCTATTATGTTACAATATATACGTGATAATGTGTATTTGTTTGTGCTTGAGTAGTATAGTAATTAAGTAAAGGTTAGGGGATGTAATTAAAAAACTAGGAAATTGGAGACCTTAACAGAACTTATATATATATATATATATATATAAGTGTAACGACCGGTCCCCCGCCCGGGCGCACCGGGACCTTACAGTTATCCTCGATCGTACAACAATCGGTATTGTCCGCTTTGGGGAACGGGGCCTGAAGAGACACCCTCTATTACCCTCACGATTTTGTTCCTGTTAAGCCCACAGACCCAAGGACGCGTCCCTCACTCGAACCCGGGACCTCCACCACAAAGGCTCTTAAAGTTCGCAATGAGTACCATTTCCCCAAAGCGGACAATACTGACTATTGTGCGATCGAGGACAACCGTAAGGTTCCAGTGCTGCGGTGCGCCTGGGCGAGGGACCGGTCGTTACAGTAAGGGCTCAAGGCCTTTCTAGATTATTTTTCGTTTGGGTTCCTTGCTCTAAAGCTCTCAGTTCTCTCTCTCATTTCTCTCCCTAATATTGCCAAGAATCTAAGGAGGAAGGAAGAGGTAAAATTCAATTTCCTTATTATTCCACTTGAATTTGAAAGAATCTATTGTGTTATAGTATGAACCATGGTATTTTGTGTCATGTATTCTTAGAAATTTGCTAGAAAAGATGACTTAGAGTGAGTTATGAAAGAATTAAGAAGCTCGGATGGTGTTAGACAGTTAAAAAGGATGTTTAAGTTCAAATTCTGCATGATCTTTGTACTGAGTAGTGTTGAATACAAAAAAATCCTAAAACTCATAGGGTTGCTTTTTGGCTTTGAAATTTTTACTGATTAAATTAAACATGTCTAGGATTATCTATAGGAATTGAGCGCTTCTATAGAAGTGATATCGAGAGCAAATTTTGCTGTAAACTAGACATATACCTTTGTATTATATTATTCAAATGATTTTAACTAGAGAATTACATAAACAAAAACATTAGCAAAGTAAATATTAAAATACTAATTGATCAACACAACTTAGCTCCTTAGAAAAGAAAAAACTTACTTTCTAATGTTATGTCTCAAAATGCTTCTTCTTTTTCTTTTTTTTTTTCTTATTACAATGTTACCTTACTTAAAATAGTTATGGAGCTAGAAGGGTAATATTTGAATGGTAGCCATTTAGAACCACTCCTAACAAATCCACATTTTTAATCAAAATTGATGCATTCAACGGCTGAATTACACGCTTGGTCTCGGAGACTCAGTAATACATTATGGACTCTGCTTTATTTGATTGACTTGACTGTCAACTCAATGGAATTTTTTCCAAAGCGGACCGAAAAGTTATTGACCCAAGAAAACTACAGAAGCTCAATGATAATGATGCTTGTGGTCCCGCCTTGTTGCTGAAGATGTTGGCAAGTAGTTATTTATTAACATCTGTGATGCAGGAACCTTATCAGCTGACGAGGAAACGAGGAATAACTGCTGTTTTTACTTCAGTGTCGAATTGATTTCAGTGGTCTTAAGAATATATAAATTTAGGTGGAGATAATTTGGGTAATGTTTCAGCCAATGATCTATAGCCAATTAGGATACAGTACTAAATTTCAATTGGTTGCTCTTAATGACAGTCAATTAGGAGGAGAGCTGCCAGATTCTATAGTCAACCTCACAGCGATGATAAAATAACGTTCGGAAACAATCAAATATATGGCAACATACCATAAGGAATAGGAAATCTCGTCAAAGTAAATGGAATTTGCTTGGAGCTCAACAAATTAACTGGCACTATTCTTCACATGCTTGGTGAGATTGAAAGCTTACAAGTTGTAAATATGCAAGAAAATTAATAATTTACGAGGTTGCATTCCCAATTCTCAAGGTAATCTAACACTACAATAACTTGCAGGGCAGCCTACCATCTCCCTTTCACAATATCCAACCTAAATAAAATTTTCAAGCACTTCCTTACTTCAGCACGAATAGTGTTGCAGGATAATCGTCATCTCGCAGTTTACTTTTTAGGGTAGCGACTTTTCAAAGCAGCCTTCAAGAAAAACAAAAACAGAACAAGGAGGCTTTCAAATTTGAATTGCATATCTGCGCATTACGATAGTCTCAGGTTGATTACTGTATATGGTGAGGACTTTCAAACTTGGAATGAGTTGGAAAATTTTATTTCCTCAAGGTGAAGTCATTTGAAATGAGTTATTTTCTATGTTGAGTTTTTAGATTCCTCATCAGTATTTCAAATGTTCGTAAAAGTCATCCATATTAGTCAATTCTCCATGACGAGTTATTAGCTAAATTTTATTGACTAAATAAATAGACTTTCTAACTACTTCCTTACTCCACCACGAATAGAGTTGCAGGATAATTGTCATCCGCATTTTACTTTCTATCTGGGTTGCTAATTTTAAAAGCAGCCTTTATATTAAGAACAACACAAGCAGACAAAGGGGATTTCCATTCCATATCTGTTGCAGGACACGATATTTTCAGAGTTGATTACTATATATTTATGGTGAAGACTTTTCAAACTTGGAATGGGTTGGAAATTTTTATTTCCTTACTGTGATGTCTTTCGCATTGAATTGTTTTCTACGATGATTTTGAAGAATAATTGAGCGAAAAAAACTTGGGAGCATGGCTGCACTGCAGCAACACCAATCATCAGACGCGACATACTTGCTGTTGGGGATGCAATGCAAACTCAGAACAGAATTTGGGAGAAAATTGACTTGTATTAACAGAGAAAATCAATATACAAGAATTATACAAAAACTCCCCTAAATTTCCTGGAGCTCAACCTGGCTCTCTAACACTCAGAACTCTCTGGTTCTAATTCCTGAACTCTCTCTGGAGTTTCTCTAATGCATAAACAAGGCAGAATTCGTCCCATATTTATAGGAAAAATTCTGCACACAATTTCAAATCAATTTGGCTACTACCTTTGACTTTCAAAAATTGGAGGTGCCTAACTAATTTGACTATCAATGCATTCACATGGGATGGATTCTGGAAGCCATGCATGTCATGCATGAGCTCAGCAGAATTCTAGAACTCATGCATGTCATGCATGAGCTCATAAATTCTCCCCCTCCATCCCATGTGAAAGGGAGTAACAACAAAAGTAATTAGACAGCTTCTAATCCAACTATGTCTCTGCATAGTTCTAGCTTGTCTCTGGCTCCCCCTTCATCAGTAAGCAGTGCATATTTTGAGTCCGGATATTTCCTCGACGGAATCCTACCTCGCTCAGATCGTTTTGGCTGAGGTTCTTCATATCCAAGAGGTACAACAACTTCTACAGATGATTGTGGCTCCCCCTGGCTCAACAATCTCTTCGTTTTCCTCCCCTTGATCTGCTTCCGAAACTTTTTCTGGTTCCTTTGAAGCTCAACCTGGCTCTTTCTATCTATCTTTACATGAGTCCTGTAAAGATTGTCACATAGTTTACCTCGAGCAACCACCATGACCCCTTTTAACATCTTCCATGTACCATTAGTGAAGCAGCTCTCATAACCTTGCTGATCAAAGGCTTTTACCGAGAGCAAGTTGAGTCGAAGATCTGGCACATGACGAACGTCCTTCAAAGTTATTTTGCATCCGACATTCGTTTGGAATTGAACATCACCAATTCCCATGATTTTGGTGGTGCTGTTGTTACCCATCTTCACTATCCCAAAGTCTCCTGCTTTGTACGTGGTGAAGATTTCTCTGCAAGGAGTGACGTGGCAGGAAGCTGCTGTGTCAATTACCCATTCTACTCCTTGGTCTGCTGTGTGGAGGCATGTTTTTTCTGCACAAATGGTCACATCCTCTATAAATGTGACTCGTGGCTCTTCGCTGCTTTGTGCTTGTGAACTCTCCTGGTTCTGCTTCTGTAGACTGCGACAATTTCTCTTCATATGACCCTCTTTGCCACAGTGATAGCATTTGTATGTGGGTCTCTGCCCATCTGATGACTTGCCCCTTGATCTGCCTCTGCTTTTACTTCTACCTCTTCTCCAGTCTTCACCTCGAGACTGTCTTCCCCGATTCTCCATGATGTAGGCTTCATCTTGATTGGCACCTGCATCTTTTCTTCTCGCCTCCTCGTTCATCAAGGCATCCTTAACCATTGATAGGGTAAGTTTGCCTCCGGGTGCTGAATTACTGATGGAGACTACTAACGTCTCCCATGAATCTGGAAGGGAACTGAGAAGTAGAAGTGCTTGTTCTTCGTCTCCAAGCTGTAACTCGACTGCTGTCAACTGATTCACTAAGTTCTGGAACTCACTTGTATGTTCTGCTACAGGAGTTCCGCTTCGCAACTTCAAGTTTACAAGCCGTCTCATCAGGATGGCTTTGTTCCGTGCTGACTTGGCTTGATACATACTCTCTAATTTTTTCCATAGAGTATATGCATCTGTTTCTTTGGCTACATGGTGGAAAGACACTATGATCGATCCATTGTCTGATCTGACCGATGCATTTTCTGTTAATTTTCTTCCACTCTGCCTCTTTTTCTGTCTCAGGTCTTTGCCCTTCCAATTCTATAGGGTCATATAGATCCTTACAACTAAGGAGATCCTCCATCCTGGGTCTCCATAGTGTGTAGTTGGTAGCAGTCAATTTTATCATGGATCCGGATGATTCTTCCATTTTAGAATAATTAATTCACTAAAATGAAATTTGAATTTCAAAAATCCGAGCCCACCGTTACGTCCGGAACGGTCAAAAATGGTGGAATAGCCTCTTCCGGGGCTCAAAAATTTTTTTTATACAATAAATACTAAGCTTGGAAACTTTAAGGACTAAACTGGAATTTCTTAAGGGCTAAACTGAAATTTCAAAAAACTAAAAAGGGCACAATGTCATTCACCAGAACTACAGGGGCCGAACTGAAATTTCCTAGGGACTGAAATGTAAATTTCATAAACTCAGGGGTCAAAATGTAATTACCCAGAAATACAGGGGCCAAAAGTAATTTCCCAAAGATTTGCTGACGTGGCAGATGGGGTCCATTGTGTTGACGTGGCTCTGACGTGGCGACACGTGTCAGATGATGTGGCACGATGACGTGGCTTTGCTGACGTGGTCTGCTGACGTGACGAAAAGTGCGCTGACGTGTCGATGACGTGGCGGGTGACGTGGCTCGTCTTCTACCTTGGGACGCGCGTGCGGCGCGTGAAGCGAGTGTCGCCCACTCGCAGACCAGGTCGGTGGCGCGTGTGACCTTTATGGACGTCGGATCGGTCGCCGAAAAATTGAAGATTGATCAGGACGACGTCACGAACACACAGAACACTTCAAATTTGGAATTCGAAGACTTTCCGAAAAATCGAAATTTTCCAGAAATAGGGGACAGATTTTCTCCGAATTCTTTCTCTCTGTTCTGACGTTCCAGGAGCTCAACGAGGCTCTGATACCACTTGTTGGGGATGCAATGCAAACTCAGAACAGAATTTGGGAGAAAATTGACTTGTATTAACAGAGAAAATTCAATATACAAGAATTACACAAAAACTCCCCTAAACTATTTTCTGGAGCTCAACCTGGCTCTCTAACACTCAGAACTCTCTGGTTCTAATTCCTGAACTCTCTCTGGAGTTTCTCTAATGCATAAACAAAGCAGAATTCGTCCCATATTTATAGGGAAAATTCTGCACACAATTTCAAATCAATTTAGCTACTAACTTTGACTTTCAAAATTGGAGGTGCCTAACTAATTTGACTATCAATGCATTCACATGAGAGGGATTCTGGAAGCCATGTATGTCATGCATGAGCTCAGCAGAATTCTAGAACTCATGCATGTCATGCATGAGCTCATCACTTGCCACTTTAGCACGCTTGCTTAACAACAGGCACCTGATGATTGGTGCTGCTGTGTTGCCTTAAAGAATAATTTTCCGATTCTCTTAAAGAATGTCAGTATCAAATGAAAGTTGCCAACTCACCCAAAAAAAAAAAATTGTTAAACCGAAGGCTCAAAATTTTCCAAGAACCAGGAATATCCAGTCATATTTGAATGAATGACACATTGAGAAAGTAAAGATCGGCTAATTGGTGCAATTTGTTTTAGGTACTGGAGATATGAGGGATCTAATCAGGAGATTTTCTCGGGAAGCAAACATAGAGGGAGTGGGAGCGAGAAATACTGTAGAAAGGTTTTCTGATTTTTTGGTTTTATTTAATTATTTTTAACTAAAATGCCTATAATACCCTTATACAACTTAAATGTTTTAACCGGAGTTCAGGTTTGGATCTCAGTGTTACTTCAGAACAAGGAGGTAACATGCCATCGATATCTAAAGGGGGTTGCGCTATTAATTCCCCAATCGAATTAGTGTTGCAGGTCAGTACATGTCTTCTTGCAGAAAGTTTTTCTGAATTCAAGCCCACTTATTTATTAGTAATAAAATAACATCAACAAGGCGTCAATTCGGCACCATTATTCTGTCCATTCTTACTCTCTGATTTGCTGGTCAAAACATAGAAATTTGAATTTGATTCATTCAACATGTTAAAGGCAACAAATTACATTAAAATAATGATAATAATAAAATAAAAATTAAAAAACGTCCTTTTCGTCTTCTTGCATTTAATTATATATTTTTCTTATCTAGTTTCCTCTATAAATTCAGTCCACCCCAACTTCAAAGAGCATGCATCCAAATACTAAGCTTTTTTGTCTAAACTAAATCAGAACCTCCAAAGATGTTTCTTTCCTTCAGATGCCCTGCCATTCTTCTATGGTTGGTATGCTTGTCGCCATATTATAGCTATTCTATTTCTAGACCAATCCACACAAATGAGACAGACCGTCTCGCATTACTCGCCATAAAGGCAGAGCTCGATGACCCACTAGGATTTACAAGCTCTTGGAACAATTCCATAAGCTTATGTCAATGGAGAGGAATTTCATGTGGCCATCGGCATCAAAGGGTCACAGCGTTGAATATAAGAAAACAAAGCGTAACAGGTACCTTATCACCTTATATAGGCAATCTCAGCTTCCTCAGGTATATCGACCTCAGAGAGAACAGCTTCCATGGGGAAATTCCCCATGAACTTGGTCGTCTGTTCAGGCTCAGAACTTTAATTCTCGTCAATAATTCCTTTTCTGGTACTATACCAACCAATTTGTCCCGTTGCTCTAATCTCATCGGGCTCTATGCCTACAATAACAGACTTACCGGAGAAATCCCAATGGAGGTCGGTCACTTGTTGAAGCTTGAGGTACTGTCTTTTGGAGGCAATCTTCTAACGGGACAGATCCCACCTTCCATTGGGAATCTGTCAGCTCTTCAAGTAATTGATTTACGAGGGAATAGCTTCGGCGGGGGAGTTCCTGAAAACGTGGGCCAGCTAAGAAACTTATATTATTTTAACATAGGGGAAAATGAATTCTCTGGTATGCTTCCTCCCTCACTTTACAACATTTCTTCGCTTACGACATTTTCTGTGGTAGATAATAGATTTAATGGAAGACTGCCACCGAACATAGGTCTCACTCTTCCAAACCTTAGAGAAATTTCTCTTGGTCTGAACAATTTTACAGGATACATCCCACCTTCATTTTCCAATGCTTCAGAGCTTTCCGTGTTTGACGTCGCTAGAAGTCATTTCTATGGGAAAATTTTAATTGATTTCAGCCGCCTTAAGAACTTGGTAAGACTAACTGTTGCTGTAAATAATTTGGGAACTGGGACAGCCGATGATCTTCGTTTTGTACCTTCTCTAACAAACTGTAGCAAATTGAAAACTTTAGATTTACATTCTAATCAATTTGGGGGTAAACTACCTCATTCTATAGCCAACCTCTCAACAACAGTGGAAGCATTATATATAGGAGACAACCAAATATCTGGCACTATACCTCCTGGGATAGGAAATCTTGTCAATCTAAATGGCCTTAGTTTGGAGTTTAACCTTTTAACTGACTCTATTCCCCGGGGAATTGGTGAGCTTACAAACTTACAAGGTTTATCCTTGGCTGGAAACAATTTTCAAGGTCGCATTCCCATCTCTCTAGGTAATCTAACGCTATTGAATTGGCTTGATTTGGGAGATAATAACTTGGAAGGCAATATACCTGCCTCCCTTGGAAATTGTCAAAATTTGGGGATGTTGAATCTTGATCAAAACAAGCTTAATGGTTCTTTGCCTCCACAAATTTTTGGCATAACGACCCTAACAATTTACCTAGGCCTATCTAATAACCATATCAATGGTCCTTTCCCTTCAGAAGTGGGAAACTTGAAAAATCTTATTCGAATGAATGTATCTGGAAACCAATTTTCTTCAAGGATTCCTATTACCCTAGGCGATTGTACAAGCTTACAATATCTCTACATGAAGAGAAACTCTTTTATTGGAAGCATTCCTTCCTCTTTGAGATCTTTGAAAAGTATTAAAGAAATAGATCTCTCTTCTAACAATTTGTCTGGCCAGATTCCACAATATCTTGAAAATCTATCCTTCTTAGAGTACTTGAATCTGTCTTACAATCACTTTGAAGGTGAGGTCCCGACAAAAGGAATTTTTAGTAATTCAACAAAAGTTATACTTATTGGGAATAAGAAGCTATGTGGGGGTTCAGATAAATTGCATTTGCCAGCATGCAACTTCAAAGGATCGAAGAAACCAACAGTCAATCTTCTTAAAGTGTTGATTCCAGTGATTGCATCATGTTTTACTCTATCAATGTGCTTCATCTTTGTTTTTATACGAAGACGGAAATTTGCTTACAAATCTTCTCGAATGTTGCTTTTACAAGAGCACTTTCCGATGGTATCCTATACAGAGTTAAGCAAGGCAACCAATGAATTTTCATCATCAAATATGATTGGTAAGGGAAGTTGTGGCTTTGTTTACAAGGGAATTTTGGGTGAAAATGGAAGACTTGTTGCAGTGAAGGTGCTTAACCTTGAGCAAAGAGGTGCTTCAAAGAGTTTTATGGCTGAATGTGAAGCATTGAGGAATATTCGTCATCGGAATCTCATCAAAATCATCACCATTTGCTCAAGCATAGATTTTAAAGGAAATGACTTCAAGGCTTTAATTTATGAGTACATGCAAAATGGAAGTTTAGAGGAGTGGTTGTACCACAACAATGATCAACCCAATGCATGTAATTTAAGTCTTATTCAAAGATTAAACATAGCCATTGATGTAGCTTCTGCAATCGAATATCTTCATTGTAATTGCCAACCACCAATTATTCATTGTGATCTAAAGCCAAGCAATGTTTTGCTTGATCACGACATGGTTGCACATGTAGGTGACTTTGGATTAGCAAGATTTCTCTCTAGTCATCAACTTAATACTGCTCTTGAAAATCAATCAAGCTCAGTTGGGATAAAAGGAACAGTTGGCTATGTTGCTCCAGGTAAGTATTACATACATGTATGAAATTTTGTTCTTTTTAACTTATATATTTTACTAATTCATTTATCAACTATAGCTCTTATATGGCAATTGACAACCATTAACTAACATGATGAATTGAATTTCTTCTCAGAGTATAGTATGGGTGGTGAAATGTCTGTGTTGGGGGATGTTTACAGCTTTGGAATTCTTTTGCTAGAGATGTTTACAAGAAAGAGGCCTACTGGTAGCATATTTAAAGATGGCTTGACTCTCCATAAATTTGCCAAGGCAACTTTACCCGAAAAAGTGATCGAGATTGTTGAACCTTCATTTCTGTTGGAAGAAAGAGAGGGAAATTTCACAAGGCTTGAAGATGGAAGAGCGAGAATTGAGGAGTGCTTGATTTCTATAGTGAGAATTGGAGTTCTTTGCTCAATGAAAACTCCAACCAAACGAATGGAGATGACAAATGTCGTAGCAAAATTATATGCTATTAGGAGGAAATTTCTAAATAGGAGGATTTGATACATATATAATGTTAAGCTAATTGCTCAAAAAGTTGAAGAAATTGGTTTTTAGACTTTTCATGAAACTTTCATAAATATAGGATTTGATACGTTCTATGTTTGTCTAATTAAGGGGATCAAATTCCATCATTTATATATATAGTCCATACTTTCTGTAGTCCTGTGTGATTGTTTGACATTAATCCATTCAAATTTAGTAGATGAGTTTAAGAGAAAAATGAATCCAATCGCATGTCCTTGCTGGTGAGATAAAAAGACAACGATAACAACAAAAGCTTAATTCTTAAAGGATATAAAGATCAGAAGACGAAAATTTTAATTTCTAGCAATACAAAGTTTTCTATTCCTTCAATATTAACCATTACACGTCAATATTAAGATTAGATCAATAAATTGTCTAATCGAAATGAACGAGAATCGACCATCCATTGGAGACCCTTCCCCAATCTCTGCTACTTCCTCAATTTTCTTCGATTCTCACGGCCACCCTTCATTACACATCTCAAAGTTCTCTCTATCTCATTTACAATCACAAGATAACTACACATACGATAATCAAATCTCATCTCCGCAGCCACTCCCAGTTCCTTTACCATCCAAAATGCATTAAGCTGTTGTTCTGCATACATAGGCCATGCCACAATGCATATAATTGCTACACTAAACCACAAGCTCTCCAAGATTGAGTTCCACCCGCAATGAGATACAAAACCTCCAATTGGTTTGTGTGCAAGGCCTGGACTTGTGGAGCCCAACCACACAGCATTCTTTTGCTTTTGATCCTTTCCAAGAATCCTTATGGAAGCATCAGGATTTATGCTATTTTATGTACAGATGCGTCATCTTTTGGTGGTGATACGCACAAAGACTACAAGAAACTATTCACACTATGTTCGGGCTCCATTGCTATCTCCTTAATTTGTGCTGCCCTTAAGTTCACCAAGGTCCCAAAACATTGAGCATTTTCCAAATCAGGTTTAAACTTAGGCAAACTATTAGGCCGAAGCTCTGTTCCAACCGTTTTAGTTTAGGCTACCAGAAAATGAGCTGCCTGCATATGGCTAGCTCCAGGTCAGAAAATATATGCCCTATTATACCATTCCCATCCTTGAATCTTTGAGCAAGCTTGACATAAGTTGTATAACCACCATCCTTGTTAAAGAGAGGTCATGGCAGAATACAATCAGGAACTGGGTTAATTAACAAAACCTGGAATCAGTCAGGATCTAAAGATTCAAACTGCTTATAGATTCGTTCATGAAGAATTGGTAGATGCAACATCAGACCCAATTGAGCTACAACCAGGCTCTTTCTTTATTCCAGACACTTTCATACGCTTCCTGAATTCAGAAACATAGTTCCATTTCCCTGTTTTGGCATATGAATTGGATAGAAGCGCCATAGCTGCATGATTTTCAGGATCAAACTCCAGCAAACAGCTACAAGACTTTTCAGCAAGCTCCACATTTTCAATAGAGCCCCCCATGCAGAAGCACTAGGAATTATTAGCAGTTTCTCTCTGAATTCAGCAGCTTCTTCCAAAAGACTGGCACGGCTAAGGATATCAGCCATGCATGCATAGTGCTAGACGTCTGGCACAACCCCATAAACTGGCTCCATTTGATTGAAAAACATCCTACCCTCCTCCACTAAACCTGTGTGACTACAAGCGCATGGTACATTGGTAAAAGTCACAGCATTGGGCTTGACCTTAGCCTCTTGCTTTCTAAAGAACAAGTCTATTGCAGCTCTATCATGTCCATACAAAGCCAAACCAGCAATCATGACACTCCAAACAAGTACGTCTCTCCTCTTCACCAAATGAAATACCTCAAGAGCCTTCTCCAGATTCCCACACTTAGAATACATGTCGATGAGTGAAGTAGTGAGATAACAGTTTAACAATATCCTCCGGTTTTTGATATCTGCATGGATCTGCTCACCCACCTCCATTGCTCCCAGCTGAGCACAAGCCGACAAAGTACTCACAAAAGTGAACTCATCTGGATTCAAATTCTTGCTGAGCTGCAACTCATGAACAATGGCCAAAGCCTCCTTTGGCTTCCCATTCTGTTCATAAGCCGATAACAGGGCATTCCATGCGGCAATCTCTTGTCTAGGCATGGCGTGGAAAACACATTGAGCTGCATCATACTCTCCCACTTTAGCATACCCATCAATCATAGTTGTCCCAGAAACATCTTTCTCTTCCATCTTATCAAACAATCTTTTTGCAGCTTCCACACTCCCATATCAAGCATAGCATTACTCAAAGTCCAATCCGTTCGTATATCATTCTTTTCAGCATAAGAACACACCCATCTCCCAAATTCCAAAACCTTTTTCTTTGCACAAGCGGATAAAACACCCACCATTGTGACATAATTAGGCTTGACGACTCTACCTCCATTCCTCTAAACAACTCTAACGCCTTTTCGAAATGCCCTCCTTGAACAAAATCCGAGATCATCGAGTTCCAAGAAACAACATCTTTTTGCCCCACCATAACAAAAACCCGATATGCCAAATCTAAATGCCCACATGATGCATAAAAATGTATCACTGAATTAAGAAAAAACACATCACCACCAAGTGAGGACTTGATAACCATTCCATGACAAACTTGGCCAACACAAAATCTACGGATTTCCGCAGTTGTTTTGATTCAGAATGGGAACGTTAATTTATTTGGAAAGCAAGGGGACTCATAAAGCATTTGGAGAACGATTTAAAAACTTTGAGCAAGCACGAAGGAGGGTGTTCCACGTATATATGTTCCACGTATATAGATTCGGTTGGGGAATTTGATCGAACACATTACGAGCATGGTCAAGGTTGGCGAAATAAGAGAAAGCCGCCGCTGTGAAGAGCTTGCTGTAAGAGGCCTATACGGAGCATTTGAACATGGATTTGCTTGAGTTGTTTTATAGTGGCACACTAGTTAATCAATGAGAATACTGAGTGGCTATGATGGCCGTTATTGACAGTTAAAGTTAACGGAGGTTAATTATTTAAACGTAAATAATTAGGTATGGTTTTACAACAATATTTAAATTCCATGAACAATAATTAAGTATCCAATGATAGTTATGGTCAAATGACTTGTCCAATTAGATCTTTCAATGCATGACACTTTCATATGTTATCACTTGCTAGTGGCAATACACTTTTTTCTTTCCTCATTCTGTATTTAACCTGACAGCGATGATCCAAATAGCGTTTGGAAAAAATCCAGTACTGGCAGCATACCCCGAGGAATAGGAAAATCTTGTCAAACTAAATGGAATTGGCTTGGAGCTCAACAAATTAACTGGCACTATTCCTCACGTGCTTGATGATATCAAAAGTTGTACAAGTTCCCGACCTCTCAGTTATGTATCTTATAGTTATCTATTTTCCTTTCCACCACAATTAAAATGAGACAAATTGTCTTACAATCAATATTACTCATAAATATAAAGAACATTAAGAGTCACAATTTCATGGAAAAACTTAAGCCAAATTGCCCATGAAGTTTCAGTCATCCCGTTGGTGAAACAGGGAAACTTTTTCCATGTTACTCAAAGTCAGATACAAAATTTACAACTGAAGGCAAAGACTACAAGCCATTCAGGCACATCATGTATTGCTACACTGCAAGAGCCGTGTTGACATGACCCGCCCCTAACTATACAGTCAAGTCATGTCTAAAACTGTTCACTAAGAGAATAGCCTTTCAATTAACTATCTTCCTACACTTTTTTTTACTCTGTCACTCTGATAAAACTATTCATTAAAAAAAATTATTTTTAGTTCATGTCTTTTATATAAAATAAAAAAAATACTCGGAATATTTTTATTAAAAAACCGGCAGAGTCTCCCCTATAATTTGAAGAAAACTCCCTGCAAAAATACACATTTTTACACTTCTAAAATATTCCTCATCCCAACTTCTTTTGGGACTTTCGTCCTTATCAACCACATTATTCTAAAAGATAAATAAATCATACTCAACGTACTTAACCTTTAAAAATTTATACAAGATACATAAAAATAAAATAATTTTAATGCATGAAAAATTAGCATATATCATGTGGCATTCTTTTGCATCAAAGACAGCTTAGCATCAAACCTGTAGCATCTGGTTAGGAAAAAGAATAGGAAAAGAATGAGCTAAAAGCTCAGTGAGTGGACATATTTTATTACATAAAATATTACTTTCTTTCTTACATACAACTCATTCCTTAAATAAAGCTTTGTGCTCTAAAATTCCATTTATCTTAAAACAAAATACAATGTATAATTATTTCTAAAAGAGAACCAGTATATTTTTCTTTTCAAAATAACGTACAAACGACTATTTCTTCTCAACTTTCTTTATAAACTTCATTCTTATAAAACAACTGTAAAATTTTATTAAGCATCTGTAAAGAAAACAGTTTATATAATTCTTCAACTTAGTTATCAAAATAACTTAATATTCTTAAACTATATAAGCAAATGATTTGTGTATATTTACTTTGAACCCTTATTTAATCTCGTATACACTGCAAAATTTATCACCATATCTCTTTCTTCTCTATAAAAAAAAATGTATAAACAAATGCGAAAAAAAATAAAATAATATAGAATTTTTTTTTTAAATAACATTTCTCTCATCATATACTCAATCACTTATTAAATTTATTTGCTAAACAAATCATAAATTGTATGACTATGACTATCTCATAATAAAATCATATAATACATTTCTAACTAAGAAACTCATCTTATATTTATACTTAAGAAAAATCTATCGTACTTGTCAAAATATCATCAAATGTCTTATAGAATTTTCAAAACAAATAAGTTTTGATTAAAAATCTTCAAATAAAATTGCTTGATTCTATATTCTTTAAAAGCAGTGGAAAGAATGCATATTTTCTCAATCTTATAAAATAAATCTCATGATGATATGCTAAAATCATCGCTTCAGTTATTTAACAAACAAAACATAATTTCTTTAAAATCTTCTTTCAAAAAGAAACTTTTACGGATAATGCTTCTTTCTCAAACTAACTCATATAAACATATTTAAAATTCTTTTCATTATACTAAACAAGTACCCTTGAAACTGTCTGATCCTGCCTGACGAGATCTAACATCGCACAGGCAGAGCTATCTGAACTTTCTCATACCTGGTGAGATCTACATCACGCAAGCAGAGCTATCTCTCCGATTTGTAAAATTCATATATCAACATGTAACAAAACTGGTATGGTTAGAAAGAGCATGGAACAAGCTTTAATTTAATGTAAAGATTTATCGGTAACTCACCGGATTTTGACCGGAAAACGCATAGGAAGCCGTCGGCTTCCACGCTTTGATCCGCAAAAACAGTGAAGAACCCAAGGACAACACATATATGGATGGAAAGAGGACATTACAAGCTTCAAAATGATGTATTATGGGACTTGAGACTCACCGGAAATTGACCGGAATCGCTAGTCAAAGCCGGCGATAAACAGTAACCGGTGATGAACAGTAAAAACGGATTTTTCCCAAATTTTCAGAATTCTCCCGCTCTCTTTTTCCTATTCAAACCCATATAAAAAAAAAAACTTTTGGACTGGGCCGGACCTGGCCTTCTTCAAACCCAATAGCCCAATGGGCATTACACGTGTTTTGTACAGTACAGAACTATTTCAATGCAATTTGTCAAAAAGTTGGAGGAATTTCCTAAATTTTCCAATTCATTAATCATAAAGAGTCTACCAATATTCAAACCCCACCGTAGGGTGCACGATGGTTCATGAATGTACTAATTTTCACGCAGCATTTTTAACTCGTTTTCTCATGTAAAGATAGCATAAGTTTTATACTTTTGCTCATCCTTCGACGTCAATGTCTATATCTAGTGTCTTCAATGGATTATCTACTTACGGCATAAGGAATTGAAACATAGCCTATCCTCACTGGACAGCTCTTTACATGTGCAGTTGGAGCAACTTTTAACATCAATTCCATATATGCTGACAAAATCAGAGTTGTTTGGGGTGGGGACTTCAATGCACTGATTTGAGAATCAATTTCATATATTCTGACAAAATCAGAGGAGTGTGCGTGGGTTGGGGACGGCAATGCACTGATTTGAACATCAATCCCATAAATTCTGACAAAATCAGAGGAGTGTGTTTGGCGGGGGGGACGTCAATGCACTGATTTGAACATCAATTCCATATATTCTGACGAAAGCAGAGGAGTGTGTGGGGTGGGGACGTAAGCGCAGTGATTTGAACATCAACTCCATAGATGGTGCAAAGAGGTCCATTTTCAATCTTTGAAGAATCTATTGCTAATTTCCTGTCCTCTTTAAGCACGTTTCATGCTTTTAGGCCCTGAGCTGCAAACATACTAAGGCTGAATTTTGGGGAAACTTGACACCTGCTCTAGTTATTAGTGTTTTAATTAACTGTCTCATATTTAATAATTGTAAAAGGAGATCTTCAATTTATGACAAGGATTAGTCCTTCCACCCAATAAATTAGCCTTTGGAGTTGGATACTCAATTTCCCTTGGCTCTAACAATAAGCTCTACACATTGATCATAGTCATTTTTTTACTATCAGGACCAATTTGTTATGTAGTTGACAAATTACACCAAATCATCTTTTCCGTTCTATAGTCTGTTGTGTTATCTGATTAATCCAGGGCATTAATCTCAAGGTGGGGGCTGTTCTAGTTTACACAGTCAAAAGCAGGGCTGATAAATTTTTTACTATATATATATATATATATATTCTGCAAAGTGCTTCTGATTTGTCCTAACATAGAGCCGTCACATCCTATGAAAGTATCCTAACGAATTGAAGTCTCCTTAGTCTTGTGGAAGCAGTCCTATAACCATGAAGATTGTTGTCCACTTCCAATTCGTTCCTTCCTTAAAGATATGGTAACCTTATTTGGATTACTTAAAGATTGGCAGGCAAACTGGGAAATGAGACTGATAAACAACCATTGCTTGAGTTCAAGTCCCAACTGATTAATTACATCTTGCCCTCTTGGAATGAGTCTCTCCATTTCTGTCAATGGTCTGGAGTCACATGCAGCAGCAAACACCAAAGGGTTACTCGGTTGGACCTGAGTGAACACAAATTAGTTGGAGTTGTATTGCCTTATATTGGAAATCTTTCTTTCCTTCAAAACCTGAACCTCGCAAACAACTGCCTCCGTGGTAGTATTCCTCCTGAAATTGGGCGCTTGTTCAGGCTTCAGAATTTGAGTTTGAGCAGTAATATGAATTTAGGTCAAATTTAATAGGCAACATTTTATATTATTAAAACATTACATTATACTAATTAGCCTAATACATATGTTTGATAACAAATTTTTATAGTATTAAATAATACAAAGTACAACTTTCATACGCACACCTATTAGTATTAAATTATAAATTGTTGATAGGTGACATTAGATTACATAGTATAATATTAATCAAGTTTATAATTAATTAATTAATTTAAATTTAAATTTAAAAAACTATTCTCAATTAATAATAAAAATCAAAAAATTGTTTTACAAAAATTATCTGTTATATTTTTATTTAATAATTCTTTTTGAAAATATAAAGCTTGCTAGAGGAGTTGCCAAACTGTGGCTGGTGCTGGTGCCAGCAATTTTGCCGAAATTTTCGGCGACAAACTAACACCAAAATGATCAAAATAAACCAACTACTACATGGTGCCAAAATTTCCACCAAAAAGCTCATTGTTTGGTTGCAGCAACCGAGATAACTTCTAACCACCTGACATTTCGCTGCTTTTTTAGCTAAAATATGCATTTCTAAACAACGAGAGATGCAGCATGATATAGATTGACCTCCGAATATTATTTTGGTGTTGGAGGTGTTACAAATGCAGCAATGTAAATTGCCGACAACCGGTGACTGATGTTGCTTTGGCAAACCTCCGGTGACAGATTAAAAATAATAATAATTTAATTTCATAAATGAATTCAGTATTTTTAATTAAAAGATTAATTTAAATATTTTTATTATTTGTATCCTAGACTAATATAATTAATATAATACATCAATGCACCAAACATAATATAGTTTTTACATACTACATAGCACTATTTTTGTATAATATAATACAATACTATACTATAAAGCGTAGCACACTAAACATGCACATAAACTTACTACTTTGTTAAATAATTATCTCTAAATTTACTAATTTTCTGATTATTATTATTAATAAATCCCCGGATTGAATACTTTTCTTGAACATGTATTACATATCTGTATTAGCACAAAAATAGCCTATAGCCTGAACAACATCACCCCGTACACATTAATGTTTAGGGTTTGTTTGATTTACGATCCTAAATCAAAGCATAAGAATTTTCTCTTCTCAGAAAATGCTTGAGCTTAATTCTGAAGACTAATGTTACACTTACCAAGTCTATTTACAAAGTCTGTATATAAAGATAATGTAGCACCACTTAATGACTTACCAGCATTTATTATATTAACAAGTCATATTAATCTTTCCATTCGCTTGATGCTACATTAATTTTACATACAAACTTTATGAGTATAGTATTATTGAATTCTTAAAGGTTATAAGATTTAGAAGGTGAAAACTTTCTTTCCGAGCAATAAACTTTTGTTCTCTAGCTACATAAAATTAATTTAATCAATATGCTGCCCAAATCAAAATGAAGGACGATCTACTATCCACCAGATATTTTTAATTTCTTCAAAATCTCTCCCATTTCCTTCAACTTTCTTTCTTATCTCACTTTCACCACCCATTGCACATAATAATCAAAGCTAGCCCTCTCTATAATATTTACCCTCACTAGGAGTCACAAGGTCATGGAACTACTGAAAGGGCGAAATTCCCATGAATCTTATTAAGAACTGAATTTTTCTGGATAGTCTTTGCATAAACCTCCAATCCGGTCCTGGACAGTTACATAGACTTCGGAAGTCCTCCATTCGTGATAATTCCACCACTTGTCCCCAAGTTGAAATTTCCAATTCACTAATATGAACGAATCGACTAACAGGGAAAACCACCCATCCCTTATGCTCTGGAGTGCAATGTACTGCGGTTCAAGAATTTACTCGTATCTGAGATTTTTTCAATACCGTCCCACACGGATGGTTTTCTTTGACATTGATATTTTTGAAATCTGTCTTTAACTCAATATAGACCTATATATATGTGAACCTAAAATATCTCACCAACTACATAGATGACTTATAAATGTTAAGGGCTTTGTTTATTTATTTACTACAATGATTTCACATCCCAAAAGATTTTAAAAAAAAAAAAAAAAAAAGAGGAGGAATGAAGAAAATATATTTTTATCCAATTTTAAGATGCAACTTTATAAATTAGTTAACCTTAAAATTGCTTCTAACTTATATTGATGGGCAAGGATTCTGCTGATCTGATTTTTGTTTAACTTTTAAATATCTAATGACATGTGGTATTAGGAAAAATTTATGGTTGAGATCTAATTTCAATATTTTCCTCTAAAACTTGTTAAAAATAATAATTTATTTAATGTAAAACTTCCAAAATTATTTTTGCAATTTGATTGGATTTGATTTATTGAACGCTTGTCCTAATTGATCTCTTTTAGCAGCTTCTTATTGAACGCCTCTCCTTATTATTTTTTCTTTGCACGCGTACATCCTTTCTCTCTTGTTCCGCACTACACCAGCGCATTTATTACTGAAGTCT
Source organism: Boswellia sacra (assembly GCA_013180625.2). Taxonomy (NCBI): domain Eukaryota; kingdom Viridiplantae; phylum Streptophyta; class Magnoliopsida; order Sapindales; family Burseraceae; genus Boswellia; species Boswellia sacra. The sequence goes on along the minus strand of SNVD02001782.1, from coordinate 599,549 downwards.
TTACGATTTGCTCTCAGCAGAGAATATGAATCCATGAAAAATATAATGGAGGAGAAGATTTGCAGATCGAAAAACTGATGTACTTAATTAATCTTGTCTGAAAATGTAATAGAGTAAGTAATTTTCTTGTTGAAATCTAGATTGATACAACAGTAGAGTGGAAAGTGAACCATGGGAGACTGAAGAAAATTCGATGATGGCGTGTTTTACTCTAAAAACAGGCGTTTTTCATGTGATGCCCTTAACATGTCGAATGAATCAAATTCAAATTTCTATGTTTTCACTATTAACTTGGAGAGTAATAAAAAGTAATATAATATTAAAATTAAAAAACGCGCTTTTCTTTTTCTTGCCTTTAATTATCTATTTTCTTATCTAATTTCCTCTATAAATTCACTTCACCCCAACTTCAAAGAGCATGCATCCAAATTCTAAGCACCCTCGTCTAAACTAATTCAGCACCTCCAAACATGTTTCTTTCCTTTAGCTGCCCTGCCATTCTTCTATGGTGGCTAAGCCTGTTGCTATGTTCTAGCTACTCTACATCTAACTCCGTCACCGCAAATGAGACGGACCGTCATGCATTACTTGCCATAAAGTCAGAACTTCATGATCCACTTGGATTCACAAGCTCTTGGAACAATTCCATAAGCTTCTGTCAGTGGAGAGGAATTACATGTGGCCATCGCCATCAAAGGGTCACGCAGATGGATTTAAGCAACCAAAGCATAGGAGGTACCTTGTCACCTTATATAGGGAACCTCAGCTTCCTCAGGTACATCATCCTCTCAGACAACAGTTTCTACGGGGAGATTCCCCATGAAGTTGGCCGTCTGTTCAGGCTCGAAACTCTAATGCTCGTGAATAATTCCTTTTCTGGTTCAATACCAACCAATTTGTCTGGGTGCTCTAATCTCATCCAGCTTTTTGTCTCCGGAAACAACCTTACCGGAGAAATCCCAATGGAGCTCGGCTACTTGTTGAAGCTTGAGAGGCTGGACCTTGCATATAATCATCTAACGGGACAATTTCCGGCTTTCATTGCGAATCTCTCAGCTCTTCTGGTATTTGCTTTAGAAGGGAATAGTTTGCGCGGGAGAGTTCCTGACAACCTAGGCCAACTAAGAAGCTTACGTCTTTTTAGCTTAGAGCTAAATAAATTCTCTGGTAAAGTTCCTCCCTCACTTTATAACATTTCATCCCTCATCGCAATTACTCTATCAGGGAATAGATTTCATGGAACACTGCCACCTACCATAGGTCTTACTCTCCCAAACCTGAGAATATTTTATGCTCAAGAAAACAATTTTACCGGAAATTTCCCAGCTTCCTTTGCCAATGCTTCAGATCTTTCCGATCTTATCCTCGCTAATAATCAATTCAATGGGAAACTGTTAATTGATTTTGGCCGGCTTAAGAACCTATCAAAGCTATTATTGTCTTCAAATAATTTTGGAACTAGGACAGCCAATGATCTTGATTTTTTGCCTTCTCTAACAAACTGTAGCAAATTGGAACAGCTTTTTTTGGGAAGTAACCCATTTGGAGGTGTAGTGCCCCATTCTATAGCCAACCTCTCAAAAACAATGATAAGATTGGAAATAGCAGGCACCGAAATTTCTGGCACCATACCTTCTGGGATAGGAAATCTTGTCAATCTAAACGTGTTGGATATTGGGTCTAACCACTTGACTGGTTTCATTCCCCACGATATAGGTGAGCTTAAGAACTTAGAATTTCTAGGCTTGGATCGAAATAATTTTCAAGGCCGGATTCCCATCTCTCTAGGTAATCTAACGATACTTAGTTATCTTTATTTGTCATTTAATAACTTGGAAGGTAATATACCTTCGTCCCTTGGAAATTGTCAGAATTTGATAGTGCTGGATCTTGAGCAAAATAGGCTCACTGGTTCAGTGCCTCAACAAATTCTTGGCATAAGAACCTTATCAATTTACCTAGACCTGTCCCATAACCATCTTAGCGGTCCGTTTCCTTTAGAAGTGGGTAACCTGAAGAATCTTGTCCAATTGGATATATCGGAAAACCAATTTTCATCCGAGATCCCTGTTACTCTTGGTGGTTGTTCAAGCTTAGAAAAACTATATCTGCAGAGCAACTCATTTATTGGAAGCATTCCTTCATCTCTGAGTTCTTTGAAAAGCATTAAGGAACTAGATCTCTCTTCCAACAATTTGTCGGGTCAAATTCCACAATATCTTGAGAATCTATTCTTCTTGGAGTTCTTGAACCTATCTTACAATCACCTTGAAGGTGAGGTGCCAACAAAGGGAGTCTTCAACAATTCAATCAAAATTTCACTTACTGGCAATGAGAAGCTTTGTGGCGGTTTAGAAGAATTGCAGTTACCAGTTTGCCACTCCAAACAATCGAAGAAACCAAAAAAATTTCTTCTCAAGGTGTTGATTCCAGTGGTTACTTCATGTTTGATTTTTTCATTGTGCTTTATTGTTGTTTTGGCACAAAGAAGAAAATCTGCCCTTAAATCTTCTGGAATACCACATTTACAAGAGCAATTTCCAATGGTTTCTTATGCAGAGCTGAGTAAGGCAACCAACGAATTTTCATCATTGAATATGATTGGTAAGGGAAGTTGTGGCTATGTTTACAAGGGAATTTTGGGTGACAATAGAATGCTAGTTGCAGTAAAGGTGCTTAACCTTGAGCAAAAAGGCGCCTCCAAGAGCTTTATTGCCGAATGTAAAGCATTAAGAAATACTCGTCATCGGAATCTCATCAAAATCATCACCATTTGCTCAAGCATAGATTTTAAAGGGAGTGACTTTAAGGCTTTAGTTTACGAGTACATGCAAAATGGAAGCTTAGAGGAGTGGTTGTACCATAGCAATGATCAAGCGCACACATGTAATTTAAGTCTTATTCAAAGGCTAAACATAGCTATTGATTCGGCTTCTGCAATCGAATATCTTCACCACAACTGCCAACCACCGATTGTGCATGGTGATCTCAAGCCAAGCAATATTCTACTTGATCAAGACATGGTTGCCCATGTTAGTGACTTTGGATTAGCAAGATTTCTCGCTAATCGCCCACTTAATATTGCTCCTGAAAATCAATCAAGTTCAGTTGGGATAAAAGGAACTATTGGTTATGTTGCTCCCGGTAAGCATTTCTTATTTTAATTATTTTTTTCCTTTTAAGTCATATAATTGCCACTTGCTGCATTTATCACACATGTTAGTACTTGTATGGAAAATGGCAATTGTTAACAAACATGTTGAACAAAATCCTTTTCAGAGTATAGTATGGGTGGTGAAATGTCAAAGTTAGGAGATGTTTATAGCTATGGAATTCTTTTGCTGGAAATGTTCACAAGAAGGAAGCCAACTGACAGCATGTTTGAAGACGGATTGACTCTCCACAAATTTGTCCAGATGGCTTTGCCAGAAAAAGTGACCAAGATTGTTGAACCTTCACTTCTATTAGAAGCAAGAGAGGGATACTTAGCAAACCCTGGAGATAGAAGAGTGAGAATTGAGGAGTGCTTGATTTCTGTTATGAGAATTGGACTTCTCTGCTCAATGGAATCTCCAACTGAGCGAATAGAGATGACAAATGTTGTGGCAAAATTATGTGCTACCAAGAGGAACTTTCTCGACAGTAGAATTTGATACATAAAAGATGTCAAGTTTATAGCTCAAAAAATCTGAATAAATTGTTGTTAAGATCTTTCATGGATCTTTCATTATTAGGATTTGATACATTATGTATTACCTATTTAAGGGAATTGAATTTCCATAACATAGCTTTTACTTCCTATAGTCCTGTGTGATTGTTTTTACATTAATCCATTCAAGTTTGGTAGAAAAGTTTTGGAGTGACATGAAACCAATCGCATGTCCCTGCAGGTGTGATCAAAAGACAAGATAAAATCAAAAGCTTTTCTAGCAAAAGACATATTTTGCTTTTCCTTCAACATTAATTCCTACGCCATTTTTAGATTTAGATCAAATGAATTGTCTGCTCGAAATGAATAGGGATCCATCATCCTTCAAAGATTTCTTCCCAATCTCTGGCATTGCCTCAACTTTATTCTTAATGTCACTATCACCATCCATAACACATCTTCGGGCTCTCTTTATCTCATTGGCCATCACAAGATGATCACTATCCATCTTATAATCCAATCTCATCTCCACAGCTACCACTATTTCCCTTACCATCCAAAATGCATTAAGCTGTTTTTCTGCATATATTGGCCATGCTACAATTCATACACCATACCACAAGCTCTCCAAGATTGAGTTCCACCCATCATTAGATACAAACTCTCCGATTGCTTTGTGTGCCACGAACTGCACTTATGGAGCCCAACCACATAGCATTCCTTTTCCTTTGATCCTTTCCAAGAATCCTTTTGGAAAAACATTTATATATGCTATTTTTAGGTGCAGATGCGTCATCTTTTGAAGGTGCGACATGCAAAGACCACAAGAAACTGTACCCACTATGTTCAAGCCCCATTGCTATCTCCTTAATTTGTGCAGTGCTGAAGTTCTCCAAGCTTCCAAAGCATAGAAACACAACTTAAGATCTAGGCTGATCATCAAGCCATCTTCATATCCTGCGGCATTGAGCATTTTCCGAATTAGGTTTGAACTAAGGCAAACTATTAAGCTAAAGCACTGGTCCAACTGTGTAAACAGGAGGGTTTAGGCTACCAGAAAATGAGTTGGCTACATATGGTTCTAGCTCAAAAAATGTATTCACAATTATGCCGCTTGCATTCTTGAATTTTTGAGCAAGTTTGACATAAGTTGTATAACCATCATCATTGTTAAAGAGAGCTGATGGCAGAACACGTGTAGGAACTGGGTTAACAAAACCTGGGATTCGTAACTCAGGATCTGAAGACTCAAACTCAGCGGAGATTTGTTCACGACGGATCGGTAGATGCAACATGAGACCCCAGAATTCAGCATTGCAAGTTAAGTGTGTACAAGAAGGCAGACTCAGCTCACTAGCAACATCAATCATGGACACAAAAAAGTAATCAAGAACTAAGCCAGTAACTGTGACAGAGTCCGATTTCAACCGAGATGATACAATATCTCCAACAATATTTTTGATGTGGGGCAAATGCCTTTCAACTAAAAAGGTGAAGTTGTATTCTGGAGATCTCTCCAAATGTTCTAGACTTTCTGGTAATTGAGGGTCTGCTTCAGGGAGGTCGATGAGTTGGATTTGTGGATGTGAGGCTGTGAGTGATTTGGTGTATACATCAACAAAAGGGGCGTGAGGAAACTTCATGCACCAAGTGGTGATGAGAATTCGATCATCGTGATCAACCATGTGCTTGGCAAAGTCAAGGATTGACACTAGGTGCCTAATTCCTGGTGATGGCACGAATATGAGCTCTGCTTTCTTCATCTGGCCTTTCCGATCTTTCCTTCTAGGTCAACCTATTCCCTTTCCCTACACTGTTACGTAAGGCTCTTCAATAAACATTTCGGTTTCAGATATCCCTTTTTGCCTCTCTCCATGCGTAGAGTCGATAGATCCTGCAATTGTGTTAAATGTGTTGCTAAGATTTGTCGACGGCCATCCCACATTACACAAAACACAAAAACAGGCGTTTGCACATATAAGCATACAGTGCAGATTTGACCATCTCTATAATTAGAGGATTTATACATGTGGCTAAACGATATGGGACGAAATGTTAAAACAGAGAACAAAAAGAGAACTAGAAAAGTATTGACTATGCCGTTAAACTATAACAACGTAAATTTTTAAAAATAGAAAGTCCAGGTATAATGATTTCGTACATCTATCTTGCCGATTTACAAATAGATTTTACTTAATTCATTGTATTTTAAAATGAAATAAAATAATAAAAAAAATTTGATAATGTCAATCACCAAGCAAATAAAATCCAATTTGGACGAATGGAGCTTGCAGGCTCTGTCAATTTTCAAGTAGCTTTTATTAGAATGATCATTATTGGTTAATTGCCAAGTTCACAAGTCCAGCCCAACTCATGGAGAACTTTACCCAAAATATCCAACAAAACTGTTTAATTAATAATGAATCAATAAGGAATAACAAGAGAATCAGAGTTGGCGTTAATTAATTACTATTACTCAAAAAAAAAAAAAGCGCTCCCAGAAACAAAAAATATTTTTAAAGTTTCAAGTACAAACACAAACAAAAAGATTAAATTCCAAAAAAATAAATGAAAAAGAAAATAATAATAATAATATAGACACAACAGCCAAACAAAACAAAGAACGAATCTGTAACAAAAAACGCCAGCGTTTCAACGACGAAGCTGGCTGCTATCATTATCAGAATCAACTACTTCCGATTCAGTCACCGATCGCGAGTGTTGAACAAACGCCCGCCCGATCGAATTGATCCACTCCTCTCTCTCCTTCTCCGTATCGGCAACGAAATACATCGTATATTCACCAGTAGACAGTTCGAAGGAGTTAGGCTTGTTCACGACATCCTCGGCGCCTTTGACGGTCAAACAACTCCGGACGGGAATGACGCCGCGTGGAATAGAGCTGCGGGAGACGCTGCGAGAGTCCTTGAACCAGAACTGCTTGCCTTGTTTAAGAATGAACCAGCGGCGGCGCCCCGTCTTTATGTAATCGCCTTGCTTCGTAAGCCAGCCGGATCGTTCAGGATTGGACCAGAACTCGATGCCTTGATAAACTTCGGGATTGGGATCCTGGCCAGTCGCGGCACGCCAGAGGGTTTCCATGCGAGCAGAGGGCCGTGTGAGAGTGTGAACAGTGAAGATCGCGAGAAGTGAAGGGAGAGAGAGAGAGGAATTTGTATAGTTTGGGAATCTGAAACAGAAACAGAAATCTTTGCTTCATGAGAAATAACTGTTATTTTTTAAAAGGAAAAACGAACAAACTATTTTAAACCTTGTGAGTTACAATTTCTCTACTTTGTTTTGCAAATCAAATATTTTATTCAATACAATTATTAATTACCAATAGAATATGTAATACAATTGCATTGCTTTGAATTCTCAGAAATCTTGGCAAAGATTGCCAACAAGAAGCTTAGAACTTCATTTCTGTTTCATATACGTTGAGAAAACTCAACTAGGCCTAGGAGATGAAGAGGTGTGGAAGCTGTGCCTACATTGGATTTGCTAAGTCACAAAATAAACCGACTTAAAGAGTGTCAATAAGCAATGGTTTTGAATATAAGAACATCTCCAAAGGCAAAGAATGCACACAGATTATGAATTAGCAGCCTCCAATTTTAGGTTACCCATCAAATAAAAGTTATTTCTCGTTTACTTCATTAATGTTTGTATTCACAAAATGACACAAAAATTAGCTTGGCTAAGCAAAGTCATACTACAACAGTCATTCTTGTACCATTTTGATCCTTTAAGGAGCATAAAAATAGTCACCTTTGCTTCTTCAATAATATGATGTAGCTTTGTTAATGAGAATATTTGTACATAGAATCACCAAAGTCCATTGTTTCCTTGGTAAAAGCAGATTTTATTTAAACATTTTTCTTTGTTAAATTCAAGTTTGGTATTCTTTACATCAGCAGATTGACGTCTTGAAAACATTTGTTATGCTGCAAGTGTTCAATTTTTTAGCTTCTTTGCTGTTTCAGCAACATACTTACCCTGGTGAAAAGCCTGTTGGAGTTCTAGTTCTGTGGGTTGACGGAATCCATCAGCTGCGTAAGTTCCAGCGCCATAAGAAGAACCGCCCTTCACCTCGCCCATCTCAAACATGCCACTTCCAAAGGTGTAACCAAGTGGGACAAACAACATGCCATGATGCGCTAATTGTGTAATAGCAGTCAATCTGTAAGCAAGAGCAGAAATTTAATACATGACAGATCGATGACATGCACATTACAAAGAATGACAAGAACAACAACGGTCTACACTAGAGGTCCATGGCCAAATGATGGGAGAACTGACCAACCAAGATAAATATGTGCAAAAAGAAGTTAAATAAACTCTTTAACATATAACAAGATAAATTGATATGGAATTGATTCATTCTTCAATTTGCTAGGTCATAATGTGGCAGAAGAGTTAAAAAATTGGTTTAAAGACGGACATAACCACAAGCTATTTTTGGAAAAAAAATGAAATAAAAATTTTGGAGAACAATATAAGTGAACTTTTTTTTAGGTTGGATAACAGAACAGGAAGAAGTTGTTTCCCAAACTTCCACTCTTAAATCTCATTTCAAATAGGAAAGAAACTAATGTAAGATGGGTTAGCTGACTCACGAAATGAATTTTATTGGAAATATAAAATGACAAGGCATCCACAATATTCGCACTAGTGCAAACAAACATGCTAGAAACAGAAGGTTTCAAGAGGAGAGGCAAAAGAACAAACAAACTCACGCAGTAAGCTCCTGGCCTCCTGATGTAGGGCGACGCAACCAATCCTACCAAAAGCCATAGCTTATGGTAGAGGCACAATCTTCTCCCTATATCCTACCAGGACCAGGCCCCGGGAATCCACCCCAGACACTATCCGTTTGGGCCTTACTTCGAGAATCCCTTACATCATAGGCCCACCCTCAAGCCCAAGTGATGCTCCTGCATCATTCTCTCCCACCCGAGAGAACCCCCACACCCAGGGGACTCGAACTTGAGACCTCCAGCTCTGATACCAATTTGATGTAGGGCGACGCAACCAATCCTACCAAAAGCCATATCTGATGGTAGAGGCACAATCTTCTCTCTATATCCTACCAGGACCAGGCCCGGGAATCCACCCCAGACACTATCCGTTTGGGCCTTACTTCGAGAATCCCTTACAGCATAGGCCCACCCTCAAGCCCAAGTGATGCTCCTGCATCACCTCCCCCATGAAAACCAGTACTCCAGAAGATTCCAGCAGGCTTGCCAGTAAGCGCTTGGGATGCCCATAGCTCCCCAGTAGCATCAAAGAAGGCCTTGAATTGGGCTGCCATGACACCAAAACGAGAAGGAAACCCAAAGATGAAACCGTCAGCTTCCACAAGTTGATCTGGTCTGATCTCTGGCACATCACCTTGCTTAGGAGCAGCTTTCACCTTCTCTAAAATCACCCTGGAGAGCGTCTCAGGTACCTATTCATACCAATTAGTTGAATGAAACTTCACATCAAAAAGTCCTCTCCCTCTTAAGCATACTATTGTCTCTTAATAATTATTGATTCTCCCCAATAATGAAGTACCTGCCAAAGTGTTGCTTCATCAACACCCTAAACACTGTTAGCTCCGCGTTGCACTTCCCGCGCCATACTCTGCACATGTCCATACATGGAGTAAAACCTGTGAAAGCAGAGACCTAAGATGATGAGAAAACAAAAAGAAAAACAAAAACTGAACCAAACATCATTGTCCATGCTTGCACATGTGCACGTGTGCATGTGTGTGTGTGATAGAGAGAGAGAGAGAGAGAGTATTAAGTAATACACGTTATCGGAATCTCATTAAAATCATCACCATTTGCTCAAGCATAGATTTTGAAAGGAGTGACTTTAAGGCTTTAGTTTATGAGGACATGCAAAAAGGAAGCTTCGAGGAGTGGTTGTACCATAGTAACGATCAACCCCATATAGGTAATTGAAGGGTGTGTTCGTTTATGAATCCAGTATTTTTGTTTTCAATTGAATTTAGGAATATGTGGTTGATTTTGAATTATTTTGAATTTTGAAAAGGATATGTGGTTAAGATTGAATGTAAATTGCATTGGAAAATGTGCAGCACAAAAAACAGGATTTGGATTCATAAACGAACAGAGCATAAGTCTTATTCAAAGACTAAACATAGCTATTGATGTGGCTTCTGCAATTTGAGTATCTTCACCACAACTGCCAACCACTGATTGTTCATGGTGATCTTAAGCCGAGCAATATTCTACTTGATCAAGGCACAGTTGCCCATGTTAGTGACTTTGGATTATCAAGATTTCTCACTGGTTACTCACCTAATATTGTTCCTGAAAATCAATCAAGTTCAATTGGGATCAAAGGAACTATTGGTTATGTTGCTCCGGGTATGCATTTCTTGTCTTAATTTTTGTTTTTTTTGTTTTTTTTTTTCCTTTTAAGTCATATAATTGCCACTTCCATCATTTACCACATATGTTAGCACTTATATGGAAATTAGTATTTATTAACTAATGTGCTGAGCCAATATAATTTTCAGAGTATGGAATGGGTGGTGAAGTGTCTACGTTAGGAGATGTTTACAGCTTCGGTATTGTTTTGTTGGAGATGTTCACAAGAAGGAGGCCAACTGATAGCATGTTTAAAGATGGCTTGACTCGCCATGAATTTGTCAAGATGGCTTTGTCAGACAAAGTGAGAGAGATTGTTGATCCTTCACTTCTATTAGAAGAGAGAGAGGGGAAATCAACAAGTCTTGGAGATAGAAGAGTGAGAATTGAGGAGTGCTTGATTTCTATTATGAGAATTGGACTTCTCTGCTCAATAGAATCTTCAATTGAGCGAATGGAGATGACAAATGTTGTAGCAAAATTATGTGCTACTAGGAGGAACTTTCTCAATGTTAGGATTTTATAAAGGATGATAACTAGCTAATTGCTCAAAAAGTCAATAAATTGTGGTAGATTCATCATTAGGATTTGATACATTCTATTTTACCTAATTAAAAGGATTGAATTGTCCATAATATATAGCCTATACTTCCTATTGTCTTTGCCCGACATTAATCCATTCAATTTTTGAGTCAATTCATTCTTCAGTAAAAGAGTATCAGAAACAGAATAAAATGAATCCAACTGCATGTCCCAGGTGATAAACAGTGATCAAAAGATAACAGTAACAACTTCATTATCTTAAAGGGTACGAAGAGAAAAAGAAGAAAATTCTTTTCTGGCAATAGAATTTCTCTCTTTGTTCCATATTAATGACTACATGCCATTTTTAAGTTGAGATCTATAAATTGTCTAATTGAAATGAACGAGGATCCACCATCAATCAGAGACTTCTTCCCAATATCTGCCATTGCCTTACCTTTCTTCTTAATCACCACAGTAACTCCCAGTTCCTTAATTTGTGCTGACCCGAAGTTCCCCAAGCTTCCAAATTATAGAAACACAACTGAAAATTTAGGCTGATCATCTTAAGATCTTGTGGCACTGAGCCTCTTCCAAATCAGGTCTAAACATGGCATCCTATTAAGCTGAAGCACGGGGTTCCAACTGTATTCACAGTGATACCATTTACATCCTTGAGTCATTGATCAAACTTGACATTAATTGTGTAACCACCGTCCTTGTCAAAGAGAGTTAATGCAAAAACAAATGCAGGAACTGGGTTAACAAAACGTTAACCTGGAATCAGTAACTCAGGATCTGAAGATTAAAACTCCACACAGATTTGTTCATGATGAATTGGCATGAAGATGCAACATCAGACCCAATAATCTAGGACTCCAGCATGCCTTAGCTCAGTAGCAACATCAATCATGGACACTCAAAGGTAAGCAAGAAAATGTGGTCTGCTTTCTTCATCTCGGCTTTTCGTTATTTCTTTTTATATCAACCTATCTTTTCCCTTTCGCTATATGTCACCTAATGCTCTTCATCCACAAACCGAATAAGTATGAAACAACAAACAGTCAAAATATTATCCTGCAAATGTGTTAAAATTTGTTGCCAAGATTTTCGTACGATGGACATTCCACATAAATAAATCAATCCATTCTATCTCATTTTCACTTCGTCTTTTTGCAAGGATAGGGATCCCTCCTTATCTCATTTCTATCTCAGTTTTCCTTTTTCTTTTTTCAACAACTGTGAGATTCATGGGTATGAAAAATACATTAATAAGGAGATAGAATAAATACACATATCAACTATACATTAATATGAAAATCCATGTGTCAAAGATTTTTGGGACAAAATTAGGTGAGTGAAAGATCCTAATTCAATAGAATTTACATTCATGACGAGAGGAAATAAATACAATTCTTAACTATCCATTACTATTAAAATCCCTATGTTATCAAATCTTTAAATGGTGAAAAATTAGGCATGTTAAGAATTCCACTTCAATAACCAAGTAACTAATAAACATGTTTAATTAATGGATGATGAATCAATAAGAATTATAATATATTATCACTATTATTATTATTTTTAAATCATTTTAGAATTATTAAATTAATATTTATTTAGATTTGTTTTATTTTTGTATTATTATTAATTAAAATAAAAAATGTAATACTTATCCTAGGCTGTCCCATGGTTGAAGGTGGGTCATAATAGTCCTACAAGATGGGGGTTTTTCTACTGTTAGGATTTATAATCATAATGCATAAAAATAGGCAAACATGGGTTCCAAACGGGGCCTAGAGTTGGGGGCATGTCCCTACAATCGTTAATAGCTTGAGGTCCTGGACAATTACAGCTTACATAGGCTATAGAAGTCTCCCATTCTTTATAATTCCACCAGTTTTTCACAAGTTGAAATTTAATTGGAAAATGAATGAATCAAACGAATAATTTAAGACTCGTAAATGATTTATTTGAATCGGACCGACCTGTTGTCTTGTTAGGTGGCTTTTCAACTCTTTGGGGGCATGTCCCTACAGGAGTTAATGGCTTGAGGTCCTGGACCGTTACAAGTTATATACACTTACATTAACTCAAAATAGACCTATATATGAGCCTAAAATATCTCACCTACTACATAGATGACTTATAAATGTTAAGGGCTTTGTTTATTCATGTACTACAATGATAAAAAGGAATGAAGAAAATACATTTGGTTATCTTTAAGATGCAACTTTAAATTTGTTAAAATTGCTTTGATTTTTACTTCACTTTTAAGCATATTTTGACATATGACATTAATAGAAATCAATGGCTAAGATTTTAATTACTTCCCATTTTGCTTTCAAAGTGAAAAGACGCCTGTTTTTAAAGTAAAACTCGCTGTCGTCAAATTTTCTTCAGTGAACCATGGTTTTCTTTCAGACTGTAGATCAAATTTTCTTCAGTCAAACATGATTTTCCACTCTACTGTTGTATCAATCTGGATTTCAACAAGAAAATTTCTTACGCTAACATATTTTCAGACAAGATTAATTAAGTTCATCAGTTTTTTATCTCGATTCGATCTGAAAATCTTCTTCTTCACTATATTTTTGATGGATTCATATTCTCTGCTGAGAGGAAATGGTAAAGACTTAAGTAATAATTGCAATGTTGTTTGAGCGGAACAAAGAGAGAAAAGGATGGAGGCGTGCAAAGAAAAAGTAATTAGGAGAAGCATTCGATAAGGAGCCGCTAAAAGAGGAAATTGTAAAAAGAATTTTGCAAGTTCTACATTAAATAAATTTATCTTTGATAAATTTTAAAGGAAAGTAATGAAATTAAATCTCGATCATAAATTTTTGCTAATGCCATATTCATTAGATGTTTAAAAGTCAAGCACAAGTTGGAGGAATATTCTTAATTATCTTGTAATATAATATATTAAACAAATCGATCATGCCTAGGAGTTATAGCTAGCAAAGGACACACCAAAAATTATTTTTAACTACAATGTCTATAATGCCCTTATACAATTTAAATTTTTTTAACGGGAGTTCAGGTTTGGGATCTCAGCGTTATTTTCAGAACAGCTGGGTGACGAATACTACTGTTATCCGTCGGTGAGGTGGCGTTGTCGACTCGCCAAACGAATTATTGTTACAGGTCGCATGTCATCTTTTCAAGCCCACTTGTTAAGTAATGAGACAAAGTCAATAAGGTGATTTTCAACTGGGTCACGCCATTATTCTATCGATTATTACTCCATGAGTTAAAGGTCAAAACATAGAAATTTGAATTTGAGTCATACAACATGGTAAAGGCATCAGATCACACCGAAATAATAATAATAAAATTTAAAAAAAAAAAGTTCTTTTCTTTTATCTTGCATTTAATTATCTGTTTCCTTATCTAGTTTCCTCTATAAGTGCACTTCATTCCAACTTCAAAGGGCATCCATCCAAATTCTAAATACCTTTGTCTAAACTAACTCAGAACCTCCAAACATGTTTCTTTCGTTTAGCTGCCCTGCCATTCTTCTATGGTTTGTAAGCTTGTTGCTATATTATAGCTATTCTATGTCTATCCCAATCCACACAAATGAGACAGACCGTCTTGCATTACTTGCCATAAAGTCAGAGCTCCATGATCCACTTGGATTTACAAGCTCTTGGAGCAATTCAGTAAGCTTATGTCAGTGGAGAGGAATTACATGTGGCCATCGGCATCAAAGGGTCACGGTGTTGGATTTAGGAAGCCAACATATAGGGGGTACTGTATCACCTTATATAGGCAACCTCAGCTTCCTCAGCTCCGTCAACCTGGAAGAAAACAATTTCTATGGAGAAATTCCCCATGAAGTTGGTCGTCTGTTCAGGCTCAGAACTTTATATCTCGAAAATAATTCCTTTTCTGGTAGAATACCAACCACTTTGTCTGGGTGCTCTAATCTCATCGAGCTTTATTTCTACAATAACAACCTTACTGGAGAAATCCCGAGGGAGGTCGGTTACTTGTCGAAGCTTGAGATACTGGCTCTTGGATGCAATCATCTAACAGGACAGTTCCCAGCGTTCATTGCAAATCTTTCAACTCTTCAAGCAATTGATTTAGGAAAGAATAGCTTCAGCGGGAGAATTCCTGAAAACCTAGGCCAGTTAAGAAGCTTATATTTTTTTGGTGTACAGGAAAATAAATTCTCTGGTACGGTTCCGCCCTCAATTTTTAACATCTCTTCCCTTAAAACAATTTCTCTATTAGATAATAGATTTAATGGGAGACTACCACCTAACATAGGTCTCACCCTCCCAAAACTGATAGGTGTTTTTCTTGGCAGTAACAATTTTACCGGAAATATCCCGGCTTCGTTTTCCAATGCTTCAGACCTTTCCTTCCTTGACCTCGATAGAAATCATTTCCACGGGAAACAGTCAATTGATTTCAGCAAGCTTAAGACCCTATTACGGGTATTTTTGAGTTTCAACAATTTAGGAGCTGGGACAGCCAATGATCTTGATTTTGTAACATTTCTAACAAACTGTAGCAAATTGGAAATGATTGATTTATCCTACAATCAATTTGGAGGTATGCTGCCCCATTCTATAGCCAACCTCTCAACAACAGTGACTGTGTTGGCAATAGGATACAATCAAATATCTGGCACCTTACCTTCTGGGATAGGAAATCTTCTCAATCTAAACGCCCTTGGTATGCAGTCTAACCTTTTAACTGACTCTATTCCCCAGGGTATTGGTGAGCTTACAAACTTACAGGGTTTATCCTTGCTTGGAAACAATTTCCAAGGTCGCATTCCTATATCTCTAGGCAATCTAACACTACTTAATGGGCTTGATTTGTCATAAAATAACTTGGAAGGTAATATACCTTCCTCCCTTGGAAATTGTCAGAATTTGGTGGAGTTGCGTCTGGGCCACAATAAGTTCACTGGTTACGTGCCTCGACAAATTCTTGGCATAACAACCCTATCAGTTTTCCTAGGCCTGTCCAATAACCATCTCGACGGTCCTTTTCCTTCAGAAGTGGGTAACTTGAACAATCTTGTTTCGCTAGATATATCAGGAAACCAATTTTCCTCCGAGATTCCTGTTACTCTAGGTGGTTGTACAAGCTTAGAATATCTTTATATGCCGAACAACTCTTTTATAGGAAGCATACCTTCCTCTCTAAGCACATTGAAAAGCATCAAAGAACTAGATTTCTCGTACAATAATTTGTCAGGCCAGATTCCACAGTATCTTCAGAATTTATCCTTCTTAGAGTACTTGGACCTATCTTACAATCAATTTGAGGGCGAGGTGCCAACAAAAGGTGTTTTTAGCAATTCAACAAAAGTTTCACTTATTGGGAACATGAAGCTTTGTGGGGGTTTACATGAATTGCACTTGCCAGTTTGTCACTTCAAACAACCAAGAAAACCAAAAATAACTCTTCTCATCAAGGTGTTGATTGCTGTGATTACATCATGTTTGATTTTATTATTATGCTTCATCGTTGTTTTTATAGGAAAAAGGAAATCTGCTCAGAGATCTCAGAGATCTAGATCGTCTGGAATGTTGTATTTACAAGAACAATTTCCGATGGTATCTTATGCACAACTCAGTAAGGCAACTAATGATTTTTCATCATCAAATATAATTGGAAAGGGAAGTTGTGGCCATGTGTACAAGGTAGGGGTGGCAATCGTGTCGTGTCGTGTCGACCCATTTAATTATTCGTGTCAAAACATGAAACCCAAACCCGCCCAATTATTAAACGTGTTACCCACGTGTCGTAATCGTGTCATATTTAATTCGCATAATTTTCTTAATTATTTAACTTAGTTATACATAATATATTATATTATCTATATTTAAATCAATTAAAATTATTTTTAGAATATAAACCATTGTTAGTATAAAATATTATTAAAATCATCATAATTTATTATTTTATAAATTAATTTATTTTATAGTATAAAATTTTCAATTTTATAATATATATATTGTAAGTAGGTAATAATTTATATCATTGAATGAATTTACATATTAAGAATGTACAAAATATATTTAACTATTCGTGTCATTAAACGGGTTGGCGTGTTGAACACCTTCAACACTAACCCAACCCATTTATTAATCGTGTAACGTATTCGTGTCGTGTTCGTGTCGTGTTCACGGGTCGTGTCAAAAATTGCCACCCCTAGTACAAGGGAATTTTGGGTGAAAATGGAATGCTAGTTGTAGTGAAAGTGGTTAACCTTGACCAAATAGGTGCTTCCAAGAGTTTCATGGCTGAATGTAAAGCATTAAGTAATACACGCCATAGGAATCTTATCAAAATCATCACTATTTGCTCAAGCATAGATTTTAAAGGGCGTGACTTTAAGGCTTAGTTTATGAGTACATGCAAAATGGAAGCTTAGAGGAGTGGTTATAGATCAAGCATACACATGTATTTTAAGTCTTATTCAAAGGCTAAACATAGCTATTGATGTGGCTTCTGCAATCGAATATCTTCACCACAATTGTCAACCACCAATTGTTCATGGTGATCTTAAGCCAAACAATGTTCTACTTGATCAAGACATGGTTGCCCATGTTGGTGACTTTGGATTAGGAAGATTTCTCGCTAATCGTCCACTTAATATTGCTCCTGAAAATCAATCAAGCTCCATTGGGATAAAAGGAACTATTGGTTATGTTGCTCCCGGTAAGCATTTCTTGTTTTCATTTTTGTCTTTTCATTTACCACATATGTTAGTACTTATTTGGATATTGGCAATTATTAACAAAAATTGTGAACCATATTCGTTTCAGAGTATAGTATGGGTGGTGAAATGTCAAAGTTAGGAGATGTTTATGGCTTTGGAATTCTTTTGCTAGAGATGTTCACAAGAAGGAGGCCAACTGACAGCATGTTTAAGGATGGCTTGACTCTCCACAAATTTGTCAAGATGGCTTTGCCAGAAAAAGTGGCCGAGGTTGTTGAACCTTCACTTTTATTAGAAGCGAGAAAGGGAAACTTTGCAAGCCCTAGAGATAAAAGGGTGAGAATTGAGGAGTGCTTGATTTCAGTTTTGAGAATTGGACTTCTCTGCTCAATGGAATCTCCAACTGAGCGAATGGAGATGACAAATGTGGTTGCAAAATTATGTGCTACTAGGAGGAACTTTCTTGATAGTAGGATTTGATACATAAAAGATGTTAAGTTTATAGCTCAAAAAATGTGAATAAATTGTTGTTTAGATCTTTCATTATTAGGATTTGATACATTATGTATTACATATTTAAGGGAATTGAATTTCCATAATATAGCTTTTACTTCCTATAGTCCTGTTTGCTTGTTTTGACATTAATCCATTCAAGTTTAGTAGATAAGCTTTATGGTGAAATGAAACCAATAGCATGTCCCTGCAGGTGTGATCAAAAGACAAAAATAACATCGAAAGCTTTTCTAGCAAAAGACTTATTTTCTTTTTCTTCAACATTAATTCCCACGCTGCTTTTAAGAGTTGATCAATGAATTGTCTACTCGAAATGAATGAGGATCCATCATCCTTTAGAGATTTCTTCCCAATCTCTGTCATTGCCTTAACTTTTTTCCTAAGGTTTCTATCACCATCCATTACACATCTCAAGGCGCGCTTTCTATCTCACTGGCCATCACAAGATAATCACTGCCCATCTATAAGCCAATCTCATCTTCATAGCTACTCATTTCCCTTACCATCCAAAATGCATTAAGCTGTTGTTCTGTATACATTGGCCAAGCTACAATTGGTACACCATACCACAAGCTCTCCAAGATTGAATCCCTCCCACAATGAGATACAAACCCTCCAATTGCGCTTTATGTGCCAAGACCTGCACTTGCGGAGCCCAACCACATAGCATTCCTTTCCTTTGATCCTTTCCAAGAATCCTTTTGGAAAAACATCATGATTTATGCTATTTTAAGGCGCAGATGCGTCATCTTTTGAAGTTGCAATACGCAAAAACCACAAGAAACTGGACCCACTATGCTCAAGCCCCATTGCTATCTTCTTAATTTGTGCAGTCTTGAAGTTCCCCAAGCTTCCAAAGCATAAAAACACAACCGAAGATTTAGGCTGATCATCAAGCTATCTTAAGATCTGGCGCATTGAGCGTCTTCCAAATCAGGTTTAAACTTAGGCAAACTATTAAGCTGAAGCTCTGGTCCAACTGCGTTCACAGGAGAGTTTAGGCTACCAGAAAATGAGTTGGCTGCATAGGGCTCTAGCTCAGAAAATGTATTCACAATTATGCCACTTACATTCTTGAATCTTTGAGCAAGTTTGACATAAGTTGTATAACCACCATCCTCGTTAAAGGGAGCTGATTGCAGAACACACGCAGGAATTGGGGTAACAAAATCTGGGATTCTTAACTCAGGATCTGAAGATTCAAACTCCATACAAATTTGTTCATAACGAATTGGTAGATGCAACATGGGACCAAGATGCCGGCATTGCAAGTTAAGTATATATAAGAAGGCAGACTCAGCTGACTAGCAACATCAATCGTGGACACAGAAAATAATCGAGAACTAAGCCAGTAACTCTGACAGAGTCTGATGCAACCAAGATGATAAAATATCTCCGACAATATTTTTGACGTGGGGCAAATGTCTTTCTACTAAAAGAGTGAAGTTGTGCTCTGGAGATCTCTTGCAATGTTCCGGACTTTCTGGTGATGGAGGGTCTGCTTCAGGGAGGTCAATGAGTTGAATTTGTGGATGTGAGGCTGTGATCGATTTGGTGTATACATCAACAAAGGGGGCGTGAGGAAACTGCATGCACAAAATGGCGATGAGAATTTGATCATCGTGATCAATCATGTGCTTGGCAAATTCAAGGATTGACACTAGGTGACCAATTCCTGGTGATGGCATGAATATGAGCTATTCTTTCTTCTAGTTCAACCTATTCGCTTTCTCCATAATGTTACGTAATGCTCTTCAATAACAAGACCAATAAGTATGAAACAAGAAACAGTCAACATTTCAGGATATCCTTTTTGCCTCTCTCTATGCATGGAGTAGATAGATCCTGCAATTGTGTTAAAATGCGTTGCTATGATTTGTCGATCGGCATCCCACATTACACAAAACACAAAATACAGGCATTTGCACATATAAGCATATGGTGCGTGTTTGACCATTTCTAGAATTAGAGGATTTATGCACGTGGCTAAAAGATATGGGAGGAAATTTTTCCATTTTAAAACAGAGAACAAAAGGAGAACTAGAAAAAGTATATAAAGTCACCTGTTCTTTATTCCACTAAGCCCTTAAAGGTATAATGATTCCGTATATCCATGAATTTGCAAACAGATTTCACATAATTCATTTTATTTTAAAATGAAATAAAATAATAAATTTTTTATTACGTTAAATTACCAAGAAGGTAAAATCCAATTTGGATGAATGTAGCAAGTAGGCTCTCTCAATTTTCAAGCAGCTTATTAGAATGATCATTATTAGTTAATTGCCAAGTTCACGAGTCAAGCCCAACTCGTGGAGAACTTTGCCCAAAATATCTAACGAAAGTGTTTAATTAATAATTAATCAATAAGAAACAATAGGAGAATAATAGTTGGAGTTAATTCATTAATATTACTGTTGATGCACGGTTTCCGGACGGCCGGGGGAGCGGGTCGGAGCTCGGGTCGTGCGACGGGTCCGGTCCTGCGAGCACAGAAAAACGGTCAGGGGTTCCGGCGGTGGTGCCGGCGGTGACCCTCCGACGCTCAAGTCAGTATCCGGCACTCCGGAATTTCCTGAGAGAAATTCCTAGAGAGAGAAGCTCTCAAAAATAGAGGAATTGTAGAGAGATAATAAGTTCAGAAAAATGTGCATTTGTCAACTTGTGAAAAACTTACCTTGAGCAACGTTCCGGAGGGTTTATATAGGAGTCGGAATGGGCCATTGTGGAACCCAGATAATAGGCCCAGACGATGGGCTACAGTAATGGGTTTACTGTAATGGGTTACAGTAATGGGCTTACTGTAACGGGCCCAGATTATGGGATACGGTAATGGGCTTACCGTATTTATAAATAATTGAGCTGGACTGGGCCATTGTGGGACCCAGACAGTGGACCCAGATAATGGGATACAGTAATGGGCTTACTGTAATGGGCCCAGATAATGAGATACAGTAATGGGCTTACTGTAATAGATCCAGCTAATGGGATACAGTAATGGGCTTACTGTAATGGGCCCAGATAGTGGGATACGGTAATGGGCTTACCGTATCATAAATAATTGAGTTGGGCCGGGTCATTGTGGGACCCATGTAATGGGCCCAGATAATGGGCCCAGATGATGGACCACAGTAATGGGCTTACTGTGTTAGAGATAATTAGGTCCAATATTATTATGGCCATAACAGTAGTCCCCCCAGGCCCAAGTTGACCAATGGGTCGACGTAGGGACTATTAAATTATTCATGGGCCCAAATAATGGGCTACAGTAATGGGCTTACTGTAATGGGCCCATGTAATGGGATACGGTAATGGGCTTACCGTATGGACCCGGATAGTAGGATACAGTAATGGGCTTACTGTAATAGGCCCAGCTAATGGGATACAGTAATGGGCTTACTGTAATGGGCCCAGATAATGGGATACAGTAATGGGCTTACTGTAATGGGCCCAGATAGTGGGATACGGTAATGGGCTTACCGTATCATAAATAATTGAGCTGGGCTGGGTCATTGTGGGACCCAGATAATGGGCCCAGATAATGGACCACAGTAATGGGCTTACTGTGTTAGAGACAATTAGGCCCAATATTATTATGGCCATAACAGTAGTCCCCCCAAGCCCAAGTTGACCAATGGGTTGACGTAGGGACTATTTTGCTATTCTGGGTTGTAGATTAAATGTATTAGGAGACCGGCCTAAAGATGTAGTTTAGAATGCATGGATTAGGTTTAATTTTTCAATGCGAAAATTCTTGTACGGATTATGCCCTACATGTGTGTTTATGCAATTGTGTGTGAAAGAGACATGAATACATGTTCGGGCATGATGGAGGGTCGGCTCGCATGGGACGAGCAGTTGCTACGCACGTTGTAGCTGCGCTGGGCGCGCGGTAGGCTTGCGAGGGCATGCTGCGAGGGCACGCTGGGCGCGCTGCCTGGGCGCTGCATGGGCGCGCCTGGGCGCTGCTTGGGCGCTGCATGGGCGCGCTTGGGCGCTGCCTGGGCGCTGCATGGGCGCGCTGCCTGGGCGCTGCATGGGCGCTGCCTGGGCGTGCTGCCTGGGCACGCTGGGCGCGCTGCCTGGGCGTGCTGCCTGGGCGCGCTGCCTGGGTGCTGCCTGGGCGCTGCCTGGGCGCGCTGCCTGGGCGCGCTGGGCGAGTCGCGGGCGAGGCGCAAAGCAGGCGAGGGGCGAGCCTGGTGTGCTGGGCGAGTCGCGGGCGAGGCGTGCTGCCTGGGCGCACTGGGCGTGCTGCCTGGCGCGCTGCCTGGGCGTGCTGCCTGGGCGCGCTGCCTGGGCGCGCTGGGCGTGCTGCCGCACGCGGGTGAGCTGCTGCGCGTTCCTGGGCGAGCGGGAGTGCTGCTGCGCGTCCCCGGGCATGCGGGTGAGCTGCTGCGCGTTCCTGGGCGAGCGGGCGAGCTGCTGCGCGATCCTGGACGCGCGGGCGAGCTGCTGCGCGACCCCGGGAGCGCGGGCTGCGCTGCATGGGGCATGCAGCGTTTACGCAGCATGCAGGGACCCCTCCGAAGAAATTCGGGTTAATGCGGGGGCGTCTCGGCAAATTTTGAAATTTTACTTTTTAACTGTGGGGGTGCTGCTGAAAAATTTCGAAACTTCATTATTTTCCCGCGGGGGTGCTCCTGCAAACTCTCAAACCTTCATTTTTTTCCTCCGCGGGGGTGTTTCCGCGAATTTTCAAACTTTTATTTTTTTCTCCGCGGGGGTGTTTCCACGGATTTTCAAACTTCTATTTTTATTCTGCGGGGGTGTTTCCGCGAAATTTCATACCTTTATTTTTATTTCGCGGGAGTGTTTCCGCGAAATTTCAAACTTCAATTTTTATTTCGCGGGGGTGTTTTCGCGAAATTTCAAACTTGAACAATCTTTCCTCCGCGGGCAAACTTGAACAATCTTTCCTCCGCGGGCGTGCGTCCGCGGATTTTCAAGTTTTAATAATTTTTCCTCCGCGGGTGTGCTTCCGCGGATTTTCAAGCTTGAATAATCTTTCCTCCGCGGGCGTGCTTCCGCGGATTTTCAAGTTTTAATAATTTTTCCTCCGCGGGTGTGCTTCCGCGGATTTTCAAGCTTGAATAATCTTTCCTCCGCGGGCGTGCTTCCGCGGATTTTCATGTTTCAATATTTTTTTTTCTTCCGCGGGCGTACTTCCGCGGACGTGCTTCCGCGGGTATGCTTCCGCGGACGTGCTTCCGCGGATTTTCAAATTTGAATAATTTTTCTTCCGCGGGCGTACTTCCGCGGATTTTCAAACTTGAATAATCTTTCCTCCGCGGGCGTGCTTCCGCGGATTTTCAGACCTAAATAATTTTTACTCCGCGGGTGTGCTTCCACGGATTTTCAAACTTGAATAATTTTTCCTCCGCGGGAGTGCTTCCGCGGATTTTCAAGCTTTAATATTTTTTTCCTCCACGGACGTGCCTCCGCGGGTATGCTTCCGCGGACGTGCTTCCGCGGATTTTCAGATTTGAATAATTTTTCTTCCGCGGGTTTTCAAACTTGAATAATTTTTCCTCCGCGGGAGTGCTTCCGCGGATTTTCAAGTTTTAATATTTTTTTCCTCCGCGGGCCTGCTTCCGCGGACGTGCTTCCGCGGGTGTGCCTTCGCGGGTGTACTTCCGCGGACGTGCTTCCGCGGATTTTCAGATTTGAACAATTTTTCTTCCGCGGGTGTGCTTCCGCGGATTCTCAAACTTGAATAATCTTTCATCCGCGGGCGTGCTTCCGCGGATTTTCAAGTTTTAATATTTTTTCCTCCGCGGGTGTTCTTCCGCGGATTTTCAGATTTGAACAATTTTTCTTCCGCGGGTGTGCTTCCGCGGATTCTCAAACTTGAATAATCTTTCATCCGCGGGCGTGCTTCCGCGGATTTTCAAGTTTTAATATTTTTTCCTCTGCGGGTGTTCTTCCGCGGATTTTCAAACTTGAATAATCTTTCTTCCGCGGGTGTGCTTCCGCGGATTCTCAAACTTGAATAATCTTTCATCCGCGGGCGTGCTTCCGCGGATTTTCAAGTTTTAATATTTTTTCCTCCGCGGGTGTTCTTCCGCGGATTTTCAAACTTGAACAATCTTTCCTCCGCGCTTCCGCGGATTTTTCAGACTTGAATAATTTTTCTTCCGCGGGCGTTCTTCCGCGGGTCCGCGGGTGTGCTTCCGCGGACTTTCAAGCTTGAATAATTTTTCCTCCGCGCTTCCGCAGACTTTCAAGCTTGAATAATTTTTCCTCCGCGGGTGTGCTTCCGCGGGTCCGCGAGTATGCTTCCGCGGACTTTCAAGCTTTTAAAAATTTTTCCTCCGCGTTTCCGCGGATTTTCAAGCTTGAATAATTTTTCCTCCGCGGGTGTGCTTCC
Organism: Boswellia sacra; assembly: GCA_013180625.2. Classification (NCBI taxonomy): domain Eukaryota; kingdom Viridiplantae; phylum Streptophyta; class Magnoliopsida; order Sapindales; family Burseraceae; genus Boswellia; species Boswellia sacra. The sequence continues at coordinate 575,421 of SNVD02001782.1, read as the reverse complement.
GCGGGTACGCGAGTATGCTTCCGCGGATTTTCAAGCTTTAAAAATTTTTCCTTCGCGCTTCCGCGGATTTTTCAGACTTGAATAATTTTTCTTCCGCGGGCGTTCTTCCGCGGACGTGCTTCCGCGGACATGCCTCCGCGGATTTTCGATACCATCCCCCAGCATTTTTTTTTCTACCTCAGATAATGAACCGGAGGTTTGAAAAGTGGTGGGAGGCTGACTGTTACACCCTTGATCTTCACACATGGCTGGCATAACATGCCTTGCGTTACGCCATGGCTTGGAGGGGGCTGCAAGGGTGCATGCCCACGAGAAGCATATGGGTGAGTGCTTAAGCAAGGTGTGGAGACGTTGCATGGCATCATTGATGCGCGAGGGGAAGCGCAAGGCAATGTGAACGCTGACACAGGGGGATGTGTAGCGCAACGAAATAATACGCATGCATTGGTAGCGAGCGTAGTATGGCACGCACTTGCACGCACATGTGATGGGCGTGGCATAGTGAGATAACATGCACGTACGGGTGGTGAGCATGATGTGTGGAGTGCACACGGGAGTTGGGCGCGACACAACGATGCTACGCGCATGTTGGGGGCAACGTAGCGCATGGACACTAGCACATGCACGCATGCGGGCCGGGACGCTTGCGGGGTAGCAAGCATGCGCATGGGTAGCGCACCACAAAGTGGTGACATGGCGCATGGCATCGGGCGACACGGCGCACAGCAGCGATTCATGATGCATATGGGCGTGTTAGTGGGCTTAAAATATGGCACATATCCAAGAGGATTGTGGTTCCTAAAAATAAGGAAATAGTGGGGTGAAAGTTGCTTCCTAAGGTTTTGGAAATGTAACTTCCCCACTAACTTAGTGGTTGAGAGGGTTCAACCATGTCCTTGAGAACAGGAATGACAGTGGGAAGTTAATTCCCATATTCCATGCCTCCATCCCACTCATGGGTAGTTATGCTCATGAGGGAAGTGGGAAGTGACTCGAGGTGGTTACTTCCGGAGTGGGAAGTTACTCGGCGGAGTTAATTCCATGCCATGACCTTTAACCATGGGTGGTTATACCCATGAGAGGAAGTGGGGAGTTACGGGTAGTTAACTCCCATGATCTCCACTTGCGGGGGAGTGGAGGATTATGTGGCAGTGTAGGAGCGCGCCACCTAGCCTAGTAGTTGGGGATGTCAACTACACGGAACCTAGCAACCAGGGTTGTTGGTTGGCTATATATATGTACCAAGATGGTGGGCTGGAAGTAGGTAGACCCTCCAGGGGGAGGTCTCCAGGTAGAACTCTACAGGGGTAGAGAGTGACACAAGGGGAAAACACTTAGCGAACGGAGTAGCTAGTGTGAGTGTCATTGTGAGTGTTTCCAGCACACAATCTTGGGGCTGATTGTATTCTTTTTACTCTTTTCATTTTATCGCATAGGGGAGAAGCAAGTGAGCGCAGGGCGCGCTATGGAAAAACATTCAAGGCGCTGGGCGCGCAAAGGTGAAAGCATGCTAGGCGCTGGGCGCGCAGGGGAAGGCATGCTAGGCGCTGATCGCAGGGGAAGGGCATGCGAGGCGCTGGGCGCACAAGAGGAAGGCATGCCATGCGCTGGGCGCGCAAGAGGAAAGCATGCTAGCGCTGGGCGCGCAAGAGGAAAGCATGCAATGCGCTGGGCGCGCAAGAGGTAGCATGCAATGCGCTGGGCGCGCAAGAGGATAGCATGCTATGCGCTGGGCGCGCAAGAGGAAGCATGCAATGCGCTGGGCGCGCAAGAGGAAAGCATGCAATGCGCTGGGCGCGCAAGAGGGAAGCATGCAATGCGCTGGGCGCGCAAGAGGAAGCATGCAATGCGCTGGGCGCGCAGGAGGAAAGCATGCAATGCGCTGGGCGCGCAAGGAGGAAGCATGCAATGCGCTGGGCGCGCAAGAGGAAGCATGCAATGCGCTGGGCGCGCAAGAGGAAAGCATGCTAGGCGCTGGGCGCGCAGCATGAGCGAAAGCATGCAATGCGCTGGGCGCGCAAGAGGAAGCATGCAATGCGCTGGGCGCGCAAGAGGAACCATGCAAGGCGCTGGGCGCGCAAGGGGAAGCATGCAATGCGCTGGGCGCACAGGAGGAAAGCATGCTCCGCGCTGGGCGCGCAGGGGGAAGCATGCGAGGCGCTGCATGCGGCGTGTAGGTTACGTTATTTTGCAGGGACTCCTCCGAAGAAATTCAAACAATTACGAGGGTGTTTTAACAATTTCTTGAAACTTTGTTTTTTAAATCGAGGGGGAGTAAGCGCGCGCACGGGCAGCACGCAACAATGCAGCGACATGGAGCATGGCATCCGACGAGGTGGTTCGAGGTGTTAGCCGTCAAGGACGCAAATGGGGTGCGTCCCGGACTTCCAAAAACCCTTACCAATTGATTGATATGGGTGATCACTATAGTGAGAGGGCTGATGGTGCGATGTCCTCCTAACATCAGTTCCTTACTAGTGGTATATATCCGGGCTAGAGAACAGCGGATGGTGAAACGAGCTGCTGAGTGGGGTGAACATTCAGCATGGAGAGCAATAGGATGGTGAAGATTTGGTTGAATAACTTGATGGCGAGGCAATCCAGAAGTCTGGGCGACTAGGTCAGGATGCCCATTGACATCCGTCGGGACATTGGGCACTACCATGGCACTCCTTGGGTTATTCCCAGCAGCAGCCTGCTGAGCACTTTGTCCAAATGCTTGGTTGAACATAGTCACCATACGGTTCGTTTGTTCACTAAAATTTCGCATGGTACGTTCCATGGAAATTAATCGATTCGTCTTGTCTCTCCTCAGTCTTCTAAGTGGAAGTCGGGGTTGCCTGAGGTTAGGCTCCACCCCAAAGGATATCACTAAAGCTCTCCCTATGTCAATTACCCTTCGGCGTCAGGGAGGTGCTTCTACCTCGATTTTTTCGTCAACCTCTAGGGAGGTTGAGTGTTGGGATTCGTGACTCATGATGTGTTTGAGTACGTTTGGATGGGAGCAACAACTAAAGAGGCTTAGATAGTCGTTCCCACAGACGGCGCCAACTGTTGATGCACGGTTTCCGGACGGCCGGGGGAGCGGGTCGGAGCTCGGGTCGTGCGACGGGTCCGGTCCTGCGAGCACAGAAAAACGGTCAGGGGTTCCGGCGGTGGTGCCGGCGGTGACCCTCCGACGCTCAAGTCAGTATCCGGCACTCCGGAATTTCCTGAGAGAAATTCCTAGAGAGAGAAGCTCTCAAAAATAGAGGAATTGTAGAGAGATAATAAGTTCAGAAAAATGTGCATTTGTCAACTTACCTTGAGCAACGTTCCGGAGGGTTTATATAGGAGTCGGAATGGGCCATTGTGGAACCCAGATAATAGGCCCAGACGATGGGCTACAGTAATGGGTTTACTGTAATGGGTTACAGTAATGGGCTTACTGTAACGGGCCCAGATTATGGGATACGGTAATGGGCTTACCGTATTTATAAATAATTGAGCTGGACTGGGCCATTGTGGGACCCAGACAGTGGACCCAGATAATGGGATACAGTAATGGGCTTACTGTAATGGGCCCAGATAATGAGATACAGTAATGGGCTTACTGTAATAGATCCAGCTAATGGGATACAGTAATGGGCTTACTGTAATGGGCCCACATAGTGGGATACGGTAATGGGCTTACCGTATCATAAATAATTGAGTTGGGCCGGGTCATTGTGGAACCCATGTAATGGGCCCAGATAATGGGCCCAGATGATGGACCACAGTAATGGGCTTACTGTGTTAGAGATAATTAGGTCCAATATTATTATGGCCATAACAATTACTAAAAAAAAAAAAAAGCAATTCCAGAACCAAAAATATTTTTAAAGTTTTAATTACAAACACGAAGAAAAAGATTAAATTACCAAAAAAAATAAATGAAAAAGAAAATAATAATAATATAGACATAACAGCCTAACAAAACAAGGAACGAATCTGTAACCAAAAACGCCAGCTTTTCAACAACGAAGCTGACTCCACTCCCCTCTTTTTCTCCGTATCGGCAACGAAATGCATCGTATATTCACCTGTAGACAGTTCGAAGGAGTTAGGCTTGTTCACAACATCCTCGGCGCCTTTGATGGTGAGACAACTCCTGACAGGAATGACGTCGCGTGGAGTAGAGCCGCGGGAGACGCTGCGAGAGTCCTTGAACCAGAACCGATCTTGTTCAACGAACCTACCAAGCTGTAAATGAGATACACAATGTCAATAGCCATAAAAGGGTCAATACAAGTAATAGTTTTGGCACAAGGCACAAGCAGAGAATTTGGAAACTTGAAAAGACAATATAACTGACTTGGCTTGACCATAGCAGTTAAATGTTCAGCATTATCCTTCTTTTCCCATTTAAACGCTCGCCGCAGGGTAAGCTGTCACATTCTGCAAATGTTGCACGCTAGTTAGAAATACTTAAAACATAAACAAAGTTGACTAAGAAATTGTCAAAAGCTTATTGAGTAGCTTGCTGTTAGAGCACAATTTATAATCTGCCATGCATATCCTGTTCCATTAATTAAGAGATCTGTGATCCCACCTCTTATAGCAGAGATTATCTGCAGAACATTTAGACCATTTATTATAGACTGCATATATGAAATGCAAAAATTATTCAATGTGCGTAGAAATAAGAAACAAATCATTACTTTTGGTCACACAATGTTGGGTGTGCAACCAAAGTCCCACATTGGCTAGACATGGAAAAGTTCATGGGTATATAAGTGTGGACAAGCATTCCATTGGTATGAGGCCTTTTGGGTAAAATCCAAAAACAAATCCATGAGGGCTTGGGCCCAAAGTGGACAATATCATACTAATGTGGAGTTTTGCGCTGTCCATGGTGACCCAACAAGTGGTATCAGAGCCCAGGCCCAGACTTAGCCAGGAGAATATGTGATGAAAATTCTCAGACCCAAACAAAAAGGTGGTGGGACCCCGGATCCGTGGTTAAGCTCTATTTGGGGACACGATAGAGCAAGCCCTCGAGTCCTGCATCGAGAAGCAGACGGATGGCTCTCGAGGTAGACAAAGGCCTCGATGTAGCAAAACAAATGAATGATCATTTGTGGGGAGGCTCGGAAAAAGAAAAAAAAAACATACAAAATAGTATGGTCCTTTGTTTGAGGGGGGGATTATTGGGTGTGCAACCAAAGTCCCACATTGGCTGGACATGAGAAAGTTCATGTTGTTGGGTCACCATGGACAGCCCAAAACTCCACATTGGTATGATATTGTCCACTTTGGGCCCAAGCCCTCATGGATTTGCTTTTGGATTTTACCCAAAAGGCCTCATACCAATAGAATGCTTGTCCACACTTATATGCCCATGATCTTCCCCATGTCTAGCCAATGTGGGACTTTGGTTACACACCCAACAATCCCCCCCTCAAACAAAGGACCATACTATTTTGTATGTTTTTTTTTTCTTTTTTTTTTTTTGAGCCTCCCCACAAATGATCATTCATTTGTTTGCTTCATCGAGGCCTTTTTCTACCTCGAGAGCCATCCGTCTGCTTCTCGATGCAGGACTCGAGAGCTTACTCTATCGTGTCCCCAAATAGAGCTCAACCACGGATCCGGGGGCCCACCACCTTTTGTTTGGGTCTGAGAATTTTCATCACATATTCACCTGGCTAAGTCTGGGCCTGGGCTCTGATACCACTTGTTAGGTCACCATGGACAGCCCAAAACTCCACATTGGTATGATATTGTCCACTTTGGGCCCAAGCCCTCATGGATTTGCTTTTGGATTTTACCCAAAAGGCCTCATACCAATGGAATGCTTGTCCACACTTATATGCCCATGATCTTCCCCATGTCTAGCCAATGTGGGACTTTGGTTGCACACCCAACCTGTTAGGAGATTGAGCACTCCCGCTGCAGCTCAAATAAAAGACAATAAATAAATTAAAGGCAATAAAGAAAATAAAGGCACAAATATTTAACGTGGTAAAACCCTCAATTTGAGGGAAACATCCATGGGACAAGACCGAAAATATTTTACTATGAAGAAAAATGTTACGATCTCTCTCACAATTAGGATGGAGGAGATAACAAAGAAGAAAGAAGAGAAAAGCTTAATACATAAGCTTGGGGCACATCTAAGGGAAGGAGTGGGCTTTATTATATAGCCTAGGCTCCCCCTTGACTTATTGTTTCCCACCAATGTGGGATTGTGTGAAAGGCAAAAATGCCTTCACACTTCACATTCTCCCACTTGAAGGCATTTTTCCTTTCAGTCTTGTCTCTATACATGCTGCTTACGTCTCTAACAGGCCATAAGACGTTCTACACCAGATGAACTTGTTAGCATTGATTGGTTTGGTCAATGCATCTGCTATGTTGTCATTCGTGTGGATTTTCTGCATATCCACTATTCCATCTTCCACTACTTCTCGTACATAATGATATTGAACTCCTATGTGCTTCGTTCTTGAATGAAAGGCTGGATTCCTTGCGATATGCAAGGCACTCTAACCGTCACAAAATGAAGAAATCTTCTCTTGTTTGTGCCCGAGTTCCTCCAATAACCTTTTGATCCAAATAGCTTCCTTGCAAGCTTGTGTAGCTGCCATATACTCTGCTTCTATTGTAGATAGAGCCACAACAGTTTGTAGTTTGGATACCCAGCTCACAGCACCTCCTGCAAGTGTAAACACATAGCCTGTAGTGGACTTCCTTTTGTCAATATCTCCTGCAAAATCTGAATCAACATAGCCCTTGACAATGAACTCTGATCCTCCATAGCATAGTGCAGCATCAGAGGTTCCTTTGATGTATCTAAGGATCCTCTTAACAGAATTCCAATGCTCTCTCCCCGGATTAGCCATGAATCTACTGACCGCTCCCACTGCTTGTGCAATGTCTGGTCTTGTACAAATCATAGCATACATTAGGCTCTCTACTGCTGATGCATACGGTACTCGAGACATTTCCATCCTCTCCGCTTCATTGCTAGGACTCATACTTGAGGATAATTTATGATTAACAGGAAATGGGGTAGAAATTGGCTTACAATCTTGCATGTTGAAGCGGCGCAAGATTTTCTTCAAGTAGTTCTTTTGAGATAGCCAAATCTTCCTGTTTTTTTTATCTCGGTGAATTTGCATCCCTAGAATCTTGTTTGCCGGTCCTAAATCCTTCATTTCAAATCCCCTAGCCAATTGTGTCTTTAATTCTTGGATCTGATCTTTGTTAGTGCCTGTTACCAACATATCGTCCACGTACAACAGCAAAATGACAAAGTCTTCCTCAAACCTCTTGTAATACGTACAATGATCTTAACTGAATTTGTTGTACCTAAGGCTGATGATGAATGAATCAAATCTATTGTACCAACACCTTGGCGCCTGTTTTAAGCCGTACAGAGATTTGGTCAACCTGCAAACCAAGTTCTCCTTTCCTTCTTTAATAAAACTTTCGATTGGAGCATATAAATTTCTTCTTCAAGTTCTCCATGAAGAAACGTAGTTTTAACATCTAACTGCTCTAAGTGTAAGTCAAAAGTAGCACACATAGCCAAGACTGCTCGAATTGTTGTAAGTCTTACCACAGGAGAGAATATCTCGTTGAAATCAACTCCTTTTTTCTGAGCATATCCTTTGACCACCAGTCTAGCACGATACCGCTCCACTTGATCATTCCCATCACGTTTGATCTTGTAGACCCATTTGTTTCCGATGGCTTTTCTTCCATGTGGTAGTGACACAAGTTCCCATGTCTTGGTTTTGTCTAAAGCTTCCATCTCTTCATGCATTGCTGTCATCCATAGATATGCATCAGAACTTTTTATAGCCTCCTAAAAGGTTGAAGGCTCCCCATCTTCTGTTAGAAGACAGTATGCAATATTGCTCGCCATCACATACTCTGAGTGCCAAGAAGGTTCCCTTCTTTCTCGAGTTGATCGACGGACTTCAGGTGCTTCAGACTCGACTGGTTCTTGATCATCGTGTTCTGGTATTGCTTCAGAAGAAACCGTTTCTTCCTGTACTGATACAGTCTTAACATTTTTCTTTCGTGCTATCATTTTCTTCACATTTAAACATGTCTTCTACAAAGATAACATCCCTGCTGATGACAACCTTATGGGCAGTAGGATCTCATAGGCGATACCCCTTTACTCCATCAGCATACCCCAAGAAGATACATTTCCTGGATTTTGGATCCAGCTTTGTTCTTTCTTGGTCATGATACATCACATAAGCAGGACATCCGAAAATATGAAGGGAGGAATAATCACTTGGCTTACCAGTCCGCATCTCTATAGGTGTCTTCATCTCAATTGTTGTTGATGGAGACCTATTATCAAGTAACAGGCTGTAGTGGCTGCTTCTGCCCAAAATATCTTGGGTAGACCCGCAGTCCTTAGTAATGCTCTCATCCTTTCTACGAGAGTTCTATTTGTCCGCTCTGCCACTCTATTTTGTTGTGGTGTGTAAGCAACTGTCTTCTGCCGTTTCACACCTTCTTTACTGCAAAAAGCATCAAATTCCTTATTGCAGAATTCTCTCCCATTATCTGTCCTCAAACACTTGATCCTTTTTCCGGATTCAAGTTCCACTTGTGCTTTGAAGGCTTTAAATACAGGAAATACATCTGACTTTTTCTTGATGACATACACCCAACATCTCCTAGAATAATCATCTACAAACAATACAAAGTAATTTGCTCCTCCTAGGGATGTAACCGGTGATTCCCAGACATCAGAATGAATCAAGTCTAAAATGTTTTTACTCCTAGCAATAAATCTGCTAAAACTCAGTCTACTCTGCTTGCTAATAACACAATGCTCACAGAATGGTAAACTTACAGTTTTGATTCCAGGAAGCAGTTTTCGATCAGAGAGAATCTTCAAACCCTTTTCGGACATATGGCCAAGTCTTCGATGCCATATCATAGACAATTCTTCTCCAAAACTAGCAACCGCTGTTTCTGCCTCCTGAACAGTTTCTCCATAGAGCATGTATAGGTTAGCAGCAATCTTTTCTGCCTTCATCACCACAAGCGCACCTTTAACAATCTTCATGATCCCATTTTTCGTATAGAACTCACATCTGAGGTCATCCAACTGTCCCATCGATAGCAAATTTTTCTTCAAGCCAATCACATTTCGCACATCTTGGATAGTGCGAATCGTACCATCAAACATTTTTACTTTGACGGTTCCAATACCAACGATTTTTAAGGCATGATCATCACCCATGTACACAGACCCTTCTGAAATAGGCTTATATTGATGGAACCAATCTCTTCTAGAAGTCATATGCCATGTTGCTACTGAATCAATTAACCATATATCAGCAAACCTTTTTCTGCCTTCCACAACTATTGTTGCCTCGCTGCACAAGATTTCGCCATTCCCTGAAGTACTTGCTACACAACCCTGAGATCCTGATGTCTCAGATTCCTTTCCTTTGCTGTTTTCCTCTCCATTCTTCTTAAGATGCCAACACTCATTTTTCACGTGCCCTTGCTTTCCACAATGGTAGCATTTAACAAACTTCCTTCCTTTAGACTTTCCCCTGTTCTGATTGTGACTCCTACTGGAACCACGTTCCCTTGATCTCCCTTTGTTTGCGGATAAAGCCTCTGCTTGTTGAGAAGTCATTATTCTATCTTCCTTGTTCTTACGTCTGCTTTCTTCTTCTAAGACAGAAGCTCCAACATCATTAAAGACTAAAGATGACTTCATCAAATCATTTGCCAAGTTGAGGATGAGATTATCATATGAATCAGGTAGACTCTGAAGTAGAAGCTCAGCACGTTCCTTCTCTTCTATGTTATGCTCCATGGTTGAGAGCTGAGAGAATAACGTCTTCAAAGTGTTGATATGTTCAGTCACCGAAGTGGTTTCTGACATACAAAGAGTGTACAACTTCCTTTTCAAGAAGATTTTGTTATGTAGAGATTTGGCTTCATACAGGCTTGTCAACGTATCCCAAATCTCCTTTGTAGAGTTCAATTTTTGAATACTTGACAGCACTTCATCTGCAACTGCTAGATGTAGACTTGCCATCGCATCACCATCTATCTTCTCCCATTTCTTGTCATATTGCATACTTTTCGGTCTTCCATCAATTGCTTCAAGGCAATTTTCTTTTCTCAAGATAGCCTTTATTTTTATCTTCCATAGCCCAAAGTTGTTTCCATCGAACTTCACTATCTTGAATTTGGCTGCCATTTGTCTTTGCAGTGAACAGTATCGTATATGTGAACAGTACTCTTGAATAGCATCGTATACGTGAACAGTAACAGTATACGTACACCACTACTAAACAGTAACCAAGAATAGTAGTAAGTGCCGATACGATTTAATATACACCAGGAAAGCTTCTAGGAAACACTAGAGGGGTCACAAGTGGTCCCACTTAAAACCCAGTCTCCTTAGACTCTTATCGTCTTTTTGACAAAGCTTTCCTAGACATGTATATAACCATACAAGTAACCACTCACTGCCCTAACCCTTGGCTCTGCCTTCGCAACATGGCTCTGATACCACTGTTAGGAGATTGAGCACTCCCGCCGCAACTCAAATAAAAGACAACAAATAAATTAAAGGCAATAAAGAAAATAAAGGCACAAATATTTAACGTGGTAAAACCTCAATTTGAGGAAAACATCCACGGGACAAGACCGAAAATATTTTACTATGAAGAAAAATGTTACAATCTCTCTCACAATTAGGATGGAGGAGATAACAAGTGAGAAAGAAGAGAAAAGCTTAATACATAAGCTTGGGGCACATCTAAGGGAAGGAGTGGGCTTTATTATATAGCCTAGCCTCCCCCTTGACTTATTGTTTCCCACCAATGTGGGATTGTGTGAAAGGCAAAAATGCCTTTACACTTCACACACAATGAACAATTGAGCGAATAGCAAAATTATGCTACTAGAAGAAACTTTCTTAGTAGAAGGATTTGAGACAAATGAGACATTAAACTATAAGTGCTCACAAGTTGAATGCATTGTTATTCAGATCTTTCAGGGAACTATTCATGAGTTGGATGTGATACATTTTAGGTTGTACAGTTAAGGAAAATTCAATTTCCATAATTTATCAAAGGGATAATAACTATTGGCCATCTTAGGTTTCGCTAAAACAATCGATCGTCCCACACTTTCTGAAACTAAGATTCACCCCTTGAGGTTTGGCCGTAAAATGTTATCATCCCTCACCGACGTTAACTTTAGGCCAAAACATCAGTTTTGAAGCACGGTACTATGTTCAACGTGTTGTGGGGGAGGTTAGAGGGAGGCGGGGGTGAGGGAGATGGGAGAAAGGTGGAACTGGAGGAGGGAGAGGGAGGGTTGACCGGAGAAAGCGAAGACAATGTCGACAAGGGAGAAGATTTGCTGAGGGACGATAGAGAGTGCTATGAGAGCGGCAAGATTTAGGGGACTTGTGATATTTTTTATTTCAATTTAAATTTAATAAATTTTTATTAACTTATATAATTTATGTTTAACCATAATTACTAATTTAGTTAGTTGATGATGTGTCAAGTTAATAGGAACAAGATTAGTATTTTGTCCTTACTGTTAACTTCAACATCGATTGGCAAACCTAAGGGGGCAAAGTTAGTTTTAGAACAGTGAGGGACGATCAGACGATAAGCAAAACCTCAGGGGGCAAATAGTCATTATCCCTTTATCATATACTTCATGTAGTTTAATTGTGTTCTTGTGAATTTTTGTAATATATTATATGCTTCATTAGTTTAATCATGTTCTTGTCTGACATTAACACATTAATCAATTCATGTTTTGAGTCAATTCATCATTTTCCATTAGAAGGGTTTCAACAACAGATTTAAATGAACCCAAGCACATGTCCATGCAGGTAATGAACAATGATCAAAAGATAGCAATTACAACAACAAAAGCTTAATTCTAAAGGATATAAAGAACAAAATTTGAAAATTTATTAATTATTTTCTGGAAACATTTCTATTTCTTCAATACTAATGACTGCATGTCACATTTAAGTTTAGATCAATGAATTGTCTATCAAAAAGAACTGAGGATATAAATTGTCACAACCCATACTCGACATACAAAATATAGCATTTATACGGTCATTTAAATATGAACTCTAATATTTCTTTGAGGATTAATATAAGTATAACTCCAAATAGAGTTCCTAATGACAACCACCTCATTCTATTGTATTTATGTACATTCAAAAATCAAAAGAAGTTCTACAGTATGGCTATGCAAATATAGAGCAGCGGTCTATGGTTGCCAAGGGAACTCTGTCAACAATGCCAAAAGTCCTCCATCTCTAGCTCAATCTATTGATCACCTGAGGCACACAACAACTTTCATGAGTAAAACTCAGTAAGTAAGCTAAGCGAATATACAGCAATAAACAATAGCAATAGAATTCAATCCATAGTATGAAACTATCCATTTCTAACTACACAAGCATTATCTAAATTGTAAAGAAAAGAAATGCTTCAAGTTCACTTCGATTACATTTGCGCTCCCGCGCCAATTTTCTTTCTAGACCTCTATAGGTCGATTCAACCTCATATAAGTGAGTTCACATTTCTCTACTCATTGCTTTTTTTTTCGTGCATAATCACAATCACATATTGAGGAAGCTTCCACAGTATCAGTTACAGTCACCTAGGGGAAAATACTCTCTAATCAAGGTAGGACTTTTCATTTCACAGTCAGTTCCCATATAATAGCTCAAGGCTAGTCTGACAATCCGGGTGATACCGGGCCCATGCTACCGAATCTCATCTAGAGAAACACATGGTCCAGACCTCCCCTCAAGCCATGGGAGTACGGAAGGCTCAAGGCTAGTCTGACAATCCGGGTGATACCGGGCCCATGCTACCGAATCTCATTTAGAGAAACACATGGTCCAGACCTCCCCTCAAGCCATGGAACAGTACAGAACAGTACAAATACATTTAGATGCCTACACTTGAAATAGCTTGAGGCTAGTCTGACAATCCGGGTGATACCGGGCCCATGCTACCAAATCTCGTTTAGAGAAACACATGGTCCAGACCTCCCCTCAAGCTATGAGAGCTAAACTTCCTAGGTCTTGGCATGCCAATCACGTTTCATCATTAACAATCAGTCACATAAAGGAAGCTCTATATCAGGCTTCCAAAACAGTCACAATATCTCACATTCAAGCATCAAATTGCTAGCATTTTAATAGTGTTATAATCCACAAAATTTCATACATACAGTATACAATTTATTGTGGCCTCAGATTAGTTAGCTTACTTACTTTGTATGACTGCTTTTCAATGCTTTTGATTGACCTAAAAATAAAACAAAAATCTCTTTTTAGGTCACCATACAATTGTAAAACATTTCCCCTTTTTGGCTCTATTTCTATACTTACTTTGACAAACAATTTACAACAACACTTGTCTACTTTCAAAATTCACACAATTTGGTAGACATCTTTTAGACACATATCTCATGTCTCATTAAAATTTTTAGAGCAAATTGGGGTCATTAGGTCACTCAAAATAATCAAATTCATTACCTCAACCAGCCTGCCACTGCATTGACTTCACTGAGCACTATCAACTTAAAAATTTGTAGGAATTTCAATCCTACTCAAATGGCTACACAAATTTACAGGCTGGTATATAACATATATATATACCTCCATACCAAAAATAAGGGCTTTTCAAGGTGTTTAACCCATTCAAATCCATTTATCTCTAACTGCCCTGTTTTGGAAACTAAAAATTCCAGTTTTAACAAGACAATTTTAAAAATCTATAACAATTCACACAGACCTTCAATCTCAGTGAAAATTTACAGTCTCATATATGACACATAAAAGGACTTGAATACCAAAAATAAGATAATTATATGAAGATTTGGACCTTCAATTAAAATCGTCTTCCCCTACTCTGGTCTAAGACAGGGGAATGTGCAATACCATACCAGAAATTCAAAAATTCACTACAAATCACCTACTTCGAATTTTTGAGTGAATCCAATTGCTATACACTCCTGGACATGTCTATTTTCATCCATAAAAATTTCAGAACAAGAAAATGTCCCACTGATTTTTGGTAATTTTCGGAACATGCACTGCTCAGTGTAACAAAATTTCCAGGATTTAAACTAAACTCTCAATTCTAGCTTATATCTTCATCCTCTTGCTTAGATGCACTCAAAACTCATTCAAATTCATGTTTCCACACAAATTTCCAGCAGCACAAACAACAATTCACATACTCACATCACAACCCAAAAGAATTCTTGCAATTACATACACAATAGCACAAGAATTCTAAAGGAGAGAAGAGTTCTTACCACTTGCTTGCTTGAATTCTTGGTGAAGTTGTGTGTGTGTGTGTGTGTGTGTGTGTGTGTGTGTGAAGGGCTGGAACGTGTGTTTAGAGAGCAAGGATGGAAGAAATTCTAGAATTCTTCCTATTTATTAAATATCATAAAGCACAATTTCCATTTAGTGCTCCCTTCCTTTCCTCTTTCCACTAAGCCCATCATCTCTCATCTATTACATTACAAATCCAACACATAACACATTAATACCTATATTACACATGTAACCATAACACATGTTATAATATACATTACAAAAAAATAGGATATTACATAAATCCACCTTCAATCAGAGAATTTCTGCCATTTCCTTAACTTTCTTCTTAAATCTCATTATCTCCAACCATTATACGTATCAAGGGTCTCTTATTCATTAACCTTGTACCCATCCAGAAAAGAATATAAGCAGAGACGATTGGAATAAATCTCAGCGCATCGCAGCTGCGTGCTAATCCTCCAATATTATGTATTAGTTTTCATGTACAACAAACTCCTAATATGTAGCATTGCAGATGACAAAAGAAAACCAAGAAGCAACCTAATTTGTCAAAAATAAATAAATAAATAAAATAATAATTTTTTCAATCTAGAGTTTATCCATCTGGTTCTAGCTCTGTTTGTAACGGAGTCCTCATTAAATCATATAATCCAATCTCATCCCTGCAGCTAACAACTAAGGAGAAAACCCTGAAAGCCAATTCTAAAAACGTTAACAACATTTTCAGCAATCATAATAAAAACCTGAAAGCAAATTCTAAATCCCTACATAAGGAGTAGCGTAGAGATGTATCAGTGAATCAAGAGTAAACACATCATCACAAATAATAACATTCCACAACAAACTTGCACTACAGGCAAATTGTAAAGCTTCATAGCTACCTCGATTAGAAAAGGAAGCGTAAATTTACTTTGATTAGCCATTTGTTACATAATGCTCTTCATCGACAAACTTAACCCAATAAGTATGAGACAAGCAACAGTCAACATTCTAGGATACCCATTTTAGCCTCTCCCCATGCACATAAAATATATTGATCCTGCAAATTTGTGTTAAAAATATGTTGCTAGATTTGGTTGGATGGGGGACTCCCATTTGATATAAAACTTTATCCCATCACTTTTTACAAAGATTTCGGAGAGAATATATATAAACAGAAACACAGGCAATTGTACATACAAGCAGATGAAGCATATTAGACAATTTCCCAGAGTTAGTGGATTTATGAGCTTCTTGGGCAACCTCGGGCCTAAGATAGGTCTTGCTCTTCTAAATCTGCAATAGTTGCCTGTGGGAGGAAATCATTTTACGGGATCTATTCTTGTTCTACCATCCAATGCTACAAGTCTTATAGGCTTCTGTCATTTTTGGCTACAAACACGATGGGGATGAG
Source organism: Boswellia sacra (assembly GCA_013180625.2). Classification (NCBI taxonomy): domain Eukaryota; kingdom Viridiplantae; phylum Streptophyta; class Magnoliopsida; order Sapindales; family Burseraceae; genus Boswellia; species Boswellia sacra. Next base: position 559,669 of record SNVD02001782.1, on the reverse strand, counting down.
TTTCCCTCTTCAATAGGCAATCTCTCTGCCCAAATGACGTGGCCAACAATGGGAAGAAATCGTATCGGAGATGGAATTGCAAATCTCATAAACGTATAACCATTCTTTCAATTCAGAGTAAGACGTTCGCAGGCAATATTCGTGCTTGGATTGGAACCTTCCAGTATTATCTGGACGTCCTTGCAAGAAACCACATTATACCTTTAATCTCAGTGTAATAAGCCAAACTTTACAAGTGTCCATGACCTTATTATATTACAATATATACGTGATAATGTGTATGTGTTTGTGCTTGAGTAGTATAGTAATTAAGTAAAGGTTAGGAGATGTACTCTCTCTCATTTCTCTCCCTAATATTGCCAAGAATCTAAGGAGGAAGGAAGATGTAAAATTCAATTTCCTCTAATAAATCCTTGTATTATTACATGTGAATTTGAAAGAATCGCTTGTGTTATAGTATGAACCATGGTATTTTGTGTCATGTATACTTCGAAATTTGCTAGAAAAGATGATTTAATGTGAGTTATGAAAGAAGTAAGAAGCTCGGATGGTGTTAGAAAGTTAAAAAGGATGTTTAAGTTCAAATTCTGCAGGATCTTGTACTGAGCAGTGTTGAATACAAAAAATCCTAAAACTCATAGGGTTGCTTTTTGGCTTTGAAATTTTTACTGATTAAACTAAACATGTCTAGGATTATCTATAGGAATTGAGCGCTTCTATAGAAGTGATATCAGGAGCAAATTTTGCTGTAAACTAGACATATACCTTTGTATTATATTATTCATATGATTTTAACTAGAGAATTACATAAACAAAAACATTAGCAAAGTAAATATTAAAATACTAATTGATCAACAAAACATTAGCTCGTTAGAAAAAAAAACTTTCGTTAGAAAAAAAAACTTACTTTCTAATGTTTAGTATCAAAATGCTTCTTCTTCTTTTTTTCTTATTACAATGTTACCTTACTTAAAATAGTTATGGAGCTAGAAGGGTAATATTTGAATGGTAGCCATTTAGAACCACTCCTAACAAATCCACATTCTTAATCAAAATTGATGCATTCAACTGCTGAATTACATGCTCGGTCTCGGAGACTCAGTAATACATTATGGACTCTGCTTTATTTGATTGACTTGACTGTCTGGAACTGAATGGAATTTTTTCCAAAGCGGACCGAAAAGTTATTGACCCAAGAAAACTACGGAAGCTCAATGATAATGATGCTTGTGGTCCCGCCTTGTTGCTGAAGATGTTGGCAAGTAGTTATTTATTAACATCTGTGATGCAGGAACCTCATCAGCTGACGAGGAAACAAGGAATAACTGCTGTTTTTACTTCAGTGTCGAATTGATTTCAGTGGTCTTAAGAATATATAAATTTAGGTAGAGATAATTTGGGTAATGTTTCAGCCAATGATCTCAGCCAATGATCTATGGCCAATTAGGATACAGTACTAAATTTCAATTGGTTGCTCTTAATGACAGTCAATCAGGAGGAGAGCTGCCAGATTCTATAGTCAACCTCACAGCGATGATAAAATAACGTTCGGAAACAATCTAATGTATGGCAACATACCATAAGGAATAGGAAATCTTGTCAAATTAAATGGAATTTGCTTGGAGCTCAACAAATTAACTGGCACTATTCTTCACATGCTTGGTGAGATTGAAAGCTTACAAGTTGTATATTTGCAAGGAAATTAATAATTTACAAGGTAGCATTCCCAATTCTCAAGGTAATCTAACACTACAATAACTTGCTGGGCAACCTACCATCTCCCTTTCACAATATTCACCCTAAATAAAACTTTCAAGCACTTCCTTACTTCAGCACGATTAGTGTTGCAGGATAATCGTCATCTCGCAGTTTACTTTTTAGGGGTAGCGACTTTTCAAAGCAGCAAGAACAACAAAAACAGAACAAGGGGGCTTTCAAATTTGAATTGCATTATCTGTTGCATGACGATATTCTCAGATTGATTACTATATATGGTGAGGACTTTCAAACTTGGAATGGGTTGGAAAAATTTATTTCCTCAAGGTGATGTCATTTGAAATGAGTTATTTTCTATCTTGAGTTTTTAGATTCCTCATCAGTATTTCAAATGGTCATCAAAGTCATCCATATTAGTCAATTCTCCATGACGATTTATAGCTAAATTTTATTGAATTAACAAATAGACTTTCTAACTAATTCCTTACTCCACCACGAATAGAGTTGCAGGATAATCGTCATCCGCATTTTACTTTCTATATGGGTTGCTAATTTTAAAAGCAGCCTTTATATTAAGAACAACACAAGCAGACAAGGGGGATTTCCATTCCATATCTGTTGCAGGACACGATATTTTCAGAGTTGATTACTATATAATTATGGTGAAGACTTCTCAAACTTGGAATGGGTTGGAAATTTTTATTTCCTCACTGTGATGTCTTTCGCATTGAATTGTTTTCTACGATGATTTTGAAGAATAATTGAGCGAAAAAACTTGGGAGCATGGCTGCACTGCAGCAACACCAATCATCAGGCGCCACATACTTGCCACTTTAGCACGCTTGCTTAACAACAGGCACCTGATGATTGGTGCTGCTGTGGTGCAGGTTTCCCTCATGATCGAGGTGCCCTGGAGTAAATAAATAAAACGAAATTGATTCTATTGAATGGAGTGGGAATCTCACCAACGAAATTGATCATACCGGTGGAAAGGAATAAACGAATGAATTTGGTCAGCTCAGAGATCCACGAGAATGGGTGGGAATTTGGCTTGGAAAGTTGATATAAGAATGGACTAGATCGTTGAGCTGGGAAAAATGGAAATTGGCTAGAGAAATTGCAGGAATAGTTATCCGGTTCTCTTAAAGAATGTCAGTATCAAATGAAAGTTGCCAACTCACCCAAAAAAAAAATGTTAAACTGAAGGTTCAAAATTTGCCAAGAACCAAGAATATCCAGTCATATTTGAATGAATGACACACTGAGAAAGTAAAGATCGGATAATTGGTGCAATTTGTTTTAGGTACTGGAGATAAGAGGGATCTGTTCAGGAGTTTTTCTCGGGAAGCAAACATAGAGAGAGGGGGAGCGAGAAATACTGTAGAAAGGTTTTCTGATTTTTTTGTTTTATTTAATTATTTTTAACTAAAATGTCTATAATACCCTTATACAACTTAAATTTTTTAACCATAGTTCAGGTTTGGGTCTCAGTGTTACTTCAGAACAAGGAGGTAACATGCCATCGATATCTAAAGGGGGTTGCGATATTAATTCCCCAATCGAATTGCTGTTGCAGGTCAGTACATGTCAGCTTGCAGAAAGTTTTTCTGAATTCAAGCCCACTTATTTATTAGTAATAAAATAACATCAACAAGGCGTCAATTCGGCACCATTATTCTGTCCATTCTTCCGTTTTGCTTTTTTCTCTTTGAATAGCCAAGGGTATTTACGATATTTCAACGATTCAGATGTTTTAAAAAAAAAAGTGGTATTTTTTCACTTTTTTAATTCAGACATTTTTATCTGAAAATAAGTGATTAGTTATTGAAACAAACAAAAATAATTTTTTATATCATTTAATACTATTCAGATTCAGATTTAAGTGGTTTAAACAAACAAACCCTTACTCTCTGATTTGCTGGTCAAAACATAGAAATTTGAATTTGATTCATTCAACATGTTAAAGGCAACAAATCACATTAAAATAATGATAATAATAAAATAAAAATTAAAAAACGTCCTTTTCGTCTTCTTGCATTTAATTATATATTTTTCTTATCTAGTTTCCTCTATAAATTCACTCCAGCCCAACTTCAAAGAGCATGCATCCAAATACTAAGCTTTTTTGTCTAAACTAATTCAGAACCTCCAAACAATGGCGGACCTAGGCTAGGACCAGGGGGGACCCGGGCCCCCTCTCAATTTTAAAAAATTCAATAAAATCCCTTTACTTTGCTTTAGTATATTTACATTCCTTTCTTAAAATAAATAATAATAATAATAATAATAATCAATTCAAGTTTTACAATTCTCTTTTCTTTTTCCTAACTATTTGAGCTACCTGAGGCATACAATAATATAAGTTGATATTATACTTTAATTAACTTTTATTAGCTGATTCATAAATAGAACTTTAGTTTTCTATTTTTATTTATTCAATTCTATGTAAATTATATGTTTTATTTTATATAAATATTTTTTATAGTCTAAAAAAAAAAACCTCAATCAATTGTTATTAAAAGAGTACAAATTTGATGATCCTCGTATATGGTAATAACTGCCTTTTTCCTATAATTTGAAATAAAATCATATATTACATTTTTACATGTCTTTCTTTTTATTTTTTTATTTATTTGTATTAATCAGATTTAAAAAATAGTAATATATTTTCAAGAAATTATTTTTAAGAGACTTTTAGATAAAAAGTAATGTATGTTATAAAATAATTTTTTCGAATAGTAATAGAAAGATATTTTAAACGAAAAGCAATTTTGAGTTTATATCAAATTTAAGAAAATTAACTTTTTATAATTTCGAATCGTTATAATTATAATATCCTTCGTTTAAGTGTATTTCTTATTTTATTTTTTTAAAATTTATTATATTATTAAAATTTATCAAATAAATTATAAACATTAAATTATTAATGGTGCCCCCCTTCAATCAAATCCTGGGTCCGCCCAGGGACGGAGCCAGAAATTATTTCTAGAGGGGACAAAATTGAACAATAATAAATAAAATAAATTAATATAAATAAAATATAATTGTAAATTTAGAAAGTTTATAATATTTTTAATCAATATTATTTGGGGTATAAATTAATATTTATCATATCAGTTTTAAGTTCTAATTACAAGAGAAATGATAAAATAAAGCAATTAATAATATAATTAAATAAAATTTTAAACTTATTTATTCAAAAGGATCTTATCTTTTTAAAAATAAAAATAATAGAGATAAAACAAATTAATGAGTGATGATGGAGAAAATATTAAAAAAATTGTTTGATAAATAAGTTGTAAATAGAAATATATACATATATATATTTATAACAATATATATTTTTAATAATTGAAAAAAATAATAATTTTTTAATTGTTTTCCTTTGGCCAGGAGGGGCAATTGCCCTTGCTGGGCCTATACTGGCTCCGCCCTTGGGTCCGCCACTATCCCAAACATGTTTCTTTCCTTCAGATGCCCTGCCATTCTTCTATGGATGGTATGCTTGTCGCCATATTATAGCTATTCTATTTCTAGACCAATCCACACAAATGAGACAGACCGTCTCGCATTACTCGCCATAAAGGCAGAGCTCGATGACCCACTAGGATTTACAAGCTCTTGGAACAATTCCATAAGCTTATGTCAATGGAGAGGAATTTCATGTGGCCATCGGCATCAAAGGGTCACGGCGTTGAATATAAGAAAACAAAGCGTAACAGGTACCTTATCACCTTATATAGGCAATCTCAGCTTCCTCAGGTACATCGATCTCAGAGAGAACAGCTTCCATGGGGAAATTCCCCATGAACTTGGCCGTCTGTTCAAGCTCAGAACTTTAATTCTCGTCAATAATTCCTTTTCTGGTACTATACCAACCAATTTGTCCCGTTGCTCTAATCTCATCGGGCTCTATGCCTACAATAACAGACTTACCGGAGAAATCCCAATGGAGGTCGGTCACTTGTTGAAGCTTGAGGTACTGTCTTTTGGAGGCAATCTTCTAACGGGACAGATCCCACCTTCCATTGGGAATCTGTCAGCTCTTCAAGTAATTGATTTGCGAGGGAATAGCTTTGGCAGGAGAGTTCCTGAAAACGTGGGCCAGCTAAGAAACTTGTATTATTTTAACATAGGGGAAAATGAATTCTCTGGTATTGATTTCAGCCGCCTTAAGAACCTAGTGAGACTAACTGTTGCTGTAAATAATTTGGGAACTGGGACAGCCGATGATCTTCATTTTGTACCCTCTCTAACAAACTGTAGCAAATTGAAAACTTTAGATTTACATTCTAATCAATTTGGAGGTAAACTACCTCATTCTATATCCAACCTCTCAACAACAGTGGAAGCATTATATATAGGAGACAACCATATATCTGGCACTCTACCTACTGGGATAGGAAATCTTGTCAATCTAACTGGCCTTAGTTTGGAGTTTAACCTTTTAACTAACTCTATTCCCCGGGGAATTGGTGAGCTTACAAACTTACAAGGTTTATCCTTGGCTGGAAACAATTTTCAAGGTCGCATTCCCATCTCTCTAGGTAATCTAACGCTATTGAATTGGCTTGATTTGGGAGATAATAACTTGGAAGGCAATATACCTGCCTCCCTTGGAAATTGTCAAAATTTGGGGATGTTGAATCTTGATCAAAATAAGCTTAATGGTTCTTTGCCTCCACAAATTTTTGGCATAACGACCCTAACAATTTACCTAGGCCTATCTAATAACCATATCAATGGTCCTTTCCCTTCAGAAGTGGGAAACTTGAAAAATCTTATTCGAATGAATGTATCTGGAAACCAATTTTCTTCAAGGATTCCCATTACCCCAGGTGATTGTACAAGCTTACAATATCTCTACGTGAAGAGAAACTCTTTTATTGGAAGCATTCCTTCTTCTTTGAGATCTTTGAAAAGTATTAAAGAAATAGATCTCTCTTCCAACAATTTGTCTGGCCAGATTCCACAATATCTTGAAAATCTATCCTTCTTAGAGTACATGAATCTGTCTTACAATCACTTTGAAGGTGAGGTCCCGACAAAAGGGGTTTTTAGTAATTCAACAAAAGTTATACTTATTGGGAATAAGAAGTTATGTGGGGGTTCAGATAAATATTTACCAGCATGCAACTTCAAAGGATCAAAGAAACCAACAGTCAATCTTCTTAAAGTGTTGATTCCAGTGATTGCATCATGTTTGACTCTATCAATATGCTTCATCTTTGTTTTTATACGAAGACGGAAATTTGCTTACAATTCTTCTCAAATGTTGCTTTTACAAGAGCACTTCCCGATGGTATCCTATACAGAGTTAAGCAAGGCAACCAATGAATTTTCATCATCAAATATGATTGGTAAGGGAAGTTGTGGCTTTGTTTACAAGGGAATTTTGGGTGAAAATGGAAGGCTTGTTGCAGTGAAGGTGCTTAACCTTAAGCAAAGAGGTGCTTCAAAGAGTTTTATGGCTGAATGTGAAGCATTGAGGAATATTCGTCATCGGAATCTCATCAAAATCATCACCATTTGCTCAAGCGTAGATTTTAAAGGAAATGACTTCAAGGCTTTAATTTATGAGTACATGCAAAATGGAAGTTTAGAGGAGTGGTTGTACCACAACAATGATCAACCCAATGCATGTAATTTAAGTCTTATTCAAAGATTAAACATAGCCATTGATGTAGCTTCTGCAATCGAATATCTTCATTGTAATTGCCAACCACCAATTATTCATTGTGATCTCAAGCCAAGCAATGTTTTGCTTGATCACGACATGGTTGCACATGTAGGTGACTTTGGATTAGCAAGATTTCTCTCTAGTCATCAACTTAATACTGCTCTTGAAAATCAATCAAGCTCAGTTGGGATAAAAGGAACAGTTGGCTATGTTGCTCCAGGTAAGTATTACATACATGTATGAAATTTTGTTCCTTCTAACTTGTATATTTTACTAATTCATTTATCAACTATAGCTCTTATATGGTAATTGACAACCATTAACTAACATGATGAATTGAATTTCTTCTTAGAGTATAGTATGGGTGGTGAAATGTCTGTGTTAGGTGATGTTTACAGCTTTGGAATTTTTTTGCTAGAGATGTTTACAAGAAAGAGGCCTACTGATAGCATATTTAAAGATGGCTTGACTCTCCATAAATTTGCCAAGGCAACTTTACCAGAAAAAGTGATCGAGATTGTCGAACCTTCATTTCTATTGGAAGAAAGAGAGGGAAATTTCACAAGGCCTGAAGATGGAAGAGCGAGAATTGAGGAGCGCTTGATTTCTATAGTGAGAATTGGGGTTCTTTGCTCAATGAAAACTCCAACTAAACGAATGGAGATGACAAATGTCGTAGCAAAATTATATGCTATTAGGAGGAAATTTCTAAATAGTAGGATTTGATACATATATGATGTTAAGCTAATTGCTCAAAAAGTTGAAGAAATTGGTTTTTAGATCTTTCATGAAACTTTCATAAATATAGGATTTGATACGTTCTATGTTTGTCTAATTAAGGGGATCAAATTCCATCATTTATATATAGTCCATACTTTCTGTAGTCCTGTGTGATTGTTTGACATTAATCCATTCAAATTTAGTAGATGAGTTTAAGAGAAAAATGAATCCAATCGCATGTCCTTGCTGGTGAGATAAAAAGGCAACGATAACAACAAAAGCTTAATTCTTAAAGGATATAAAGATCAGAAGACGAAAATTTTAATTTCTAGCAATACAAAGTTTTCTATTCCTTCAATATTAACCACTACACGCCAATATTAAGATTAGATCAATAAATTGTCTAATCGAAATGAACGAGAATCCACCATCCATCGGAGACCCTTCCCCAATCTCTGCTACTTCCTCAATTTTCTTCGATTCTCACGGCCGCCCTTCATTACACATCTCAAAGTTCTCTCCACCTCATTTACAATCACAAGATAACTACACATCCGATAATCGAATCTCATCTCCGCAGCCACTCCCAGTTCCTTTACCATCCAAAATGCATTAAGCTGTTGTTCTGCATACATAGGCCATGCCACAATACATATAATTGCTACACTAAACCACAAGCTCTCCAAGATTGAGTTCCACCCGCAATGAGATACAAAACCTCCAATTGGTTTGTGTGCAAGGCCTGGACTTGTGGAGCCCAACCACACAGCATTCTTTTTCTTTTGATCCTTTCCAAGGATCCTTATGGAAGCATCAGGATTTATGCTATTTTATGTACAGATGCGTCATCTTTTGGTGGTGATACGCACAAAGACTACGAGAAACTACTCACACTATGTTCGAGCTCCATTGCTATCTACTTAATTTGTGCTGCCCTTAAGTTCCCCAAGGTCCCAAAACATTGAGCATTTTCCAAATCAGGTTTAAACTTAGGCAAACTATTAGGCCGAAGCTCTGTTCCAACCGTTTAGTTTAGGCTACCAGAAAATGAGCTGCCTGCATATGGCTAGCTCCAGCTCAGAAAATATACGCCCTATTATACCATTCCCATTCTTGAATCTTTGAGCAAGCTTGACATAAGTTGTATAACCACCATCCTTGTTAAAGATAGGTCATGGCAGAATACAATCAGTAACTGGGTTAATTAACAAAACCTGGAATCAGTCAGGATCTAAAGATTCAAACTCCTTATAGATTCGTTATGAAGAATTGGTAGATGCAACATCAGACCCAATTGAGCTACAACCAGGCTCTTTCTTTATTCCAGACACTTTCATACGCCTCCTGAATTCAGAAACATAGTTCCATTTCCCTGTTTTGGCATATAAATTGTATAGAAGCGCCATAGCTGCATGATTTTCAGGATCAAACTCCAGCAAACAGCTACAAGACTGTTCAGCAAGCTCCACATTTTCAATAGAGCCCCCCATGCAGAAGCACTAGGAATTATTAGCAGTTTCTCCATGAATTCAGCAGCTTCTTCCAAAAGACTGGCACGGCTAAGGATATCAGCCATGCATGCATAGTGCTAGACGTCTGGCACAACCCCATAAACTGGCTCCATTTGATTGAAAAACATCCTACCCTCCTCCACTAAACCTGTGTGACTACAAGCGCATGGTACATTGGTAAAAGTCACAGCATTGGGCTTGACCTTAGCCTCTTGCTTTCTAAAGAACAAGTCTATTGCAGCTCTACCATGTCCATACAAAGCCAAACCAGCAATCATGACACTCCAAACAAATACGTCTCTCCTCTTCACCAAATGAAATACCTCAAGAGCCTTCTCCAGATTCCCGCACTTAGAATACATGTCGATGAGTGAAGTAGTGAGATAACAGCTTAACAATATCCTCCGCTTTTTTATATCTGCATGGATCTGCTCACCCACCTCCATTGCTCCCAGCTGAGCACAAGCCGACAAAGTACTCACAAAAGTGAACTCATCTGGATTCAAATTCTTGCTGAGCTGCAACTCATGAACAATGGCCAAAGCCTCCTTTGGCTTCCCATTCTGTTTATAAGCCGATAACAGGGCATTCCATGCGGCAATCTCTTCTCTAGGCATGGCATGGAAAACACATTGAGCTGCATCATACTCTCCCACTTTAGCATACCCATCAATCATAGTTGTCCAAGAAACATCTTTCTCTTCCATCTTATCAAACAATCTTTTTGCAGCTTCCACACTCCCACATTTCACATAAATATCAAGCATAGCATTACTCAAAGTCAAATCCATTCGTATATCATTCTTTTCAGCATAAGAACACACCCATCTCCCAAATTCCAAAACCTTTTTCTTTGCAAAAGCGGATAAAACACCCACCATTGTGACATCATTAGGCTCGACGCCTCTACCTCCATTCCTCTAAACAACTCTAACGCCTTTTCGAAATGCCATCCTTGAACAAAATCCCAGATCACCGAGTTCCAAGAAACAACATCTTTTTCCCCCATCATAACAAAAACCCGATATGCCAAATCTAAATGCCCACATGATGCACAAAAATGTATCAGTGAATTAAGAATAAACACATCACCACCAAGCGAGGACTTGATAACCATTCCATGACAAACTTGGCCAACACAAAATCTGCGGAGTTCCGCAGTTGTTTTGATTCAGAATGGGAACGTTAATTTATTTGGAAAGCAAGGGGACTCATAAAGCATTTGGAGAACGATTTAGAAACTTTGAGCAAGCGCGAAGGAGGGTGTTCCACGTATAGAGATTCGGTTAGGGAATTTGATCGAACACATTACGAGCATGGTCAAGGTTGGCGAAATAAGAGAATGCCGCTGCTGTGAAGAGCCTGCTGAAGAGGCCGATACGGAGCATTTGAGCATGGATTTGCTTGAGTTGTTTTATAGTGGCACACTGGTTAATCAGTGAGAATACTGAGTGGCTATGATGGCCGTTATTGACAGTTAAGGGAGCTAGGCTCGGATGATGCGGAAGAGAAACGTTAACGTTAACGGAGGTTAGAGTTTCCATGAGTTGCGTTATTCATTCATGCATCACGGCGTCAGTTATCCTCGGTGGAATCAGTGGGGTCAGTGGCCGGTTTCCCCCGAACAAGAGAGTGGACTCCTTGTTGTTATGAATCCTCTGTCAATGGTTCAGTCAATATTGTTTTTATAAATGCGAAAATTCAATATAATTACTATTTTCAATAATTTAAAAATTAAACTATAAGTACAAATAAAAAACTCAAAATACTTTCAAGTTCAACATTTTTTTAATTTAGATTTTCTATAACGTGGTATTATGGCCATAACAAAATTGAGCCTTAATTAAATCTAATACTGTAAGCCCATTATTTAGGCCTATTATCTAGGTTCCACAATGACTCCTCCTGATGCCTATATAAACCCTCCAAATTTTTACTCAAGGTATGCACACTTTTCTAAACTCTTTCTCTCTTTAAATTTCCTTTGCTTTTGAGAGCTTCTGTCTCTAGGAAATTCTCTTAAAAAATTCTGGTGTGCCAAAAACTGACTTGGGCGTCGGAAGGTTTTCGCCGGCACCCCTGACTATTTTTTTTTTGTTCTATGGATTAGACCCGACGTATAATTCAAGCTCCAACCCGCTTTCCGGCCGTCTGGAAATCGTGCATTAACACGTGGAATGAAAATTGTAATTAAACAAGTATTTTGTAAACAAACAAATATTATTTATTTCATGATAAGGATAAAAATAGTCCTATAAAATTTAAGTTTTTTAACACAATCTAAATAAACTGTAGATTATCAATTTGCACCTTAGAGAAAGGAAAACACATATCTAATCTAATCTTTTATCATATGGGCAATAAACTAAAAAATTTATAAAAAAATTAGATAACCTCTTGTTTTTTCTTTAAAAAAAAGTCAGCTTTGTTGAAGAAAATAAGTAATTTATAAAATTTCTTATCCCCAATCTTATTAAGGTAACTCTTTAAAATTTAAATATTTAAACTTAAATAATTAGGTATAGTTTTACAACAATATTTAAATTCCATGAGCAATAATTAAGTATCCAATGATATTTATGGTCAAATGACTTGTACAATTAGATCTTTCAACGCATGACACTTTCATATGTTATCACTTGCTAGTGATAATACACTTTTTTCTTTCCTCACTCTGTATTTAACCTCACAGCGATTATCCAAATAGCGTTTGGAAAAAATCCAGTACTGGCAGCATACCCCGAGGAATAGGAAAATCTTGTCAAACTAAATGGAATTGGCTTGGAGCTCAACAAATTAACTGGCACTATTCCTCACGTGCTTGATGATATCAAAAGTTGTACAAGTTCCCGACCTCTCAGTTATGTATCTTAAAGTTATCTGTGTTCCTTTCCACCACAATTAAAATGAGACAAATTGTCTTACAATCAATATTAGTCATAAATATAAAGAACATTAAGAGTCACAATTTCATGGAAAAACTTAAGCCAAATTGCCCATGAAGTTTCAGTCATCCCGTTGGTGAAACAGGGAAACTTTTTCCATGGTACTCAGAGTCAGGTACAAAGTTTACAACTGAAGGCAAAGACTACAAGACATTCAGGCACATCATGCTACATGGCTAGAGCCCTGTTTTGTACAGTACAGAACTATTTCAATGCAATTTGTCAAAAAGTTGGAGGAATTTCCTAAATTTTCCAATTCATTAATCATAAAGAGTCTACCAATATTCAAACCCACCATAGGGTGCACGATGGTTCATGAATGTACTAATTTTCACTCAGCATTTTTAACTCGTTTTCTCATGTAAAGATAGCATAAGTTTTATACTTCTGCTCATCCTTCGATGTCAATGCCTATATCTAGTGTCTTCAATGGATTATCTACTTACGACATAAGGAATTGAAACATAGCCTATCCTCACTGGACAGCTCTTTACCTGTGCCTTTGGAGCAATTTTTAACATCAATTCCATATATGCTGACAAAATCAGAGTTGTTTGGGGTGGGGACGTCAGTGCACTGATTTGAGCATCAATTTCATATATTCTGACAAAATCAGAGGAATGTGCGTGGGTTGGGGACGTCAATGCACTGATTTGAACATAAATCCCATAGATTCTGACAAAATCGGAGGAGTGTGTCTGGCGGGGCGGACGTCAATGCACTGATTTGAACATCAACCACTGCTTGGCAGGCACACTGGGAAATGAGACTGATAAACAACCATTGCTTGAGTTCAAGTCCCAACTGATTAATTACATCTTGCCTTCTTGGAATGAGTCTCTCCATTTCTGTCAATGGTCTGGAGTCACATGCAGCAGGAAACACCAAAGGGTTACTCGGTTGGACCTGAGTGAACACAAATTAGCTGGAGTTGTATTGCCTTATCTTGGAAATCTTTCCTTCCTTAAAAACCTGAACCTCACAAACAACTCCCTCCATGGTAGTATTCCTCCTGAAATTGGGCGCTCGTTCAGGCTTCAGAATTTGAGTTTGAGCAGTAATATGACTTTAGGTCACATTTAATAGGCAACATTTTATAGTATTAAAACATTACATTGTACAATTAGCCTAATACATATGTTTGATAACAAATTTTTATTGTATTAAATAATACAAAATAGAACTTTCATATGTACACCTATTAGTATTAAATTATATATTGTTGATAGGTGACATTAGATTACATATTATAATATTAATCAAGTTTATAATTAATTAATTAATTTAAATTTAAATTTAAAAAACTATTCTCAATTAATAATAAAATTCAAAAAATTGTTTTACTTGTTATATTTTTATTTAATAATTCTTTTTGAAAAATATAAAGCTTGCAGGAGGAGTTGCCAAACTGTGGCTGGTGCTGGTGCCAGCAATTTTTGCCGAAATTTTCGGCGACAAACTAACACCAAAATGATCAAAATAAACCAACCTACTACATGGTGCCAAAATTTCCACCAAAAAGCTCACTGTTTGGTTGCAGCAACCGAGATAACTTCTAACCACCTGACATTTCGCTGCTTTTTTTAGCTAAAATATGCATTTCTAAACAACGAGACATGCAGCATGATATAGATTGACCTCCGAATATTATTTTGGTGTTGGAGGTGTTGCAAATGCAGCAATATAAATTGCCGACAACCGGTGACTGATGCTGCTTTGGCAAACCTCCGGTGACAGATTAAAAAAAATAATAATTTAATTTCATAAATGAATTCAGTATTTTTAATTAAAAGATTAATTTAAATATTTTTATTATTTGTATCCTAGACTAATATAATTAATATAATACATCAATGCACCAAACATATTATAGTTTTTACATACTACATAGCACTATTTTTGTATAATATAATACAATACTATACTATAAAATGTAGCACACTAAACATGCACATAAACTCACTACTTTGTTAAATAATTATCTCTAAATTTACTAATTTTCTGATTATTATTATTAATAAATCCCTGGATTGAATACTTTTCTTGAACATGTATTACATATCTGTATTAGCACAAAAATAGCCTGCAGCCTGAACAACATCACCCCGTACACATTAATGTTTAGGGTGTGTTTGATTTACGATCCTAAATCAAAGCATAAGAATTTTCTCTTCTCAGAAAATGCTTGAGCTTAATTCTGAAGACTAATATTACACTTACCAAGTCTAATTACAAAGTCGGTATATAAAGATAATGTAGCACCAGTTAATGACTTATCAGCATTTATTATATTAACAACTTATATTAATCTTTTCATTACTTGATGCTACATTAATTTTATATACAAACTTTATAAGTATAGCATTATTAAATTCTTAAAGGTTATAAGATTTAGAAGGTGAAAACTTTCTTTCCGAGCAATAAACTTTTGTTCTCTAACCACACAAAATTAATTTAGAAACTTAATTTAATCAAAATGCTGCCCAAATCAAAATGAACGACGATCTACTATCCACCAGATATTTTTAATTTCTTCAAAATCTCTCCCATTTCCTTCAACTTTCTTTCTTATCTCACTTTCACCACCCACTGCACATAATAATCAAAGCTAGCCCTCTCTATAACATTTACCATCACTAGGAGTCACAAGGTCATGGAACTACTGAAAGGGCGAAATTTCCGTGAATCTTATTAAGAACTGAATTTTTCTGGATAGTCTTTGCATAAATCTCCAATCCGGTCCTGGACAGTTACAACTTACATAGACTTCAGAATTTCCAATTCACCAGTTGTCCCCAAGTTGAAATTTCCAATTCACTAATATGAACGAATCGACTAACAGGGAAAACCACCCATCCCTTATGCTCTGGAGTGCAATGTACTGCGGTTCAAGAATTTACTAGTGTCTCAGATCTTTTAAATACCGACCCACACGGATGGTTTTCTTTGACACTGATATTTTTGAAATCTGTATTAACTCAATATAGACCTGTATGTGAACCAAAAATATCTCACCAACTACATAGATGACTGATAAGTGTGAAGGGCTTTGTTTATTTATTTACTACAATGATTTCACATCCAAAAAGATTTAAAAAAAAAAAAGAGGAGAAATGAAGAAACTATATATGGTTATCCAATTTTAAGATGCAAATTTAAATTAGTTAACCTTAAAATTGCTTTTATCGCTTTTTACTAAAATTGCTTCTAACTTATATTGATGGACAAGGATTCTGCTGTTCTGATTTTTGTTTAACTTTTAAATATCCAATGACATGTGGTATTAGTAAAACTTTATGGTTGAGATCTAATTTCATTATTATCCTATAAAATTTGTTAAAAATAAAATTTATTTAATGTAAAACTTCCGAAATTATTTTTACAATTTGATTGGATTTGATTTATTGAACGCTTCTCCTAATTCTCTTTTAGCAGCTTCTTATTGAACGCCTCTCCTAATTATTTTTTCTTTGCACGCCTACATCCTTTCTCTCTTGTTCCGCACAACACCAGCGCAATTATTACTGAAGTCTTTACGATTTGTTCCCAGCAGAGAATATGAATCCATGAAAAATATAATAGAGGAGAAGATTTGCAGATCGAAAAACTGACGAGCTTAATTAATCTTGTCTGAAAATGTAATAGAGTAAGTAATTTTCTTGTTGAAATCTAGAGTGATACAACAGTGGAGTGGAAAGTAAACCATGGGAGACTGAAGAAAATTTGATGATGGCGTGTTTTACTCTAAAAACAGGCATTTTTCATGTGATGCCCTTAACGTGTCGAATGAATCAAATTCAAATTTCTATGTTTTCACTATTAACTTGGAGAGTAATAAAAAGTAATATAATATTAAAATTAAAAAACGCGCTTTTCTTTTTCTTGCATTTAATTATCTATTTTCTTATCTAATTTCCTCTATAAATTCACGTCACCCCAACTTCAAAGAGCATGCATCCAAATTCTAAGCACCCTTGCCTAAACTAATTCAGAACCTCCAAACATGTTTCTTTCCTTTAGCTGCCCTGCCATTCTTCTATGGTGGCTAAGCCTCTTGCTATGTTCTAGCTACTGGACATCTAACTCTGTCACCGCAAATGAGACGGACCATCATGCATTACTTGCCATAAAGTCAGAACTTCATGATCCACTTGGATTCACAAGCTCTTGGAACAATTCCATAAGCTTCTGTCAGTGGAAAGGAATTACATGTGGCCGTAGGCACCAAAGGGTCACGCAGATGGATTTAAGCAACCAAAGCATAGGAGGTACCTTGTCACCTTATATAGGGAACCTCAGCTTCCTCAGGTACATCATCCTCTCAGGCAACAGTTTCTACGGGGAGATTCCCCATGAAGTTGGTCGTCTCTTCAGGCTCCAAACTCTAGTGCTCAACCATAATTTCTTTTCTGGTTCAATACCAACCAATTTGTCTGGGTGCTCTAATCTCATCCAGCTTCGTGTCTACAATAACAACCTTACTGGAGAAATCCCGCTGGAGCTCGGCTACTTGTTGAAGCTTGAAACGCTGATACTTTCAGTTAATCATCTCACGGGACAATTTCCGGCTTTCATTGCGAATCTTTCAGCTCTTCAGGTAATTGCTTTAGGAGGGAATAGTTTGCGCGGGAGAGTTCCTGACAACCTAGGCCGACTAAGAAGCTTATGTTTTTTTAGCTTACAGCTTAATAAATTCTCTGGTACAGTTCCTCCCTCACTTTATAACATGTCATCCCTGACCACAATTTCTCTAGCAGAAAATAGATTTCATGGAACACTGCCACCTACCATAGGTCTCACTCTTCCAAAGCTGAGAACATTTTTTGTTCAACGAAACAATTTTACCGGAAATTTCCCAGCTTCCTTTGCCAATGCTTCAGATCTTTCCTACCTTGTCCTCGATAATAATCAATTCAATGGGAAACTGTTAATTGATTTTGGCCGGCTGAAGAACCTATCATGGCTATCATTGTATTCAAATAATTTTGGAACTAGGACAGCCAATGATCTTGATTTTTTACCTTCTCTAACAAACTGTAGCAAATTGAAAGTGCTTTATTTGGGATCTAATCCATTTGGAGGTGTACTGCCCCATTCTATAGCCAACCTCTCAAAAACAATGAAAGGATTGGCAATAATAGACACTGAAATTTCTGGCACCATACCTTCTGGGATAGGAAATCTTGTCAATCTAAACCAGTTTATTTTTATGTCTAACCACTTGACTGGTTTCATTCCCCACACTATAGGTGAGCTTAAGAACTTAGAACTTCTAACCTTGCGTGGAAATAATTTTCAGGGCCGAATTCCCATCTCTCTAGGCAATCTAACGATACTTAGTGAACTTGATTTGTCATTTAATAACTTGGAAGGTAATATACCTTCGTCCCTTGGTAATTGTCAGAATTTGATACTGCTGATTCTTGCGCAAAATAAGCTCACTGGTTCAGTGCCTCAACAAATTCTTGGCATAACTACCTTATCAATTTCCTTGGACCTGTCAAATAATCGTCTTAGTGGTCCTTTTCCTGTAGAAGTGAGTAACTTGAAGAATCTTGTTGCATTGGATATTTCTGGAAACCAATTTTCCTCTGAGATCCCTACTACTCTTGGTGGTTGTACAAGCTTAGAAATTCTATATATGCAGAGCAACTCTTTTATTGGAAGCATTCCTTCATCTCTGAGTTCTTTGAAAAGCATTAAGGAACTAGATCTCTCTTCCAACAATTTGTCGGGTCAGATTCCACAATATCTTGAGAATCTAATCTTCTTGGAGTTCTTGAACCTATCTTACAATCACCTTGAAGGTGAGGTGCCAACAAAGGGAGTCTTCAACAATTCAAAGGAAATCTCACTTATTGGCAATGAGAAGCTTTGTGGCGGTTTAGAAGAATTGCACTTATCAGTTTGCCACTCCAAACAATCGAAGAAACCAAAAAAATTTCTTCTCAAGGTGTTGATTCCAGTGGTTACTTCATGTTTGATTTTTTCATTTTGCTTCATTGTTGTTTTGGCACAAAGAAGAAAATCTGCTCTTAAATCTTCTGGAATACCACATTTACAAGAGCAATTTCCAATGGTTTCTTATGCAAAGCTGAGTAAGGCAACCAACGAATTTTCATCATTGAATATGATTGGTAAGGGAAGTTGTGGCTATGTTTACAAGGGAATTTTGGGTGACAATAGAATGCTAGTTCCAGTAAAGGTGCTTAACCTTGAGCAAAAAGGCGCTTCCAAGAGCTTTATTACCGAATGTAAAGCATTAAGAAATACTCGTCATCGAAATCTCACCAAAATCATCACGATTTGCTCAAGCATAGATTTTAAAGGGAGTGACTTTAAGGCTTTAGTTTACGAGTACATGCAAAATGGAAGCATAGAGAAGTGGTTGTACCACAGTAATGATCAAGCGCACACATGTAATTTAAGTCTTATTCAAAGGCTAAACATAGCTGTTGATGTGGCTTCTGCAATCGAATATCTTCACAATAACTGCCAACCACCAATTGTGCATGGTGATCTCAAGCCAAGCAATGTTCTACTTGATCAAGACATGGTTGCCCATGTTAGTGACTTTGGATTAGCAAGATTTCTTGATAATCGCCCACTTAATATTGCTCCTGAAAATCAATCAAGTTCAGTTGGGATAAAAGGAACTATTGGTTATGTTGCTCCAGGTAAGCATTTCTTATTTTATTTTTTTCCTTTTAAGTCATATAATTACCACTTGCATCATTTACCATATATGTTAATACTTGTATGGAAAATGGCAATTATTAACAAACATGTTGAACCAAAATCCTTTTCAGAGTATAGCATGGGTGGTGAAATGTCAAAGTTAGGAGATGTTTACAGCTATGGAATCCTTTTGCTAGAAATGTTCACAAGAAGGAAGCCAACTGATAGCATGTTTGAAGACGGATTGACTCTCCACAAATTTGTCAACATGGCTTTGCCAGAAAAAGTGACCGAGATTGTCGAACCTTCACTTCTATTAGAAGCAAGAGAGGGATACTTAGCAAGGCCTGGAGATAGAGGAGTGAGAATTGAGGAGTGCTTGATTTCTGTTATGAGAATTGGACTTCTCTGCTCAATGGAATCTCCTACTGAGCGAATGGAGATGACAAATGTTGCAGCAAAATTATGTGCTACTAAGAGGAACTTTCTCGACAGTAGAATTTGATACATAAAAGATGTCAAGTTTATAGCTCAAAAAATCTGAATAAATTGTTATTAAGATCTTTCAATGATCTTTCATTATTAGGATTTGATGCATTATGTATTACCTATTTAAGGGAATTGAATTTCCATAACATAGCTTTTACTTCCTACAGTCCTGTGTGATTGTTTTTACATTAATCCATTCATGTTAGTAGAAAAGTTTTAGAGTGAAATGAAACGAATCGCATGTCCCCGCAGGTGTGATCAAAAGACAAGATAAAATCACAAGCTTTTCTGGCGAAAGACATATTTTGCTTTTCCTTCAACATTAGTTCTTACGCCATTTTTAGATTTAGATCAATGAATTGCCCGCTTGAAATGAATGGGGATCCATCATCCTTTAAAGATTTCTTCCCAATCTCTACCATCGCTTTAACTTTATTCCTAATGTCACTATCACCATCCATAACACATCTTAGGGCTCTCTTTATCTCAGTAGCCATCACAAGATGATCACTATCGATCCTATCATCCAATCTCATCTCCAAAGCTACCACTATTTCCCTTACCATCCAAAATGCATTAAGTTGTTTTTCTGCATATATTGGCCATGCTACAATTCATACACCATACCACAAGCTCTCCAAGATTGAGTTCTACCCATAATGAGATACAAACTCTCCAATTGCTTTGTGTGCCAAGAACTGCACTTGTGGAGCCCAACCACATAGCATTCCTTTTCCTTGGATCCTTTCCAAGAATCCTTTTGGAAAAACATCATGATGTATATATGCTATTTTTAGGTGTAGATGCGTCATCTTTTGAAGGTGCGACATGCAAAGACCACAAGAAACTGTACCCACTATGTTCAAGCCCCATTGCTATTGTGCGACTGGGTGGCCACTTCGAAAACGCTAACATGGTACGTTACAATATTTACAAAATAGATTATGTGATTTCCACGTTTAAGCTGACGTTGAGGTTTGGTTTATTTCAGGATTCAGATGGAGATTTCGATGGAGGTTCAGCTATGATAGTGAAGGTCAGCAGCCAATTGAACCTGATCCTATGGACACGAGTGTTCGTGCAGCCGATGCTTCTCCGGTGAGCCGATGCTTCTCCGGCGGGCTTAATTTGCACCGAGGTCGCGCCTACTTCCGGCTAAGCAAAAGTGGAGCCTTTTTGTCAGTCCACCGGGTAGGAAGAGGGCGAGGGTTTGGCCTCAGAAGAAAGCCCAGTCGACCAGCATATACAGTCCGAGGCCCCAGTGGCTCAGCCAACAGAGTGACCATATCAACAGCCATTAGTAGATGCAGGTAGTGGTATCGTCTTGTGGACTCGAGTTCCACTTTTTGACACACGTGCCCCTTTAGCAACTACTGATGTCGATGCATTCGATGTATGGTAGGGGACATCAAGGGTGATATTGATTTGGGCGTCTGCAGCGCTAATCATAAGTTCTTCAAAATGCTGCTGAAGCCATCAGTGGCTTACATCTAAGGTAGTTTAAGTCCATCTCCTGCTGTCCACTATTGCGATATACATTTGGAATTAATATTGATAACTATTACTGTATTCAGCATATGGATAGCTACCTATGGATGCTTCGCTGTAGAGCTCACACTATGGCCGAACCTAGTGTCCAGAGGTCTGCTTTCCTGAACACCACTTTTTGGGTACGTATTTCATAAACATCTAAATTTAAAGGTAATTTTTTATTCCTTCAATGCGCTAACCAAACTAATGAACTTGCAGTTGAAAGTGAAGTCGTTATGAGAACAATACTCAGACAGATTGGATGATATTAACTAGGTGAACAAGGCTGAAATGGTCCAGTTTGTCATGGGAGAGTTGCCCCTCGTCGGAAGACCATGGGTCGAAGTGGACAAGGTAAGAACATTTATATTCAAATAGTTAGTATATGCCCTTTTATTTGAAATGTTGTGATTGATTTTCACACTGTCAATTTCCTTTTCAGCTCTATCTTCCTGTTAACAGCGGTGGTGATCATTGGGTGGCAACTGAGGTGGAATTGAATCGTCGTGACATTGTCACATATGACTCAACTATTGGGCATAGTTCCAAAAACACAGTCAGAGAGACAGTCCAGTGCCTGGCTGAGCTGATATCCTGTATGGTGTCAATGAATGTTTACAATAATCCTGACTATCCTGCAACCTCATACGACATTTTGTGTCTCGAGGACGAGACCGAGGTGCCACAATAGGAGGCTGGAAGAGGAGCAAGCGGTGTGTACTGTTTGAAGTACATCGAGTTCCTAGAAGGGGGGCATTCCATTGACAGCCATCAAGGCATTCACGGATGAATGCCTGCGGGAGAGAATGGGGATACAACTTTGGATCAATCGCTTGCATCCACAGATAGAAGAGGCCACCACGATCGTCACAACTGCTGTCGAGGTTGGGGCCTTCACAGCGCTTGCTGATCTTATGCCTGCCGATGTTGCAACCACTACCGGCACTACTGATGTTGTGTCAGCGAATGTTTTGATCACCATTGGGCATGCCGACGTTGATTCAGCAGAGGTTCAATAGCAACCAAGTACGATTGTACCATGATATCACCTTGCATTGTATATATTATCTTTATATTATGTTTAGTTACACATTTTTTTGGGTACATAGTTTGTGGATATTTACACATTATTGTATAGTTATATTTTTTTGTATAGTCGCACATGGTTTCCATGTATAGTGGTACGAAAATTTGTAAATACATATTTTTTCGGTTGTATTAGTACATACATGTTTCTCAAACACGAATATTTATTTTAATGACAACGCACAAAAAAGTCATGTTTAATACATTAATGTTACATACATTGACGACATACATGAATGAATATTTCATACATGAATGTTTTATACAATGACAAAATCACATACATGATAGTTATTAATATGAACAAGCCACAAGTTAGAATAATGAAAATAGACTATGTTGCTTACATCAATGGCTTCGCCCTCCCACCGGTCCCATTCTCTTGCATAGTCCAAGAACCATTGTATAGCATAAGTATGCATAAAGTTTCCATATCCTGCATGATAGAGACGTATCATATAAGTCCGTGAATAATAAATCATTAAAAAATTGCTTACAAAAGGCACAAAAACGATATTTCTGCCTACACGCTCGACGAAACTCGACATAAAAACTCGACACGCGACATCTCGACATGCAACACAGTTATCTCGACATGCGATGCATGACGATCGATGCTCCACTAACGTGACACTCGACATGTCGGATGCAAGGTAGTGTCGAGTGTCGGATTAATATGTCTTCAAAAATAGACTCATATCGAGTATCGGATTCACATCCGACACGACACGACTCGACACCTACGTGTCGAGTGTTGAGTTTTGTCAGATTACACTTGCATTCTACGTCGCGACAAAATAACTGGTTTCGTCAGTTATCACACGCATCAAACCACAAAAATCACATTATAACACTAGATTTATCCCTAAATAAGTTCACAAATCCGACGGAAACTCAAATGTCTAATTCAAATTCCCTAAAAACTAAATCAAATCTAATGAATCCCTAAAACAACCAAATAAATCATAATTAGGGACCCTTAGTGTCGATGGGTGCTTCTCTCTGCATCGTCTTGCTTCTATCTTCAGCCGATGCTCGTGTTGGTTTACGTTTCGAGCGGTGTCGTAATTTTTGACTGAAGGGGGAAGTAAGGGAAAATAAGGCTCTGGCAAAAAATTGAATATATAAGGGTAATTGAGTCTTTTTTTTAAGAAAGTATCTATGGCATGAAAATTTTTCAAGATGTGTCCAAATTTCAATGAGGATTTCTAATTTTGTCCATTTTTTCAATTTTCCCATATAATTACTATTTTTAATAATTTAAAAATTAAACTGTAAGTACAAATAAAAAACTCAAAATACTTTCAAGTTCAATTTTTTTTTTTATTTAGATTTTCTATGACGTGGAATGGAACTTGTACGTAAACAAGTATTTTGTAAACAAACAAATATTATTTATTTCATGATAAGGATAAAAATAGTCCTATAAAATTTAAGTTTTTTAACACAATCTAAATAAATTGTAGATTATCAATTTGCACCTTAGAGAAAGGAAAACACATATCTAATCTAATCTTTTATCATATGGGCAATAAACTAAAAAATTTATAAAAAAATAAAAAAATTAGATAACCTCTAGTTTTTTCTTTAAAAAAAAATGTCAGCTTTGTTGAAAAAAAATAAGTAATTTATAAAATTTCTTATCTCGAATCTTATTAAGGTAAGTCTTTAAAAGTTAAATATTTAAACTGAAATAATTAGGTATGGTTTTACAACAATATTTAAATTCCATGAGCAATAATTAAGAGTCCAATGATAGTTATGGTCAAATGACTTGTACAATTAGATCTTTCAATGCATGACACTTCCATATGTTATCACTTGCTAGTGGCAATACACTTTTTTCCTTCCTCATTCTGTATTTAACCTCACAGCGATTATCCAAATAGCGTTTGGAAAAAATCCAGTACTGGCAGCATACCCCGAGGAATAGGAAATCTTGTCAAACTAATTGGAATTGGCTTGGAGCTCAACAAATTAACTGGCACTATTCCTCACCTGCTTGATGATATCAAAAGTTGCACAAGTTCCCGACCTCTCAGTTATGTATCTTAAAAGTTATCTATGTTCCTTTCTACCTCAATTAAAATAAGACAAATTGTCTTACAATCAATATTAGTCATAAATATAAAGAACATTAAGAGTCACAATTTCATGGAAAAACTTAAGCCAAATTGCCCATGAAGTTTCAGTCATCCCGTTGGTGAACTTTTTCCATGGGACTCAGCTACGAGAGATGCTCCGTTCCTTCCTCTACATTCGCGGGGACTTTCGCCCGGGGATACGGGAACATGAGAGTCAGATACAAAATTTACAACTGAAGGCAAAGACCCACAAGCCATTCAGGCACATCATGCTACATGGCTAGAGCCGTGTTTTGTACAGTACAGAACTATTTCAATGCAATTTGTCAAAAAGTTGGAGGAATTTCCTAAAATTTCCAATTCATTAATCATAAAGATTCTACCAATATTCAAACCCACTGTAGGGTGCACGATGGTTCATGAATGTAATAATTTTCACGCAGCATTTTTAACTCGTTTTCTCATGTAAAGATAGCATAAGTTTTATACTTTTGCTCATCCTTCGATGTCAATGTCTATATCTAGTGTCTTCAATGGATTATCTACCTACGACATAAGGAATTGAAACATAGCCTGTCCTCACTGGACAGCTCTTTGCATGTGCATTTGGAGCAATTTTTAACATCAATTCCATATATGCTGACAAAATCAGAGTTGTTTAGGGTGGGGGGGTCAATGCACTGATTTGAGCATCAATTTCATATATTCTGACAAAATCAGAGGAGTGTGCGTGGGTTGGGGACGTCAATGCACTGATTTGAACATCAATCCCATAGATTCTGACAAAATCAGAGGAGTGTGTTTTGGGGGGTGGATGTCAATGCACTGATTTGAACATCAACCATTGCTTGGCAGGCACACCGGGAAATGAGACCGATAAACAACCATTGCTTGAGTTCAAGTCCCAACTGATTAATAACTTTTTGCCCTCTTGGAATGAGTCTCTCCATTTCTGTCAATGGTCTGGAGTCACATGCAGCAGGAAACACCAAAGGGTTACTCGGTTGGACCTGAGTGAACACAAATTAGCTGGAGTTGTATTGCCTTATCTTGGAAATCTTTCTTTCCTTCAAAACCTGAACCTCGCAAACAACTGCCTCCATGGTAGTATTCCTCCTGAAATTGGGCGCTTGTTCACGCTTCAGAATTTGAGTTTGAGCAGTAATGACTTTAGGTCACATTTAATGGGCAACATTTTATAGTATTAAAACATTATATTGTACTAATTAGCGTAATACATATGTTTGATAACAAATTTTCATAGTATTAAATAATACGAAGTATAACTTTCATATGCACACCTATTAATATTAAATTATATATTGTTGATAGGTGACATTAGATTACATAGAATAATATTAATCAAGTTTATAATTAACTAATTAATTTAAATTTAAATTTAAAAAACTATTCTCAATTAATAATAAAATTCAAAAAATTGTTTTACAAAAAATTATTGGTTATATTTTTATTTAATAATTCTTTTTGAAAAATATAAAGCTTGCTAAAGGAGTTGCCAAACTGTGGCTGGCGCTGGTGCCAGCAATTTTTGCCGAAATTTTCGGCGACAAATCGAACACCAAAATGATCAAAATAAACCAACCTACTACATGGTGCCAAAATTTCCACCAAAAAGCTCATTGTTTGGTTGCAGCAACCGAGATAACTTCTAACCACCTGACATTTCGCTGCTTAATTTTTTTAGCTAAAATATGCATTTCTAAACAACGAGACATGCAGCATGATATAGATTGACCTCCGAATATTATTTTGGTGTTGGAGGTGTTGCAAATGCAGCAATATAAATTGCGGACAACCGGTGACTGATGTTGCTTTGGCAAACCTCCGGTGACAGATTAAAAAAAATAATAATTTAATTTAATAAATGAATTCAGTATTTTTAATTAAAAGATTAATTTAAATATTTTTATTATTTGTATCCTAGACTAATATAATTAATATAATACATCAATGCACCAAACATAATATAGTTTTTACATACTACATAGCACTATTTTTGTATAATATAATACAATACTATACTATAAAGTGTAGCACACTAAACATGCACATAAACTTACTACTTTGTTAAATAATTATCTCTAAATTTACTAATTTTCTGATTATTATTATTAATAAATCCCCGGATTGAATACTTTCCTTGAACATGTATTACATTTCTGTATTAGCACAAAAATAGCCTACAGCCTGAACAACATCACCCCGTACGCATTAATGTTTAGGGTGTGTTTTATTTACGATCCTAAATCAAAGCATAAGAATTTTCTCTTCTCAGAAAATGCTTGAGCTTAATTCTGAAGACTAATATTACACTTACCAAGTCTAATTACAAAGTCTGTATATAAAGATAATGTAGCACCAGTTAATGACTTATCAGTATTTATTATATTAACAACTTATATTAATCTTTCCAATACTTGATGCTACATTAATTTTACATACAAACTTTATAAGTATAGCATTATTAAATTCTTAAAGGTTTTAAGATTTAGAAGGTGAAAACTTTCTTTCCGAGCAATAAACTTTTGTTCTCTAACCACACAAAATTAATTTAGAAACTTAATTTAATCAAAATGCTGCCCAAATCAAAATGAACGACGATCTACTATCCACCAGATATTTTTAATTTCTTCAAAATCTCTCCCATTTCCTTCAACTTTCTTTCTTATCTCACTTTCATCACCCATTGCACATAATAATCAAAGCTAGCCCTCTCTATAACATTCACCATCACTAGGAGGCACAAGGTCATGGAACTACTGAAAGGGCGAAATTCCCATGAATCTTATTAAGAACTGAATTTTTCTGGATAGTCCTGGACAGTTACAACTTACATAGACTTCAGAAGTCCTCCATTCGTGATAATTCCACCAGTTGTCCCCAAGTTGAAATTTCCAATTCACTAATATGAACGAATCGACTAACAGGGAAAACAACCCATCCCTTATGCTCTGGAGTGCAAAGTACTGCGGTTCAAGAATTTACTCGTATCTGAGATTTTTTCAATACCGTCCCACACGGATGGTTTTCTTTGACATTTGATATTTTTGAAATCTGTCTTAACTCAAAATAGACCTATATATATGTGAACCTAAAATATCTCACCAACTACATAGATGACTTATAAATGTTAAGGGCTTTGTTTATTTATTTACTACAATGATTTCACATCCCAAAAGATTTAAAAAAAAAAAAAAAAAAAAGAGGAGGAATGAAGAAAATATATTTTTATCCAATTTTAAGATGCAACTTTATAAATTAGTTAACCTTAAAATTGCTTCTAACTTATATTGATGGACAAGGATTCTGCTGATCTGATTTTTGTTTAACTTTTAAATATCTAATGACATGTGGTATTAGTAAAACTTTATGGTTGAGATCTAATTTCATTATTTTCCTATAAAACTTGTTAAAAATAAAATTTATTTAATGTAAAACTTCCGAAATTATTTTTAAAATTTGATTGGATTTGATTTATTGAACGCTTCTCCTAATTCTCTTTTAGCAGCTTCTTATTGAACGCCTCTCCTAATTATTTTTTCTTTGCACGCCTACATCCTTTCTCTCTTGTTCCGCACAACACCAGCGCAATTATTACTGAAGTCTTTACGATTTGTTCCCAGCAGAGAATATGAATCCATGAAAAATATAATAGAGGAGAAGATTTGCAGATCGAAAAACTGATGTGCTTAATTAATCTTGTCTGAAAATGTAATAGAGTAAGTAATTTTCTTGTTGCAATCTAGATTGATACAACAGTAGAGTGGAAAGTAAACCATGGGAGACCGAAGAAAATTCGATGATGGCATGTTTAACTCTAAAAACAGGCGTTTTCCATTTGATGCCTTTAACATGTTGAATGAATCAAATTCAAATTTCTATGTTTTGACTATTAACTTGGAGAGTAATAACAATAATAATAAAATTAAAATTAAAAAACGCCCTTTTCTTTTTCTTGCGTTTACTTATCTATTTTCTTATCTAATTTCCTCTATAAAGTCACTTCACCCCAACTTCAAAGAGCATGCATCCAAATTCTAAGCACCCTTGTCTAAGCTAATTCAGAACCTCCAAACATGTTTCTTTCCTTTAACCGCCTTGCCATTCTTCTATGGTGGCTAAGCCTGTTGCTATGTTCCAGCTACTCTACATCTAACTCCGTCACCGCAAATGAGACGGACCGTCAAGCATTACTTGCCATAAAGTCAGAACTTCATGATCCACTTGGATTCACAAGCTCTTGGAACAATTCCATAAGCTTCTGTCAGTGGAAAGGAATTACATGTGGCCATAGGCATCAAAGGGTCACGCTGATGGATTTAAGCAACCAAAGCATAGGAGGTACCTTGTCACCTTACATAGGGAACCTCAGCTTCCTCAGGCACATCATCCTCTCAGACAACAGTTTCTACGGGGAGATTCCCCATGAAGTTGGTCGTCTGTTCAGGCTCCAAACACTAATGCTCATCAATAATTCCTTTTCTGGTTCAATACCAACCAATTTGTCTGGGTGCTTCAATCTCATCGAGCTTGATGTCCACAATAACAACCTTACCGGAGAAATCCCAATGGAGGTCGGTTACTTGTTGAAGCTTGAGTGGCTGAACCTTGCAGTTAATCATCTAACGGGACAATTTCCGGCTTTCATTGCGAATCTTTCAGCTCTTCAGGTAATTGCTTTAGGAGGGAATAGTTTGCTCGGGAGAGTTCCTGACAACCTAGGCCGACTAAGAAGCTTACGTCTTTTTAGCTTAGCGGAAAATAAGTTCTCTGGTACAGTTCCTCCCTCCCTTTATAACATTTCGTCCCTGACCTTAATTTCTCTAGTAGAGAATAGATTTAATGGAACACTGCCACCTACCATAGGTCTCACTCTCCCAAACCTGAGAATATTTGTTGTTTATCAAAACAATTTTACCGGAAATTTCCCAGCTTCCTTTGCCAATGCTTCAGATCTTTACCAACTTGACCTCGCTTATAATCAATTCAATGGGAAACTGTTAATTGATTTTGGCCGGCTTAAGAACCTATCACGGCTATTATTGGATTCAAATAATTTTGGAACTAGGACAGCCAATGATCTTGATTTTTTACCTTCTCTAACAAACTGTAGCAAATTGGAAGTGCTTTATTTGGGACCTAATCAATTTGGAGGTGTACTACCCCATTCTATAGCCAACCTCTCAACAACAATGATAGGATTGGCAATAGTAGAGACTGAAATTTCTGGCACCATACCTTCTGGGATAGGAAATCTTGTCAATCTGAACCAGTTTGCTATTTTGTTTAACCACTTGACTGGTTTCATTCCCCACACTATAGGTGAGCTTAAGAACTTACAACTTCTAACCTTGCGTGGAAATAATTTTCAAGGCCGGATTCCCATCTCTCTAGGCAATCTAACGATACTTACCAAACTTGATTTATCATTTAATAACTTGGAAGGTAATATACCTTCGTCCCTTGGAAATTGTCAGAATTTGATACGGCTGAATCTTGAGCAAAATAAGCTCACTGGTTCAGTGCCTCCACAAATTCTTGGCATAAGTACCTTATCAATTTCCCTGGACCTGTCCAATAATCGTCTCAGTGGTCCTTTTCCTGTAGAAGTGAGTAACTTGAAGAACCTTGTTGCATTGGATATATCTGGAAACCAATTTGCCTCTAAGATCCCTCTTACTCTTGGTGGTTGTTCAAGCTTAGAAAAACTATACATGCAGAGCAACTCCTTTATTGGAAGCATTCCTTCATCTCTGAGTTCTTTGAAAAGCATTAAGGAACTAGATCTCTCTTCCAACAATTTGTCGGGTCAGATTCCACAAAATCTTGCGAATTTAATCTTCTTGGAGTACTTGAACCTATCTTATAATCACCTTGAAGGTGAGGTGCCAATAAAAGGAGTCTTTAACAATTCAACAGAAATTTCACTTACTGGGAATGGGAAGCTTTGTGGCGGTTTAGAAGAATTGCACTTACCAGTTTGCCACTCCAAACAATCAAAGAAACCAAAAAAATTTCTTCTCAAGGTGTTGATTCCAGTGGTTACTTCATGTTTGATTTTTTCATTGTGCTTCATTGTTGTTTTGGCACAAAGAAGAAAATCTGCCCTTAAATCTTCTGGAATACCACATTTACAAGAGCAATTTCCAATGGTTTCTTATGTAGAGCTGAGTAAGGCAACCAACGAATTTTCATCATTGAATATGATTGGTAAGGGAAGTTGTGGCTATGTTTACAAGGGAATTTTGGGTGACAATAGAATGCTAGTTGCAGTAAAGGTGCTTAACCTTGAGCAAAAAGGCGCCTTCAAGAGCTTTATTGTCGAATGTAAAGCATTAAGAAATACTCGTCATCGGAATCTCATCAAAATCATCACCATTTGCTCAAGCATAGATTTTAAAGGGAGTGACTTTAAGGCTTTAGTTTACGAGTACATGCAAAATGGAAGCTTAGAGGAGTGGTTGTGCCATAGCAATGATCAAGTGCACACATGTAATTTAAGTCTTATTCAAAGGCTAAACATAGCTATTGATGTGGCTTCTGCAATCGAATATCTTCACCACAACTGCCAACCATCGATTGTGCATGGTGATCTCAAGCCAAGCAATGTTCTACTTGATCAAGACATGGTTGCCCATGTTAGTGACTTTGGATTAGCAAGATTTCTCGCTAATCACCCACTTAATATTGCTCCTGAAAATCAATCAAGTTCCATTGGGATAAAAGGAACTATTGGTTACGTTGCTCCCGGTAAGCATTTCTCATTTTATTTTTTTCCTTTTAAGTCATATAATTACCACTTGCTTCATTTACCACATATGTTAATACTTGTATGGAAATTGGCAATTATTAACAAACATGTTGAACCAAAATCCTTTTCAGAGTATAGTATGGGTGGTGAAATATCAAAGTTAGGAGATGTTTACAGCTATGGAATTCTTTTGCTAGAAATGTTCACAAGAAGGAAGCCAACTGATAGCATGTTTCAAGACGGATTGACTCTCCACAAATTTGTCAAGATGGCTTTGCCAGAAAAAGTGACCGAGATTGTTGACCCTTCACTTCTATTAGAAGCAAGAGAGGGATACTTAGCAAGCCCTGGAGATAGAAGAGTGAGAATGGAGGAGTGCTTGATTTCTGTTATGACAATTGGACTTCTCTGCTCAATGGAATCTTCTACTGAGCGAATGGAGATAACAAATGTTGTAGCAAAATTATGTGCTACTAAGAGGAACTTTCTCGACAGTAGGATTTGATACATAAAAGATGTCAAGTTTATAGCTCAAAAAATCTGAATAAATTGTTGTTAAGATCTTTCATGGATCTTTCATTATTAGGATTTGATACATTATGTATTACCTATTTAAGGGAATTGAATTTCCATAACATAGCTTTTACTTCCTATAGTCCTGTGTGATTGTTTTGACATTAATCCATTCAAGTTCAGTAGAAAAGTTTTAGAGTGAAATGAAACCAATCGCATGTACCTGCAGGTGTGATCAAAAGACAAGATAAAATCAAAAGCTTTTCTAGCAAAAGACATATTTTGCTTTTCCTTCAACATTAATTCCTACGCCATTTTTAGATTTAGATCAATGAATTGTTTGCTCGAAATGCATGAGGATCCATCATCCTTTAAAGATTTCTTCCCAATCTCTGCCATTGCCTTAACTTTCTTCCTAATGTCACTATCACCATCCATTACACATCTTAGGGCTCTCTTTATCTCATTGGCCATCACAAGATGATCACTATCCATCCTATAATACAATCTCATCTCCACAGCTACCACTATTTCCCTTACCATCCAAAATGCTTTAAGCTGTTTTTCTGCATATATTGGCCATGTTACAATTCATACACCATGCCACAAGCTCTCAAGATTGAGTTCCACCCATAATGAGATACAAACTCTGCAATTGCTTTGTGTGCCAAGAACTGCACTTGTGGAGCCCAACCACATAGCATTCCTTTTCCTTGGATCCTTTCCAAGAATCCTTTTGGAAAAACATCGTGACTTATATATGCTATTTTTAGGTGCAGATGCGTCATCTTTTGAAGGTGCGACATGCAAAGACCACAAGAAACTGTACCCACTATGTTCAAGCCCCATTGCTATCTCCTTAATTTGTGCAGTGCTGAAGTTCTTCAAGCTTCCAAAGCATAGAAACACAACCTAAGATCTAGGCTGATCATCAAGCCATCTTCATATCCTGCGGCATTGAGCATTTTCCGAACTAGGTTTAAACTAAGGCAAACTATTAAGCTAAAGCACCGGTCCAACTGTGTAAACAGGAGAGTTTAGGCTACCAGAAAATGAGTTGGCTACATATGGTTCTAGCTCAGAAAATGTATTCACAATTATGCCGTTTGCATTCTTGAATCTTTGAGCAAGTTTGACATAAGTTGTATAACCACCATCATTGTTAAAGAGAGCTGATGGCAGAACACATGTAGGAACTGGGTTAACAAAACCCGGGATTCGTAACTCAGGAACTGAAGACTCAAACTCAGAGGAGATTTGTTCATGACGGATTGGTAGATGCAACATGAGACCCAAGAATTCAGCATTGCAAGTTAAGTGTATATAAGAAGGCAGACTCAGCTCACTAGCAACATCAATCATGGACACACAAAAGTAATCAAGAACTAAGCCAGTAACTGTGACAGAGTCCGATTTCAACCGACATGATACAATATCTCCAACAATATTTTTGACGTGGGGCAAATGCCTTTCCACTAAAAGAGTGAAATTGTATTCTGGAGATCTCTTCAAATGTTCTGGACTTTCTGGTGATGGAGGGTCTGCTTCAGGAGGTCAATGAGTTGGATTTGTGGATGTGAGGCTCTGAGTGATTTGGTGTATACCTCAAAAAAGGGGGCGTAAGGAAACTTCATGCACAAAATGGTGATGAGAATTCTATCATCGTGTTCAACCATTTGCTTGGCAAAGTCACGGATTGACACTAGGTGACTAATTCCTGGTGATGGCACGAATATGAGCTCTGCTTTCTTCATCTGGGCTTTCCAATATTTCCTTCTAGGTCAACCTATTCCCTTTCTCTACACTGTTACGTAAGGCTCTTCAATAAACATTTCGGTTTCAGATATCCTTTTTGCCTCTCTCCATGCGTTGAGTCGATAGATCCTGCCATTGTGTTAAATGTGTTGCTAAGATTTGTCGACGGGCATCCCACATTACACAAAACACAAAAACAGGCATTTGCACATATAAGCATACGGTGCAGATTTGACCATCTCTATAATTAGAGGATTTATGCATGTGGCTAAACGATATGGGACGAAATGTTAAAACAGAGAACAAAAAGAGAATTAGAAAAGTATTGACTATGCCGTTAAACTATAACAACTTAAATTTTTAAAAATAGGAAGTCTAGGTATAATGATTTCGTACATCTATCTTGCCGATTTACAAATAGAATTTACTTAATTCATTGTATTTTAAAATGAAATAAAATAATAAAAAAATTTTGAAAATGTCAATTACCAAGCAAATAAAATCCAATTTGGACGAATGGAGCTTGCAGGCTCTGTCAATTTTCAAGTAGCTTTTATGAGAATGATCATTATTGGTTAATTGCCAAGTTCACAAGTCCAGCCCAACTCATGGAGAACTTTACCCAAAATATCCAACAAAACTGTTTAATTAATAACGAATCAATAAGGAATAACAAGAGAATCAGAGTTGGCGTTAATGAATTACTATTACTCAAAAAAAAATAAAAAAAAAGCGCTCCCAGAAACAAAAAATATTTTTAAAGTTTCAAGTACAAACACAAACAAAAAGATTAAATTCCAAAAAAATAAATGAAAAAGAAAATAATAATAATAATAATATAGACACAACAGCCAAACAAAACAAGGAACGAATCTGTAACCAAAAACGCCAGCGTTTCAACGACGAAGCTGACTGCTATCATTATCATAATCAACTACTTCCGATTCAGTCACCGATCGCGAGTGTTGAACAATCGCCCGCCCGATCGAATTGATCCACTCCTCTCTCTCCTTCTCCGTGTCGGCAACGAAATACATCGTATATTCACCAGTAGACAGTTCGAAGGAGTTAGGCTTGTTCACGACATCCTCGGCGCCTTTGACGGTCAAACAACTCCCGACGGGAATGACGCCGCGTGGAATAGAGCCGCGGGAGACGCTGCGAGAGTCCTTGAACCAGAAAAGCTTGCCTTGTTTGAGAATGAACCAGCGGCGGCGCCACGTCTTGATGTAATCGCCTTGCTTCGTGAGCCAGCCGGATCGTTCAGGATCGGACCAGAACTCGATGCCTTGATAATCCTCGGGATTGGGATCCTGGCCAGTCGCGGCGCGCCAGAGGGTTTCCATGCGAGCAGAGGGGCGTGTGAGAGTGCGAACAGTGAAGATCGCGAGAAGTGAAGGGAGAGAGAGGGAGGAATTTGTATAGTTTGGGAACCTGAAACAGAAACAGAAATTTGTTTGTGCTGTTACAACACGGAGCTTGATGCATTGTTGTTGTGTAGTGTGCTGTCGCTGAGGTGGAACGGCATCGTTTTCGGTGAAACAGTCTGCTGACTAGGCTCCGATTCACTCTATTGTTATTTAATTGTCCTCATCATAACATGCCAAGATAGATGTATAAATATGAGTTAAATTGGGATTTGGTTGGCATTTTTTGACCTTTTTTTTAAGGATTTTGTATTATTTGTTTTGAAAAGGACAGACATGAAGACACGTGTCTCAATGTAATGATGTTGTTAAAAAAATTAATTTTAACGAAAACAATAAATTTATTTTTTATTGTTTGCAAACTCCCTAATTTTTTTATTAATTAACCAAATTCAATATCAAATTTATCTTTAATTTCTCAAACATAGAGCATCATCCTGATACATTGACATATCACTTGCATTATCCTTTAACAATGAAGTGCCAAGAATTGCTTCTTTTATTTGAAATTATTTTCCCAAATTTTTTCCACGAGTTCATCCAAGGCAGATTTCGATATTCACCTAAACCCTCATGGTAATAATCGCTAGAAAGCAAAGTTATTCCTTAATGGTTTCAATAATTTAAAAAGAAATTCATATTGCAATGGCTGCCCAACAACAACTTGATCATCGCAATTAACGTTGCGGTAGTAAAAGGTGAGATCTTAAAATAATACCAGAACGAAAAGAAGTTGGCTGGTTTCCTTTTCTGTGTTCTTATAATTGCTTCAAGAGTTAACGTTTCAACGCATAAGAAACGAATCATTGCCAAAGATGACAAGTTAAATCAGTCGCTTTGCTTCATGAGAAATATCTATTATTTTTGAAAGGGAAAAACGAACAAACAATTTTAAACTTTGTGAGTTGCAATATCTCTACTTTGTTTTGCAAATCAAATCTTTTATTAAATACAATTATCAATTACCAATAGAATATGTAATGCAATTGCATTGCTTTGAATTCTCAGAAATCTTGGCAAAGATTGCCAACAAGATGTTTAGAACTTTAGTTCAGTTTCATAGATGTTGAGAAAACTCAACTAGGCCTAGAAGATGAAGAGGTCTGGAAGCTGTGCCTACATTGGATTTGCTAAGTCACAAAATAAACCGACTTAACGAGTGTCAATAAGCAATGGTTTGAATATAAGAACATCTCCAGAGGCAAAGAATGCACACAGATTATGAATTAGCAGCCTCCAAATTTAGGTTGCCCATCAAATAGAAGTTACTTCTCGTTTACTTCATTAATGTTTGTATTCACAAAATGACACAAAAATCAGCTTGGCTAAGCAAAGTCACGCTACTGACAGTTGCATGGTCATTCTTGTACCATTTTGATCCTTTAAGGAGCATAAAAATAGTCACCTTTGCTTCTTCAATAATATGATGTAGCTTTGTTACTGAGAATATTTGTACATAGAATCACCAAAGTCCATTGTTTCCTTGGTAAAAGCAGATTTTATTTAAACATTTTTCTTTGTTAAATTCAAGTTCAGTATTCTTTACATCAGCAGATTGACATCTTGAAAACATCGGTTATGCTGCAAGTGTTCAATTTTTTAGCTTCTTTGCTATATCAGCAACATACTTACCCTGGTGAAAAGCCTGTTGGAGTTCTAGTTCTGTGGGCTGACGGGATCCATCAGCTGCATAAGTTCCAGCACCATAAGAAGAACCACCCTTCACCTCGCCCATCTCAAACATGCCACTTCCAAAGGTGTAACCAAGTGGTACAAACAACATACCATGATGCGCTAACTGTGTAATGGCAGTCAATCTGTAAGCAAGAGCAGAAATTTAATACATGACAGATGACATGCACATTACAGAGAATGACAAGAACAACAACGGTCTACACTAGAGGTCCATGGCCAAATGATGGGAGAACTGACCAACCAAGATAAATATGTGCAAAAAGAAGTAAATAAACTCTTTAACATATAACAAGATAAATTGATATGGAATTGATTCATTCTTCAATTTGCTAGGTCATAATGTGGCAGAAGAGTTAAAAAATTGGTTTAAAGACAGACATAACCACAAGCTATTTTTGGAAAAAAATGAAATAAAAATTTTGGAGAACAATATAAGTAAACTTTTTTGAAGTTGGATAACAGAACAGAAAGAAGTTGTTTCCCAAACTTCCACTCTTAAATCTCATTTCAATTAGAAAAGAAACT
Organism: Boswellia sacra; assembly: GCA_013180625.2. Classification (NCBI taxonomy): domain Eukaryota; kingdom Viridiplantae; phylum Streptophyta; class Magnoliopsida; order Sapindales; family Burseraceae; genus Boswellia; species Boswellia sacra. The sequence goes on along the minus strand of SNVD02001782.1, from coordinate 522,543 downwards.
AATGTAAGATGGGTTAGCTGACCCACAAAATGAATTTTATTGGAAATATAAAATGACAAGGCATCCACAATATTCGCAATAGTGTAAACAAACATGCTAGAAACAGAAGGTTTCAAGAGGAGAGGCAAAAGAACAAACAAACTCACGCAGTAAGCTCCTGGCCTCCCCCATGAAAACCAGTACTCCAGAAGATTCCAGCAGGCTTGCCAGCAAGTGCTTGGGATGCCCATAGCTCCCCAGTAGCATCAAAGAAGGCCTTAAATTGGGCTGCCATGACACCAAAACGAGAAGGAAACCCAAAGATGAAACCGTCAGCTTCCACAAGTTGATCTGGTCTGATCTCTGGCACATCACCTGGCTTAGGAGCAGCTTTCACCTTCTCTAAAATCACGCTGGAGAGCGTCTCAGGTACCTATTCATACCAATCAGTTGAATGAAACTTCACATCTAGAAGTCCTCTTCCTCTTAAGCATACTATTCTCTCTTAATAATTACTGATTCTCCCCAATAATGAAGTACCTGCCAAAGTGTTGCTTCAACACCCTGAACACTGTTAGCTCCGCGTTGCACTTCCCGTGCCATACTCTCCACATGTCCATACATGGAGTAAAACCTGTGAAAGCAGAGACCTAAGATGATGAGAAAACAAAAAGAAAAACAAAAACTGAACCAAATTTAACATCATTGTCCATGCTTGCACATGTGCACGTATGCGTGTGCGTGTGTGTGTGTGTGTGTGTGTGTGTGAGAAAGAGAGAGAGAGAGAGAGAGAGAGAGAGAAGAGAACTGACACTATGTATATCTTGGTGGTAGTGGTAGCCATTGTTATAATCTTGGATAGGAGTCTAATCTTGATATACCAACTGGTTATGCATGTACACTGATTTAACTACTACCCTGCACTAAACACAAACAACATAACAAATATATCAACAAATAATATTTGCTTCAGAATAAAATTTCATCAAATCCCGCGAGACTTGACCTCTCATATAATATATGACCTCAGATCACTTGAACCAAGGAGCTAGAACTCATTGGTTCCTGAGGAATAATGAATAACGAAGACAAGAAAAAAAAACAAAAACAAAAACAAGTGCTTGATGTTAGACACAAACACATACACATAAATACAGCAAGAGAGTCAAGAGTAATGAGGAAAGAGTCATAATTCTTGTTAATTTTACTTGAATCACCTTTAATTAATAAAACAGTAGACAGCAGGCAACCACTTCACCAACATATACCAAATTTCCAAACTTATTTTCACCTCCAATCAAAAACTCGTAGAAGATTTAAAACAGAACCTAATGCTCCGACCGATACCAAAATCCTATTGACGGTTGCATAAAAGAAACCTGTAAGCCTCACTTGTAGATTCTGGAAACAATTAAAGTAACGGTAAAAAATAAATAAATAAATAACAAAATAAAAAGTCTATTATTATCAAGAAACCTGGTCAAATAAGTTCTCTTGATCACCAAAACTACTTGTGGGTTTTCAGAACATCATCAGAAGCCTGGATTGTATCCAACAAATCACAATACTGAGAACAGGAAGTGGATAGAAATTGAGGGCGCAAAATTCCCTCCTAAACCACTTCATATTTCTTACAAAAAATATGGAGATAAAAGGATTGAAAAGCGAAACCACAAGAGATTAAGCTCAATGGCACAGAATTATGATCTCCATACCCTCTATTTACACTCTAAATAAAAAATAAAATAAAGTAAAACAAGTTTATGATTACCAAATTCTGCAAAATCTATAAGCCCACAACAAGTTTACACGATTCATCAAATGATACAATAATTTTAGTCTCATACAGAGTGATAGCAAGTAGAGAGGGAGAAGAGGAGATTCAGAGCATCAGATATCTCACCTTGCAATGAAAATGCAGTCTCGGAGCTAAGGAGATAAATGATGTGAAGTTTGAGGCAGGCAAGCAAGCAAGCAACCATATTTAGCGCTGGGATTGTCTTGGAAGAAAAGGGTATCGGTTTTCGGTAATTGTCTCTACGTGGCAAAGGCTTATCGACTTTGCTCCTGCTGTCCTTTTGATTCTTTTACCAATAATTTCCTAACTTGTTATCGGCCATATCTCACAACTGTCTTAATTAATTAATATTATCATTTTACTATTGATTAATTATTGGTAAGAATCACGTGTATTTAACACTTCCTTGAAATTATTAGAAAATTCAAAATTTACCCCGAACTTAATTTAAACGTGGATTGCAGAAAAATTACATTCCCTCTAAAAATTTACATGATTCGATCATTTATCAAATATACGATATTGTTAAATACTATTAAATATTATTATATATTTATTATATATTATTAAATATACATATTAAATAATATCAAATATTATTTGATGTACTCATTAAACATTATCGATTCTCAAATAAAATCATAATATACAATTTAAAAAATAACATTATTTATTAAAAAACCTTAATTTAATTTAAATTATTTTCTCGATTTTTCACAAAATTGACCAAATTCAGAGCAAGACAAGGCATTACTGCCTCACGACTCACGTGGCAGGTAAATACTTTTCCTCTCTCATTTGTCTAATGTATATCAATGCTAAATATATTTGAAAAGTCTTTTTTTTTTTTTTAACATAACACCAAGACAGTGAATAGTTTATGGGACGTTTTCCTTGGATTGATAATTTCTCGACGTCGTTCGTGAATCTACAGAAGTAAAAATTTAATTTGTTCGTTTATATATTTTTAGTTTTCGTTTTTAAAATTAAAAAATATTCAATTAATTTTAAAGTTTTTAAAATTTTAAAAATAATATATAATTGATATTAATTTAAATGCATTAGAAAACGTACATTTTCATAGTATTTTAAAAGTGTTAACAAACAAAGCTATTTTTATGAAGAGTGGGTTTCAACAAAATAAAACACAAAATAAAAAACCCAGAAATCTTGAGTTTCAATACAGAGGCTAAAGATGACTGCCGCAGCCAGACCTCATGATAAATGTAATACTTTAGATGGCTTTCACTTAGCTTAACTACAATGCATCAACTGAAAACTAACCCTTCCCAATATGCAAAATGATAAATATTCCACATAATTTACATAATCTCAACTTCTAGCAAGATATGAACATTTACATGTTGGATTGTTTTTCTCTTAATTGAAAATATTTTAACCAAAAACAAAAATCAGGCCTCACAGTTTTGATTCACCGCTGTGACTAACTGCAACTGCAAGGAAAGGTGTCTCATTGAGCACTCGCATCCAAATAGGAAGTATCGAGAAAATCAAGACTCCACAGATCTTAATCATTTATCGACAAATGAGGATTCTGCAAGATCAATAGCACGTGCAAGACCAGCAGCTTTGTTCTCGCATTCCCTCTGCTCATCAGCAGGGTCACTGTCAGCCACGATTCCAGCCCCAGCTTGAAGGTGGGCAACCCATTCCCGGCGCTTGTTCACATCTTTGTACGAATACATCGTGTCATACCGTGTACTAGTCGGGAAAAACATAGTTCTCAGAGCAAGGGCAATGTCCATATCGCCAGAAAATGAAATGCCTCCAAATCCACCACTATATGGCCCACGCCGTGTGACTTCCAGCTCATCAATTAACTCCATGGCTTTCACCTGTACTAGTAGGGGCTAATAGTGAGAACCAGAACATAACATCCTAATAAATGGGTTAGAGATTTAATCATCGTTGCGAGAACAGCGTGGTCAGCTAATGGGAACTCACTCCCCAAGAATTCAGAACGATTACCAATCAGAGAAAATTAAATACTGCAAATGAGAGGAGAAGTTATTAAGAAAACCTTTGGCGCTCCACTAACAGTCCCAACTGGTAGTGCAGCTCGCAAAGCATCCCAACTCGTTAAATGATCAAGTAACTCTCCAGTGACCTGCAAAGACAGACTACATCAATAATTTATAGACAATTTCACTAAGTGCTTCTATTATGAATAAAGAAAACTGCTATTGATACTGCTTTGGACATTCTGCAATGGAAGCCCACAATAGTAATCAGCCAAAACTGTTTGTCAAAAGTAGAAAAAAATTTATACGTATGATACAAGACTTCCCTAAATTTCAGATTTCCTGTCCACAAGCAACATCACTAGATTCCAACTTCTGGCGTCCTGGACTAAATCATTCAGTTATATGTACAATACTGGTGCAACATAAAAGATAAGGCATTCACAGATTGCAATTAGATACACATACCGTTGAGCTTATGTGCATAACATGAGAATATCGCTCAATGTTCATTAGCCTTTCAACCTTCACAGAACCAGGTTTGGACACCTGCATACACAGCTTGTTTCAAATACAAATCTATGTCCATAAAGAATAAGTTCTGAGACACAAATAACACTGACACGGCTTGTAAACATAAAATTTTTGGCAATGTTTATATACCACACAACAAAAACAAACATAGAAAATATAATTATAGTTGAACCTTTCCAACATCATTCCTCCCCAAGTCAACAAGCATAATGTGCTCTGCACATTGCTTTTCATCATTTAAAAGCTCCTGTTCAAACATTAGATCTTCCTTAGGCGTCTTCCCTCTTCTAACAGTTCCAGCAAGCGGCCGATTAGTAATCTTTCTCTGTAAACAAGGAAAAAAAAAAATCTGCTTCAGCAAAAGATAAGAAGTGCTCAAGATCAGCTTGCAGAGAGTGAATAGCAAATTTTGAATCCCGTGATTTTATGAAATCTTCATGAAATCAATACTTTGGGAGGCACGAGGAAAAAAAATTGAATTCAATCATTTTATAAATCCTTGGATTACTATTCTTACCTTTTTCACACGTGTAAGAATTTCTGGACTTGAAGCAACCAGTATACACCCTCTAGCCTGATCAGATAGATGAACACATGAACAAAATGCTCAGAAATTCAACTTTTAACTTTTCAAACAAGAATAATGCTAGACATAAAACCTGTTTATACAACCAACTCCATACAACCTGAGTTGGCAAAGTCTCATTAGATGGGTAACTATATGTTATGTATTTTAAATTTCCTCAATTATTATTTATTTCTACCCACCCAATAATATTTAGCCAACTCAAATTGAATGAAGTTAGTTGTATGGATCAATTGTATGAGGTATTTACTTTTCAAAAAAACAGTGTTGAGGAAAGTAGGCAAACTTGTAAATAAGTCATATATGGACTTGGATTGACAATCCTCAGCGCTCTATAGATTTCAAATGGGTCTGCAAAAGTTCGCCTTTCAAAACGCTGACTTAATACAATCTGGAAAATGTCACCAGCCCGGATATGCTCCTTAGCCTGTAATACTGCCTCCTTGTAGTCTTCACTTGTCATGCTTGACCTCTCCAATTTAGGACCAAAAAGATGAGTGTATAACTTAATTGAACCTGACGGGAGTCTTGGTCTGAAAATCATCCAAAATAAGAGCTCAAAAGTTGAACTTAGAAGAAAAATAATGTAATAAATTGTCTGAAACAATCAGCATAAAAATAATTACTCACGGAATTATATCATGTACTCTAGACACTAAGTTTTCCAACCGGTTCATTCCATCATTAAAGGCCTCCTCAACAGAAGAATACCGATCTAATCGCACCCAATGAATCACATAAGCTTTCTGAGGCCAAGAAAATTATAGAAATAAGGGAAAATATATGCAAAAAAGAAATTACCTAATCCATTCCAGTTAAAATTCATGCAAAACTAGGAGTAGCCAAGTTCTCCTACAGTACAGTTGTATAACATACAACTTGTTTTCCCAGTCTTTTACAGATAATTCTCCAGAAAAAGGAACAATGTAGTTATTAATTGGAAAGAATGACCTCAAGAATTTAAATTGACATGAGTATAAATCTTGGTTCAATTGTCTGACAGTCTTTTATTTCAACTCTTAAAGATCCTTTGTTTGGGCAATTAAAGAAGCCTCAGCATGAGAATCTCCCATTCCTTAAGATCAAGGAAATACAAACAACCAAGAAGGAAAAATGAGAAATTGTTATACATATTTGACATTAGCATCACACACACCACAAAAAAATAAGTATAAAAATTAAAGATCTTTTTATTTCATAACATAGATGGGTAAAAATACCTTCTCCACGTGGTCAAACACTATCACATCATCATAGAGACCCAGATGAATATCAGGAAGGTTTCTGTCGTCTGGGGGAGCACTAGAGAAAGGCAGCTTTTTCTTCTCCACGTAGCGGACCGTATCATATGAAAAATAACCAACCCATCCACCTGGCCAACAAGAAAACTAATCACTGCATAATGCATACAATGCTAATCTCACTTATAAAACCACTCTATCTTTTAGGAATGACTTAGAAAAAATACGAAGAAATCATTTTTGCACTAATGCATCAATTAAATATTGGCAAAAAAAGTGTATGTGATTAAACATAATTAAACACTAATCACCAGAGCAACATCTCCAGTGTAGTAAAATCAATAACTAACAAAATCCAATCAAAAAGTCCTGGTTGGTTCAGAGCTAAGAAGGCCCATTAAAATGATTAGAGAAACTTTAAGATATTAACCTGTGATTGATCATTACCTTAGGGACCTTACTCGACCAAACACCAGAAAATGAGCCGCATCTAAATGTAATTTGGTGATTAAGATCATCATCATATAATCTATAGAAAAACAAGTACTTTATGTATTTAATTCTCTCACCACAAAATGCTTCAGGAAGTTCATCAATAAGTTGGGGCTTCCATCCCTCCATGATCCTCCGAGGAACCACCATAGGATCCTCCACAATCTCCTCGGTCCTCTGCCCTTCCCCGTGGTCCATGATTGTAACCATATTCTCTTTTGCCACAATCTCTATTGTTGGTTGAGCTCCAATAACACTATACCTCCCCTACAAATAAATATGATACGACAAAAAAATTGCATGATGACACATTGTAATAAACACAAAGAAGAAACAGGCTAGTGGCCTTACAATACTGGAAGCCTTCAAACCAGGTTCAACCGACTCAAACAGAAAGCTAGGAGCATCTCTATCATCTTCCTTAACCAAACACCGGTAAGCTAGCACAGGAGTTAGATGGTCCGAAAATATGCATCGATACAAAGGAATTAAATTCCCTTTTTCTGAAGCTTGTTGAAATTTCGCTGACTGATCGACTAGATTTGCCAATCATAGGAATTGAAAATCCAAAAGTTTGATTAGAAACAGACTAAGATGATGCATATTATACAAAGAATAAATCAACATTAGAAATCTTGTGATTGTGTTGTTATGCTTCCAAGTAAATAAAGCATTCAACTCATCCAGTTAAGCATCCCACTAAACTCAGCGGACTGAAACTTTTTCCTTCCTTGGGTCCCAAATAAAATTGACCACTAGTCACAACAATAACAGTAGGACCATGAGCCTGATAAAAGGCCTTTGGCTTAACAAGCCGCATTTTTCATTGTACGGATACCAAACCAGGATTTTATAGAAAATCAAAATCTATTTTATTTTCTTTTCGGCAGATTATTGTCAACAGGAAAATCTAAAAATGTTAACTCATCTCTTCTTTCTCGTCCTACGCTTCCTCAGACAAACAAGACGAACAAATTTCCTTGGCCATACTCAGCATAGCTAATTGTCTTAGCAGACCAAAAATGAATATATAAAAAAATCAAATCAGCACAATATTAACATTCCTAGCTCACATGTCTTTCCCTCTTCCTCCAATTATCACCAGCCAAACATCAAAGAAAGAATAAAACACTGATTGACTACATTTTCGCTTCCCAAAAGTTTATTTCAGCCAGAATTACATTCTGCTATCATTAAACTAGCATAAAATTAGCAATTACAAACGTCCTTTTTCTTTTCTTTGCTGTCAAGTTTTTGCGTGCAGAAAACAGAGAGAGTGAAAAAAATCTTAAAATAACCTTTCCTCCTAAATTTCATCAGATTATTTACATCAACATAAACATATTTGAGTGCTGCAAATCTCCATTTTTTCCTCTAAATTCTCATCAACCAAACAGAAAATTTCAAGCTCCTTTTAGTTTATCAATTCACTTTTAATTAATATCAGATCAACTCAGATAATACTCCAGAATCCCATTCCGTTCCTTCGGCTCCAATTCGCCCAGCAAACAGACTCAAAACATTCAAAATGTGGACTCATCTTTTTTTGCTTTGCCAAATTTCATCATTAGCCAAAAAACTGAAAATCAACAGAACTCAAAAATGAATTTAAATAAAAAAATGCGAGTGACTACCTAATGAAGTGGAGGCTGCACATTTGAGAGTACGGACGCGGTAGCCCGAGCTGCGCAGACTGAGAGAAGTCGGGCTCCAACTTGAGATTGAGCTTTTGCCGTTAATGTTAACGGAGGCAGCTGCTGAAAAACGGAGAGTTGACGGGAGTTGAGGACGAGTAACGGCTAGGGTTTCCATGGTTAGAGAAGTTGTTTCTTTGAGTGAGAAAAATTGGAGACTTTGCTGAATATATACAATCGAGAGAGAACTCTCTGTTGCTGGTTTTGAACTTTGCCAAGTATGAAGAAAATAGTGTTTTGTACTTTTGTTTCTTGTGAGAGTTTGTGCGCGTCCGAACAAACGCAATTTATTGGATTCGGTGACAAGGGCCTCAACAATTTGAAATTGGGGCCGGTAATTGGGCTTTAAACCCTTCTTCATTAAAAGTAGTTTTTTTGGGTCCCACTTTTCCATCTCATTACTTTCGGTCTCACCTCAAAATTAAATAAAGATAAAAAAAATTATAATATAAATATAATATAAAAATATAGTTAATAAAAAACTTCTCCACTTATGTATCTCCATCATTTTTTATTATTTCTCTCTAAAAACAATAACTCACATATTCCTCTCGTGTAAGCTTCATCATCTTTCCTTTCTCGCGAAAAAACAATAACTTTATGTTCCTCATGCGTAAACCTCATCATCCTTTATCTTTCTAATTTTTGTATTTTTTTTGTCTAATTAAAATTTAATTATCTTTCTTTCTCTTTAATTTTCTCAAGCACATAACTTAAATTTAAACACCAAATTATATATTTTTATTTTCTTTTTCTCCCTTTCAAACATTAAAACTAAATAAAAACATTTGATTGATTTTTATTTATATGAACTTGGAGAATTTAATAATATAAGGAGAAATAATTATTTATTGTCAAAATCATTATTTTTTTATGTATCATTAATAATATTTTTTAAATTTAAGAAATACAAGCTTTATTAAAAGATTGAAAAAATCAAACACCATTAAAATTATCAAGATTAAATAATAATTTAATTACATATTAAATGATAACCAAGAAATGGAGGCTAATTAAAAACTAAATGATAATTAATTAAAGCTTATCATTAATATATTTTTTAAATTAAATTTGAATTTATTAAAAGATCATCTAAATTATAATTATACTTTCATTAAATAAGAAATGGAGACCAATGAAATGAAAAAAATAGATTAGTTACAGAGAGTATAATTATAACCTTTGTAACCAACTCCTTGTACAACCTACACTAGCAAAATATTACTCATGGACAAAATATGAAAAGAAATTAAAAAATTAAATGTAAATAGATTATCACAAACAATAAAACAAAAACTTCATCAATGGAAGGGATAATTTATCCGATCTAATATCATTTGGCAACGTTTGTTATTGAAATTCTAATAATTCATGTCGATTATGATGTCATAGCATTCTAGCCATTAGGGATCATCAACTTCTCCAGGTTTCAAAACTCATTTTAGCCTTTTTTTTTTTTAGGGTACTTGAATTCTTGTATCTGACGGGCTGCGTTTAAGACGGTAGATCAGTCAAACGAGAGAGCATAGTGATGGTATAATATACAAAAGAATTAAAATGGATTTTTTTATTAAATAGAAATAATAAAACATGTACACTTCAGATAGTCATAAAGATACATTAGACATGGTAACATGTAATGTATACATCTGTATTTGGTCCCTCTGTATGACGTTTTGACTTTCTGAAATAGAAAGTACGAGCTCTGCGCCGTAATCATCACACGCACCTCGCCACAGCACCACCCCTCTTGCCATCACGAACATAATCATCTCAACTATAAGTCTGCCTCATCTATTGAGAAAACAAAAATAGGAAATTAATGCATCAGTTTGACTCCTATTAGAGAGGCAAAGAGAAAATCTTGGAAGAAATGGCTTCGAACCTTCATATTTCACGTCAATGGAGAACACAGCAATGGATTAGCCACATGAGTCCATCGTCATATGGGAAAAAGAATTATTGAAGACAATTCCGAAAGAAACGAACTCCCTGTTACAAGTGGCCATACAATTAATAACAGAAAAGAAAAAGGAGCAGAAAGCTTGGAAGACTATAATTTCCGGATCTGTACCTGCAATGCGAAAGTGATATCCGACTCATCTACTTTCAATGTAACTCTTTTTGATTTATCTTCGCGAGACTGACCCAATTTTAGAAGACCCTGCATTGAATTATGTCTTGGCATCATTTGATATTATCAAGTCTCATTCCTAAATACAGTCAACCATCTACAAACAACAAGCTTATATTGCAGATCAAGCCTCTTGTATTTACCTGGTCATTTAATACTCTACACATGCTCAAAAATTCCAAAATTCCAACAGGCGGTATCTGTGCTGTTTTGCAGATGTTCATGTATGATTTATTCAGCTGCATCCACGTTAGAACCTCAGTTAAAGATATAACATAATTGCTAGATGCTCTCCAAGTAATTTTATGCTGAACAATTAAAAGAAACGCACCTCACCAACAGTTGTATCTTTCTTTCTACCACGGAAAAACTTCACAGCAGAGCAAAGTATAATCTGCAGTTAACAAATGTAACTATGAGAGGAGCTGAAGCACGAGAATGAATAGATACAACCATCAGTAATGGTGCATGAACCCATATATTGTTAGCAAATCGTACCTGTTGGTGTTGAGGGAGAGACTGTATGGTGTCAACTACCGGTGATTTAAATGTATTTGACAAAGCAACGGCCATATGATCAACCCTCACCTGTAACATGGATCAAAACTTGTAAGCCGCCATACAAGAATTTGAGATAGAATTGGAGCATATTGTCATCAAAACAAACTTGAAGTAACAACAGATAGATACAGTGCAAATAGAAATGGAATATTATTTGCCTGCGAGTTGAAGAATTCAAGAGCTGGAGCGGCCTGCTGTTCAAAGAAACCCTTCTCCACTGATGCAGAGTCCATCTTGCTTGCAGAGTCTCTCAACTCAGCTTCTAGCATCTCAATTGCACTCCTGGAGCAAATTCAAGAATGTTAGTTGAGAATTGTTCATGCATGATTTAATCAACCATCCATGTTACATCCTCAAGTTAGATGAAATTAAACCCTTCAGATTAAAGGAATATAATTTAATTATTACAATGTTACATCATTGAATCTAAAGCAATTTTTTCATAAGAAAATATTACTTAGGGCCTCTCCTCTTTCTAATTTATTGAATACACCTCAAACAGGTTAGAAAAGACTGACCTGCATACACTCAATGCTTTTCGCATGTCCCCAGATGCAGCTGCAACTTTCTGTCATATTTAAACGGTAAAAATCAGTAGTAATAACCAAAAGAAGAAAATCGAAGCTGATTCAGTGATTCACCAGAGCACTATAAAGTATAATGTATATTGACTTTACTCTAGCACAGAGTTCCAATGCTTGTGGTTGAAAGACTATGTAAGGAAGTGCCTGTTGGAAGAAAAAAACAATTATAACCAAGAAAGATCTGTAAAATTTCGAAAATTTTGGAAGGGGCAATGTTCTTTGAATTATTTAAATCATTTAGTACAAAAGCGTGCCAACTGTTTATTGGCTAACCTACGAGTAACAAAGGGATTACCATGAGCCTCTCCTGTAGAATTTTGATGATTTGATCTTTAGAGTAAGCCCGAAAAGTCACAACAAGAGGTTTACCTAGTACAAGGAGTGCAAAACCAGCCAATTAGAAATTCCATGAACTACTGAGCAGCCAACAATTTTTGTTGCAAATTTGTGGCAACCCTTTCAAAAGGAAAGGGTCCCACAATCATGAAACACCTATTATTGAGTACCACCCGTCTGTTGCTCAACTATGACAACAGTTACAAATTTTGCAACTAAGAAATCTAGAGTATTGTTTATATCATATTGGTTCACCAAGAGACAGCTAGAAAGAGCCACAATAACGCTGAATTTTCATTATTCCACGCTAGTACCTCAAACTTGATGGCACCAAACAGGGGGATATTCTGATAGATGCAGTACTCAAGTCTTTGAACTCAAAGTGACTTGAGAAGTGAGGGTAAGCTTTCCAAAGAGTCTCCAAAAATTCTCTCCCAGATTATAAATTCTAAAAAAGAAGTATATTTTTTATCTTACGAGTAATATAATGAAAAAAATTAATGACTCACAATTCATTGACTGAAGTCTTGGAAGAAAACGATCTGCCAGGTCTATGGCATTTGCTATTCCTGCAATAGCAAAGATAGTATAAAGATAGGGAAATATTAGCCGTAATCCATTTAAAACAATCGCATGAAAAGCAATTAGATGTTGCCACAAGTAGTACCTATTAGTATGCATCTTGAGTGTGGGAAGGTTGTCAGCATAAAAAGATCATGGAGGACAGCCCGGTCTCTAGTTATCAAATAGTCCAACTCATCAGCAATTATTAGCCTGCAAAACACACGATCTGGTTGAGAAGAACCATACTTCTGGTGGCATGCATTTTTAAATTTACAAAAGCATGAATTTTTTTGTAAAAAAAAAGAACAAGTCATCAATTTCTAAAATGTCTCACTAATGTCCTGAATTTTACCAAAAAAAAAAAAAAAAAAAAAAACCATAGGCACTCTGCAAATGTCTGTATGAGCAGAGTCTGTAGCTTTGTCATACTGAATTTTACAAGTATATGATGGGAAACGGCTGCATGCTTGCAGCTAAACAGTGTCTGTTAACACACGCAATTAAGGAAATGCCTCTTACATCATCTTCGAGCCAGATGACTGCTGCTTTTGAGAATACAGATTCTGAATATGTTGTAAAGGTGAAGTGGAGCCATTTATTTTCTTCCTTGGTTGGAGTTTAGAAAGAATCTGTGAAAGCCAACAGCATGTTAGCATTTAATCGCTTTTTAATATTGTATGGGAGTTAACCTTCTCGTCTGTACCTTGTTGAAAATTTCGGTTGTAAGTGAAGTACAATTCAAGGCTAATACATCAGGTGACTCGAAACCTTCCTGGTAGAGAGAGCAAGAATTCCATGATCAATAATGTTTAAAAAGCAGAACAATAACAGAACTGCAGCAAACTGTACCAAACAAATACAGAGTTGCGAACTACTTTACCACAGACAGGGATCATGTCGGACCACGACCCCATTTGAATGAAGTAGACCTCATTTACGTATACTAAAGTTAAAATTAATAAATTAAATCATCTACTTTCTTAATCATTCAATATGAAAAGATCCTCATAGAGTTAAACCACGGACAACAGTCATCTTCAGCCTTATTATCATTGACAACTTTCGCCCTCAATATTTTAGAATAAACCGGAAGCTAATTGCTAAAAGGGAAAAACATTGAGAAACAGTAATTACTTTCAAAATCTACATAGCACATTCCTAATTCATTTGAATGAATCTCACTCTTCCTTTCACAACATATAACATCCTCAGACATTATCTCTACTATTCGGCACAAACAAATTCTTAAAGAGCAAGAAAAAAGCAGCAGTTTCACTTAATTTGAAATCCATACTAAATCAATAGAACAGAAACATAAGACAAGTGGCCATGATCATATACCTCTTTGGCCCAATCAGCCAAACGCTGCTTAACTTTCTCTATTGACAACGATTTTCCCGTCCCAGGGCAACCACACACATACAAACTCCCAGCCTTCTCTTCTTCCACACGTTTCTTGCAGAATTCCAGAACTCTATTTTGCTCCTCTTCACGGCATACAATCGTAGGTGGCGCAGTTGACACGTGCAGCACCTCTTTCACAGCACTCATTTGCTCTACATCTGCCAAAAATAATAATAATAAATTCCGATCAAAACGAAACAAAAACCTAATTAACAACTAAATAAACGCATTTCACATAAAATTTAAGACAACAATTAAGCTTATAATTAACAAAGCTTACCTTGGGGATTCCAGTTTGGTTTGGCTTTAAAACTCTCAAATAGTTTCCTCTTAGCAGGTGATTTGCGCGCGCTCAAGAGCTTTTCATTTGAATTCTTTTCAATTCCCTGCTTAATTGTTTGAATTTAGAAATTAAAATTCGATTTATACAAAAAATAAACAATGTATCAGTTTAATTAACCAGTCACATACATTTCGTTGACAATTCGTTGACTTACAACAAGTTAATAATTAAATTATCGAACTCACCTTAGCAGGACTGTTTGGACTGGAATTGACGGAACGGCGAGGAGATTTCCATTTCAACGGCGTTGACATTAGGCCCTTATCCTGCTCCGCCGCCGTATCGGATCTCAGTTTCCGCTTCTGAGGAGTTGAATCGCCGTTAGATCTTGTGATCTCACCGTTCTTCTCCGACTTCATGGCCACGATCGAATCGTGACTGGCGATGGCAGGCATTGTTGGAAATTTTTCCCTTTTCCTTTTCAGTGAAATTGGCGCAAAGTGTGTGTTGATTATAAGAAAAAATTTGCATATATAACGGTTTTAATAAAGGAAAAAAACAAGCGGAGGAATAGCTTGTTTTCGCGGGAAATGAAATGAATGAAATTCGTCTCCCGCGTTGCTGTTTACGTTGTTTTTCGAAGCAAATGGGCTGGGTCCTAGTTGAATTTGGATTGGCCTAATCTTTACTTAAATTTTGTATTTGGGTTGGCGTCCGGCCCAACTTTTTTTTTTTTAATGAGAAAAAGATAATTAGTTTTAGTTGAAGTTAAGAGTAATGCACCCCTGAGGTATTGAAAGTTCAAATATTGTACCAATTATTCCACTTATATTTATAATTTGATTAATTTGACTATTATCTTATAGTATATTTTAATATCATCCAGAAAACAAGTTTAAAACAATTATCAATTTTCTTCCTAATCATTTCAAATGCCTTAAAAAAATCTTTCGACGATATAAAGTTACAAATTGGATTTATTAACAAAAAATTACTTAATTATAAATTGAGTAGATGAGACTACACTTGTTTATTTATGGGAATTGAATTATAAACTATATTACTTAACTGAAATAAAAGATGAGTGTATAGATTAATTGGGGGAAAACATTATATATATATATGACCCACAATGGGTTTGTTCAAATGACAAGGGTGGACCAGGAGGGAGTTGGTATGACCAACAGCGAAGTCCTTAGTTCGACTATTCACAATGGCATTTTCCTATGAGAGCCCTTGAGTTGCTGCAATTTCGACTTCAGAATATTTCAAATGGGCCATTCCATACAAACAAGAGGCAGTATAAACTCATTAATGGCATGGAGAAAGTGGAAAATTGTCCCACTAGACAAACTATTCAATATTTCCAATGACAAAATAAGAATGAGATCATGACACAACCAAGCTAGATATTAATTGGGCACCAACTCTACATGGCTGTCCTACCACAAATTTAGTCCACAAAGAATGCACGTTTATGTCCACTCGATCCATTTTCAAACACAAATCATAACTATTCAACATGCTTTAATGTGTTTTTTATGTTAAATTTTAAGGGAAAAAAATATTTCAACATTATTATACGTGAAGATATTCTCATCTTATTGCCAAAACTAACTTGTTTACATACTTCTAAATTGCAAATTCGGAAAAAAAAAAAATTGAAACAGTATAATTAATAATTATGACTTAAAAAAAAGACTTATAACCTAATTATCAAGTGTTTATAAACTGAAATTAGCTTAATATTTATTTAAAATAAATATATTCCACTCCCTTAGTGTTCAAATTTTGTCCAAGCAATACGAAATCTTGATTCTTGACTGTACTCTTATCACAACATTTTATATCTATCCAAATAGATAGCAAAGGATTCAATCACATCAAACAATGCAAATTAAAAGATATATATGTTCAGGGTTTCACGAAGACCAAGAGGTAATAGATTTAGTTTCCATTTAAAGTTGTGGAGGTGGGCACTATCAATATGCTCTAAAGAGGTGCGAGTGCGGTATTAATTTTTCTGGATTCTCGCCAACGACAAAACTAATAAATTTGTATATATGAGCTTTCAATCGAAGGAGATCAGATGTTACGTATATATATAATCTATGGTATTGCATGCTTATTTATATGTGTTGAAGAGACTCTATATATTGTATTCTGAAGAATAATTTAAACAAGAGTCATAGTCAACAGCATCTCTAGTGCTCTAATGCACCGCCATGCACGACTTTGCGAAATGTATGGATTTGAATGGCGATAGCCAAAGCAACCCAACCTCGATCGGTGGCGGAAAATCACTCCAAGAAAGGCTCAAACAAGGATGGCCCCTCTACAGTCACACGCACAGTTGGCGAAATTGACTGCTTGCATGTCGAAAAGGGGCAGCCACCTTTGAGATATTTTGTAGCTTGCGATTTCCAATTACTTGCAGTCACAGAAATATCCTTCTTCGCTTATCTTTAGTCTGGAGGCATTTTAGTAATTTAGAAAGCAAATGCAAACAAGGGTTCGGAGAAGGAAAGATAGATCAATCAAAGGCTTTTCATTGGGTGGGAGAGAAAGAGAGAAAAGAAGATTAGGAGATAAGGAGATTGGCGTGGCATTGGCGTCTACATATCCTAGTCCGATCTTCAGCCCACGTGGAATGGAGGCCCCTCACGGCGTTTTCCTTCTGTTTTGGCTAGCTTGTCCACTGATGCCAATAATGGAGTTATCTAGACGAACCATTT
The DNA here is from genome assembly GCA_013180625.2 of Boswellia sacra. NCBI lineage: Eukaryota > Viridiplantae > Streptophyta > Magnoliopsida > Sapindales > Burseraceae > Boswellia > Boswellia sacra. Next base: position 505,636 of record SNVD02001782.1, on the reverse strand, counting down.
CAACTTCGATCCATCTCTTCTTAATTATTTTCCTCCCTAGAAAGCTAGATAAAGTAAAGTTAACATAAATTATTGTCTAAGAAACATGCATAATATCATATATTCGGACATAAATGAGTGAAACCATGTGTTGACATCTTTTGGAATAATATTCCTTGAAAAATCTTAAAAGTTTCGTCATATTTTCAAAGAAAAAGAAAGTTGTCCTTGAAGCTTAGAACCAAATTAATTAAGCAGGCCTACCTAGCTTTTTTTTTTTTTTTTTAATAATTATAACCCAGACTTCCACACTGTATTGAATCATAGCACACTTGAAGGCACGACCCTGAAACATTGGTATAACTAAATGCATCAAGTCTTAGACTCCTCGATCAACAGGGTTAGTCTCTTGGGCCCTAACTAGCTAGTTTATTAACTCTATATATACAAGTAGCATGCAGCAACTCCCCAACCGCAGCGTACTAGAGGAATGATTTAACGGCTATAAAAGTGTTTAGTGTGGCTTGTGCAAACAACACATTCCAACTATAGACACACACACACCTCCTAGAACCTTAATTGAGCTGAGATTTAATTTAATTAATTTAGATATCAAGGACATGAGTGCGTGCGTGTATGGAAACTAAAAGCGTATTTAGCCTATAGTGCCACAACACAAGTGCACCACAAAACATGGCCTAGCCAAGTTTGGCACTTAGAGAAATACGTTAGCACCAATTGCTTGCCGATTTCTCTATCTATATCTGTGTGACCTGCCAATGCATGAAAGTCGTTGCTATTATATATGTAACTTCTTTCAACTTTGATTGAGGTGTGTGAGCGACCAGCAGGAAAGAAGTTCTGCCAAGAGCCCAAAAAAAAAAAAAAACAAAAAAAAGGATATTTGGAGACACATATACACTGTTAGAGGGCTTAAAGTATTAATATTAAGCCTGCATCTATAAGCTTAAGCTTTTAGAAAAATAGCAAACTTAACACACACATATATATATATAAACTGTCACTGAAAACCAAAAAATTGACGCTACATAGAGTTGATGATCATTAAGGAGCATATTTATTTTCATTTTGTGTACTTAAATAGGCTAGTTTTTTGCTGTTCTCCTTGCTTGAGCTTGCTTACACCTTTGGCTTTCTGTCAGAGTTCAGAAATCGATTGAATCCCAATTTCTGCAGTTAGATATACATATTTAATAATTTCTTGATGTGGTTTCTAGCGATTTTTTCTTTCCCCAGAGAGATTTGATTCCCCTTCAAATCTATAATACATAAACCCAGAAACCCCAACGGGTTCGTTTTGCTCTTGTCCTGCAGTTGGTCCATGCATATGCTAACACGCAGCCCTAGGAAAGTTAATTGCATGCCACATGCTCCGCTACTGTTCATCCAAGTCTCCATGTACTTGATGTGAATAAGGCTAAGAGAGTACAAACACAATCTGCAACAAGACAATTCGTACACAAGTAATTATACTAGCTTGTACAGATCATGAGGCAATCAGAGATAAACTAGAGAGTGGATTGATCACGCATCATGATGTGAAAAGTAATCTGATTTTGTAACATTTTACAAATGGCCCAATTTAGTTAGTGTGCGTGGTTGCCTTGCCAATTTAGTCTCGCCCACATGAGCTTGTTTCACTACCCACCTACTGGTGAGAGACAAAGAGAGGGAAAGAAAGAGAGATCCATAGCTAGCTATGTATCTAAACCATTAACTTGTTCCATCAAATTCGTCACCCCATTATACATTTTTCCATCTTTCTCTAGTTTGCATTTGATAATTGGTTCTTTCTTGTGATTATTCTTTTTCTTTTATAAGCATCTAAAGTGGCTTTTTTCTCTTAGCAAGTCTTTCTTGTTTGACATATATTATTGCATGGGTGCAACTTTAGCAATTACGTTACAGTGGGGTTACTATTTTCCTCCACAGAAAGTGATTTATCAAGCTTAGCACTCTCAAATATCACAGAGGGTTCCAGGTGAAAAATCAACAGCCTGTCGTCTTCATCACTAGTGTATAATATGATGTTGTTAATTACTAAAATAAAATAATTCAATTCACCTGATCGACAAGCCTTAGTTTATAGATAATAACTTAATTAATTAATTTGAATATTTAACTTATTATGTCTCTTTTGTGAACATCCTCTGATAAATCTTTTGAGTTAATATCGAGAAACTTCGAAAAAATTGTTACACTTAAATATTTATACAATAGTTTAAGATTTTGAATCAAGTGTTTACTTAATATGATATCAAATTAAAGTTTGAAGTTGATATTCTTTCATCTCAAGATTCTCGACTAGACAACTCAATCAAATCAATTTGATTTTTGCTAAAATTTAAAATGGAATTCACTATGCGAGGGGCCTCTCTAACAATTGGACGACCATAATAGCTAGAGCTTATCGCATCAAACCAACATTAATCATGCTATTGGAAGGAAAAAGAAGTAACAACAAAAGGGTTGGTAAAGTCACATTAGCTAGTGAGTTGACGATACAGCAGTCGAATGCACTGGATTTGGTACATGATCTTAGAATCTAAGTCACAAGCGCAACAAAACCAAGCAGATATGCCATTGGCTGGTGAAAATAATAACAATCTGCTACTTGCACTTGGAGAGAATAACAGAAGAAACATCTCTGCTCATGGTGCGCCAGCCTGTCCAGCGTTGTGGGCTCCCAGGCGCCATTGTTTCTTTCTTGGCGGAGAATGATTGTCTTGTGTGCCAAAGTGCCAAACGAACCGTGCCTTTTAGTTGATTGGGCCACCCTAAACGCCTCCTCTTGGGCCTACAACTTTGACCTCTTAACGCTTTGAACGATTATATTACGATTACACTTTTCACAACATTAGACATTACAGGGGTTTTTCACAAATTAATTATTCGTAATCTGGATAACTACTTTTGACTGTACAAACAACGCCTTTAATCATGCTTTAGGTGCCTGTAAACTATAAATAACATTGTTTATCCTCGTGTGTAAAATTTTGGCACCTAACTGCTTCACCCCTTTTAATGAAACTAAGTATAAGATTTTTTTTTTCTTTTTTTAATGCCTTTTTATCGTGCTTTAAATAACTATAAACTATAAATAACCGAGTTTATACTTGTTTGTAAAATTTTGATGCCTGACTTCTCTACCCCTTACAATGAAGCCAAATTTAAGAATTTTGTTGATCCGATGACATTATTGAACAACCATCATTAGGTAACACTTAATTAGTAGTATAAATATTTAGTTAGGTGATTTTTATATTGGCATCGTTAAAGTTTGAGTTAACCAAAATTTAAATTTTTTTATTCCTAAAAATAAATTTTGATCGCTAAAAAAATTTATAAGTACCACGTCACCAATAATGAATTATACATTTAATCATTCATAATTTTTCATAAATGTAATAATTAAATTTTAATAATTTGTTGTTTTCAGAGCTTCGCCAGATCAGCAAATTAAATTGATAAGCCTACTCATTTAAGTTTTTCTTTTGATCTATCTATTTGTCTATCTTATTATAAATTAATATTAATATCCCAAAAACTAGTTATTTATATTTATAAACATAATAATTAAGAATTAAGATATTAATTGAATCCACAATCGGTTGGTTTAAGTGATAAATATGACATAAGAAAAAGTTGGTAAGATCACGATGAAATTCTGAGTTCGACTCTCCACCGATACTTTAGTTAAAAAAAATATTAATTAAAATATTTAGATATGATTTTGTTAATTTGCACATAATAAATTTCCATCCGTCACTTTGGAAATGTGACTGCAGCGATGATCAAAACAGGATTTATAAAATAAAGAAATATTCACATGATAATAATGTCAATACAACTTGCAATATTTTATAATTTTTTATTGGCACTAAATAATTAAATGGCAGTACTAAACGAGGACGAAAACCGTATAAAAACTGAGAAAACGAAAATACAAAATAATATCATCAACATATGATGAATGTCAACCGTTGATATCGTTTGGTGTCACCATCACAAGTTGTTTCTCCTTCGCTTCGCTTCTCTTCACTGATGATGTTTACAGAAAGCAAGCTGGCCTACAGCTACAGGCTTGCAGCTTTCAAGTTCTTCTGAGCTTCCATTTTGGACCGTCGAATTCTCACCTCTTTAAAACAGCTAGATATTTATAGTTTTGACTCTTTGTCACCTTGCCCAACATGTATAATGACCGTATACATAAATTTCGCCACTTGTCTTTTTATATCTTCATCACACGTTGACGAATGTGCCCTCTATTTATTTTATTTTCCTACAATATTGGTAATTAATAAAAGACAAAAAATAATGCCATTTGACAAATTAATATCAGTAATAGGTTTGCTAGAACACTTAAATTATGCTTATATAAGCTAAGAAAATTGTTTGAATATATAAAAAGTAAGTAGAAGGTTAAGCTATTATAATTAAAATATGCATAGTCTTAACGCGTGTCCTCAATATGTTAAACTCTAAAAATTTTTATAAATTCAATTGAAAACATTAAACTCTTTTATAGATGCTGTAAAAATCATTAAATTTCAAATTTCAAAAGAATTTATATAATCTTAAAGTGTTTAACATATACCCTTAAAGTACAAGTTAAAAATATTTTAACCAATAATATTTATATAAGATTGGCTAAATCTCCTTATATCATCTTTAAAAATTACGAAAATAATACTATAACAGAGAAAATTCAAAGAAAAATAAAATAAGAGATAATCAAAAATTTCAATTTTAATTTATATAACTATATAATAAAATATAAATAGTTAATTGTACCGTACAAATGATGTGTCAGTTTTACCTAATAATTTTTTATTTTAATTCATAAATTTTCATTTATTATAATAAAAATTTGAATTATATGGATTAATAATCAAATAAAGAAATTGAATTATAAGGATCAATAATTATAAAATTAATATCAATAATCAGAAAAAAAGTAAAAATTAATTTAAAATTTTATAAGTCGTGCTTTACAGGATTTCATCGATTATATTATGTTTTTCATTTTCATTACCACTTAAGGCTAGTCTAGACATTTCGAGATAAAGATTAAAGTAGCGTTTCCATTTCAGTTGAATTGTGATGCAATTAAGGTCAAATTGTGCAGTGTGATCACATAAAAGCCAAAGTTGCTTTAAGTAAGATTAATAAAATATTTTAAAAGTACTGAAGAAAAAAATTGCACACTTTAAGGTAACTACACTACACCGCCATTAACAAATACTTTCCATATACAGTGTGCAAACGCTTAACGGACACGTGTCCACCAATCAGCAAACATGGACGGTGTGTGATTCACGGTTTCACCTTTACAAAAACCACTTTAATCGAAGCGGTGTCTGTTGGTCGGTGTGAACACGTGGCGCATTATCAGCGGCCAGATCAGATCCACTAGTCCGTGAAACCAGCCGCGTAGGACTGAAATATCCCAAAAGTTGTTTCTCATAACCGGCTGGTGACCCGGACTCTCTCTCTAATTACTCAAAACTCTCAACTCCAGCAACCGGACACCGGAAGTTCCCGTGTTATATTCCATGTGTATACTAAAAATATATACGCACTATTTTATTTTATTTTATTTAAGACTCGGATATTTTTATTTATTTTTTATTTTTTTAAATGGTTGTTTATATATAAGACTTGAAGCGCTCTCTGTGTTCTCTATTCCTGATAAAGTGAAGCTACGGTCTCTGTACTTCGCTCTTCAGGGTCTGATTTCATCGGAAATCTTCGCCGGAGCTCGATCCGAAAAAAACAGCTTTTTAATAATTGAAGTTCGTTTAAATCTAGAGTAAGTATTTATATGCAAATATGCAATATTCTCGGAACTTTCATTGTTTCGGATCTGCCTTCCAAAATTTTCGGTTTTCGTGTTGCTTTAGCTGGTCTCGGTTTTGATAATGAATTCCGATTTTTTGTACTTTCGAGTTCAGAGTTTTGAGTTGAGTTATTACTTTGCGAAGTTTTCCTGGAAAATGGTTGTGAAAGTGAACAGATTGGTTTGAAATTTTTCTCATTTGGTTGATTTTCAGGTTGAAGGAAAGTAAAGGCGAAGACTCTTTATGGATCCGATATAGAAAAGTGACCAGATTCCCATTTGGAAAAAGAGAACATTTGTTATTACTGTTTTCTCATCTTTTCTCTGAGAGATGGGAGTGAAAGTAGCGAGCACATGTTTGCAATGGTCACAGCTGATTATTCCTCACTCTCCGTCTTCTTCTCAAACCTTAGCTTCGGCCATCTCTTCTCCTTCCTCAAAACGACGTAGTCGTAACAATGGCGGAGCTCTTTCGTGCCGCTGCGTGCAAAGACTGGACAGATCAGCTCTCTTTGGAGCGCAAATTACGAAGCTCCACAGGTCCCGCTCTTGCGAGTTTCCGCTGTCAAGAATCCAAAACGGTGTAACAAGAACTTGCAGTGCCAGCCTAGACGCCTTCCGTTTCCAAGATGACGGGGATAATAACGATGAAAGTGAATATAACAATGACGCCTCTGTTTCTGATTCTAGAGATACTCACGGCGTGAATAGTTCTGACGGTAACGGCTTTTTAGATCTTCCGTGGGAAGAACCGCAAGATTATGAGATAATTCCTGAGAGTATTGAACGGAAGGCTAACAGCGTCGACCTTCCGTTATCTCTTCGAATTATAAAACGAAAATTGCGGTGGCAAGAAGAGTTTAGAGCAGCAGGGGAGTCAGCATACTGTTCAGTTAAAAAGGCTTTCTCATCAATGGTGTTTATAATCAGAGAGCTTCAAAGCTTCGCCTTGCAGTTGAGAGAAATTCTATTTTACGAAGATTTACAAGCGATTCTCGTACGAGTCCAGAAAGAGATGCACGCATCTTTTGTTTGGTTGTTTCAACAAGTGTTCTCTCATACGCCGACTTTAATGGTGTATGTGATGATACTTTTAGCTAATTTTACAGTATATTCGATGGTTAGTAACGCGGCAATTGCGGCTTCTCCGCCACCTGGGTATCACACAACCATAAATGAAACTGAAGAAGTTGCTTCAGTTATTGAAGTTCGGGACCAGAAGCCTCGAAATTTTGACTCTTTATCACTCAAGACTTTCTCAGTTTCTTCGAGTGGGAAAACAACTTCAGTTGGGGGTAACAACAATGGGGGTGGCGGTAAAATCCGGCCGGTTGCCAGCGGTACAGACGGTGATGGAGGGTTTGACCGGATGGACCATTTTAGAACAATCGTGCCTGACGGTGCTTCACAGCTGTCGTCTCTTGGGACAAGTAGAGAGGCAGAGTCAGTGTCAGAGCAAGTAACTAGAGAAGACGAGTTGAGACTATGGAATTCAATTCTTGATGAAGCTTCACAAATGCAAGCTTCGTTAAGAGACGAAGCACTTGATCACGAAACCATGCAGAGATTTGTTTCACCAATTATGGCCAAGATTGAGTCTGATGATTATTCAGATTATTTCAGAACAGAGCTTGTTTATCAAATAAGCTTGGCAAGAGAGCCCAACAATCCTCTTCTCCTTGCCAATTATGCGCAATTCCTCTACCTCGTTGCCCATGATTATGACAGGTACAAATCTTTTCATTGTTGGTGATTCTAAATCGTTGAACTAGTTTTCTGATTTAAGTGAATTCTTCGCAGTAATAATATTATATGGGGACTGATATTTTTCGAATCTGGGTAGGAATATCGTCTTGATTATGCCGAACAAAATGTTGTATGCAAAATTTGTTTAATGAAACTTGTCGTCTTGTTCATTCATGAGTTTTTTTTTTCAATCTTTGATAGAGATATGTGTGGTGTAGTTTCCCTTCATAGTAAGCAATTGGCATTTAATCTCTTCTGCGCGTGATTCCACACGCTTTCACAAGAAAGATCTTCCCTTCTATTGGCCGCCAGGGAAAGGCGTTGTTGACTTTGATTTCTATTAAATATTGAACTACTCATGTTAGTTTGGAGAAATCTAAGTTGGATCATCACGCACCAGTTAATATTTTCTCTAAAGTAGTTATTGACTTGTTTGTTTTATTATGTGAATGCAGAGCAGAGGAGTACTTCAAGAGAGCAATTGGGGTAGAGCCGCGGGATGCTGAGGCATACAGCAAGTATGCAAGCTTCTTGTGGATGGTGAGGAAGGACTTGTGGGCCGCTGAAGAGACCTTCTTAGAAGCCATCTCTGCTGACCCAACCAACTCTTACTACGCTGCTAATTATGCACATTTTCTATGGAATACTGGTGCGGAGGACACGTGTTTCCCTCTGGATTCTCCAGATGCCACCCCAGAAGAAACCTAATCCTCTCACAAATAAAAGGAAAATCTGAAAAAAAAAAGTCATCTCAAAACAAACACCAAAGAAAAGAACAACCAACCAAAGCATATCACCACCCTCTCTAGTGTTTTTTTTCCGGAATTTTATATAAACAAAAATGAATTTGCACAAAAAAAATGAGGGTAAGATAGAGAAATTCTTCTTCCTTTTTTTTTTGGGTTCTTTTAAAAAATTTGTTTAGCTTAAGCAAATATCTAGGAAGGAGGGTTGGTGAGTGTTTGGGAGCAGGGTTGCACGTGGCCGAGGAGGCGACAGGGTATTAGGCTTTACTGTTCAGGCTGTTACAAGACTTGCACCAATGAGAATGGTTGCTATTGCTGGCTCGGCTTACGCTCTTTCTTGCAGGGTTCAAATTTTTTATTTAGTGACACAACCACATTGCAAATTGTAATTAGACTTCTGTTAATATATCTGTTGGAAATCAATACAAAGTTTGGCAAACAACCTCGTTGCTCTTTGCAGTATCACCCCTTTCTAGCTTCTCTTTTGCGTTAATTCAAGTTATCAAAAGGCTCAAAGCCACAGGGGATAAAGTTGAAACCATGCGTTTTCGTCTAAAAGGATGAGCAAAGCAAAACCATTAATAAATTATATCTTCTCTTTCTAGTTTCTGGATAACCATTTCAAGCATGTGATTCACCTTAACACGAGCTTTGATGACTTGTATAAACCCTTTTAACCTACCATTTTTGCTTATCAGAAAATATAAATATTTTTATAAGTCTTTACTTTTATATGCCCCCGTTGCGCAGCGGAATTCGAGTTGTGATACACTTTAGTGAACATTATTCCTTTCATGTACTCGATAGTTTTGTTATATATGAAGTTTTACTTCATTTGTACATAAAGGTATAAATGAAGAGAAGAAGCATTAAACTCTTAACACATGGGACGCAACTTACAAATCGGGGCCTGTCCCTCGGGGTTGAGTTAGGGTAACAACAAAATGCCGGCTTGTCACGTGGAGAGACGGTGATACCAAGCTGCTTTCATGGCTTCCTCTGCCTTCCCATGACTGCCCATCTGTCTCTTATAAATACTATGTTTGGTGCAATGTATCCAGGTAAAAACTAAAGGGCTGGTAAGCGATCGAGATTCAACAACAAAGAAATTTATCAGTTATGGAGCTATGGATCCACGGCAAGATCATAATCTTACAAGAAGCATCAAGGCATATCTATATGAAAAGAGAGAAATAAGATAAAAAATTTAAAATATGTCATCCAATGAAATACACATCTGGTTGTATAGATATAGAAATAAGGAAAATTTACAAAAAATGTCCTAAGTTTAAGCATGTATTACAAGAATGATTGACTTTAAAAATTTGTGTTATAATCCTCTATCGAGTGTCGGATACTAGTTGACAAGTGTCGAGCGCTATCGAATACCATCGGATACATCCGTCGAACATTGTCAGATATTGTCGGACAATCAATTATTATAGAATGTTAAACATGGTTATATAATTCAAATTTTTTGGAAGAGGGTCATTTTCCAAAGGCATCTAAAATAAGGACCTTTTTTTTTGTATGTTTTCCTAGAAATAATTCATTATTATTTTAAATATTTATATATCAAGAGTGATTTTTTCTATTGGAACGATTTTTTGTTTTTTTATTTTCTTTTAACAGATATATTACAAGGAAGCTGTTTGGGCCTTGAAACAGTAGCCCATTTAACCAGTTACTGGGCAGCAGCATTGAACCTCCAAGAGTTTGCTTACACACTGCTGCACCACAGCAGTAATGGAACACGTTCATAATTGACTAGAAACAAGAACAATCGAAATACCAATTCTGGATACCATTTTGTACCAAACCAAACCAAATGTGTTGAAAAGATATAATATTTATAGCTGGTGAGCCCAACAGTCGTGTTGTCTTCTCTTTGGTAGACTTAAAGTTGACAAACAGAACATTCTTGGCTCTCTATTTAGCCTGGAGAGAGAAGAGTACTGGATGATATACGTTCAAGATTTTATTCATATATTTACCATTTACATTCACACTATTATTGGTAACCGTTCAGAAGAAGAATGGCCAATTTATTGAGACATTTAAGCGCTTTAATTGAAGAGAAATGATTATTATAGGCTAATGTTTCCATCACGTGTTATATATCACCATTTACCTAAACTGATATTGGCGATTAGATTAGAAACAAAGAAAGAAAGAATTAAGGATTCCGACGGCCTGTGTACCGTAGTTCAATTTCCTCTCTAATTGCTTAAAAAAAGCTCGAACGTTGTCATTACAGAATACAAACATCAAAGTAACTCGTTTTTGCAATTAAAATGTTAATAAACTTTGGTCAATGCAGTCATCGTTCAGTGGCTGATCAGTCAACTCAAAGAATGTAGCTTAACCTATTCTACACGTGGTATAAATAAGTTCAATCTTTAAAAAGAAGCTAGAGAGGGCATTTTGCCATATGGGATCGTTAACAATTGTTAGCCATCAAAGAGAGCTTGTAATTCTCCACAATTTCATCACCCTAATAATTGATATGAATTTTCTTAAGTGATCGGGCACTCACAATTTGGTTTTATTGGCAAAATCACCCTTAATCGAGTTGTTGCTCATTAGTGGTGATCAGGGTTACATCGTCTTTTTTTTTTTTTCCAATTTTCTTCTAAACATTTTTTTTTTGTGTTTTATTAACAAAAATGATTATTTATTATGAGTTTAATAACGAACCCACTGATGTCTCCGTCTCATATTTACTTTTTGTCTGAGAGAGGAAGCTCAGGAGTTACAACCACTGACAATTCTCAGCCCTTGGATTCACCACCTGATCAACGGCTATTATGCCATGTGGCACATTACTAGGCTTGATATAAGCTTTATGGCCAGCTTCTGTTAAGGAGTTTTGTTTACAAGTTGATGAGAAGAAGAAATCGCTCAAACCTGTCCCGAAACTCTAGCGTGTGTTTCAACGCCTTTAATAGCCGTTTCCCTTCTTGTTTTATCTCCTTCAAGCTCCTTTCATGGAAGCAGGGGGAGGAGCAGCCGGCGGCGGCTTTGGATGTGGAAATTTGCATCAAAAGCATCTCATAAATCGTCCAACCCCTCCATTGACAGCCATAGACAGGTTTTTGTGGGGTCAAAGCCGCTATTCTGAGCAGCAAGCGCAGCAAAACAACGTTATAAACAAAGAAACACTCATTTCACCAAATGGGTTAAGCTTTTTTTCTCCATCGAGTGGTGCAACTTGTGCATATGGATCAAATGAAGTATTCTGGCCAAGCAACCAAGCTGCAAACGTTGTTGATGTCGAGAGCCAAGATTGGTCATGTGGGAGAAACCTTAGCGTGCTTTCCAATGATGAAATAACAGTTAATCTTGCTACGAAGAGTACTTCTAAAGGGATACCAAAGAAGGCTAAGAAAGCCTCTTCTGAAGCTTTGATCAAGGGGCAGTGGACTGATGAAGAAGACAGGTACAAAAGGCTATACTTAATTTATGCAAATTAAGTTGTTTGTTTTGTTCTTTTGCTTCTGTTTTCTACTTTTCTTAACTAACCGGTGCTTTGTGAGTTGGTTCTGTTGATGCTAAGCTATTTAGGGTTTTGTTTTGTTTTAAAGGAAACTGATCAAGTTGGTGAAGCAACATGGAGTAAGAAAATGGGCTCAGATAGCTGAGAAGATGACTGCTAGAGCTGGAAAACAATGTCGTGAGAGATGGCATAATCATTTGCGCCCTGATATTAAGGTTTGTCCATTTAATTTCTAATCTTTTCTCTGGGGTTTACCGATTTACATCTATCTTTTCTTAGTGTTACCATTTCTATATATCAAATTCTCTCTCATATCATCACCTAGATTTTCTACACATATATATATATAAGAAAACAAAGATTTTGTACTATTAATTCGAAGTACTATAGCTAGTTTTCTAAACCCTAGATCGACAAATCTAAAATCTGTCTTTTGACGTGTACAGTCATAGTGAATTATTGTTCAATAATTATGGTACTGGTATCGTTTCATTTTTTTTTCTTTTCTTTTCGAATGCTAAAAATTTGAATTATATTGTCTAAGATCTGACCCAGAAGGCACTTCATTTATTTATTTATTATTCATTTCGGTGGGAAAAATTTTTTTCAAGAACTAGCTAGGGTTTAGATTCCGTGACAATCAAGTTTTCATCTCACATTCGTTCCATCTTAGTTTAAGCGTTGATTTTCATGTGATCTGTTTTGGAATTACCTTTTCTTCGACAAACCAGCATGCATAATCGTTATAAAAGGTCATGCCTTTAGTGTTTCCACAGAAACTTTTTACCAGGACTTTGTAGCGTTCAATATCTCTAGTATTTTATAGTATTATATGCATTTGGAGAACTGTTTTTGTTTCAGAAAGAGAGCTGGAGTGAAGAAGAGGAGAGGATATTAGTTGAAGCTCATGAGAAAGTTGGCAACCGATGGGCGGAGATTGCAAAATTTATCCCTGGAAGAACTGAAAATGCAATAAAAAATCATTGGAATGCCACAAAAAGGAGGCAGAATTCAAGGAGAAAGAACAAACAAGCAGAAAAGCAAACGGGAAAGCCTCAGTCGTCTGTGCTTCAAGACTACATAAGAAGCAAGAATCTGAATAGCAAATGTTCCACCACCCTTATTACTCCCACTCAAAGCACCAATAATACTGCCAACACACCAGCTAGCTCCGCCTTATCGGAAGACCCCTCAACACACTTCAGTTGCTTTCTGCCTGAACTATCCGATTCCACCTCCGATGCCTCTCCACCATTGATTGCTGAAACATATGATGAAGAACTTGTCTTCATGCAAAATTTCTTTGGTAATAACAATCACAACCAGCAACAGTCCATTCAAAACGATGGAGTCAATAATAATCTAACAGTGACTGAAACATTGCATCAAGATAATGACAAGCTTGTTGATGTTAGCAATCAAAGGGGTTTCTCATCTTCCATTGTTTATCAAAATATGTGCTGCTGCATTAATGGTGGACAGCGTCAAGAGACTCAAGCTACCCATATGTACTCTGACCTCTATTTGTCTTATCTGTTGAATGGAACGACCATTTCTTCAACTTCCCTTGATTATGGCTGCATTTACACAGACAAAGACATGCAGCTGGGAGAAAAAGATCAAGCTCTTTCAAGTGGGAAGAAAGAGATGGATTTGATAGAGATGGTTTCATCTTCTTCTAAGTTCTCTGGATAAAGTTATTTATCATTAATATATTAATACTTTTATAATGTTACAAGTTAATTACTCAGATGTTTGTGATGAGTAGTTAACGAATAGTGGTGCTTGTTTCCTGTTATTTTAATCAGCGATAGACTGAAATCATTTTCATTTGGACATATATATTCATCTATGTTTCGTCTTTTTGTGTACTTTCGGCAACAAATTTTGATTCCTTTGACAGTTTTGTTGACGAAATTTTTGGTTGATACAGGACGTTGAAGGGAAGGGATTCACAACTCTAATGCTGTAACTTCTAAGCCTGTACTTACTACTGTATTGACGAGTGGCACTTTTCATGGGAATTAAAATATAAATATCAAACTATTATGTGATGATATAAAAAAAAAAAGATAAAATTAAAAAATTGAAATATAATTTTTAGTTTTATGATGTATACACACATAGATATTATTGATACTTTTCATAAATTATATCAATACCACCGAGTTAAGTACACAAGTTAGGAAATATTTACTAAACTAAAATTATTCAAGCTTCTGTCTCTCTCCCCCCCTCTCTCTCTCTCTCTTTTAAAAAAAATTATTTGTTGTAAGAAATACGAGGAAAGTGGAAAGATATGTTGAAAAAAGAAGACAACTTAGTAACCCTATCCAATAACATAATAACGCGATTATGGGTGGTTGAGAAAATTCATAAAAAACTGAAAAATTAATCATCTTCAATACATGACTAACATTAATGGTCAAACATACCACCTCAATAATATGTTAGTCTTATATACATATTTTTTGTATTTTTGAATCTCTTATGTGACATGCTTTATGACTTTTTTATGAATTACAGAATTTTACTGTACAGCAGTGGAAAAGTTCCATTTCATCAAAGCGGAAAACCCATAAACAAATAGGATACATGGCTTAAGGCGATGAATCGAAATTGTGAGAAAAAAAAAAATTGTGCGTTGAGAAGTCCGCACTCCGAGTTAGCTTTCAAAATCCATCATAAAAATTCTAATTGGTTAATGGGATGATTTCTTATTTGACCCTTTTTGAACTCTAATAACCAATCTAACCCCATTTTCAATTCTAATCATTTGTGACCCCTTTTAAATATGAAAAGACAGAGATACCCTCTATCCCCACCTCCCTACCAAATTTTTCTCCTGTCGTTTTTCTTTGCCAACCCAAACGTCTTCCACAGCGAGAACCCGCAACAAAAGGACCGAAGAACCACAAGTATAGCCATGATCTCCTAAACCTAAGAATCCGTTTTGTTCTAATCATCCTTATTTCTTTTCCTTGACTCTTTAGTGATAATTTGTCAGACCATAAAAATCAAATCCCTAATGGAGACCAAAGAGACAAATCTGATCGATTAATGAAAAAAATATTCCTAAGTCAAACAAACCCCTAAATCTCTAAAAGCAATCGAGATTACCAAGAAAACTACAAATAAAGCCTAGATCAAATTGCAAAAGAATTGCCAACTACTAGAAAACGTAATCTTCAGTTGGGACACGACTAGGAGCTATAATGGCTAGGCAGCATGGCAGTTACGTGTTCTGTCAATGAAAGGCCTGGAGCCAAGGACGTGCAAAGATATGAAGAGTCTTCAGGCAGCTGCAAAAAATTAGTGGAAGTGGTGAAGAATGAAGATTGCGAACCAAAGAAGCTGAAAAACAAAAATTCAGAATATTTATAGATGTGAGGGTTGTCGGAGATGAATTTGTATAGCAAAAAAAGATATCATTTCAGTTCTATAGATACGAACTTGTGGCTGCAGATGGATTCACCAGTGATGAAGACGTAGCGGTTCTTGATTGGGATTTTGAGGGGCTTGGTTAAGGATGAGGTAGGGGAGGCGTAGGACGAGAAGGAAAAAGAGAAAGGCGTGGGCCATCATCTAGAAGAAAACCTTGTCAGCAGCACTTTGTTATTTTTTAAGCTTTTAAGGGCATAATTGTACTTTAGGGTCATGAAAGCGGTTAGAATTAGACAAAAATAAAATTGGGGTTAGATGTAGACACTGGAGAATGTATGGGGTTATTTCATGAAAATTGACCTTGGTTAATCCTAGACCAAAAATTTTGCAGCATGACTTCGGGAAAAACTCGGATATCCACAATTTAGAAAATTTATTTTTCTTCATAACTGGGCAAGATAGATCAAATTAACTCCTTGTATATTTAGGATGATATATTTCAGTGAGACAACAAATCCCTGGATTTTTTTTTTCTTTTCAATTTGTTCTGCAAAATTGATACATGGACTGAAATCAATCTGAGGACGCTGTTTATCAGTATTTTGCTCCTATTACTGCTAACAAAAAGTATATAAAGAACCTGTAAACATTATATTTATTTCTTATGGCGTGTATATGAAATCGGCGATTCAAGGGATGGAACTTGTAGTTCTCAGGACAGCTTCGTTTCTCAATCCAATGATTTTTGGATGCTCATACTAAATCGCATGTGTTTAGGGCAAAAAAGAACAAGAAATTATCGTTATCCTCCAGGATGATCTTCTGCTTCTTCCAGGCCTGTGAATTTTAGTCAAAAGTTGAAACAGGGTACATTTGTTTCCTGTAGATTCGATTTGGTTTTCAGTTCTTGAATCAGCCCATTTTGGCCCTGGCAAAGAATATTCCCGCAAATAGACCTGAGAAAAGCATACATCGTTGGCATCAGATAGATATTATACTATCGATTAATTTCATTGAGTTTCCTCGTGTTTTGTTTTAGTGTCAAAGTAGAAAGCAAGTCTCAAATAATCGTCAATTTCCTTTTTGACTTTTTCAAAATCTATTAAAACACTCTTATCACAGTTTTTGTCTAGAAATTTCCGCACAATCATCAATTTCTTCTTTGATTTTTACAAAATTTATTAATTAAGATACTATTATTAACAGTTTTCGTCAGGACATTTGCCAGCGGAAAGGCAAGAATAAATTGATGGTACTCATTAGTAAGGGTCTTTGATGACTTCTGAATATATTAGAATGAAAATCAATGACTTTTTCGAAACTTGCTTTTCTTTCAATATTAAGATAAAACATGAAATTATTCAGTGAGATTAACCCATTATAGAACATATAAAGGGTCAATTGTAAGTATATATAGTAATGTTGTAGAAGATTACCGAAGAGTACGCTGAACATGTTTGACGAACTGAGTGGAACCTTGAACAACACTAGGCCAGCAATTGATATTGGAATCTTGTTCAACGAACCTACTAAACTGTAAAAGAAATGTACATGTCAATAACCATAAAAGGGTCAATACATGCAATAGATTTCGCAGAAGTAGAGAATTGGGAAACTGAATAACACAATGTAAAATGATTTGGATTGATAGGAGCAGTTAAATGTTCAGCATTATCCTTCTTTTCCAAGTGTTATTGAACAATAATTTACAATTAATCACCTGTAAGTGGTTGGGCCAGTTTGCTGTAAAAACCACATAGAGGTGAAACTAATGGCAAGTCCAAGCAATCCACTGGCTGTTGCAGCGACCCAGAACATTGGCAAATTAATTACATCACTGTAGATAACCACAAAAGTCAGATCAAGACACAGAACACGGGCAATAACATCAAATGAAAGTTTGTTTCAAGGCATACGCTTACACGCTTTTTACATATTTCCATTCATCAAATAAGAGAATCAAGAAGATGGCAAAAGGGAGAGATAACAAGTTATTCAGCAACACCATTGAAACTTCATTTAGAGATCCTGATCTAGTTGCCTGCTTTGCTTTGTCCATTACTCGCCGCAGAGTAAGCTGTCACATCATGCAAATGTTGCACGTTAGTTAGAAATACTGAGAACATAAACAAAGCTGACTAAGAAATTGTCAAAAGCTTACTGAGTAGCTTGCTGTTAGAACACAATTTATAATCTGCCATGCATATCCTGTTCCATCAAATGAGAGATCTGTGATCCCGCCACTGATAGCAGAGATAATCTGTAGAGCATATAGATACATTTATAATAGATTGAATATATTAAGTGCAAAAATTGTCCAATGTGCGCAGAAATCAGAAACAAATCATTACTTTTGGTCACACAATGTACAATGGCATATCCATCTCTGAGTCTTCAACGAGCATTTAGTGATAGTATTTTGCTTTACACACTTAAAATCATAATTTGAGCATCACTCACCATTAGAAACATAGCAGTCCACACTTTCCGATTCTGACGTTTCCGGAATATATATAATTCTCCAATTGCCGTTAAAATATTTGTCACATTCTTCAGAATTGTCACCATTGCAATATTGATGTATTTCAAACTGAAAAGAAAAATTCACCAGAAAAGATTAAGCTGCTAATACGTTATACGAGGCTTCAGAATCTGTAAACAGTGAGCTCCAGTTCCTTCAATATCATACTCTTTGAGATTAATATCCAATTCTATTCAGTTTCGGGCCAATTGGCTGGTGAGAGAAACATGTAAAATTTGCAGTTCATAACATACCTATACATGCCTGACACAAGCATGCCAACAAAGATTAAATTGACAGGGATCCAGATCCTAATCAGCTTCCAGTTTAGCTTCTCCACTGAAGCTGCTCCGCAGAGCCCCAATACAGCAATAATTACAGTACTAATTAAATTCTGCGGTTGTGAAAAGGAAAATAAATGAAAAATCTTCAAGAAAAAAGGAAGAAAAATCTTCATTGCAGGTTGAATTTGTAAGAAGAAATCTCTTATTAAAGATAGGACTTATTTTGCTAAAGAACATTGGGTCACAGATAAATAACAACATACTTGATAAAACATTAATGATACTCCGGCATTGAAATTGTAACTTGACAGAACAACTTTATTTAGCAATATCATGCTGCAGGAAGAAATGCAGTAAGCTGTTCCAGACAGAAGAGGTCCAGATTTTGTTCCTAATCCGTGCTCTCGCTTTTCGTCTCCATCAGTTGGAAGATTGAAGCTGCCACCACTTGCCGCTCTATTCCCTCTAAAGAACCTGCTTGAGGAGAGAAGACGCATATTAGCATTGAATCAAACATGTATTATTGACATTGCACAAATCTACTTTCACAACTGTTACTCTAATCTCATCCTTGAATCACATTGGTGCAGAGAGAATGAAAGGATTCTACCTGTCACTCAATCCTTCACGTTTACCATTTGTTGTGATGGTGCTAATTGCTCTGTACCCTTGCTTTTGAATACCATTGAGCATCTTGTATACATCATTATTGCTTTCACTCGATGGAAATTTTTCATTTGAAGAGCTTGGTTCCTGCTTCTCTATATCATTGGAAATAACCACATCTAACTTGAAATCTGACATATTGCCCACCTGAAAAAACAAGTAACAATCAAGAATGAGACTTCAAAAGTCTGTAACATTGTACCATTTCACCGCAAGTCAACAAGTCATTTGTCGCGTACTATCAAGACTAAGCCTTTGCATCCTATCATACTTTGAAATTCAAGCTTCTAATCCAAATTGACGTTGAGAAAACGTCTCAAGTCTTCTCAATTCATTATACTAGAGCTCAAGTTAAAAGAATAAATCACGAATTTAGGAGAACAAAAAGCAATCTGCAATGACAAGTAGACAATAACAACTTCATACCAATTCTTACACAGTTAACGAAACAAACAATAACAAGTTCATACCATGAAAAGTTGCAGGTTGATATCTAATCCTTTTCAACAAAGAACAGAATAAGACAGTCTTAAGTGTCTACATATTCACTTAAAGAAACGATCAAAGTTCCAGCTGTAATGTGACAAAAGGGTCTGAGCTTTTTGAGAAGCACGCAAAGGGGAAGCAAAGGGGTGGATCTAAGGATTTTGTTTGATAATAAAGTAAAGAGAATGTGATCGTTGGGGACTGAGAAAAAGAATAAGAAGAACGAGATATACGGAGATAAAACCGTCCAAAGAGTTTAAATATTGGAGATTGTTCGGTTTTCGAGGCTTCTTGAAAGTCAAATGATTCCATTGATAACATATTAATGTATTGCTGGAGAGGAGATGGAGAAGTGAAGGAAGGGGAAACTAGATTCAGCAGCAAAGTTGCGAGAGACTTGAAGATTGTAATAATACAAGTTTGAATACAGGGACCCTTTGCGCGGAAAATATGGCTTGGCACTGAAATTCAGGTGGGTCGGGTTTGGAATAGTTTATTTACAAATGAGCCCAACTTTTGAGCCCATATATTAGGCCCAATTTACAATTTCTGTGTTGAGTGTTTAGAGTCCAATGACCAATCTGTTTGTGATTTGTTATTACTTATTGCTTTGGGATAATTTTTATTAACCTTACTAATAGAATCTCTTTGCCTATGGCCCTATGCATTGAACTTGTTCACATTAATTTAACACTGAATTATCATAGGAGATAATGTCAAATAAGTACTATTAAATTTTGACTTAATCTCAAGTTAAGAATGACTATTTATTTTTTATCAATAACATTCCCGAAGTTCTTCTTTTTTTATTAATCACGCCATTGAAAGTAATGATTTGAATTCGATGAATAAAAATGATGATTGGGAGACAATTTTAGAGGTGTGATTGGTGAAAAATACTTAGTTATTCTCAGCTTAAAATTAGACAAAAACTCATAATACTTATTGTAATTGTCCCATTATCATACATGCGTTAGTAGTACTCTCTCGATTAATTTTTTGGGGTAATGTTATATTAACTTATGGGTATATAGTATTTGCTTATGTTATATAATTTAAATAGCGGCAAATTAATAAGAAAATTATAAAAAGGTATAATTTATTCAACTATGGTTTCTTTTTGTATTAAAAGTAGCTATAGATTCATGACAATTTATTACAATTTAGGCACTAAGATGTTTCAATTCAAAATCTTGTCTCCTGCTTGCACCCAAATGTAGAAACGTTGAAAAATCAATCTACTTGAAAATCTTTGGATCTATACCCATTTTTTTAATTTCTCAAAGCATTTCATTGGTTACATATACCCTTTCTCATTTATGGTTGCATAGATGTTTGCCATAAGTTTTTTCTTATTTGAATCTCGTCTTTAACCTCGCTTTACGAAATACCATCGTAAAGTATTGCTAAATAAAAATATCTTATTTTCTTATGAATGAAAATTCATAAATTAAACCGTTGAATCATAAAATTGAATACTATTATATTTGTATAATCTAAGTTTATGAACTTATATATCTTTAATATTAATGGATTAAACGTCTAACATGAATTCTTATAAACTAACTTTAAATAAAACTTAAGATAAAACATGTTTTCTCATATTAATTGTAAAAAAAAAAAAAAAACCCGATAAAAATTTAAACCCAATAACAACTTTTATCGATGAGTTTGTATCGTCTTTTTGGCAGGTGATATAAGAATTTCTTATACCTCAAGATAATCGTAATCCTAAAATAAGCAGCCAGAAAGCCGAAGAAGTCTGAAGCTAAAGAAGCGAGAACAGAATGAAAGTTTACTCCTAATCATTACGCCTCCATGCCACAGTTCTTCCCTATATGCAGGCCGCTTTTGCTAATATTTGATAATTAAAAAAACGAAAGTCTTTGAACTCTCTTTTTCTGTTCTTGGGGGGTTCAGTGGCCCAGATTGCCATTGATGATGCTGCCCACTACTGTGTAATTCTGCAGACAGGGGCCCCGAGTGTAGGTCCTGTAGAAGACTGGAGAAATTTTTAACAGAATAAACAAATAACACAAATGAAATTTTATTCAAAGTTAAGTGGATGAAAGTATTCCACACCTAGTGACCCCCCAAACCTCTCAGAAAGAAAAAGCAAAAGATAAAGGAAATGTTTAGCAACAACTTGAGAAAAGGTTCAAAAGCCAAGTCTAAGTCAACTACGTGTTGCAATGGCTTAAACTTAAAAGCAACATGTAAACCCGTAAAACACATTTCTTCTAAACAAGGAAATTGGTTAGATATTGTAATTAATTCAACTCAAAATAAGACCCATCTATCCAACGATATTATGCTAAATCCGATTGTATAAATTGGTTGTACAAATAGAATTATTCAGTTCATAAATTAGTTGAATATTGTCAATTCAATTCAAAATATTGTTAATTTTTACTCTCTATAAACAAAAAGTAGAAGACATTATTTCCCTTAAGAGCCTTTGGCATAAGTCCGAAAGATCAAATTGTATTGTTTGCACGTTGGAAGGAAGACCTTAAGCATCAAAGAACAAATTAATTAATTTATAAAACAAAAGCAAAAGCATGTAAAACAAAATAATTTTGCAAATCCAAGCTTGCCCCAAGAGAATGTTCAAGTCAGAATTTCATTTCTTCGAATCAATAACCTAGCTAGCAAGCGTAGCATTAACCATGCACAAACTCTACAACGTGGATTAAAATCCGTGTTTAAAGCCATCAGGATTTCAGCTTTCGGGCCTCTGAAACGATGGCAAGTCACGGGGACACAGCGACCCCGTTAATTATTGTTAGGATCAGGACAAAATCAACTGGGCATGGGCCTGCAGAAAGGACCCACACCAAAAGCCTTCAATCACATCATCCATCGGTGAGCAATGGTGCTGTGTCTGTGATCACAGACAAAGCTAACAAAAATAATCCATCACCACCACACATCATCACACAAAAATTTTCACAACCCAAGTGAAAATTAAAATATTACATACAGATTAACATTATCATCAGAAAATTTTATGATTATCACACTCACTCTAGTCACTACCTCACACAGTGTACACAATTACAAAGCAGGGAAGCACAGCCCTTGGATTGAAAACCAACAGCTCCTCTTCATCCAATCTGTTGTGGACCCCGCTGGCACCCCTCCCGACCACTGAGTCAAGCCCACCATCCTCCTTTGCCATTGCCACGTCATCAGTATCGGAATCACACCCCACCCGACCCGCCACCACCCGGCAGACTAGCATGGCCCTTTTCACGTTCATGAACTTGAACTCCTCCTCGATCTCTTCAGGGATTGCCGCGTGGGCTCTCCAGCTACTAGACAGCGTAGAAATTCCATCCAGCTTGGGTGAGAACCCTGCCTTTATGATGCCGCAAACACTACAGTACTGATGGCTACAGGTGCTGGAGTTCCCGTTAACTCCCAAATCACAGACAAAAGTTGAACAGTAAAATCTTAACAGCTCGTTACCGTCAGCAATACACCTCTCGTCACGTTTCCTGACGGCGCCGTTTCTTGCAGCTTTGGCTTTGACGAACTCTCTGTACTCTTCAAATCTCGACAGTATCTTCGGACTGTTATGGATCTTCAGGATTCTATGTATCTCAGGATTCTTGTCTTTATTCGACCAACCCGTTTTGAAGATGATGTTAACGATGTTCTTGCCTGAATCGCCATCCATGAGCTCTGATACCGCGTGCTTGATAGCTTGGTGTTGTTCGAGCAGCTGGGGTTTCTGGAAAATCTCACCGCAAGCCGTGCATGGGAAGATATCGTTACGTAGAGGGAAGAATGTCTGATCAGCTGAGATATCGGATTCTGAGGGCTTGACACGTGGAGGAATATCTTCTGTATGAGTTTCAGCCGGGATCATGGACACCAGAGAATGCTGAGATGATCTTGCAGAGGTTAAAGTTGGCTCTGATGGATGAGTTTGGTTGTTGGCTTTGCAAGGTTTTGTGGGGGCGAAGATACGTTTGATATAAGACCAAGAAGATGAGAGAGCTTTGTGGGGTTTCAGTCGAGATGGAGATGAAGGTGAAAGAGGAGAAGCTTTTCGTTTCTTGGTGATTCGCGGATGATTGTTGGCAGTGAAAATGAAGCAACCCAAATGAAGCAGAAGCAGAAAGAGAGAAAGGAAATACTTGTTGAAGAAAGATCCAATTTTGGTAGCTGCTGCCATTGCTATCGAAGCTTCTTCAGCTCTGGTTTCAGGGCAGGCATCAAGAAGTCATTGTTTCCTTGCGAGAGAGAGAGAGAGAGAGAGAGAGAGAGAGAGATCAAAGGTGGAGTGAATGATGGAAGAAGTAAAATAAGGAAGGCAAAAGAGAAAGGAAAGGAAAAGAATGCGAAAGTTAGCTGACGTATACTGTGGGGGCTTAGAAGAATAAAGTTAAGAGTAGTTGTAACGCAACTTCATGGCGCATTGGCAGAATCGTATCTCTGTTTCTCTCTGTGTGTGCGTGTGTAACATGAAAGATATGTTAAAATTTCACCTACTTGGAAAGAGATCTTACAGACCTGTCCTGTAACGTAAACAATGTAAACATGCGTAGTAGTAGTTAGTAGTAGAAACATCAAACATATATATCGTTGATTGATCCGCATTAAAAAAAAAAAAAGTTAGAAGAGATCTAGTTATAATCATCATTGATGTTACTAGGATGTCAGTTTACATGTAGCCTTTAACCGATCGGAAGTACCAGTAACTACATGGGGTGATCATCTTTGCATGTCGTTTTTAGCATGTTATATTTTTTGCATAATGGACGACATTTCATCCGTTTTCTTTCACCTTTTATGTTGATAATAATTGGTAGACGCTCTATGCCTATAGCTCTCAAGCTAGTTGAATAAATTATAGCAAAACCAACTTTGTCTTTATTACTTTTCGACTGTTTTTCCTATAAGAGGTTCAATGCATTGATTTTAATTTCATTTGCAGATCAAACAATAATCACAAGCAAGAGAGAACTAGAGTACTGTAGCTTTATGCATATATAGAAAGCCTAAATTATTCAACATTTAAGACTAATAAAGGCTTTGTCAAGTCAATTGCCTTTTGGGCAGATTTATTGCTTGAATTATATTCACATATATAGGCTTTTATCTGGCTAGGTTAATTATTGAAAACGATCCTTAACTACATATGCATAATTTTCTTCATAGTATAGGCACTTGCTAATTAATTATTAAAAGGTACTTAACTATTTGTGCAACCAAAGTTGAAATATAGGGTCACCTTCTAAACCGTAATTAAAGGGAAAAAAGAAACGTGTTAGTCATAATTTAGCTTAAAGGGTAACTGAAAAACCATTATAACTCAAACGAAACCAATCAAAAGAATTCAATTTGTCAACCTTGAATGTTGAAACTAATAAATGAAAGCTAACTGTGATATTCTGCAAAGGATTTGGCATGCATGTGCAAATCCTCTAATTGAGCTGATCATTTATGCGGCCGAATGCCAACTGATATCTTGTAATTTTGTAAATGAAAATTCCTAGTTATGGCTTGAACGTGGCTCCACTACACGTGCTAGTTAGGCTACTTGCATGATTGATATTGAATTATTACTGTGTACATTTGCCTAGCTAGCATGTGTATTCCCATTTCTCTCCATCTCTCAAGGGGAATCCAATGCCTGCGCCACTAATTTTTGCATGCCCAGTTCAGAATCAGATACTGTTTTGTTTTGTTACTTTGAACATATATGAACAGAGATAACACAAGACTTTGTCCAGCTTCTGAATTATCTAATCTACCTTAAAATCTTTTCAAAAGCAATTAAAGTTATATGCTAGACAGATTTATACATAACCATTCTTGTACAGATTGAGTTTGATATATATATATATATGTCTGTTTAGATTTGTTTTTACGTACGCGGGCAGCTGATAGACAAATCTCCTCCGTCTTGTAAGGCTGTGAAAGAAAGCTAAAGTTTCGAGCAAATAAAAACTGATTTCTGGCACTCACTAACATGGTTTCTAGTGGCCACTTCGAGGACAAACTTTTTAAAGCTTACTTTTTTTTATATATGCTCAGTCACAGTAATGTTGCTGCCTTCAATTGTTTACTACTTTTTATTCAAGTAAAACGTTAGTTCTGGACATTGTGGATTGTGTTTGTTTCTTACGCCTATTTAAAGGAACTAATATTCGACATTGTTACTTGGAAAATAACTTTAATACGAAGCAAACATAGCAGTTAATTAATTAATACATGAAAGTGAGGGTATTGATTCTTGAACTTCGTGAAGTGATAGAGGATCCAACTTTAAATTCAGCAACTTATAACTATTTACTTATTATCAAATTAAAAACTTAAGAGACTCGCTTAAGTAATCCTAATCAAACTTTTAAGTAAACCAACACAAGAAAAAATCTTTCCAACAACTACATATGCAACCATTTAATTATGGGATAATATTAACAAATGTCCTCGAGTTTTTACTTAATTTCATAAATGGGATAATATTAACAAATGTCCTCGAGTTTTTACTTAATTTCAAACAGAAAACGATTCTGTATCTTTCATCAATTACACATTTAAAATTATTTGTTTTTTATCAATCACATCCCTAAAATGATATTTTCAAGGAGTTAAAATGATGATTTGAAGATAATTTTAGATATATGATTGATAAAAAATATGGTCATTCTTTGCTTGAAATTAAGACAAAACTTGAGAGTATTTATTATAATTTCTTATTTAAATACAGCACCTAATATTAATAAATCGTTATAATAATTCTATAATTATGTATATGCAATTGTGGGACAAATTTTATCTCGAATAGAAGTATAATTTTGCTACAAATCTAGAAAATTCTAGATAAACTTGGAGAAAAACCTTAAAATTAATTCCAAAAATGAGCCTGAACAGTCTAGCTTTAAGTTGATTAAATTGCCGAACCCAAAAGATAGATAGAGTGTCATTTTCACAGACAGATAAAAGGTGAAGCTTCAGACGGTAACCATTTACTAAGTAATCCATCGTAAAGCCAATAATTATTGCAGTTCGGATTTTTCTACTATCAAGTGAAATCTTGGATGCTAATACGTTGCTTTCAGTACAATTAGTGTGGGCCACATGATCTTCGTAGACTAATATATGCTTTTTGCGTGGGCCACGATGATCTTCTCTTTCGCGATAAAAAATTCTCCTCACATCTTCGCGTCTCCCGTGGATTAATCTCTGTTTACGAGAAAGATTAACAATAACATATTGAAAATAAATAGTAAGAAATTAGATAAATGATATAATTATTGTTAAATTGATAACCTTTACCAGTAAGGTTCCTCTCTCATCCTAAATTTTTTATACATTTGAAAGATACAATAATATAATAATAAATTAATTTTAATATTTATATATAATTAACATTTGTTTTATTAGATTCTTATTTTTTTATAACCACTAATAATATATATTTGAATCTATATCGTAAAATATTATTAAAAGTCAAAAGATATCGTATAAGAGAAGATCTAATTCTATTTTCAACTCGTAAATTTATAATTGTTGTTGTAATATCCATCTTATTTTTTAAGTTTCTTTTAATTTAATTTAATTTAATTTTTTTTTATTTTTCTCCTTGCAAGTAATGAACATCTGGTTATAGTGATGCGTGTGTTTTATTACCTCTATATTTAGTGTGGGACTTTATTTTAGCAACCTTCACCAGCCAAATCGAATCATATTTTCATAATGGTAATCAATAATTAATGCAACTAAATCGCATAAAAGAGGAATCATATGAAAAACTTATATATGTTAAGATCCGAAGAACCCCATTTTTGTCTCAAAAAATGAGGTAAAGAGTTTTGAGTGCTTGTAGTTAGTTTGGCAAGAAGAATGTATGCTTAGGTTGCTTCGATCGTTAGGTGGTTTAAACCTTTCTGGGCAATGTAGTATTAGAAAACATTTCAAAACCTAATCCATGTTTTGTATGGTATATGTTAAGGATCGATCGTACCATTTTATCTGTAAATGATATTATCTTAGATGTCATTATCGTTCTCACATACATAAGTTTTAGGTATCAATAATTACTGCAACATTATTAGATGCACGTATAGTTTATATCTAAACTTACTAGTTATGTAAATGTATATAGGTCATGTTCTAGATTCTACATCTCTATATACTTCACCTTCGAAGTTATGAGTTTCACATATTATTATGATTTTTCAGTTTACTATTTTTTAAGAAATCTGAATTTTGAATTGAGAGGATACAAAAAATTTTAAGTTAACGGGATTTAGTCAAACACTATTTTTTTTTTCTTTTAATGTGCTAGTCTAATGGTAGAGTTTGTTAAGCGGGTTTGCTTGACAACTCGATGCATTGCTCTCCACACTTATTTGGTAGCCTAGAGGTTGCCGATAAACATCACGTTGTTGAAATATCGAATAAACTTACTCAGCCTATTTGACAAGTCAACAATTTGTTTAGGATATAAAAAAATTAAAATTAAGTTTTGGTTGAATAAGATGAAATTAGTATTTGACGAAAACTCAAAAACACCTCTTCGACTCGACAATATGTGTATTTTCCTTTTGGAATTAGAAGTTTTACATATGGAATTACAAATCTTTGATACAACAAAATTATGTTTTCAAGTCCTAACTTCCAACTTCAATTCTTTAAATTACAAGTCTCTTTATAAAATTGAGTCATGTATATGGTTAAATTATTATGATAATTAGGTAAAAGATGACAAATAAGTTAAAACCTGAAAAGTATAAAATGTCAAACAACAAACTTTTAATGAAAAAAAAGAGTACAAGGAAGATAAGAAAAAGAAAAACCATGCCCACCACCGCTAATGAAATATTAAAAAGGAAAACATTGTTGAAGTGTGAAATCATCCTTTGCAAGAACGATAATATAAACATGTGGACTACTTTTAATTTGGTTTGAATATGACAATGAAATCCGATTGGGATTCGCCACAACCACAGCCACAAGTAAATTATAATCAATAATTAACAACAAAAAGAAGTTTCTGACTTTCTCTTGTATAGTTTTCTCACGCAGTGAGAACTAAGAAACGAGAAACAAATGCCTTTTGTTACTTTCATTGAACATCATAGTCAATAAGTGATGATTTGACTTTGACCAAAACTGTGGCCTCGTCTAGGTCGAATAAGAAGTAATAGAAAAGAAGCAAAAGCTACGAGGCTTCCTTTTGGAATTTTACCCTGCAATATATCTTTCTCCTTTTTCCCTACCACAAGAAAAAAGCTAAAGCTTTAGCTGCTGCCGACACAATTTGCTTCACCGAAGATTTCACAATCAACTGTCTTGGTTGGTGAACATTTTAATAAGCATGCACTTGCGCTTGGAGAAGGGTAGAGTGGCCATGCGGCCCATGCATGACAATATTGGTCCATAATCATCACAATTTTATGCTACGTGGACTTGTAAAATTCATAGTATTATCAAACTTGGCATGTCATGTGCGCGTTCATCTATGCTATATATGTTGTCTGATAACTGTTCGGAAGGCTTTAACTTTGTGTTAAATAATGTTAATTTAAGTTAGGTTTACTTTGTTTCTCCATGTTTTACTTTAATGTCATACTAAAAAGCAAATTTTAAATAAACATCAATTTTTTTATAGTCTTTTTAAAAGTTCTCAAAGACACTTATATTAACATTTTTCTTTAAATCCAATTTGTTTATACTATAAGAGTAAATGATTTGACTAAAATTTGTTGATAAAAACATCTAATTAATCATTTCTTTTTTACAATTTTATCATTTTTTGTCACCAAATGACTTAATGGATCAATGTGCGACGTGAGCATTCCATGCATGGCCGGCACTCTAGCTAGTAAACACAGTACTTAAAATTTGAAAAGCAGATCAAGTTGATAAATTCAATCTAACTTACTTGATTTTCTTGAATTAATTGAAAATATATACAAAACCTCTCATCTAAACTTTTTCCTGGTCGGACAAATGTTTAGTTTGTCTTTTTGTATTGCACATATAGCTTCTTACCAACTAGAGATAAGATTCTTCAATTCAATCAATCATCTTATCTGATCTGATCCTATTTAATTATCATGCATCCATGTTATAAATCGACGTCAATACATGCATTACACATAGCAGGCAGGCTTGACCTTCAACGTGATAAATAAGGTGAAGTATATATGTATACATAGCTATCAATTATCAAATCAAAGCTTTCCTAGACAATTAAACTCGTGGCATGGAAGCCATTTGATTTTGATAGCAACATTTATCCATCTCTGATCTATAAGCATCGGGTAATACATGTTGTTACAATTATATATGATCAAGTACATTGAATCCATCTTTTGCTTTTCTTTCTCTCCAATTAATATCAATTTCTTACTGTGCTGGAGATGCCTACATGTGGCTGCCAAACCCATTTGGCAATGAAGTAGATGAGTTGCAGTTGCCTTCAGCAATAAGTCTTAAGCACGTGCTGTGGCCTATTATACAAAAGCTTTGATTAGGCTGGTACATTTATCCCCACTCTGAAAGCCTGGAGTCTTGCAGCCATAATTATGTAACAGAAAAATACATCTGGCCCAACTAAGAGTTATTGGCTCCGCCCCTCTTTAGCAATTATACTTCGTGCTTGTTAAACACACTTGAGATGAAGAATGCGAATGCCCAGATATACATCTGACCCACAAAGACAGAGCTTCTGGCTCTATTTCTTTGAACGGTTATAATGGCTTCTTTTGATGACGGGACATGCGCAGAGAATCTATAAAAGTGTTGTCGAGAGTGTTTTATTGTATTTGTGGTGGGATCGGGTAAAAGTGCTTTGGGCGGTTTATTTTTTTCTGCTTATTATAAGCTAATATATTTTGTTCTTAAAGAAAGTAGACTGTTAATGTTGGTGCCTATTCTCTCGCCTTTGGAGGGGGGTTGTCTCGGAGCAAAATCCTTGAAAGAGTACGCTCACAACAATACCTATTAAACATGCTTAATGGGAGTCTGCGATTCTTTAAATCAGAATCCGGTAAACTGGAATTTTGTAGCTAAAGAGAAAGGCTTTCATTTTTTTTTTTAAATAGACTAAGATAGAATGAATGTGTAGAATGCATACCAAAATTAGACTTCTTCTAGGGTTTATATAACAAAGGTCCACTTTGAGACTGTCCATGATTCTCTCCTGAATAAAGACAAACACATGATTAGTGATTAATATAAAATACATAAGAGATGAGAGATAATGTAATAGATATTCTTTACTAAGAATAGTTAATAAAACCCACATGACACAAAAAGATATGCAAAAGTTCAGGAAAGCTCAGATCAGGAGAGGATCCTAATTTCACTGTTAGATTGAACTCTAGCTACGATAAATTAGGACATACTTTTTAATATGATTTCCGTTCCATAGGGATCACCCTAACATAAAGCTTGGAACATCTCCTAAAATAAAGTTTGGAACATCTCCTAAAATAAAATTTGGAACATCTCACAGCCTTATATTTAAGCTTGTTGTGTCACAACCATCGCCCTAGGATCAAGAATCTCAAAGTGATCTACCAATGACATTTGTCACATAAACAAATTATGCTTAAGAGATTATATATAGATATTGATGGTATATATGATATACATCAATAGTTTCAGTATTAATGTAAAACAAATATCCATCATAAATGAGGATTGTTATGTTGCCTCATTGTTGCAATAGGATTTATATATTTATAATGTGTAAAACACTAGTTACTATGTAAACATTTTTCATAAGATAATTATATTCATTTTATGTATGTTTTAATTAACTGCACAATGATATCTATTCGTTAAAACGATTTAAAACAATAAACTATCAACAATACTAAACATACCTTAGAGATTATCATCAATTAACTCATTAAAATGCAATTTTTATCAAAAGTTGTTATTTGAATTATAAATTTATAATATTGCAATTCATTTGTACGGAATTGTTCTATTAAATTAACCCAGCAGTATAGCCCACAGACATAACGTCCGTCCAAGCCCAGCCTAAACTGACATAAATGCAGCCCATTTAAAATTTCCGAACTCAGATTCCCATTGGGTTCCAACCCCAATGAAATGACCATTGGGTTCATTTCAACCTTGGCCCAAAAAACTAAGCCCAACTGGAGCCCATATTAACCGGTTAAAATAATCAAAAGGCGCCAAGTCGAAATCGTTTTCTGTTAAGTCTTTCACAATCCAATCCCCTCTGTGCAAGAGCCACGTGTCGAAACTGTTACCAGTTGCCACTAAATATCCCCCCCTTGCTCTCACTAAGCCTTTTAAATATCTTCAAACTTCACCCTCTGCAAGTGGTGAAGAGCAACAGTTTCACTCTCTCACGCCATGAGCGCGAAAACCTTCTTTTACTCTCCAAATTCCCGCGCTCCGCCCGATATATCGGCTCGAAACAGAGTACTGAGGCCTGAACTCAAGCATAGGGGTCCGTTTCCGTTACTTCGGGTGGTTCGGCTCCACTCCAGAGAAGGGAGTTGCTCATTTCGAGTTTCGGTTCGGAATGTGAAGTCCGAGTCCTATAATATACCGGATTCGTTGCCGGAGTCTGTCGAGTTAAACGATGTCGTCTTGGGCAGTGAGCATTTGGAGAGTTCGGTTCCGTGGTGGGAACAGTTCCCCAAACGCTGGGTTATCGTGGTTTTGTGTTTTTCGGCCTTTTTGCTTTGCAACATGGACAGAGTAAGCTTGCATCTTTTGTTTAAACGATGCCGTTACGGTTTCTGTGTGCTTGGATTTTTTTGTTTTAATTAATATCTAATTTGTAGTTAGTTTAGTAGTTAAAACTTGAAATGGGAATACTGTTGGATAAAATCTTCATGTACCACTAGATGGCTTGAGCATTAAAGGTAACATATTTACCACTAGTTTCAGGATTGGTTATTTATTTAAAATGATTTTATATAGTTATATATAGCTTAAGTGTCCATGTTAGCGACTTTGAACAGATTTTGTCCGGCAGGTAAACATGAGTATTGCAATACTGCCCATGTCAGCGGAGTTCAATTGGAATCCAGCAACGGTTGGTTTGATACAGTCTTCTTTCTTCTGGGGTTACCTCCTCACTCAGGTACTTCTTGTTGTTGTTATATGTTTGCCTTGAAGTTTCTCAGCACATCTTTTTGTGAATTACTTTTCTAGTCCATTTTTAATGAACAATCATGTGATTCAAACATCTGACTGCTAGGTCATTATAACTATAATACTATGTTAAGAAATCACTTAACCTAAAAACTTAAGCTTAGAAGTGTAAGTCTTAAATCTATAAATTGTTCAGAATTTTATTCTGACTTATAGTTGTCAGTGACAGATTGCTGGTGGCATATGGGCAGACACTGTGGGTGGGAAGCAGGTTCTTGGATTTGGCGTAGTTTGGTGGTCTATTGCTACAGCTCTTACTCCAGTTGCTGCTAAAATTGGCCTGCCATTCCTACTTGTGGTTCGCGCTTTCATGGGGATTGGTGAGGTTGGTTCTGCGTTACCCAGTTTTTTTTCCCTCTAATATGTATTGAAATTCTTTATATTGGCAGCTTACATATTGTCAACTTGTGATTTAATCATGGAGATCTCTGTTATAAGCTAAAAAATAAAATTAGACAGTGATTTTTCCCTTTGGACTGGATCTCAGTTAGTTTGGTTCTTCCAGGGTGTTGCTATGCCCGCCATGAATAATATTCTGTCGAAATGGGTTCCTGTATCAGAGAGAAGTAGATCATTAGCTCTGGTGTACAGTGGGATGTATCTTGGATCAGTCACTGGCTTGGCCTTTTCTCCTTTTCTAATACATGAATTTGGATGGCCATCAGTCTTTTACTCCTTTGGTTCTTTGGGGACAGTTTGGGTTGCTCTGTGGCTAAGTAAGGTAACTTTCACTGCCATAATTTAAATTTTTGATCAACATGTTTTTCACACAAAGATTATGAAATTTCATCAATTTTGTTATCTTCAATAATTAACTTCAGTCATTAAATGTATTGTAGTTAAATGATCTTAAGCGTGATTTGATTAATCAAATATTCAATTAGAGGTTGATGGAATCAGAATATTCTGATATAATCGTTCACTCTCATCTAAATATTTTTGCGCTATATATTACCTTTTTTGCTTAGGCACACAGTTCTCCTCTTGAAGATCCTCAACTACGGCCTGAAGAGAAGAAACTAATTCTTACAAACTGTGCTTC
This sequence comes from Boswellia sacra, assembly GCA_013180625.2. Taxonomy (NCBI): domain Eukaryota; kingdom Viridiplantae; phylum Streptophyta; class Magnoliopsida; order Sapindales; family Burseraceae; genus Boswellia; species Boswellia sacra. The sequence continues at coordinate 472,259 of SNVD02001782.1, read as the reverse complement.
CAAGGAACCTGTTAAGACAATACCTTGGGGTTTAATCTTGTCAAAACCACCTGTATGGGCCCTTATAGTGTCTCACTTTTGTCACAATTGGGGGACATTTATTCTACTGACATGGATGCCGACATACTACAACCAGGTAAGTTTCCTTTTGGCTGTTTAAGATATATCTGGTACCATGCATAATTAGAATCAGTTGCTGGATGTGTATGTGTACTAAATTTAAAAATTTTATAAATGGAGCAGCCTGTGAGGACCTAGGAACTGCAAATATTTTCTTCAAATTCCCTTTAAATTGAACCAGTCGAGGGTGGAAGAGTGGAATCCAGAATTGTGCATAAAATTGAATTTTGCCTCCTTGTGCTACAATATTTGTATAGTTGAATCTCCTTGTAATCTTTTGAAGACTGTAACTGCTTGTCATCGTGTATTGATGGAAGCAATTTTTTCCTTCTTGGACCACTGTAGGTCTTGAAGTTTAATCTCACAGAATCTGGGCTTTTTTGTGTCTTACCCTGGCTTACAATGGCATTTTCTGCAAATCTTGGGGGTTGGATTGCTGATACACTTGTGAGCAAGGGTTTATCTGTGACCACAGTTCGCAAGGTATCACTAATTTGCTTATAGTATATACAAGTCAGACGATTCCTATGTTTTATTTTGCATTAGATTTGCCCAATGCCAATGCATATTTTCCCCATTATTATATTTAAGTTTTCCTTCATTTATGTGATTAGCCATTTTTCCTATGTAATGGTTTTTGAATCAACGCCTCATGAAGAGAATTCTTAAAGACCTACTAATATTATTGATGTTCAAATCTCACTTGCTCTCTTTATTCCTTGTGGACTGATTATTGGCCAAAGGATTGCTCTCTCTCAAAGAATCACTTCAGGATGATTAGATGACATTTTCAGGAACAGCAATAAGAGATCTTGGTTCCTCTTTTGCAATTGTCATGAGCTACTCCAAGTCTAACATCCCTCCCCCTTTTCTTTCTGCCAAGTGCTTTGGGCAATTTAGTGATGTTTTCTTGGTTTAACTGTATGTGCGGCAGCCAATGGAATGTTCTCTATGTTTCTCTTTGTAGATTATGCAAAGCATCGGATTTCTCGGCCCTGCTTTCTTCTTGACTCAGTTGAGCCATATTGATTCTCCTGCAATGGCTGTTTTGTGCATGGCATGCAGTCAGGTTTGCTACGTAGACTTGTTGAAACTGAGTACTGAATGTATTTCTATTTGAGTTATCAGGATAATTTTGGAAATTGTTGTTAATTCTGTATGAGCAATTTTTCAAGTAATGCAACAGATCTAGATGATCTAAGATCTTCTGTTTTGTTTTTTTTTCCCTGACTTCATTTGGTTCTATCGTCCATTATTTTATCTATGGTCAATTCAACTAATTTTATTTTATTTTTTCTTGAATAGGGAACTGATGCATTCTCTCAGTCTGGTCTATATTCAAACCATCAGGATATTGCCCCTCGTTATTCTGTAAGTATTACTTATTTTAATATTGTTAAATCCATAAACTTAAATTGCATGCAAGACTTCGTAATGTGCAGTAATTCCCTAGCAATCAGAGCCCTTATTATGATCCTGGATTTTAGATTCACCACATAGAGCCTGTGTATAATAGTGAGAACTCCAGTTCCCTAAAGAGAAAAACTTACAGATTGAACCTTTCACTTTGAAAATATGTCTTCAGGGAGTATTGCTTGGTCTATCCAATACTGCAGGAGTTCTGGCAGGGGTCTTTGGAACTGCAGCAACTGGCTACATCTTGCAACACGGTTAGGACTCGTCATTCATTTTTTAGCTTCTAGTTACGAGTATTTTGACCGGATCAAAACTTAAAAGTTACAGCTAGAAAAGAAAAGAAAAAGAAAAGAAACGAAAAGTAAAAGGAAAGAATCAGTAGATGAATACAGAGATATATGGACCATCTGAAAACTTTAAAGAGTTGAAATTAGACAATGTGGACCTGGTTTAATTTATAAAAATTTTGGATCAGATATGCCTGATATATTCATTTTTTTAAATGGCTTCAACTGATAACTAAAAGGTTTATCTCCTCTAAGATCACCATTTTGACCGCAATGGTCTGCTCAAGCCATTTCTAGTCAAGCACATATTTGGCTTGAGGTTGATTTCATGTTGCCATATTCTGGTGTTGAGATAAATGGCATATCATTATTTAATGTGTTTTGAATATCATTGCATTATTCATTCTTTAGCCGCCAAAGAACGTGATTGATTTTATTCCATATTCCAAAGAGGTCTCCATAGTTCTCAAAATGAATGGTGAATCGGGAGTTCTAGGAAATTCATATGGATCATCTTCAGGTTTATGTGGATTGTGGAAATTCATACATGGCCATTAGCTGTAAAACTATTTCTGATAATAGCCTATTAGCTGACTCCTGTATATTTTCTCCTATTCATTTTCTAAAATTTTCAGGCTCCTGGGATGACGTTTTCAAGGTTTCAGTTGGACTCTACCTGGTTGGAACTGTTGTATGGAATCTTTTTTCGACCGGCGAGAAAATATTGGAATAACTCTCTCAAAAGTTGACCATATGGCAATGGGCAGCTCACAGCCTTAACAAGGCTGAGCAAATTATAGAAGAGATCAGTTGATTGTGCGGGATGAAGATTAAATGGTTCAACAGTCAATTGAGAAGGAAAGCAAGAATTTTCTTTTCTGATTCTTGATCTCGAAGGTCGGCCAGATTTCCACTGACCAAGCATACAGCTGAAATGGGGACATAAAAAAAATGCTAATGCAACTGGTTCTGTGCTTAAAATTTACATCCCATCTCAGTGGAGAAATCATTTATTTGTAAAGTAGCCCTAACACAGCCTGTAAATGTTATATTCGACCAACACGTCAATTTTGTATTTGTGTACAAGTATATTACATGTTGTTATCATTCTTCACTGTTATTCTTGGGTTTCTTCGGCTCTACACTTTTCATCACCTGAGAGAAGCATGTAGTGATCCAATTTCAAATCCACCAGAGAAGAGGGGGAGAACTGCTCTTCCCTCTACTTGCCTCGCTCCATTCTCCTTTTCTGATTGAAAGTAGCAGGCTACTTACATTTCTAGTGCAGAAGTCAGGAAGAACTTTGCTCCCTCTGTATCTTGTTAATTGAAAGATATAGAAATAACCAAGTTGAAATCAAAATACATCTGAAAATTCAGAAGAACTAGATGAAAAACAGAAACTGCTATGCGTTAGCAGTAATCATTTATATATTCTTTTAGCAGTAATTATCATGCTATTGTCATAATTGTTTTATAGTTTGAAAGGATTTCTTAACTCAATGTATCTAAGATAGGTCCTAGTAGAGTTTATATAAAATATAAGATTCTAACAAGTATTAACGAAATTTAACAACCTATAAACTCAAACTCTCATGTATAAAGTGAAATATTCACTTAAAATCCACTTAGTTTTGTCTATGTAGTTTGGTTAACAAGAAATTAAATGTCATTCTTAACTCTACTCAACATATTTTGATAGCATGAAAGAATGTTTTAATTTGAGTGACGTTATTGGCATCTGTCTCTTAACTTATTAGAAAATTTAGTAATTTGAAATTTTGAAAATGTTTTATCCCAAGGATCAAGCTACATTATTTTTCTGAGAAGTTCACAGCCCCAAATTTTATTTAAAAATTATATAAAAAATATATTAAGTTTTTGTAATTTAGTATTTCAGATTCATAATCATCTCTTTTGCCCCCCTTTAATAATAAATTTCCCTTTTGCCCCTCACCTTAATTTTATACCATTAACGCCCCTAACTATCAAATCGTGGCTCTATAGGCTTGGACATTTGGCCCGCTGGGTCCGGGGCCCCGGTCGGACCCGGCCAAATGGGGCGGGGCAGGACCCGCCCCGGAGTGTTATTGGGGCGGGTATGGGGCTGTAAAGTCCAAGACCCGTCCGGGGCGGGTCCAGGGCCGGGTCTGTCATCTAGACCCGTTGGACCCGCCCCGGCCCGCACAGTAAAAGGGTGAAAATGTAAAAAATTTAAATATAGGGACTTCGAAAAATTAAAAGGGGATATTTTGTTAACTTTTAATATATGTGGGTTTCCAGATAATTTGACAAACTTTATAAATAAAACCATTTTATTTCATTAAGCCCCCGATAATTCCCAAATCTTATATATGTTTTCCTTTTTTGTTGTGAGCATGAGATATTGGATGGACTTATATTTGTTTTTTTTTTTTTTTTGGTTGTGAGCATGTTGTGTGGATGGGCTTAAATATGTTTATTTTGGTTGTGAACATGTTGCATTGGATGGACTTATATATGTTTTTTTTTGTTATGAACATATTGTATTGGAGAGACTTAAGTATGTTTTTTTGTGGTTGTGATTTGTGAGCATGTTGTATTTGAAATTTGATGGACTTTATATTTTTTTATTTTTATTTTGTGAGTATTATGCACTTATTGAGTTAATTAGGTGATTTTATTGATGTGTTGGTATTGTTTATTTGTTGGATTGTTGTTTATTAGGCATAAACATAAGTATATTTAAATTTAATGGAAGTTTATAAGAAAAAAATGAAAAAAATTGTAAATAGGCGGGGCGGGGCGGGGCGGGTATGGGGCCAGTGAAATTTTTTTGGCCCCGCCCCGCCCTGCCCCGTTCATGGGCAATGGGGCGGGGCGGGGCAAAAACTAACTCACCGGGGCGGGGATGGATCCCCTGCCCCGTACCCGCCCCGCCCCGGTTCCATCCCTATGGCTCTAGCAAACCTGTTTGTACCCATTGCAATGCAAGGTATACAAGAATATTAGATATCTATCCATTATTCTTCCAACTAAAACTTCACATATAGATGGTTTGATAAAATAAACCTGTACAGTATTCTAAGTTTAATGATATTATTTTCTTTTTCTTGTGTCGATTGATATTTGACATTTGACTATGCCAATATCAAAAGTAGTATCAAACAAAAGATATAATGCATCTATTAAGGAATGATCCATTTGGCATATTTTTTTTGCAATGTTAAAATTTTAAACATGATTAACTTTTACCGTTTTAGGTAATGGATACCATTTAAAACCCATTATAACTCCAAGACTTGGCTCTTTCTTTTTTTTTTTTTTTTTTTTTTGGGTTAGCGTATTGTACTTGTCATGATCACATTCTTCTCTTACTAGGAACAGCAGAAAACATGCAACAAAATTTAGTTATATTATCAGTTGTTTTAAACAACTGATAATGTAACTAAGAGAGCACTATAATATCTTATGAATTTTGGTTTCATCTATAAAAGTTTTTGGCATAAAAGCATATGAAAACACGTAATGCCTGCGTATGATAGTGCTAACTAACTCTACTTCCCCGAAGAGTAAAATCACGAACTGAACCTTTTACTATGAAAATGTGCCTTCAGGATTTGGAGCTGCAGCAACTGGCAACATCTTGCGACACGGTTAGGACTCATCCTCCATTTTTAGCTTCTACTTACAGTATTTCAACCGGATTAAAAATAAAAAGTTACAGTAAATTAAAAAAAATGAAAAGAAAAGAATCAGCAGTTGAATACAGATACACATGGTTTAGTCATATATCTGAAAACTTTATAAAGCCGGAACTAAACAATCTGGCCCTTGTTTAATTGATACAAGTTTGAATTTTTTGACCAGATTTGGTCTGATATGTTCAATTTTCGATGTCTTCAGTTGATAACTAAAAGGTTTGGTAATGGTGAGCTGGTCTAAGACCACCACTTTTTGACCAAAATGGTCTGCTCAAGCCATTTCTAGTCGAGCACCTGTTTGGCTTAAGTTGATTTCATGTTGCCAAATTCTGGTGTTGAAAGAAATGGCATATCAGTGTTTTGGAATATAATTGCATTCATGAAAACCATTGTATTTCACTGAGGTTCAAAGTCGACTGCACTTTATAGCGCAAAGAATTTTTTAGCTGCCAAAGAATGTGATTGATTCTATTCCATATTCCATACCTTTTTTATCTTTTGATAAAGTATGTAGCCCTTTATGTATATAATTGCTGCCGCCATATCTTTAAGATTTATTGAATCATGAAATAGTTAAAACCATCTATACTGCGAAACTGGATTGTTGGACGGTAACCAAAAAAAAAAAAGTCTAGTACAATGTTCTCATCCTTATAGTGCCTTCAGGTTGCTTAAACAAATACATATATTTTTTCAAGATGCAAATAGATTTGAACTTAATCATTGTCCAACCTCATTCAATATGACAGTTCAATGGTTTATTGAGTTTATATTTCTAGTCCTCTCAAGTTATTAGTTACTGTAAAGCTACTCCATTCTCAGGTTACACAACGAGGAGCACTATCAAATAAGGTTTATCTGTAAATTGTTTTTCAATTAATTTGACATTCTAATTATAGCTGCCTTCGTTTAGGGTTAATTTATAACAAAAGTAGTTACAATATGTATAAAACCATTTTAATTAGTAAAAGAATATCTGGAATGTTTTAATTTGTTTATTAAAATATTATAATTAATTATAATTTTTTTTAAATTACAAAATTAACCCCTTTCAAATAAAAGATGGGGGCTAGTGAGACAATTAGTGTGGGTCAAATAGGAATATAATGGACTAGTCCATGAGCATGAGTAAAGACTTATTGGGTTGAGGTAAAATTATAATTGAATTGCATGGAATTGAATATTCTAGATCCGTCGTCCTCTACTCGGCCTCAGGCTGTCCCTGGCCTTGATGAAATTCCCTGAAATTTCGGGCAATTCTCGGCAACACCGGGTCAGGGATCTGAGTACCCATCCTCACGTGGGTACTTTTACCATCCTTACTCTTGTATATTTTCTCATTTTCATTTTCGTTTTTTAAATTTTCAGGTTCCTAGATGATGTTTTTAGGGTTTTAGTTAAACTCCACAAATCTAGCTTGTTGGAATTGTTGTATGGAACATGGGCGTAGCCGCCGGCACCCCCAAAATTTAAAAAAAAAATTAAATTAAATATACACATAAATAAACTATATAAAAAATGAAAGTATACAAAATATTAGTGAAAAATAAAAAATAAGCCATATCACATTTAGAAAATAATATAGCATCTCTGAAAATAATTAAGAGATCACCACCATATTTTTTTTAGAACTCTAGTTTTACATGTTATAAGTCATTAATTGATATCCCTATATAGATATATACTATAAATTAAATTTATGAGTGAAATTGATGCCTTATTATCTCACTTTATAATAGTTTAAATAGTATAAACAATTATTTCATATTTAATAGAAAAATAATAAATTAAAAAAGGTTAATATGAAATGATTGATATATGATATTTAGTTTATGTTGTCACATATAAACATATTAATAATTTTTTTTTTACGGAGATTTTCAAACTTTCTATAGTTCACATCAAAATAAATTTTATGTTAAATTCATCAAATCTTTTTAAAAATTTTTTTCTGCCCCTCAAAAATTTATATATATAAACTGCACAAAAGGACAAACGATTGAAAAAGAAAGTCAATAATAATATAGTTTTATTCCTTAATTTTCTTAAATTATGAGCAAACAATGATAGGTAGCCGCCATGGATTTGCAGTATCGTGGTCTTAGGGGTTATGAAAGCAAACGCAAAGGTTTCCCCAAGGTGTAGGCTGGCACTCCGAACGAACAAGCGCCTGCTTATATGCTTTTAAGCAAATATTATTGCATTCGGGCTGGTGACATTCCACCACAATGCGAACACCTTCAACCGGTTCTGGTCCTCTCGCCATCAAAATCACAACTATCAGGGCTAAGATCAAACTTGCTCGCATGGCCACTCTTCCTTCCATTGCAAACAGACCACGTTTGTTTTTGTTATTGTTTTGTGTTTTCAGAACTGAAATTCTGGTGCTGTACGTGGTAATCCCGACTTTGGTTTTTATAGGAAACAATACTTATATGAAAATGAAATTATTCGGTTGATCGTTTTTGGAAAAGAATTTATCGAGGTACTACCATTAGTTTTCTAGCCTTCACTTTCCTCTACTATTAGACTGTTAATATTCAATTTATTAAATATCCATATACTGTCGATTATGGCTTGAACAATATTTCTCTTCTACTAAATATAACGACAGTGGATATGGTTTTTATTTGAGTTTTAATATGTTCTGATACATCAATATATATTCTCAGTATATATGGATGGTTAAGATTTGTTTTTATTTTCTTTCTTCGTTAATTTAGTTCGCGTGACAATCACAATCTTCAAAAAAATTAAGAAGAAAGATTATAGCAAGAATCTAGATCCAAATAGAATATAAAAAATGAAGTAATCTTAATTTTTAGAGTCAAATATGAATACGTGATGTTATAATGTTTGATATATTTTCATATGCCATTTTTGTTATTAATTTTTCATCCAATTGGAACGGTTTTTAATTGGATCTACCTAATAAATCCCGTAACCGACCTATCCAATTGTATTTCAAAAAATCCAACGCAATCCAATTGAATTGTTCAAAACATATCAAAATATAATGAATTGATTTAATTGGATTCTTGTAACATTTACATTAATTTTTGAAGTTCCTGCCTAATTTCATTAATTAAAAATTTGGAAGGAAATCAAACACGTTTGCACATTGGAGTTAAATATTAAAATTAAATCCACCATCTCTATTCTCTAATCAGTCAAAGTATCATGTGCAAAGCTACATATCCATCTTTTCCAATTTGCTTAGCTTAATTTCAGTAAAATCAAATAAAGGGTTTGTTTACAATGATAAAAAAGAGTATCATTGGCTTTGATGAGTCTGGTTTATGCTTTAATTTGCAGGCCTTGACATTCTTGACCACAAAGACCCTGCATTGTACCCCATCCCTGATCGTGTCTTCGCAGATATTGATGATGATCAGCCTGTTCCATATACTGCAGATACGTGGGTACTCTTCCTTCTACCTCTACTTGTATTAGAACTTGAACTGGAGCCATGAGAACTCTGTACAAAATTGCTTCTGCCAGGACTCAAATTCTTTTCATTTTGCATGATGCATTAACTAACATTTTCTTGACAGATCGAACATTGAAGGTAAAGAAGAACATAAATGTTTTATAGTGTGAAATGATTTCTTAATTTAATATATCTAAGATGGGTCTTAATAGAGTTTGTATAAGATTCTAAAAAGTCTTAACAAATTTTAACAACGGATAGACTCTTATGTATAAAGTGAAATATTAGCTTATTTTGTCTATGTATTTTGGTAACAAGTTAAAATAACGTAAGAAAAATTAAAACATGTCATTCTTTACTTTAATCAACGTATTTTGATAGCATGAAATAATATTTTAATTTGAGTAACACTGTTGCGTTCACCTCTTGATCTATTAAGAACTTTTAGTAATTTAAAAACTAAGAAAATATTTTATTCCCAAGATGGAGCTATACTATTGTTGAGAGAGGTCTTGGCCTCTACAACCCCAATTTTTTTAAAAAAATTATATATAGAAGAAAATATTTTAAGGTTTTAATAATTTAGTGTTTCATGTTCATATTTATATTATGTGGGCCCCCTTTAGTTGTTGCTTTACTTTGTACCCATCACCTTAATTTTTATTTCTTCCACTTAACCCCCTTAACTATCAAATCCTGGATCTAGCACCCCTGTTTTTCCCCATTACGAGGTATGCGCGAATCTAGAGATTTATCAATCCTTCTCCCATCTTAAACTTCACAATATAGTAGATGGTTTTACGACAAAATACATTTAAATAATGTTTTTAAACCCAATGGTTTATTTTTTTATTTAACATTCAAAATTTGATTAGCTACACAAGAAATGTTACATGTGATATCAATGATATGGATTTCCTACTTATCTAATTTTACCTAAAGAATATAAAACATATATAAGATATAAGACTTCGATCAAGGGATGATCCATTTGACATGTTTACCTTTTTATGTTAAAATTTCAAACATGATTACATTAATTTAATTATTTTTAAGTTCCGGAGAGACTATTAAAAACTCATTATAGCTCCAACGCTTGGCTATATTCTTCTCTTACGAAGAACAACAGAAAACAACGAAACAAAAATTTAAGAGATCGAACAACAACGGAGTATAACTAAGAGTATTCAAATTATAAACTCTTATTAGTTTAGTTTTATTTATAAAAGTATATGTTATAAATAAAAGCATGTAAAAACAATATCTATCGACATGGAGTACCATCAACATCGAGCATATAGACACACACTCTTCCAACTGAGATACCCCTTAGACCAACAAAGCAACTGTACGCAAATTTAACACAACAAACAAACATTACATGAAATTGCAAAATGAAACAATTAAAACAAAACAAATTGAATCATCATTTTTTGAATAAGACCCATGATTGGCTTCTTACGACCATATTGTTACTGCCCATGTAGTCTATGTATATCCGATTTTACCAGTTTTGATGAGAGAGTTTGAACTTGGAAATGACGAGAACACCCCCCCAATCTATGCAGCAACAAGAGTACGAGGATGCAAGTGTACACGAAGTCCATTCTTCATGAACAACGTAAGAGACATCTTCTGCTCCACGCGGTGACCGGGAGCCAAGCTCAGCCGGTAACGCAACAGCACTGCTGAAGCTGCAGACTTCATTTGCAAGTAAGCCAAGTCCTTCCCTAAACAAGTCCTCGGTCCAGCATTAAACGCCACGAATTTGTACCCATCTTTTGGCGTTTCGAACCGGTCCCCTTCAGCTGACAGCCACCTTTCCGGTCTGAATTCCAAGCAGTCCTCGCCCCATATAGTCTTCATCCTCCCCACTGAGTATATAGAATACGTCACCGTTGAACCCGCCGGGACATACGTGCCATCTGGCAGCACGTCATCAGATACAACATACTTGAAATCCTCCGGAACCGAAGGGTACAAACGCAGCGTTTCAGCTAGGGCAGCTTTTAGATAGACCAATTTATCAGCTTCATCAAACACTAGAGGCTCTTCTAGCCATTTCTGGATATCACTGCCGCGTGTTTCTGTAAGAACTTTTGATATCTCATCGATGATCTTCTGCTCCACACGAGGGTGATTCATCACGAGCCAGAAGAACCAGCTGAGAGCAACCGATGACGTGTCACGGCCAGCGAGAACGAAGTTCAGAGCGATACGTTGGAGAACTTCGGCTGGAAATAGGTTACCATCAACGTCTCTCTTCTTCATGAACCTTGACAAAAGATCATCTGACGGACTCTCTTTGCGCGCCTCGATTGCAGCGTTCATGTAGTTCTCAACAACTTTGAGGCTATTTTTCAATCTCTTCTCAGTTCCAATACCAAACAATTTCTTCAATCTCCAAAAAAATCCAGGGTACAGAAACCGTTGAAGAGTAGCTTCAGTTGCTGTATCGAAAGCGATAGAAAATGGATTCTCAGGCAACTCAGGCGAAAGCGTTTCAGGGTCTTTCCCAAAGGTGAGCCCACAAATGTTATCGAACGTCAGACGAAGCAACAAGTCTTGCAAATCCACAGCAACATTCTCCGCAGCCGCTTTATCCAAAATCTTCCATAAACGATTCTTGATCGTCCTGTTCACCCACCGAGCCATTGCTTGCCTTAACGTTCGAGTAGTGAACTCAAGAGCAGCAGTCTTGCGTTGTATGAGCCATGTTTCTCCATCACTGTTGAAAATCCCTTGCCCCAACAGATCATGAAACGCAGTCTGCCATGTTGGCCCTTTCGGGTAATTATCGAACCGGGTCCGCAGAATATGTTCGATATTCTTGGGGTGACACGTCACCGTGTAGAATCCTTGTCTGTGAGCAAAGTAAGGTAGAGCTATAGTACATGTTTGGTAAGTAGCTGAACCACCCGTTGCACGAAGGTTACTAGCAATCCAATCGTGAAATCTCCAACGGTTCATGAAAACTATCGGAAGGCTACCCACGAAAGGATATACTTTTGGGCCGGTTAGTTTCCGAGATAGAAGATAGAACCAGAATGCATAAGCCGATACAGCAGCTGCTAGGCAAATGAGAAATGGCGTGGTTTCCATGTGGCTTGGTTGGTGTAATGCAATAGACTTGATTATTGATTGCACTAGCACTGAAATGGTTTGAGAGAGTTAGCGAAGAATGGCGTTATATATAGTGGATATTATGAGAAATATTTAGGAGAAGTTTGTTGGGAATTTTGTGAAGTGGGTCGCTATTGGGTTGATTTTGATTGCAACTGTGTGAGAGAATTATTATACACGAAAAACTATGCCGTCTAAATTTTTATTTCAATATTGTCACATACTCCTCTGCAATCAGTTGTTGTAGATGAGAGACTTGATGACTCATTAGATGAAACGTGTGTCGTTTTTGTTCTAAGTATACCTTTGATCATAATTAATTTTTAATATGTCCAATTGCCGACACCAAATCTATGGTCTTGTCACATTCGAGCTTTGGAAGAAATAAATTCTTTATTTGTTTATTTTAACGAAGTAGGAAATCTTTGTTGTATTATGTACGTATAACCTTTAAAAGAGTGATCATGCAATTATTAGAAACAAATAGGAAAGAAAATGTAAATTTAGATGTAAAAATAGTGATAAATTATATTTGTATCTTTAAAATCAATCAAATTTTCTCGATTATTAGCGGGACAAATATCAATTAATTGTCTTCCTCAAACCTCTTCATAGCCAATATTTGTTATTGACCGTAATTGTGCATATGGGGAAATGATAGAGATTCTAGAAGATTTCTCCTTATTTAATAAATAACAAAAACAAGTGAAAGATTTTTTTAATTAAAAAAGTTGTATATATATTAATATTATATATAGTATGTAAGATTAAGATCATATATAAAATATCTGCCTATGCCTTGCTTGTGCGCTTGGTGAAGCCAAGCCATGGTATGTGTTACTTGTATTTGATATAAAATTTTCTGGCCAAAGGGATCGAGCTTATTTATGTAATGTTTGATGTATGAATTTAATATATATGCCATTTCCTACCAAAGCATGCATATTGGTGCTCAAGTGCTTTGCTACTGGCTATACAACTTCAGATGAATTACCAAATTGCACTTGCTTGAATGGTTCTCTTCAAATGGTGCTAGTGTAAAGCTTTTACCAACTCGAGAAGACCACGTTGTAGCGTATACGTGCTCAAAGAGAGATCTCTTGCATGTATCTTTTCTTGGCAGTCCAGTCTTGGTGATCACCCTGTTTGAGAGGGATAGAGAGAGTAGTTAGAGGCAGTTTACCCGCAATGAGAAAATGGGGTTTGTTCCCAAATTATCTAAACAAAGGGAAACAAGTAGACCATAACAGGAAGCAAATTGACTCTGCTGAGTGAGTAGTTCTTCCGGGAAGAAACTTGAGCCAAAAGATATTAGGGCATTTGCCTTTTCTTAAGGAAACTGATACCAACCCAGCTTGGTTTCTAGCTGTCCAATCCTGTTAACATGTCTCAGTCAAATACAAGCAAACTTGTATGATGATTCGTCAAAGTTTATGGTAAAAGTCCAATACGGATTTATCCCACATTGTTTTCTCCACTTTAGTTTTGATTTCTTAAACGCTCCTTTCTTAAAAGTTTTACTTTCCAGAATCACTTTCAACAGAATCCGAAATGGTGCGCAATCTCTACAATTTGTATCTTTTTAGCTAGCGTTATTCGCAAGATGAAAATCTTAATAACAAACTATTATTCTCAATACGCATGCAAATACGTGGATTCCTTGTTGCCAATAACCAAAATTAATATTCTTTCAATTAGTAAAAACGTCAAAACAATAATGAGACGGGTGAAATGTCTAAGTCACTAAATTAATCTAATCATGACTTTCGTGTAGAAAAGAGATACTCAGCTTACTGTGCTACTTGCAGCAGCAAACGAACATGAAACCAAAGATAAGAACATATCTCTGAATATGGGGTTTCGATTCTTAAATGTCGTCATTTCAATACAAGAACTTACCCTTCTTTATACTTCCATTAACGAATCTTCATGACTACTTCTATGTCATTTCCTTTCTTGTTTAAATCAATTTAAAATCACAGAGATTCTCTCCCAATTGCAAAGTACTCATGGTTAACTGTGTGCCTTTAGATAACTATAAAATGCACAAAATAATCCATAGTTTATTTGGTTCCGAACTTCTTAATCAGATTACCCACTATATTTTATATATGTCATATGTAAAATGAGCAATGTATTTTTTGTACTTCTATAATTGGGGAAAGTTTTGCTAGCATGTGTTCCATGCATGTGCAGTCAATAAGATTAATGCATCATATCAATACATGTATCATTTAACATGTTGTCATTGGTTATAGAAGATGGGCCCATTACCAATCTTTCCTTATTATTATTTTATCAACGCATCGTTATGATGGATCTCATATAGGATAAAGATCTTTGAATTATAAATAAAAATTATTTTTACAAGCTTTTAATTTTAACTCCACGTGATTGTCATGTTATTGATTTTTTTAATTGAATAATAATGTTAGGCTTATAATCTTTATATAACTCAAACTTTATAACTTGATATGACAATCTACAAGACAAAATCTTATTAGAGATGTAACTTTTATCATTTTTTCTGTTTTTTTTCCTTCTCAAGTGAATTTTTGCGACATAAACCACCACATTAGGTTATAGAGTTTGAATTGTATAAAAGTTGTAAGTCTAGCATTATTCTCATTGAATTTCGTTCGTTATTAATTTTCATTTATCCTCGTATCTTTTTATCATAGTAATTTAAACCGAAAAAATTATGTGAAGGGTAGGAAATAATAGTACTTTTTAGTTATTATATAGGATGCTTTTAACATGTACTCTTATGAAATGCATATGTTAATACCTTAAAGACTGTTTAATATCTTTTAAAAACTATATTCAATTATTAAAATTGATTGAAACAATAAATTAAGGTTTTAAGCTACTTTAACCCTCTTGATGCTATATACGATGTTATAATTTGCATGGGGCAGCAAGGGGCTTCTATGGTGAGTTGGTTTGAGACAATAATGAAATTTGTGGAAGCTGGGCTCAATGGGCTATGAACGGCCCAAAAGGATCTAATTTGACTATCCATGGTTTGGATAGTCGACGTAAGCAATCGTAGTTTCACAGTGGCCCCACAATAGACAAATCTAACAGCCCAAATCATATTCTATTCTCAAATTGTTTCGATTTCGATGTTTCTGATAAAGTTAAGAACTTATTTCCGTTTTATTTAATATTATTAATCTCTAATCTCAGTCTGAAATAATAAATTTATATTAGCTCAACAGCTCTACACCTAACAGAAGGGGGAGAACCGAAGAGCCCAATTTACAGGCAAGTATTGAGATATGATACAAAATTACAAATGCTTAGATACAGCAGCAACCAAGTTGCAAATTAAGTGCATGGATCACCATCGTGTCACGTGGCAACCCCATATCCATATCTGCTCAGAATGATCTTTCAACCCCTCATTTTTTTCCTTCTCTAAAATAAAAAACATTAAGGAGAAAAATCAAATATAAAATGAAAAAAAATAAAAATAAAAACCAAGAAAGAAGATAAGACACTTGTGGAGACCTCGTGCTGCAAACACTTCCAATTCCTCCTATTCACAATCTCAACCCCAATCCAACGGCTCACACTTCATCATCACTACTAGCCCACCAAAATATATTGCCAGAACCTTTCCATTCCACTTTAACCATCATTTGAAGCCCAGAAAAGGAGGAAAATTTGCAGATAAGAAATGGCCTCCCTTCCCATATTCAGCTTTGCTCCAGCTACTGTTAGAGTGTATGCAGCGACAGCAGCAAAAGGTGCTGGTGGGGGCAAGGAAGAGAAGAGCCTGCTTGATTGGATTCTTGGGAACATGCAGAAGGAAGAGCAGTTCTATGAGACTGATCCTATACTGAAAAAAGTTGAAGAGAAAAGTGGTGGCACCACCAGTGGCCGCAAGAACTCGGTTGCTGTGCCACCAAAGAAGAATGGTGGCTTTGGAGGTCTCTTTGCTAAGAAATGAACAACAGTTTTTATATATATAGTTACTCTTCAGTTATGATCTTCTGATGATGATTAGCCATTGAATGTCTTGTATGTTTCCTTATTTTAAATGATTCTTGAGCCTTAAATTGTGTTTACTTCTCATTTATATTCTACAAATTATGAATTCATGTACAATCGGCTTACAGCTAGGCCTTGATGAATGTATATTGGAAATTTGGAAGATTATACATGCTATTTGTCAGGGGAAATATAGGAGAAACAAATCTTTCTCTTGACCCGCCAAAGCTAGCCATTATTGCTTTTGACAGGGAAATGAATGGCTGAAAACAAGAAAAATGTCGGGCATTTTTAATGACTGTTTTTGCTTAAAGAACTATTTTGTAAAGTTCAATTAATCCAGGAAGTAAACTGTCTTTGCTTGGGAAATTCACTTATAGCAATTCAACCGTGCGATTGTCTGTACAAATATATCAGCTTGTCCAAGTAGATGAAACTCTATATTTTTATATGATTTATCTGGCTATGCACCTGGAAAGAGCCAAGAGGGTACAAGTAATTTGATATAAAGTTGATAAGTTACCGAATTACTTAGTGAAGAATAACAGTAACGACCATCAACTTAATTGGAAATTTGGCGACAACCCATTTGACAGTACCTCATCATTCATCAATATCAATATACTATTGGACTTCAGCTGCATGTTACCGCCATCTTCTGTTCTAGAATATTGCCTATAGATACCACCTATAGCCTAGTTTCTTCACGGATCCAAATTGGGCAATTATGTTGGGATAAGAGTGCACGTTGGTGACAATGGACAAATAAAAGAAGAGACTGTTGGTCTTGCCTTGGCGGTGGGCAGACAATATGTGACCAACTCAGCATCCAAAAGCTCTGATTACCGCAAACTTTAGATGCCACAGAAAAGATCATCATTAATCTCACTAGCTCAACATCCATGGCAACTACGACAGAAACTATGTAAGTTGAAGGTTCATCGCATGTGATGTCCGAACAGCAAGAGACTGCGAGGCAGAAAATAAACAATGTTCTTTTATTCTGGTTTATTGCATTCGTTATCCGGTAACTAGAGCAAAATATACAAGTGGTTCAAATATATATATATTTTTTTTCGAGGCAAGATCAAGTTGCAACTTTTCCAACCCAGTTTCAATCTTGGTACAAGAAATTTATTCAGAAGAAAATATAGATACATATACCGATAATGCTGCAATGAAAACTTAAGAAGAGTTTGCAGAAACAGAGTTTGATCTTGGCAAAGAGGAAGAGGAATTGATGAACTCGATGCAATCCTCGATGGCTTCAGTTCTATGAGAATCAACAGGAATCACAGACGGCTTGGATCTTCCTGAGGAAGAAACTGTATTGGGTGAATGTTTCTTCCTCAAAGATATAAAGCATAAACCTTTAGCCATCTTACATCTAAGATGCTTGAGAATTCTAACCGGCGAGAGCTCCGATCTTTTGGGCAGCCTGACTCCACAGGTAGCCGCAGTCCTCTTCTGATTTCCAGCAACTCTGTTGACATAGTTTCGTTTGTGGGTTGTAGTCTCCTTGCTGTGGCCCGGCACTGAACTTACTTGGTTAGCCCCTCTTGTTGCACAAGGCTTAATAGGCCTCGTGTTCCCAACAACTCTTTTAGTAGAGTCATGTTTTTGAGTTGCAGTCTCCTTATTGGTAGCTGTTCTGCCACTCATGGCTTGGTTACTCACTCTTGTTGACATCTTCCGTAGTGGCTGGTTAGAATTAGGACAAAGAGCTGCAGAAGAGGCAAACAGAGAGAGAGGGAGAGTGAGAGAGTGAGAGAGAGTAGGTGGAAAAATAGGCCAAAGTTTATTTTGAATGAATGCTTTAGGCTTACACATTTATAGGAAAAGAGAGTGCTATAACAGTAAGCTGAAAATGAAGGCACTAAGAGAGGATATGATTATTTTTCTATGATCTAACACTTAAAGTGAAGGGCCAGTAAAACTTTCCGTAATCAAAACACATAAAATAAGATTTTGATATTCAGTAACTTTAGTAGAAATGGGGACTTCTGGCAGTGACTAGAGATTTTTATAGTGTAAAGTAGAAACTATGATGTGACAAGCAGATGAGAATTCTTTAAGTACGCACCAAGAATAAGAGGCTCAAGCAGCTCATGAAAATAGCATACTATAGCGACTTCATATCATATCTTACATTACTAGCAACTAAGATCTCGAATTGAAGGGTTTGGTTATCCATAGAAGTTCTGGTCTGCAAGACACATTTGAGGACTGCAGTAAACATTTTTCTGACAAATGAGTTAACCGACTTCCACTTTTTTCATTTGTGTTTGATATTGTATGCTAATCAGATAGAGCACCCTTTTCTCCCCTTTCTTTTGTTCTTTCTTCTTAAAAAATACTAGCTTTGTTACTAAAATAACAAGATTCTCCTCTGCAGTAGTACAAACGAATGATGTACTGCTATGATTGCTTGCACTGTGGTGGGACAATGAGTTCTTAAGTGTGAAACAAAGGAAATGTATAGCCAGGATTGCATATTAAAAGACTATATGTAGCACAGAAAGAAATTAAAAAGAAACCCAACCGTGTGGTGTGGGTCTCCTATCAACTTCTGCTTTTTCTAATGCTGGTGATCCCCTGCCCTCGGCCTGTTAAAATTTCTGAAGTGCCTTTGCGGGCCAGACGGAGAGAGTTAGCGAACTGATTTATGTGAATATTTTATGGTATGAACATTTATCCTTTCTTAAGTCTGATCTTTTCCTTATAAAAGAAGGTTATTGGTGAAGCAACCTTTCGGTAGAATCAGCTTCGGTGGTCACCAAAGTATACAAAATGTCAATCTAAAAGCTTTTTTACTCTTTATCTTTTATAAAGCTGTAGAAAAAATTAGCAAGTCAATCTCGAAAAAAATCTCTTTCCCTCGCTTTTTTTTTTTTTTTTTAATTTCATGGTTTTCTATTTCTCTTTGGGTTTGGAATGCATCTTGTTACTTGACCAAAAACAAATTAGATGTCAAAGGTGGGTGTAAAGAATATGTAACAGTTGCAAAAACCAGCAAGTTGAAGACATGATGGGTTAAGTTTCCTACCCTGAATTCTTAGACAAGATCGCTTAGGCTACAACTTTACATGCTAGCCTCTATAAGAATGGAAAACATATGATTTGACATGACCGAAGGTGCATTATGGCAACACCGATTCATCAAAACTCCACAAGGAAAACAACGAACTTCTGATTACCTATATTCAGATAATGACAAGTTCATTTATCTTTCTTCTTAATTGGTGTGGTATTGGTCAGCCTATTTTCACATGCAGTCATCACCAGAAGTAACCTTGTAGATAGCATTGAAACTCACATTGGGTAAATTCTCCAACCAAAAGATGCAGATAAACAATGCAAAAAGCCGTAAACAACCACTGGTTTTAAGTCTATTTCTCCCAAGTATAACACCTTGCATGAAGTCCATTTCCTTCTTTACCGATGGTTGATGGCAATGTGTTGTTTTTAAGCTATGCCGGTCACCTTAATACTAGGTTTTGACTCTTGACATGTATTATACTATGAGACAGAAAGTTCAAACTGAAAGCAGTTATGTTTACAAAATCTTCCAAAACAATGAAACAAATTATCAGGATAGGAGCTTCTAAGACGACTGCACTAAAATATTCTACAATGAGCAGGTTAACATTCGTTACATACTGATTCTGCACTAAACAAGACATGACGGATCATATAAGGTGACTCTCTAGCATAAGTTAGATCAGTTAAGACATTTTCACACTGTCCATCACAGTCCAAGAGGAGTAGCAATGGATTCTTCTACAGTCTTCATTCAACCATCTCCTTTCTAATCTGTCTGGACAACACAACAAGCAACAGAATTAGTCATAGATGGTATTAACGACATAATCCCTTTCCTCATATCTGCATGCTGATTACAATTGCAGCTGACAATCAGAAGATAACAAATCTTCAGTCTTTATCGTTCTTGACAAGCAAAACTTCCCCACCGAGACCAATAATGTAATCCAAAAACTCCCTAAACTCTTCACTATTTTTAAAAGGTTGGGGAGCATCAAAATCACTATCCAAGTTATACCAAACACCATCAATCTTCCTCAGGGTAACCCAATGCCTACTCTTCCATAGCCCACCATAACGTGTAACAGGAACATTAATGACAATACCCATCAATGTATTTTCAGAACCATCAAGATCAATCGATGATGCCTCATTTCGACGATCATGCCATACTACACTCTTCCCTCTCCCTTCAAGAGCCGACATAAGAACATTTATATCATAGTTTCCAGTTATCGTATTATGGTGTGGCTTGAACACTACAGATAATGGTGACCATGTTTGCTTGTTTGGATCATCAAGAACAAGTTTCTCAGCAATTTCATTCAAACTTGCTCGCGTAAATGCATTTTCTTGCTGAAACACAAAACAGTGTCACCATCAATCACAAACCCACTACAAATTTCCAACAAACGAACATGAATCTCCCGCAAAAATATAAAAATAAAAAAAAATAGAAAATCTATAATACAATTGATTGGAGGTTTTTTACTTAAAATTTTTAAGCTTAAATGATAAGCAAACTCATCAATTGCTCAACAATAACATTTGGGATTGAATTCTTGTAGTTTACCACAAAATGGAAATTTGAAATTAGTTTTTTTGCATCATGCACAATCCAAAAGTTTACTTGAACTGAAGTATGAGATTCAACATTGTCGATTCTTAAAGTAATACTAATTCTAGAAAGCAAGCGCCTGGAAACAAGAGAGTTGAAGAGAAACAGAGAAAAGAGGGAGATGGTTATTTACCTGAAAGAGATTATTGAGACAGTGGAGGAGGCAGAATTGTAATTTTTGCTTCTCGTGATAGATTTTGGGGCTCTCAGTTGCCATGCTTTTGACAGTTTGAATCTTTCAATTGTTGCAGAGAAGAGATTTGATAAACGAAGACGCCACTCGGATACAGATAACTTGAATCGAGGGTTTTGGATTTTTAATAAATAAAATAGTTATTGTTTATTATATTATTAGGGGCATAGGCAGTGAGTCAGTGACAGGTGGTTGTGAATGGTGGCGGGTACATTGAAAATTGCTTAACGTATGGCTATGGCAAATGCTATCGCTGTGCTTCGTTCATGAATTCAAATTTGTTATCTGTTCTATATATTTTTTAATATAATTTATATTTAATTTTAATTATATATATTTTTTAAAATTTAAAATAATTTAAAATCAACTACATATTTCTAAATTCAATACGGATTCATAAACGAACATACCCGATATTATCATTTCTGACCGTTTCTAGTTATATTTGTTAGAGATTACAATCCTTTATGCAATTAAAAGTTGTGAAGAAATTTAATAAAAATGTGAACTTATTATAACCAACTTAAAATTTTATTTTTTTATATAAAAAATATAAAAATTATCTTTTCTTATAGAATTTCGGATATGATCATTTAGAGATGGTTTGGTATAGCAAAGATTTATTATCACTACCGACAAGTGACTTTGACTTCATCCTAAAAATTGCATCAGAAAGATCGCTTCTTGTATATAACATATAATAGCATTAATAGGCAATAGCCTTCGCTTCTTGTGAAGCCAACCAATTTCCACCCTCACTGATTCAAGATCTTGGACATCAAAGCCTGGATTTGAGCTCAAGTTGTGTCGAATTTTTCCAATTTAATTTCATGATTGCATTTCGGGATGGTGCCACAGGCAATCGCCGACAAAATTGTGAATGGCATAGTGATTCGGCAGTGGAAGGGATTGGGCAACACTATTGATTCTAAAAATTTAGAAATAAAATTGATTGATTTTGAATGTTTAAATGCCTCTTAGCAATGTTCCGTAATTTATTGTTGAGTACTAGACAGTTAGGCCTCAAAGTTTGTTGATTTCTTAGGAACACAAAACATAATATTAATAGAAAAGAAAAACATGGTCTCTTTCATTTACTCATATCCAAACCCTCTAATAGTAATTGTAAGATTCTATTTGTAATAAACTAATGCATGTTCAACATCACACATTTGGCTAAATCAAAACTCTCAATTCAAATGGTAATAGTTAAAGATTTTGAAGACTAATGTCTGCTATCAATGTTAAAACTATTCAGCAAGTAAAATCTGTAAACTATAATCTGATCAAACAGCAACATATACAAGGTTAATGTGGTTAGGTCTCAATACATGTATGTTTGTTTTTGTTTTAGTTTTCACATTTCTTTACTGCATATTTTTTAATACATCTTATATTCAATATCAACCATATATTTTTAAATTCATTTAAAAACAGAAATATAAAATACATAACCAAATAGTGATGAAACACTCACACATGAAACATTCATAAATTTGTGTATCCCAAAGACACTCAGTACATGACACTCACACATAAGAACTTACTCACGTAGTCATTGTCATAGTCGCAAATGATTTAAACTGTCACACATGAAGTTTATTGGACCAATTTCACAGTAATCATAAGACTTAAACATACTAAACTAGTACTAAATCAGCATCACATAGATTGTAATTAGGTTGTGTTGGCAGCAATATCTCCATGGTCCGAAAATATAGCTCAAAGATGGTTGCAAATTCTGCTTTAATTGCATGGCTTCAAGGACAGGTTGTGTTTGGAGTCTTGAACTCATTATGGTTCGAAGAGTCATGATCCTTTGCTGTATCAGCTATCTCAGTGAACAATTGGCCTTGACGTCCATTGTTCCGGTTGGGATTGTTGTCATTCTCTTCTTCAGGTCCCTTTTCATCTACTTTTGATGTTGAGGCAGGAGCAACTGAGGACTGCCGTTGTAGCTATATAAAGCAATAGAGGCAATTAGCATTTCAAAGTAAAGACATCAAAATTCATAACCAGAGGCACAGCTCTAAATTAATACTAAATGACTTACTTTCGTTTCAAGGAACTTAATGAAGTCCTCCAGAGGAGTCTCAGAAATTTTGACCTTCATCAACTCACCAGCAACTTCAGCAGGGGAAACTTTTACCTTTCCTAAAAGCTTTTCAATATCACAACAAAACTTATCATCAACCAAAATATCCTTCAAGTACTTAGCTGCTAGCTGCTTGAAAGTGGAGAATGTGCAATAAGAGAGCTCTATGTGCATGTCCATGCGACCTGGTCGTAGTAAGGCTTCGTCAAGTTGGTCTACATGATTAGTAGTGATAACAGTGATCCTTTCATCTCCACCGCAGGACAGTAGACCATCAAGGGCATTGAGAAGAGCAGCAAGAGTCACCTTGGAGTCTTGAAATGGTGGACTTTCACTCTTTAAGAGTAATTGATGGCATCGTGCGCCAGGATACATCGAATTAAGTTTCATTAGATCCATACATTCAAAATACCACTAAGCATAATACACTAAAACCTACTTTTGCTGCATAGGACAGAATTAGTTAATCATCTAAGCTTAATTGCGTTTATAAGCTTCAAAAAGAAAAAAAAAATGTTATAGGTTCCTCAAAAATCAAGAGCCAAAAATGAAATAAAAAAGGTGAAACCAACAGTTTTATACCTTGGAGCAGAGTCTAACAAGCAAAAGAATAAACGATTTTTAGTATCCACAAAAGGGGAGTACATTTTTTGGAATTAAAGACATCTAGAAAGCGTACAGAACACAGATAATTGGCTAAGTCCAGTGTTATTAAACCCGAAAATTGTTGCCTTATGGGGGCCAATAATCAACCTTTAACTCCAGTATGTCTTATAGGAGACCGACATGAAGTACCTGACTGGCTAACCTATGGCTCTATAACGGCGTAGCTGTTTAAGGTCCAGTATGTCTTTTTGTACTTCCACAGTGCAAAAAAGAAATAAAGTTGCACCATGACAAATAACTTAAACTTTTGAATTAATGGTAGGGTTGTTACTGAGGCCAGGATTCAACTTTTGACTAAAGTAGATTTGTAGTGGCCAACCATTTTGATCCAGTGATAGGGTTGCTGTTGAGGTCCAGTAGTGGTAAGCGCTTGATCCTAAAAAAAAGCTTCATGACACTTCTCAATCCACACTAAAAAAATAGACCAAGAGAAACCTTCATATAAATTTTTTTTTGGAAAAATAAAAATCATTAAAATATCCATGCTTCTACCACTCATAATAAGTAAATTTCTAACAAGCTAACATACAAGAAAACTTCAAGATTCAATATATTAGCTACTACAATGCTTATTTTGTGCATGGATTACCTGTTTGGAGACTGTAGTGCGGTCAGATGACTCCGATCCATTCTTGGATTGGCGATTTTGTAGTTTGATGCTGCAGTCGATATCCTCCAATACAAGAATTGAACGGGTAGGCAGAAGAAGTAGCAAATTTTCAAGTGAAGAGTCAGAATAGACTTCAGATAAGTTCAAGTTATAGATATCATAGTTGAGATGATTTGCCATGGCTGCAATCAGACTAGACTTCCCAGTTCCCGGGGGACCGTATAATAAATAACCTCGTTTCCATACTTTACCAATTTCTTTGTAATAGTCTTTGCCCTCCTTGAAGCTTTGAAGATCCTTGAGCACTTTCTCCTTCAGGTCTCCATCCAAGCAAAGCTTGTCAAATGTCATGGGATGGGTAAGACTGCCTTTATTTGATCTCCACCGTTTATCCTGAATGGAATGAAAGCTCACTATACGCTTATTGTCCTTCAATTCTTTAGCTTTGTCCAGGACATGAGGAAGATACTCGTTCTTGACCATGTCAGCGTGCTTTTTGTGAAATTTAAGCTCGTACCACCTCGTCTCTCTAGGATTGTTTGGATCCGTTGTACTCCTGTACTTCCACTTCATAGGCTCACCTTTAAACGTATCCACAATCTCTGAGTTACTCTCCAGACCAAGCATCAAGTCCTTAACCTTCTCTAACTTGCCGACGGTGAGCAGTTTGGGAAAACCAGCTTCAGGCAAAACGTGACCATCAATGTATGTAACTGTGGCCTTGAAGAGAAAGTTGTTTGAACCCTCATAACATTCGTTAACGGTCATGGTTATCTCTTTGGAGAAACTGCGAGTGAAGCTCGAAATGTATCTCCATAACGCTGGAACAGCATCGATCAATTTTTCTTGGAGAACGATACAAGAAGCAATCACAGACAATCTCCCTCCCATGCTGTACTTTTAACTCAATTACATGTGTTTGTATCTTCAATGGCCAAGAGCTCGCAGGGCTGCCTTAATATATAAACATAGGTAGAGGCCTCCATGTATAAGAGTCAGAGTTAATCGACTTGTAGTCAAAACAGAGCTACCACCAAGCAATTTCGTTCTCACTTCTCCGAACCTTTTCCATTTTTCAATCTTCTATGAACTTCATTACTTTGCAGTCAATTCGTGGAAACCAGCGAATGATGATGGAGATTTTATTTTGTGACGCGAGCCACGTTTCCTAACAAAAGCCACACTTCGTTTCTCAATAAGTAAATGATTTGATTATATTTTTTACAATCTTTCGTTATTGCATTTACATGTCTCCGCAATTTTTCGAATCACTCTTGATATAAGAAATTAGAGTCAAAAAAGCCAGAAAGTGAATATATTATTAACATTTCTCGTGATTTTACATCCTCTGTATTTTAAAATTAGAGTAAAACAAACAGATGGAGCCAAAATAAGACAATGTCTTGTCATTAACCACGCCATCCATTTTAGTTAATTTTATAAAAGAAAAATCTTTAATCCTAAAAGAAAATTATAGATAAACAAATGATATATAGATGATAAATATTTTTTAAAAAATTAAAAATTAATTATAAATATTTTTAAAAAATAAAAAATGAAGTATATAGCAAATGACAAAATATTGTCATGTTACTTATCACATTAATTAAAATATAACCTTTGTATCTCAACTTTGTAAGAATAACAGTATTTTTTAAACTATGATAAAGTAACAATCGCTCTCTCTCTCTCTTATTATTATCTAATAAAAAATTTTCTATCTATCCTTAAATAAATAATATTGAAATATAAAATAACAAAATAAAATATGAATTCACACAGAATAATTTATAAATTGCCGTTTGACAATACGAAGGGGGAACATTGCACTTGCATTTTATAATTCAGTCAATTTGGTTTCTCTCATGTTCATATCCATTTCATTAAGTTTGATTCATATAATAAATAACGTGAAATACAGAAGGGGAAAGAGGTTAACAGCGTGAGAAAAAACAATAACGTAAAAGAAAAATAAGATTTAAATTAATAATAAGTTTTAATGATATGACAATTGATGCAGTAGTGAGAACTCAGTAGTCATATCAATTTGTAAGAAAAAATCTGTATATCAATTTAATACAAATTCTTTCTTACAAATTAATACAAATTCTTTCTTACGAATTGATAACTCAGCAGTCATATGAATAGCATTACGGATATATTATTTTAATGTTTGGTAATCCTCTTGAAAACTGATTGTCCTATAAACTGTTGTTCCAAAAAAATTATATAGGTGGTAACTTTTCAAAATTTGATTTTTGAGAAGCTAAAATATAGATAAACCAACTCGTCTCCCCTAATAATATAAATAATAATATATTTGAATATTAAAATTTTTAATTAATTAATTGATTATAAATTTAAATTAATCAAAAATTAATTTAAAAAAATATTTTTGGCAAAATAAAAAAGTTGCCAGACCAGTCAACGTTGCCGATGCCGGCCACCGGTGGCAAGACGCGTCTAGCGACAGCTTCATCACCACCCTGATCTTCGGCAACCACTCTCTCCAAAAATCGGTTGACATCTCTGCCATTTGAACCGCTGATAAATGGGGAGGATTCGGACAAATTTTTAAATTTTTTTTTATTTTGTAATAATAAATGAATAACAAAAATATCTAAATATTTTAGTTGAAGTTTTGAAGGAAGTTCGTTATTTCACGGCCTTCTGCACTTTTTAATCTTCCAAGGAACTTTGCACGCGGAGAGTTTTTCCTTTACAGTAAAATTTTGCTACTTGACAAAACGTCAACACGTTTCCTCATAGTTGTAGGCACGCTCTGCTTTGCTTTACAATAAATTCAACCAAGAAGGAATCTTCGTCTCAAAAAAAAAAAAAAACAAACATTACTCGGTTTGATTTGAATTGCTTTACTTCCTGTGTCCAATAGCTGTAGTTCAACGGGCCTACGCTTTTATCAGAATGCCTTCCTCATCTTCATCATCAATTAATGAAACTAATTAAGATTGAAATTACTACTGAATTGCAAAATTAATGAACAACTTTGATTAAGATCAAACAACACAACTAACATACTTTGATTGCATTTTTCAAGTAGTCTGGGCTTCGGCTTGTACTTCATCGCAGCATGCAACCTATACTCAACAGGTTCCGTTTCCGTTCACTATTTTCCTTCTTTTCCCTCCATTTTGTAAAAGATATAGAGCCATCATCCACCATTGCAATTTGCAAAGGTCTTGCATCCCTTTTAACTATTGCGGTAGTTGTTTTCTATGCAATGTTTTAAGTTTATGAGAAGGATTGGCCATCTCCACTGCCCCTTCGTCCAATAGGGCAATAACAAATGTATGGTCAAGATTCAATTGGGTGAAAATATACTAACCTATATAATAATTGGGGTCTATTAGTGTTTGCCCCTTTCCTAACTTTTAATGTTCATTTGTTGTAACCAATACACTTGCCCCACAAATGATGGTTGCTTTTCTATTTTCGACCGTCTCCACCAGTCCCGTCAACCATCCTTCTAACTTTAGGTGGCTGTAGACAAATTCATAAAAACAGTGTAGCATTTTGAAGCACAAAATACTGATGAAAGAGAACATGGTTTTTAGGGAGAGAATCCACCTTGGATGAGAATTCTCTTTTCAGGGTCCATTAATTCTCTTCCTCTCAGGAATAGATTTAGTATTTAAGGAATAACGTAAGTCTTCATTTAAATTCATTTTATTTCCTCTTCAGCTTGGTCGGCATATTCGAATATTTATGGAAATTTCCAATTTTGTCCGCAGGTAGGTCTTAGAAAAGAAAATAGCTACTTTTAGAATATGAAGTATTGAACAAGAAAAATTAGACACAAACACCCGACCAGAAACCTCCTCGGAGACCGCGTAATAAGGCAAATTCCTTGTCGCTGCCTTATATAATGTTGTACTTGCGAGTTTTGCTACAGTAATATTGCTATAACAGCAACATTACTGTAACAAAATAAAAAATGTAATTACATGTATAAAAATCGTAATTCAACGGAAAAAAATCATATTTATAATTTTTATATGTTTTTTATTTACGACTTTTTTACACTTTTTTACATACAATTTTTATTCATTCGTTTATAACTTTTATAACGTATTTACGATTTTTACATAAATAAACAGTAATTATACCGATATAATCACCCTATAATAGCAAAACCCTATACTTGTACTAAGCATAAATAATTGAAAATTTTGAAGTAGCCGCCAAATTAGGGGGCTTGTGAAAACAAACAAGCCCCGTGGTAATACATTTTCACGTCGTGGGCTCCAAACAGTAAAATCTTACTGGACCCCTTATTTTAACTACTTTCACCTTTTAAATTAACTCCCTCCAACTAAATCTCTCACTGACTATCAAAATGAGTAATCAAACTAATTGTCAACGTACAACATAAATTTCAAGAGTTTAAAACCCATAGAAAAAAAAAAGGAAAATCAGTTTGGAGACATCGGAGTGAAGTTTAATCGGATTATAAAGTAATTCTCTCTCTTAACATAACTATACAATCTTAGTCTTCTTATGATTAACCATGATTTTAACATATATTTTCAAAAAAAAAAATATGTTAATAGGTGAATAAATGTTGCAATACACAATAAGGATTCAATTTTAAGTATTTGTTGTAAGGAAATTATATTTTTTGCAAAGAAAGTTGAAATCGGCATTTTAACTAGAATTTCTACTTGCCAATGGGTTGAAAGTCGACCTATAAACCCCTTGTTGACCCCTCATCAACCTATCGCCGACACTTTATCTAAAATTATAGATTTTTGAAGTCGAGAGTTCGACGAATCTATGATCGTGCAAACGTTGAACTTTTTTCAAAATTGATGTTTTGAGGCCTTTTTGAAACGGTTCCACAGATATTTAGGCTATTGTAGACTCATAGACTCGATGGGTTGACTAGTCTATAGGCCATCATAGACCCGTCAAACTTTCGACTTAAAAAATCTACAAATTTAGATAAAGGGTCAATGATGGGTTGACAAAGAGTCGATAGGTCGTCTGTCGACCCGTAAACCTACAGAAATTCTAGAAAATGCATACTTTGATTTTCTTTACAAAAAATGCAATTTTCACATAACAAATACTTAAAATTGACTCTGTAACGTGCATTGCAACATTTATTTATCTATCAACACATTTTTTTTAAAAAAATGTATGTTAAGATCATGGTAACCATAAGAAAAAATAAGGTTATAAGTTATGTTAAAGAGAGAATTACTTTATGAACCGATTAAACTTAGTTTCGAGGCTTTCAACCGATTTTTCTTCTTTTGTATGGTTTTTAAACTCTTCAAATCACTGTTTGTATATTAATAGTGGAGTTGATTACCCATTTTGATTGTTAGTGAGAGAGTTAGATGTTAGTTAGAGAGAGTTAATGTGATAGGTGAAAGGAGGAGTGAATGAGGGGTATTGTGAGCGTTAGTTTTTTGTTTGGGGGCCATATAGGACCATGGCATAAAAATTTTTCAACTATTTGATTGGGGGGCCTACTAAATTTTCCGTGAATAATTTAATTTTTATCCTTCCAAACCGGGCTGCTACATTTAGCAGGTCTGGTTCCCAGTTCTTCTTATAGTTTAATGAAGCATTCATATCCTAGAAGCAGCCTTTATTGAGCTCCTAGAAGGCTTGGTTGCATGTTCTGGAGATTGGAAATATCCTACTCGGTAATTTTTTGCAAACTCACAGAACCATTTTGCATATACTGAATATCCCACTCGGCAGTTTTCATAGGGTAACAAATCTTCAAATCAACTTCTGATGTGCTTTGTCCTCACAACAAAGATTCGATTTTCCACTAAAAATTTAGACAATTTACAGTCTCACTACATTGATATGTAGCTCTTTCAGAAGAGAACATATCTAACTCGGCTTAGCACTTGCAGGAGCCCATGCTCTTTATTCAGATTTGATACTTGACCTCAACACCACTTTTTGTCTCCTTAACGTTAATTTATCAAATTCTATCCAAAGTAAATACAATGGCGAATAATTAATATTGACCTCGCCTTTCATCAAGATCACAAGACCAATCCACATCACCTTTTTTATTTCAAAACTCCTCCCAAAATCATATAACGCAAATGACATAGCTTAAATTTAAAACCACCGCATCATTCATTAGATCATCAGTGCATCAATTTGTCAATTAATAAATAAATATACACATAATTTTAGAATGCCAATTTTGAGATATAATTTGAAAAGTGCATCATTATTCCACAAATTTTGACTCAGAGCTAAATCTTTTATTACGAGGCACTAATGGGTGCTTCAATACAATTTGGACAAGCTGTTTTTGATTATTCATAATTTATGACGCAAAACCACTAGGGTAAGCAGCTAGTTGTTTGTTAGCTGAAAATGAGAAGATCACTTGAGGCATTTGCCCTGCTGAGTTTCTTGATACCTCAATTTCGAAAAAATAAAGCGAGTAATCCTAACCATCTAAGAGCTTTAGACCGTCGTGCGGAGAATAGTTTATAGCAGTACACTTTAAAATTCAAGAATACAAGGGCAAATTTTCTAAGAGCTAAGGTTAACCAGAAGGCTTTGGAAAAACAGGCAATTGAATAAAGTACTCACTTAACCAGAAGTAGCACTAACCGTCATCACTACAGTACATTCCGTTCATGGTTCAAGTAAAACATTTTACATCAATAAACAGCCATACCCTATTAGAAGAGAACAGGATGATTCATCAATCATTTAACCAGCCTTCGACTAAACACCGGGGGGTGGGGGTGGTGTGGGGTGGGGAAGGAAGAGGATAGGTGCTTTTGATAATTGAAGTGACAAATCAATTTTTTGTGATTCCTAACTCTCAAAATTTTCTCCCTACCTTTGTCAAGAAAATCAGAATAATTAGAAAGAAACATGGCCATTTTGAAGAGATTCAATAGTTGATGATGCTCCAAAAATTTCAATTTTGCTATTGCAATAGTGGAACCAGGAATAGTATCTGCAATACCAACAAAATCACCTCACTCACTCTTGTATGCAAATTCTCATTTATGTCAACTGAGAGAGAGAGAGAGAGAGAGAGATTCATGCAGAATACAAAATAATGAAATTTTAGAAAACCAGACAACATACGATGAAAATTGATACCTCTATGGCATCTTTCTTTTTCCAAATAAGCAAATTTCAAGCCACTAAAAAGGTTGACTGGTTTGATTCTCTTTCAATTTGATGGGAGCAGAAACTAATCACTAACACTAAAAGCACCTCCAACCAGCCTAGCAAAATCGAATTAACATTTGAGGCTAAACCTTGATCTACTGAAAGCAGGTGAACATGAAATCATATTGATGTAGGATCAATTAAAAAAATTTCAGAGATTTATTAGAGATTTTGATTTATAATAAGAATTGGGATCGTTTTCCTAATTCAATTAGGATTTATAATTTATTACATAATTATTTGCTTCCTTCTTTAGTTATTTTCTTATTTTTCATGTTTTCTAGGCTTGAAAGATGAATTAATAAAAATAAGTCTCTTTTCTCTCCCCCTTTTTTTCATTTTCTTCCCCCCTTTATTTCTCTCTTATTCTATCTTTCAGTCTCTCTCTTTCTAACTCCTCTATTTCTCTCTATCTCGTTCTCATTTCTCCGTAAATTTCTTTATATCTATTTATCTTTCTCGCTCACTTTCTTGAATTGAGGAACCATACTCCTCACAAATCTTACAATCCTACATCACATGGGCATCAGATAACTACACAATAACATGAAAGCGTCAGATAACTACACAATAACATCAAAGCATATGACAACTCGGATCTCCATCGAAGCCACTTCATGTATAATCAAACCGTGAGCATGCTGTGCCTCCAACTGACCTCAGAAAAATCGTTTTCAAATAGGGCTCCTACATGATCCTACCAAAAACACTACAATCACAAATAATTCATGGACACTTGACCCTACAAACTGATTATCAGTTAGTCATGCAATAATGTCAAATCAATTTATATGGTTGAGTTTGTTAAATGTAGCACTTCCTTAATCCAACAAATCTCAGGCTTTTCGGCAGGCATATAGCTTGAGAAATCAAACACTATATCTTGTGGGAGCAAACCATACATCTGACTACTGCGCTAGCCTATCACCAAAATATAACATATAGGTAACCATCTGACATAAGGGCTGCAAATTTACAACTCAAAAGCAGAAGCCAACATATAAAACCAGAACATAATGTAACAAAAAGATGAAGTGAAGCTCTGGCATTTCAAAATCCGATTCTATTATTAGGGAAGTAATATTTTTAAAGAAGACAAACATATATACAAGTATATTCTCAAACACAGCCACAAACCAACCTTAAACATTCAATTATAAATTTATTAACTATTACCTTCCTTCGACATTAAATTTAAAGCTTTTGTTACTTCAATAATCATGCCTGTATTCGCCATAACTGTAGCCTTCCCTAGCCGCAATTTCACTATCAGCCCTTTTCTCCTTCTCCTTCCTGTTAACCTCTTCTTCTAAATTCAACCCACTCATCTGCTTTTGGAGCTTCTGATCGTACGGTGAGTAATCGACGGGAGCCGATGGCCCACTGCCACTTGGTGGCACCCCGTAAAGGGTCCTTGGAGGAGGTAAAGGCGGCTGCTTGTATTCGTTTGGCGGAGAAAAATCAACTGGAGCTGAAGGCACACTCGCAGCACTTGGGAAGCTGTAATTCAATGTTCTGTTGTAAAAAGGTCTTGGCGGCGGCGGTGGTAGCGGCGGTTGGGGAGTGTAATATCCCGAGTAGTAGCCGTAATCGCGAGCTGGAGACGGGAGAGGGGGAGGGGCAGAATAGTAATAATGGCTATAATCAGGGGTATTTTGGTGATCTTGACTTGGAGGAGGCAAAGGCCGTTCTTTGACAGCCAGCTTCACGCGAACTTTACCTTGTGGCCGACCGGAGGGGCGAAGAAGCTCGAAGTTGCGAACCGACTGAGTCGAATCGTCCGAGTCGACCAGGTTAGCGAGCGGGAACTTGAGCGAACCAACGAGTGGCTTGGGAGTTTCGGAGACCTTGGAGTGGAAGATCTCGAGAGTAAGAACCGACTCGCGGAGCGGGCGTGTTAATGGGAGCGTGAATCGCTCGTTCCACACGGGGCGAGTGGAGCCCGAGTCGTCAGAGTGAGTGGCGAGTCGGTAGTCCGAGTCGAGGTAGAAAACGACGTAGGGCTTCAGATCTCCGTTACGCCAGTTGACGTTTTTGAGGTGTTTTGCGCTGATTATCGTGATCTCGAGATCGAGAGGGTGGTTTGACGAGGCCATGAGGCTGAGGCTGAGGCTGAGGCTGAGAGATGAGCTTTAAGGCGGTGGTCACTGCTAAAGTGCGCCGTTTGCGAATTAATTGAAAAAAAGAGTCAAGAGTTCAATAAAGAAAAGAAAGGAGGGTTTATGTCATGGATAATGATAATTTTACCAGCAGACGCGCGGACACGGAAGAGAAGGTGTGCGTGGGACCTCTGAAAGCGTAAAGTGAATCCTTCCTCAGGTAGAACGGCAGCGTTTTTAAACAGTCTACCTTCTGCTTAATAGAAAGTTGGGGGAGTATACCACACGAATGCGAATCAGGCTCAAAAAAACTTATTTATATTGCCCAAAATTCTTACTTAATAGGAAATAAATTTCAATTAATAAGTAAAAAAAATAAATCCTAAATTTAACTACAAGATAACCAAAAAATTCCTAAAAAAATAAGAAGCTATCAAAATAGGAAATTAACATATGAATACTTTAAAGTTAGAATCCCTCTAAAAAATAAATAAATTTGGGGAGGTTGCACATGCATATGTGTAGGAAAGTTACCGATCAAGAAGCCCGACTTGTACCTTCTCATTTTCTAGCTCTTTTCAAATTTCATTGAAAGGAAATATTCAAGCAAAATCAAATATCTAACAATTCCTATTACATAATTCTTCATCCTCTAAATAAGCTGATTTATATTTTGCCCTAATATAAAAATAAAGTAATTTTTAAAATAAAAAAAATCAAATGTCTTCAAGATTTATTTCAAAATCAAGTTCTTCTCAAAAGTAAAATTAATAACTATCCACCGCTAAATCAAACCACCCACGCAGAGTACAAAAACGACGACGTTTGAAACCTATCTCCCTCCAGCTCTAACACACTCACAGAGCATCCCCAATCCGGATAACGAAACATTAGTGCAATTCTGAAACTGAAACAATCTCACCAATCAGCAATGGCTGCTACCACTTCTCTCTCCTTCTTCTCCTCTTCAATCTTCTTCTCTTCTTCTCACAAAGCCTATAAGCCTCCCATTTCCATTCTCCAACCCACTAATTCTTTTAAAGTTTCCCACCCAAAACCTCTCGCTATCTCCTCTCAGCTCGCCACCCTTCCCATCCTCTCCTTCACCGGGGAAAAAGTTGGCGAAACTTACCTCGACCTCAAATCCGCCCCACCGGACACCGCTCGTGCCGTCGTCCACCGCGGCATCATCACCGACTTGCAGAACAAGCGCCGTGGCACCGCTTCCACCCTCACGCGCGCCGAGGTCCGAGGAGGAGGGAAGAAACCCTACCCTCAGAAGAAAACCGGCCGGGCCCGCCGTGGGTCGATGAGGACCCCGCTTCGCCCCGGCGGTGGCGTGATTTTCGGGCCGAAGCCGAGGGACTGGTCGATTAAAATCAACAAGAAGGAGAAACGATTGGCGATATCGACGGCGATAGCGAGTGCGGCGGAGAGTACGATCGTGGTGGAGGAGTTTAACGAGAAGTTTGAGAAGCCGAAGACGAAGGACTTCATCGAGGCGATGAAGAGGTGGGGACTGGACCCGAAAGTGAAGTCGACGTTTTTGATGATGGAGGTGAGTGAGAATGTGGAGAAATCGAGCCGGAATATCGGGACGTTGAAGATGCTGACACCGAGAACATTAAATTTGTTTGATATTTTGGATGCGGAGACGTTGGTGCTGACGCCTGCCGCTGTTGATTTCTTGAATGGGAGGTATGGGGTCGAGTTTGAAGAAGGAGATGAAGCGGAAGAAGAAGATAATGAAGGTTAGTGTTGAATGGTTTCTTTGCATTTTTCAAATTTTATGTTTTTTTTCCCATAGGAAGAATTGTTTTAAGTTACTTAGTGTAAGAGTTTGTAGTATCGAAATTTGATTGTGTTTAATAGCTAATGCAACTATAAATTGGTGATCGTGTAGCATAAATTCGAAATGTATCCCCGGAGTGTGAGATGTTTCAACGTGTTTTTCTATGTCCTAAAGAGTTATGAACAAGTCGTGTAATTGTAGAGTAGATTTGTATAATAGCATAACACTAATTTGGTTATCTAGCAATGTGTTGAGCTGTAGGCAAAGCATACTTGAGAGCCCAACTCCTGGTTTGCAGGTCGAGACTTAGTAAAAGAAAAACGTATTTGGCTAAAAAACAAAAGACCCCAAAAACACTTTTGGAATTTTCCCTTTTTTTTTTGGTTGTTCAATAGAGGAAATATGTGGAACTAGAAGGGGTTTTACTCTTAAGATTTTTCTCTGTAGTTAATACTTTTCGTTCTTTAATTTGGGATGCAGGGACTGAGTCAGAGGAGGATTCAGCTACAAAAGAATGATGGTGATGAGTCTTGTAGCAAGCTTTGCTTTTGATTGACCTAAGATTCATTTTATACGTACCCTCTTGATGCTAGTGGAGTTTTCTGCCTGCCTAAGCTGGTAACATTGTTTAGCTTCGCAGGCTACAGCCATCAGGCCTGGTTTTGGTATTGTGGATCATTGTTTGTAACGACTGAATACCTGTTTCTTTTAAATGTATGATAATGTATCTACCTAGTTGTTCATCCAGCTTATTTTTCTCCAGTGTTTCTTCTTTTCTGTTTGCAACTTTTTCACTTTGCAGCTATAGTTTGTTACTTCTGTAATCTTTTTGCAGACTTTTGTTCTCTCATAATTTAGGTTGTTATGCTCTTGTGTGGTTGTTATTCGGAAGTCCTAGCAAGAATATATTTGAACTCAAGAATATTGAGATTATTCATATGGCGCATCATTCAAGTATTTTCTTAAGAAAAATTGTGTAAGGAAAATGATTTTTTTGGGTGTTCAATTATTGAACTTTAAGGACTCTTGACATTTCGAAGGAGAGTAAGTTGATTTAAGCCATTGGAACCAGAAACTAACTGATAAGGAAGAACATTAAGAACTATGGCTTTAATAAACGTTGTATAAATACGTCTGAATAAAATTTAGTTCTTTAGCAAGACACTAGCAATGAGCTCATTTTGAAATGGGAAGAGAAATTGGTTTCTTTGATGTCATTAATGAAATTCACCTGCAGGTCTAGGGGGGTAGGGGATCTACAACTTTCAACTTTCTGATTTCTTTATCATTAGTTTTGGTATACAGTCATCTGTGTGAAATATTGTATTCCAATCTTTAAGTCTACTAGTACGTTATGTGCAGGATTGAAGGCATGCATATCCACGCTATAGTTGGAGTCTCATGAACTTCGGCCCTTGTAGTCTCTTTGCATCATCTGCAATCATCTCCTTGCATAGAATTCCTCTTTCTATCATTTAATATAAGCCTACTGATCCCTGCACGGTGGTTAACGTAGTGACGGTTTAGTTTTCTGTTCATACACTATCCTCATATACTCTCTTTCTTTGTGGTCAGTGTTCTTATATTCGCAGGAGCAGTTTAACAGAAATTTATACAACACTGAAATTCTGGCGCAAGGTTACTGAATTCAAAACGGCTGATTCCTTGGCTGATGCGGGCATTGGCGCAGTTTTGGATTGAAATCTGTTTGCACTCTGTACTCTTTCTCACATTGTTTGTGTATGTATATGCGCTCCAGAACCTGAAGTATGCAGTTTGCAGCGAGAGAAACCGGACAGTGCATTTCATCAGTTTTGCCAAAAACCTAAAAGCAAAAAATGGTGAAACGATACGTGATGCTTCTTTGTTTGCCCTTGGTATCGAATATATCGCGTAAGAGATGTTGATTTTAGACACAATAACTTTTGGGCCTATTCAATAGTGGAATGATATTGACATCCCAGTAAATATGAAATAGTCAAAATAATAAATAAAGGTTATTAATATAATAATAAAAAATAATAATTCACGTAAATTTATATATCAAGTTATTTTAGTTTAATCACTATAAAACTTCGTTAACAATAATTCACCTTAACATTCTTTCATGAATAGTCTTAACATGTATCTTAAAAAAGGTATGTTAAAATCTCAAGATTTATATATCTTCATTTATTTCAATTATTAATATATTTTGAAAAAATATTTTTATTCTAAAAAATTCGTGAAATATAGTAAAAATAATTCATTTAAAACAATTTTTAAGATAGATTAATGATTACAATAAATGATAATACACAGGTTTTGAGGTGATAACGTAAACCTTTAAAACATTTCGTTAAGATTACCCTTATTTAATTGTAATTTGTCCACAATCAACATTCGAAAAAGCGCAACTTTGTGTTCAATGAGTGGTTGATCAAGTAAACTTCCTTGACCTTTTTTATTTACTGAAAAATCTTCGATGCAAGGATGGAAGACTTGTTCATTTGCTAGTTTATGGCTTCCATCCTAGCCGCGGGAGTGATAAACCTGAACACGAAGTTGAACTGCCGGATCCCACATGGATCAGCTAGCCCGAACCATATATGGAACCTCCTTCCCTGTTCCAACACAAAAAAATAGAAAAGAAAAAGCACACTCCCTACGCAGGCATTATCCTGTTCAGGTTCAAAGGGACTTTCTCAGCCCGATCTGCCAGCAGTCTGGCCAATCGGCCAGTGCCCAAGCAGATGCAGACACCCCTGGTGCGTTTCTTACGTCAATAGAAAGGCAAAAACATAAAAATGCGGTAGACGGAATATGTCGCAGAAACGTTTTTATTACAGAAGCCCACGGAGACAAGCAGAACAAACATACATCGTCTCAAAAGTTTCTTGACAAACTAAACTTAGTACTCACCTACAGCCTGAGAGTAGAGACTGCATATAAAACTTGTTGACAAGGACAAGCTGATCATGCATTTGGCTCTGGTGAATTTGAAACAGATGCTTCTTATGCGGTCCTGCAAGAAATTATCAATAAGTTTTTCCGCATACGAGGAAAATAACATCATGTTAGCAATCACATAAAGACCAATTACCTACACATTAAAGTAATAGGGTTTCCAGTGTGAAATATTCCTATTCATTCCTATAAAAAACATGGTATTCACTTGTCAATGGATTAATGAAATTGACCATGTTTACAATTTAATAGAACAGGCAGTATGAGCACTTACATATTATAATCTCAGTACTTGTTTTTCTAAAGCAAATTAAAAACACTGTTTTAAAATGTTTATCTCGTGAGAAGTATCCTTATTCAGCATTTCTTGTTAGCAAACTACTTAAGAGGCTTATCATATGATCAACAATTGGGAAGCTAAATGGCATTTCAATTTTTCCCAAAGGAAAAAATTTTTGCTCCGCATATGATTCATTTTTGGTGAATTAATTGTATACTGAATTAGTGGACCAAGACCTTAAGCTCTTTTCCTGTATGCACATTTCAGACAACTTGTTCCGTCTACTATATAAATAAGAAACATAAAATTCGAGAATACTGACCTTCACCTCTCAAAGGACTTAACATAACTTTCTGGCAAATAGATTTCTCCACCAACTTCACCATGTTGCTCCCCACTAACAGTTTTTTTGGCAGCCAGGAACTGAGCACTCATTGCATCCATACCTTGTTGCACAGCTTCCTCAGCATTCCCATAACCGTGCTCCTCAGCATACTTCCGCACATCCTCTGTTATCTTCATAGAGCAGAATTTAGGCCCACACATAGAGCAAAAATGTGCCACCTTTGCACCTTCTGATGGCAGGGTTTCATCATGGAAGGACATTGCAGTCATTGGGTCCAGTGACAAAGCAAATTGGTCCATCCATCGAAATTCGAATCTTGCCTTGCTTAATGCATCATCCCAGGCCTGAGCATGAGGATGACCTTTAGCTAAATCAGCTGCATGAGCAGATATCTTATATGCTATAACTCCGGCCTTCACATCATCCCTATTTGGCAATCCAAGGTGCTCCTTTGGTGTTACATAACACAGAAGCGCAGTGCCAAGAGCCCCAATGTTGGCAGCACCAATGGCAGAGGTAATGTGGTCGTAACCAGGAGCTATATCTGTTGTTAATGGGCCAAGTGTGTAGAAAGGTGCTTCATTGCACCACTCCAGCTGTTTTTGCATGTTTTCAGGGATTTTGTGCATTGGAATATGTCCGGGCCCTTCATTCATCACCTGAAAGTGCACAGCATTAGATTGTAGGTCACAATGATAAATCGGAAACAAGCATTTCTTTTACAAAGATATGATACTAATACAAAAACTGTTGAAAAGATAATGTTCTCAATGATATTACTTGATGCTTAGGATCCTATGGAGATTCTCTTATAATATTACCTGTACATCTTTTTCCCATGCTCTACGGGTCAGTTCCCCTTGAGTCAAAAGCTCTGCAAACTGAGCAGTGTCATTGGCATCATATATGGAACCGGGTCTCAGCCCATCACCAATTGATAGAGCCACATCATATTGATTACAAATATCAAGTATTTCATCCCAATGCTCGTAAGCAAAGTTTTCCTTGTGATAAGCTAAGCACCATTTTGCATGAATAGATCCTCCACGGGAAACAATTCCTGTCATGCGTTTGGCTGTCAAAGGAATGTACCGTAGCAGAACTCCAGCATGAATCGTGAAGTAATCTACCCCCTGCTCAGCTTGTTCAATGAGAGTGTCTCTGAATACTTCCCAGCTAAGATTTTCAGCAATCCCATTCACTTTTTCAAGTGCTTGATAGATGGGAACAGTCCCCACTGGCACAGCCGAGTTGCGTAGGATCCACTCACGGGTCTCATGAATGTGGCGACCTGTAGACAGATCCATAACAGTGTCGGCACCCCACATAGTTGCCCATTGAACCTTATAAACTTCTTCCTCAATAGAGCTTGCAACAGCTGAATTTCCAATATTTGCATTAACTTTGACCAAAAAGTTTCTTCCAACTATCATTGGTTCCAGCTCTAAGTGTTTCTTGTTGGAAGGGATGATTGCTCGACCACGCGCAACCTCTGACCTCACGAATTCTGGGTCAAGCTTCTCACGGGTGGCACAATACAACATTTCCTCGGTTATAATTCCTTGCTTGGCATAGTACATTTGAGTGTATCTTGGTCCTCCTAACTTCTCTCGCCTATCAATCCAGTCCTTCCGCAGTTTAGGAAGTCCTGTTTCAGAATATTATGTATCAAAATAGTTAAAATAATTTTCTCAAATAAGCAAGAAAGAGAGGATAGAGGATGAACAATTATGAGATAAGGAACCTGTAGAAACTAGTTTAAATTGTTTGCAACTAAATAAATGAAAAGATAGGCTTCAGGACCATACCAATTCGTGGACTAATGTTTTGAGGACCACTGGTGTCATAGGTATCAAAATCTGGTTCATCCCCACTTAAGTGAACCCTCCGGAAAGGAACTTTGAGGACATAACCAGATTGTTCATGAGTAATTTCCCTGTGAAGCAGATCATGCATCAAATCTTTGCAAACATATCAATTTAAGAGTGCATGATACCCATATATTCCAACCCAAGCAAGAAAAAGTAGCAGAAAATTGAAATAACATATTGAAATACACTACAAATAAATAAGACAGAAACTGAAGAAGAAAAATGCACCTGTATTCCTTGGAGCTCTTGGGAAAACATTGCTCGAAGGACGGAAGAGGTAGAAAATCAGGAGAAGCAGGATCAAGAGTATGCTTTCTTTGTTTGATTCTCTCGGAATTGGTTGTTGGGGGGTCAAATGTCAATGTGGCCCGAGGGCCTGAGGACATGGGAGCAGGGCACGTTTCCTTCTTAGACGCACTTGAAACTCGCCCAGCCATATCAAACCCAGGTAAGAAAGAAGAGCTTGGAAACTTGGCAGGGGCACCATGAGAACCATGGTTGCCATTCTTGCACA
This sequence comes from Boswellia sacra, assembly GCA_013180625.2. Taxonomy (NCBI): domain Eukaryota; kingdom Viridiplantae; phylum Streptophyta; class Magnoliopsida; order Sapindales; family Burseraceae; genus Boswellia; species Boswellia sacra. The sequence goes on along the minus strand of SNVD02001782.1, from coordinate 430,942 downwards.
CAATTGTTGTCATTGTCGTATGAACTGAAGCCATCTCTAGATCGAGCTGCTAACACAAATAGCAAAGTATGATGATTAAAGCACAATCAACAAGCTGTATATCCATATTCAAATGTGGCAAAGTAGCAGACAATATGGGCTGACATAAAAATGAGAGAATTTGACCTATCTTCGCCTCTCTAAACAAACATTTGGAAGGACATGAGTGAACCATCACAAAGTTTAAGAAAAGTTTCCGTTTTACCTTTAGGTTTGCTAACATACAGGTCCATCCTTTAGCTCTAGAATTTGTCAATAATTTTGGAAAAATATAAACAGAGCCCAATTTTTAGGTATATTTTCAGTTTTAACTAAACCTAAACAAACCTTTTTTTAATAAAAATCGTAACCAAATGTAGAGTTGTCAAATGCTTTACTCAACAATTCCAAACTTCATTAGAAAATAAAATTAATCAAGACTTAGCTGCAACCGAAAAGTCTCTCAATCTGGCTTTTCTTTAACATTTTTTTTCAAAGATTTTTTTTTTTTTGGAAATAATGACAATAATAATCCAAAACCTCTCTCGAAAATCATCAAAACGTTAGTTTCAAAAAGAAAATCATAAACGTCCAACGGTTTACAAACTAAAGTAAGAGAGCTCATTTATAAATTATAATTAGGCGCTAAACCTCAGGTCAGGTAAATAAAATTTTCCAAATTTTAAATCCTCTTAACCGTGATGTCTTGATCATTGCATGAAGTCCACGTATCATAGAGCACAGATTTCAAGTAAAACCAAGAAAACAAGAGCTTTTGACTCAGACTTCACTAATACAATTTTTTATTTTTTATTTTTACCAAACAACATCTTAAAAAAAAAAGGATTCTATTGAAACATTCTTAAAAGTTTCTTGTAAACTCAAAATTCTCATTCAAGTAATTTCAGTTTTCAAACAATTTTTGAAAAAATAAATCATGAACGAACACTTGCAGTTACAATCCAAAAGGAAATCCCAAAAGCTACAACTAATGAACTTCACATGATAGTAAATTACATCGTAAATTTTGAAAAATAAAACTCATTTAAACAAACACAAACAGACGTATAAGAAATAAGATTAATTTATATATTAATAATACGTAGAAGAATTCAGAAAGAGAAGATAAAAGCCGAAGCTTGGAGAAGGAGATGTAGATGAGAAGAAGAACCTGGTATCGTCTTATCTGTAAGTGAGAGCCACTGATGGAAACTCGAACGTACTCAAAACTCACCTCAGTCTTGGCTTTTATAGGAGACCTTATTTTAAAAAAAGCTGCCAAAAAGTGGACGCTGACGTGGATCCTCCAGGTGGATTTATCCCGTGATCATCACGGGCCCCCCTTGATGCTCATCAACGCGAAAACAACGGAGGACCGTCTATCCTCATCGCTGATTTCATTGTGATCTTTGTTAATTTGAGTTATTAATTCCATGTCTTTGTAGATTGTGCAAGCTGATTAATAGAGTAGTATTACGATTCTTTTTTTTTTTTTTTTTTGTTAATGTAGGATTGATTTTAGTCAAGCGAAGAGCGTATCTAATCTAGTTGTAATATATTTTGATTTATTTGATAAAATGTAAAAGAAGGGTGTTACATATAAAGTTGATATATCATCATTCATTTAATAACACATAACTTATCTTAACTTTTTATATTCATCATTCTATTCGTTTTATGTCATATCAACTTTACAAATAAATTTTATAGATAAACTTTATAATTGTAATATTATTTGATACAAAAATAAAGTTATGAGGTGATAAAGATTTTCTTCATTAATATTAAATAAAGAAAAGAAATAGATGAAAGTATTAGAAGTAATTTGTGGGGATATTTGTAAAAATGTCCTTATTTTAGTGGGCTTAGTATTCAACAGCATCTAACAATATCCGATGATATCGAAAGGATACATCTAACAGCATTCAATAGTATCTAACACTCAGATAAATAGTATAAGAAACTGATTAGAAAGTCATAACGTACAAATTTTCTAAGACAAAGTTATTTTGTAATCTACACTTAAACTTTAGAGCATCTTTACAAATTTTCCTAATTTGTATCTTTCGTGGATAATAAAAAAAGAAATGAAATCAAATATCCAGACGGTAGACAAAGTCTTTTAAGTGGAGAGGCATGTGGACCAATTTGCATGGCAACGAACGACTTTACTTTGATCCAAAACGCATGCTAATGCCAAGTATTGCAGAGAAGATAATAATGAGTTGGGCTGATTACCTGAATGGTGACGTTACATTTTCTATTGAAGTAAAGACACTAAAAGGGATGTGATGATATGGTCCACAAATACAAGCATCAACCCAAGTAAATTGGTTTCTCGTGGAGAATCGACAGAAGGTCTAGTCCTTCTCAGAAAGCAACACTGATATTTTCGTCTACTCTCGCAAAATATCAACTTGATATCATTTGAAACCCTTGATTCCGCCGGATAAGAACTTATACACAAGTAGAGCAGAAAATATAATGCTTTTCTACTTTTTGCTATAATACTATTTTTTTTCCCGCTATTTCTCCGTAATCGTTTTCACTTCCAGTCCATCCAGCCCTAGGCGGCCTCGTAAGCTTACATGGTTAACTCATTATTGTGTTTAAGCAACAATTTTGGTTAGAAAGCAGGATAATATTAATAATAATTCCAGTTGGTCTACAGATTAATAATCTGAGAAGAGCAAGAACGTCAATCTGATTGGAAACCTTTACTAACTTTGGAATGCATCAGTTGAGAACTTACAGCAAAATACATAATTCTAGACCCTAGTTGACTGCACAAGATATATTTGAAGTGGCATGTGGAACATCATATATTTCACAGATTGATAATGTATACAACTGAATAACTGTTACAAATGCCATACTTGGAAAATATAAATTTATATATATTAGCTGAAACAATAACCCATTTACAAAAGATTCCTAAGACACTCAGGCATCATTAATGTTAATATGGTGAGACATTTGAGAGAACTGTTAAAAACAAATATTAGTTTTCCAACTTCTTTCTCATTTTTGCTATAAATCATGGGCAAGAACAAAGAGCAGGCTGGTAGAGTGAAAAGAAACCAAAATTTACCTTGCTGGAACTGGAACTTTACAAAAGTTGTATTTGTGAGTTGATGCCCAATCACGAGAGCGCATTCTTAGACAAGATACGATATCAAGAACTGTAAGCTAACTCTGCATTTTGATAACTTTGAGTATTGCCATAAGCAGTAGTTGTTATCCAGAACCACCTTGAAGTGGGAGTAAAGATCCCTGCATGGGGGGAAGGGACGCTTGCTTCCCTCTAACAAAGGTCGATAGTTCTTTAGGTGAAACCACCATTCTCAACCATTTTTGTAGCTCTTCGCCTTCTACCTTCTCTTTTTCTGAATAAGAAAAAAGGTGTCAGAACAACACAAATAACACCAACTTTCCTAAGGAGCATCTACTTCACATGTCAATGGAAGCAGTATAAATCTGGTTCTGGATTGGAATACAGAAGCCCACAGTTTAATAGAGGTGGACATATCTCCTAGACATTTAACCACACGGAACACATTAAAAAGTGAGGAAAATGAACTCCTATCAATGCAGATATACAGGCTGGGAAAAGACATACCCATTAAAAATTTCCAATACACTAAATCAGGTAATAGTAAGACATCTACCTTCCAGATGAGCGCCAAGCCCCTCCAAAACAGCAGGGTTAGCACGAATAACACAAAGTGCTACTTCTAGAGCAGATTGCAACAATGCTGTCACCTCTCTTTGAACAAGGTCAACAAGATGCCCCTGTTGTATTAAGTATAGGATCAGTCTTCACTGCCATATATTTAGGAAGGAACAAAGAAACAATAAAAAAGAAACAAAAAAAGGAACCTGATCTCTTCCCCATGGAACAGATCCCCCAGACTCGTCAATCCCACCACCAGAAAGTGTTGCTAAAGACACGGGGCCAATTGTCTGATTAAGACCATATTCAGCTATTGCCTTATATGCCAAGTCAGTTGCTCGCCGTATATCATCAAGTGCACCAGTTGAAACACGACCTGAATAAACAACTTCTTCTGCTGCACGTCCACCAAGAAGAGTCACCAATCGACCACATAGCTCATCAATGAAGAGCAGATATCTATCTTCATTTACAGGAGGTATATACGTAAAGCCCAATGCCCCTCCCGACCTTGGTAATATGCTTAACTTCTGAAAACAAAAAAGCCACAATGTCAGACCATCTATCTCCTGTGGAGACTAGTAGATCCTTATTCAACATTAGTGAACCACCAGAAAACCTCAATCCTAAAACCTTTTGTACACTTCCTGAAATTCTTATGCAACATTAGTTTGATTGGTTAAAATAACTTAAAGATAGTGCAGTGTCCCTTCCAACAACAGTACTGTGTCCTCAGATCACACTATTGATCTCATCCCCCTCCCATTTTGCCCTTCTTTTAAAATCAATCTGAAAGTAAACAAAATGATGCAGAGTTTCAAGTTTCAAATTTTCAACAGTCCTCAAGAGATTTTGATAAAAATTCTGCACCAATGCACTTATGTAATGCCTACATACATAAGAATCCACATATATAAAATATAAATGACCACGGTAGATATTAGGTTTCTTCCACAGACCCAGTCAAATGTCTACAAGTGTAAATGAAAATTCAAATTTGGAATGACAATAATTAGAAAAGTGAATTTTGGGCTCAATTCATCCAGTAAGACTTATCAAAAACTTAATTCTAGCACTTCTAATAGATCTGACTAGTAAATAGGCATGTTGTAGCACAGCTGTGAGATAATATTTTTCCAATTTGAAAACAAGGCAAGGTGAAACATAGGAAAACCAATAGAAAGATTCCACTTACCTCAACGCGTGGCTGTCCAGGAAGAAGATTTGCAACTGCAGTACCCACCACTGCATGACCAGCTTCATGCCTTGCAACCACCGCCTTCTCACTCCCCTTTAGCTTGGCAGTTTTCTTTTCAATTCCCTATAAAAGTAATATGTTTCAGTCGTTCTGTTTTTCACCTTCATAAATGTTTGCACGTTATTTTGATTGAAGCTAGGATCATCAAGATCAAGATTGCTATAGGACCACACTTACCAAAATGTGTTAAGAAACAGAAAATTTTATTAAAACTCAAAAGCAAGCTGGAAAAGGACGAGATAAAATCAAAATCCAACTAAGACTTAAGGTCAAATATGTGTTGACAATTGATTGGCCAGTACCATATTAGTTAATTTAGACCTGATAAAACAATAGATTGCATTTCAAATTAAAGAAAAAAAGACACAGAAGAATACAATGTAAAATGCAAGTGAAGCACATTCTTAGACACAGGTGAATGGAAGAGGGAGGGGGGCGAAGGGGGGGGGGGGGGTTGGGTGTGGGGAGGTGGGGGTTGGAGAGAGAGACAGACAGACAGAAGGACATACAGCTACTGATCTCTCAACTGCTTGAATAAAATCTATTTTCTCCACAACAACTTTATTTTGTCTTCCAGCCAGCAGTGCAGCTTCATTTACCAGATTTGCTAGGTCTGCCCTGCACAATTTACAAACTCGAATGGTCAACACATTAGTGTCCATGAGAAATGTAAAAAAATGGTCAGCACTAATGTGTTTAAGCAAAAAGAACAGGAAAAATGAAGGACAAGCTCTTAAATTGGACTACAAGAGGAAAGACTGCAAATACCCAGTAAAACCAGTAGTCATACACGCAATGTCACCAAGGTCAACATCCTTTGCTAGGGGAAGTTCCTTCTTAGAAACATGCACTTTTAAAATGGATTCTCTTCCGATCCTATCAGGTGTCTCCACCTAAATCCATATGAGACGTTATTTCAAAGAGAATTGTTATCTCAAAAAGAACTGACCATATCTGATTTCAAGATCTACTGGAATTAGAATACAAACCATAACCACACGATCAAATCTCCCTGGTCGGCGAAGTGCTGGGTCCAATACATCAGAGCGGTTTGTTGCTCCAAGAACAATCACAGCAGAATTGCTATCAAATCCATCCATCTCCTGCAATGCAGTTTCAAAAAATCAGTCTAAATGAGATATTAATACAGTCTAAGACCATAAAAAGACAACTATCCAGGAAAGCTCACTGTGAGCAACTGGTTTAAAGTTTGCTCTCGCTCATCATTGCTAACAATGCGAAACCGACCATCCCGACTTTTTGCCACAGCATCTATCTGGATACAGGACAAAATGTGATTGTCAACCCACCAATAATTCCACAACTTGTCTAAACCCAAAAAGTTAGGAAACGTCATAGATTAACCTCATCTATAAAAATTATAGATGGTGCTTCCTTCTTTGCTCGTGCAAAGAGATCTCTAACACGGGAGGCACCCATGCCAACATACAACTCTACAAACTCACTTGCAGAACAACTTATAAAGGGAACTTCTGCTTCCCCAGCAACAGCCTTTGCTAGAAGAGTCTTACCAGTCCCAGGAAGACCCACCTATTGAAAAAAAAACTGTAATTATTCTTCATACAGGGACAGAATCATGCTTGCAAATAGAATAGCTTCCCACTCACCAGGAGAACACCTCGAGGAGGTCGAGCACCAAGACGTACATACCTATCTGGATTCCTTAAAAATTCCTGGGCAGTAAACATCAGCGTATAAAGACCATTTCCTGAATAAGTAAGAAACACTCACTACAAGATTCTGACGCCCTATGAACAATAAGAGATACATTTGAGGAAGTCCAACGTACCACAATTTCTTCCAGCTCTTCTTTCGCCTCATCAACACCTGCAACATCAGCAAAAGTGATTGTTTCCCCTTGCTCAGACACTTTAGCTCCACCAGGACCCCGAGACTTGCGGTTCCCAACCTGACCAGCTGTCTGCTGCACGCACGCTCAAAACCACTTAGAAAGCTTAACACAGCGCATAAGTTTCAAGGTACACAAAAAATAGCATACGCATTCCCACCTGAGAAAAGCTTACAGGAAATCGGTGGAGAAGCCCTGCAAGCACGGCAACATAAAACAGAGCTATCTGCAAGAAGCAAATCAAGTTCAGAGATACAGAACTTCAAACCTTTCATCAAGAAAACATCATATCTCAAATTTTTTTCTCAACAAGAAAAAACTCCCGTTGCATAATGCAATTTCACTTCATTATATCAAAACAATGCACAAAAAGACAATTGAATTGACTCCCAATACTAACCAGAGCCGAGTTCAAGAATCCACCAGACCGCTTATCCGGCGACCCGAACTCCACCTGATTTTCAAGCATCTTCTCATAGGGAGTCTTGATATCACTTGGCCTTGTAGTTGTATAAACAATCCTCTTACTTGGCGCCATATTCTTCAACAATGACTCCGAGTCTTGAAACTTCAGACTCGCCACGTCACTCTCCTGATAACCCGCCTCCTTTTTCAGCTTGAACATTATATGCACGCCATCAACTTCCACCTTCTGCACCTGGTTACTGTTAATTTTACTCAAAAAGTCGCTGTAGGGAACGCTAACAAAAGTGGTCGGCGTCCTGGGCTCCGACCCGGGCAACGGAATCCCGGGACGAAGCAACCGCATAACGAACATAACTATACCCAACTGCAAAAGCAAAACTCCGATTTCTTGCACCTGAATTAACGGCTGCCACTGGAACTTCTTCCCCTTTGACCACCAGAATCCGTCGCTCTTGTTCGACTTCCCTCTCCGCTGATTCGTCGACGAACTCGTACTCTTCGGAGACTGACTTTGACTCTGAGTCTCACTCTCGCTCTTCTCACTCGATTCTCCATCTTGAGAACTCGCTAGAATTCTAAACTCCCTCAAGCTTTTACTATTATACAGCAAACCTGTCCATAGATTGAACCGAAGATGACCTTTTGATGGGTTAACTGAAGCGAGCGAAATTGAATTGGAGACAACAAAACGGTTCGTTTCGTGGTGAGACGCCCTAAATCGATTGCAGCAAAATCCCCCGCCTTGTAAATAGATAAGATTCGAATTCGAATAACTGAAGTTCGAGTAGTGAAATCTGTTATGTATTGTTGGACGGAGAAATTCAACCGATAACATTTTTGGTTTCTGAAAACCCTAGAAATTGGGAAAACGAAAAATAGATTTTTATTTACAGATATTTATATGTTGAGGACCAGCATCCAGGAGCGAAGCCGAGTGGAATCTGGGCCGTCGGATTGATAATAGGGTGATTCTTAACCCTTCACTGTCCTCTTTGGGCCTTCGTTATCTGTCTTATCTCTGTTGTGTGTAGAGTGTCAGCCAATCATAGTAGAGCTAGTGAGCTAGCGGCAAGCGGAGATAATGGAAACGTGATTCAGTGTGGCGATGCTCACGAGAGGTTGTATTCTGAGGTGAGTGGTTTGCACACGTGTTGTTAAAAAACAGAGTGATGATGTGTGATGTTCGACCGCACCCGACCACATACTTAGCGTTGACTACAGACCACACGCTGGGCTTGAAATGACCGGCGATTTTTAAGTGAGGATCCGGGTTCGGGTACAGGTCGGGTTTCGTTGGAGCACGTGATTGTGATCTCAGTGGGGAAAGTTTTGACTTCATTTTTCTTCACCTAACCCATATTAAATATAATCCAAAAAATGGAAACGGGACATTAAAAAAGAATAGCTCCATTTAATACTAATTTATCAACTCACATTATCATTAAATCACTATATTGTAACGAATTAATGAGCATTGATCGGTGAAAGAAAGATAATTAAAAAATTTAAGTTGATATAGTCTGGTCTTATCCTTTAATTTAGTTCCAGAACGCTCTTCACACCCTTTACTGAATATACTCAACGCTAAAAAAAACTAAATTTTATAAAAAATATATGAATAATTTAAAAAATAACACATATAATCAATATCAATTTACTATATTAATGTTTCTTACATGAAAAAGTACAATTAAAACATATTTCTTCTAATGAACAATTGACGAAACAAGCAATTCATTAAAAAAAAATTATTGATAAATCATAAAGTTTGCCGATAAATTCTTATTTTGATAGTAATTTTCTTATTAAATAGAATAACAAGCTATTCGTTGTATTTGTTTTATAGAATTACCTCTAAAATTAGTTATAGTTTTGATACAACATTCATTATTTAATTTTGAAACCGTTGGAATACTTAGAAAATGGTTGCGAAGAGCAATTTTGAAGATACCCTTAAAAATTGGATTAAAAATCTTAGGTACATGGGTTTTGAACTTATCATTTTGATTTTTATATTTTACAAGTTTTATTATATATTAAAATATTTTTATAAATTTGAAAAAAATACATAGCAAAACACTTAAGTAATTGTTATATCTCAAACATAAAAAGATTTGACACCAAAATCACCATTTTCTATTTAAGGATTTTGAGTCTTGAGATATATAACCATAACTAAATTGGTAAAATTAAGAAAATTTCTCAAAAACCTTTTGGTTTGTGTAACAAGAATAATACTACACCAACAGTCCACTCATAAATAACTCGCCTACAATCGGACCTAACAAAACCTTACTGATCATGTGATTTTTCTTATTCATTTTTTTCTACTCTAATGAATTTTTGTTAACTCAGAGAAAATTAGGTGTAAGTGGGTTGTAAATTTAGTATTATTCTGTGCAACAAAAATCTTGATTTAAATGTTTCGAAAATTAATATTTTTACTACTTATATACATAAATATTTTTTTTACAATGACATATGATTTAAATTGTTAATTTAGATTTTTTTTTAATCTAAGATTAATTTGCTCAAAGTTTAAAGAGGATGGTGTAAATTTGCGGATGCAATTAAGGATTACGGAGAATGACAAGGTCACATGATTCAAATAAAATGTTTAACTCCAATAAGAACCGCCACTTCTCAAATAACTGTTTTCTATTTTGTCCTTTCTATTTCCTGAATCAGGGAAGACTAGACTTCCTGAATTAGAGGATCTCACAGAAGCTATCAGCCAAACAAATTATACATTCCTAAATAAGAAATTTCATATCCAAAGCAAAAGATTTTTAGTTTGTTTTTCAATTGCTTGGCAAAACAAACCAGTAGCCTCTCCCATCAACCCTTCTCTGGTTTTTTTCTATTGCTTTTCTGACAATTTTACATTGCAAGATCAAATACAATTACTGTTCATAAGAGAACAAAGATGAGTATTGATGCAAAGACTATTCGGGGTTTTGTGTGCGGAATTGTTAAATCTTCTATGAATTGTTGTTGCAGATGTTTACAAAAACATCCTTTTCTTTCCGGTGTTGTGTTGGTTTTCTTCCTTCTCTATTTGTTCATTCCTTCTGTTTTCAATGTTGTGATTTACACTTCTCCGGTTATTATCTGCATTGTTGCTTCTGTGAAAATTTATTCCAGAACCCAACAGTCGAAAATCCAATACGCGAAAAGGGTTGATGAGAATTCATCATCTGTTGAATCCAAGTCTCTACCGCTTGATCATTATCATGATCAAGCGAGTAGAAATGATGACAAGGCTGAAACACAAAGTCATTTGAGTAGACGAAGAAATTTGAAAGACAAGAACAAAGAATGGGAAGCGGAAGGTAGTAAGGAGGAAAAAGCAGGCATGAATTCTAATTCTAAAGCAACTCCAAATGATGCTCTGAATATTGTTGGAAACCTGGCAGCTGTGTTGGACGAGAAAGGAAATGCTTCATCGGATTGTGGAGAGAGCTCCAGCGAGAATGCATCTGTTGATCGTGGTATTCAAGCACAAGACGATAAGGAGACACAAAGTTATTGCAAGGATCGTGGGGAGAGTTCATCGCGGAATGAATCTAATTCTGAAGATGTTCAAGCACTTGATCAACCGCCAATACTGCTATATTCTCAACCTTCCATGAGCGATCTCATATCGGGTGATGGGCAGCCTGAAAAATTTAGCATTGGTGGTAGCAGTGAGGTGGTGGAGGTGGAAAGTTCGGATGATGCAGAAGATGAGGATGAGGATGGAAGGCAACGGGACAGGAATAAGGCTGTGGAATGGACTGCTGATGATCAGCAGAATCTCATGGATCTCGGGGATTCCGAGCTGGAAAGAAACAAAAGGCTGGAGAGTCTAATTGCTAGAAGAAGAGCAAGGAAACTATTCAAGATGGCCGCGGAAAAAAGAGGGTCAGACGCGGACAGTACTTCTTCAGGCCAAATGGCTCCACTTTCTATTGTGAGAAATCACCTTTTGAATTCTCCGAATAATCAAGATGTTATTGAAGGCCTAAACATACCTGGTTCAGCCCCTTCTGTTTTGTTGCCAAACAGAAACCCGTTTGATATTCCCTACGACTCTTCTGAAGAAAAGCCAAATCTTATGGCAGACAGTTTCCATCAAGAATTCTCAGCAGCTCAGTTTTGCAGACATGAGAGCTTCTGTTGGGGATCTTCTTTCTCAGTGGATTCCCAGCAAGACCACCATGATTCCAGGCTTGGCCCTTATGCTGCTGACAAGAGGGTCGAAAATCTGAGGTTCTCCAAATTTAGAACCCATTCAGGCAAGACGATTCTATTTTTACTTTCTTGGCTTTTTCCTTGCCAGTATCAACATTGATAGACAGGACTTTATGAATTTTAACTGAATGGTGTATTTTACAGATATGAGTACTCATGACCAGCTAATTGATGACTTGTTGTCACAAGAAGGTCAAGCTATTTTCCGCATGTTAAGTGCACGTGATGTTGGAGAAGGAAGCCAAGCTCCCGAACAAGTAAAAATGTGGGGGGAATCCAAGGGAGGAGAGGATATAGAATCTGGGGATGTCACTGCAGGAACCACAGGGGAGAAGAAAGCTTCTCAGGATGGCGAGTCGAGATCATCAGTCGATAGAAGTGAAATTCAAATGGACACAGATTCGTTCAGCGAACCATGCTCATCAGAAGCCAGTGAACTGAGTTTCCAAGGAAACGTAACTACAAATATAGAATCTAATTTAGAACCAAAAGCGGATAAATTCCCTCAAAGGCTGAGTGATCGTGTACAAAATTCACTCACGTTTGTAGTTCCTGAAAGTGTAGGCTTTCATGGGCCCTCATATGATTCCAGTCCTTCCGGAGTTGACAGGCCAAGAATGGAGCGTTTGTACTACCGAGAAAAGTTGCCTTGTCATAGCCCTGTCTATTCCATCGCTTCTGACTTGCAAGTGGAGGTCTCAGACGTTGGCTCGCCTCCATTGCCTATGGACGGAACTATTTCACCAGCTGATGTGGAATCTTCCTACGACGGGGACTTCGAGAAGGACATCACATCTGGCAGTGAAGAGATGTGGGGAGCCTCATGTCACCTGTTAGGAGTAGACGAAAATGAATCAAGATCAAAAGAAGTGAACGACATCAGTGAGCACGATATTTTAGGTGTGAGATTATCTGCTATGAAGCCAAGCCATCAGGATTCGGTTCCACCATCCAAGCTTCCAGCACAGGTTGCTGAACAAGATAGAAGTAAGACAAGTTCATTGGCATCTCCAGGAACAGAGATACCAGAAAAACAAAAAGGACATTCAAAGAAGACAGATAATAAAGTCCCCGAAAATGTCAAACAAGTAACGGAAGAAGTGAAGAAGCCTAAAAATTCAGATGCATTACCACCTAAAGTTCCACACAAAGGAGTTCATTCTGAAAAGGCAGAGGTATGCACATACCAATGTGAACTTTCACTGGTTCAAATGTTCATTATCTTTTTTCTGCCACAGTCAAATATAAACTAAACGCTATTATGAATTGGCTCTCTTTAATAATAATGAAACTCATAAATTGATCTCAACTTTTGGATAACAAACAGGAATTAGCTAATACTTCTCAGAAGTTAGCAACAGAAGCTCATAATGTTGTTGATCAAGTAGTCAATGCAAACGATGCCAAAATATCGGTCAAGCACATAACTTCAACAGACCTGCCTCAACTAGCTGAGAAAATTATTTCAGAATCGAGCAAGGATGCTAAGAACACTTGTGACGAGCCTCCTGAGCACCATACTCGGGATCATGGAAGGCAAAGTAATTCTGAAGCTACAGGGCAGACTTCGAAGGCAAATGCGGGACAAGAAGATGAGAAGTCAGTTCAGGAAAGTAAAAATGAGCAAAATATCACTGGAGTAGGAGTTTCTGGGGTTAATCAGAACTCTGATATTCCAATTTTGTCAGCCTTACAGCCAATATTGGTGGCAGAGCAATTTTCGAACAGTTCAAGTTCATGCTCATCTCCAAGGTCTGTATTGCCGGGAAAGACCCCTAAAGAACAAATACCCTCCTCCCAGTTTGATGGACAGATGCACATCAATGTGCCCCCATCTGTTGTGGATGCCACAGCTGGAAATATTTCAATGAATAATGAGCCACCAGAAGGTTTAATTCTGACTGCTCCTCAGAATTCACTGCATTTGGTAGTGAATCCGCCAAATCACCCTTCAACAATCAGCAGTTCCGGAATACCAGAGGTCAGTATGCTAGAGTAACCGGATAATTTGTACAGAAAACTGATCATGAAATCATTTTCACATTTTCTAGAGCAGGTATCTTTTCCTGGTATTGTCACACGCAAAGAAATTCTCTCAAACATGAACTTTGAAATTTGCTTTCGAGCAGAAAAGCTTGTTGGAAATAAGATAGTAGCATTAACAGATGCACTTTGTATTGAACAGGGACCATTTGTTGGAGTTGTTGAAGGTACATCAGAATCATTGATCCAACCTGTGGCAGCTATTTTACAACCAGAACCTTCTCACCAATCCCATCCAGGATCTGTTGATACTAAAGGAAAATCTAAAGCTCCACCTGAATGTAGCCCATCGAAACCAGAAGAGAAAACTGCTAATTCAAATGTCCCTGCAACTATGATGAACGAAGAGGTAGAACCATACATCAGAAAGTAGTTTATTGGTTATATTTAGTTAGCTTTTCAGATAATACCATCATGCCTTTTATTGATTAGTCATTCTTTCAGTTGTCATCTGTGTTGATTTCATTTTATAACTGTAATGTTTCTTGCACTTAATAATCTAAGATATAAGAAAAATATTAAAATAATGCATGCACCTTCTGTAACATTTGGACAGGAAACTCGAAATCCTTTGGGACAATCCACTGGAGAAGACAACATTATCAAAAAGGCTAATGATCCGGTACTCAATGAGAAGGAATATAATGAGCAGTTAAAATCTGCGCTTGGCAGTGAAGATGCGTCCCAACCTCAAAAGGGAAAGTCGATGGAAAATGAGGCCATTGTTGGCCCATCAAATTCAATTGATGGAAATAAGAGTTCAAGTGTTATGAATGGCAGTGAGAACATCAAACATGCGCCAAAACCTGATAGTTCTGAAGGGAAGTTGGAAGCCACTACTGAAGCTAGTCATGGCGGATCTAAATCTTCTGAAGCTTCCACTAAACCATCAACACCATCTGCCGACACTTCTGTAAAAGAGGTATAATAGTGTTAATAAGTAGAAGTTTCCATTATATAGCGTCCCAAATTTGCTTGCTTAAGAATATAATATAAGACAATAAAACCCCAAATGCAAATGTCTTGTCCTTTCTATGTTTTTTAAAATCATTTTCTGTTTTGCATATTACCCAGTACACCTAAAATTCATTTTCATCCATATATTCTTTACAAAATTCAAAATAATTCGAAATTTATGGCCATTGAGAGACAGCATAAAAGTGCAAGTCTTCTTTTAAGTAAATGATGAAGAATAATTGCTTATTAGATTCATTCTCTTGTTTCCTTGACTAAACAGATAAGTTTTATTGCCATACTTCATTCTACACATTTTTTCTTTAGTTTCTTCTATCGCTTTTATGCTAGTAGCGCATTGTAACATTGAAGGAGCTTATAAAAATCAAATCTTACATTTACATTTGTATTTTTGTCGTTGGATAGGCACAATCTAACCCTCTTCCGCAGAAGTCTTCGGAAAAAGTTGATACCAAGCACAACGTGAATGAAACAGTAGCCAATGAGAATAGCAACGAGAAAAGCTTGGCAGGTAAAGAGAACACTCCAGACCAAACAAAGCCAGGTAAGGCTGCGGCAGAAGTTGACAACGAACAAGGTGACGAAAAAGTAGCCAACGTGATGACCAACAACAAAAGCTTGACTGTTCAAGAAGATGTTGCAGAAAAGAAAGGGCCAAGTGAGAGTACAGCGGAATTTGATACCACGCATAAAGCAAATGAAGCAGATGCAAGTAAGATTAGCAACAACACGGGCTTGATTGACCAAGAGAATTTTGCAGACAAGACGAAGCCGGACGAGGCTGCAGCAGAAGTTGATATATTGCCCAACGTGAATGAAAAGGTAGCCAATGAGTCGAGCAACAAGAAAAGCTTGGTAGATAAAGAGAACACTCCAGACCAAACAAAGCCAGGTAGAGCAGCAGCAGAAGTTGACAACAAACAAGTTGACGAAGAAGTAGCTAGCATGGTGACCAGCAACAGAAGCTTGACTGATCAAGAAGATGTTGCAGAAAAGAAAGGGGCAAGTGAGAGTACAGCGGAATTTGATACCAAGCACAAAGCAAATGAAACAGAGGCAAGTAAGATGAGCAACAACATAAGCTTGATTGATCAAGAGAATGCTGCAGACAAGACAAAGCCGGATAAGGCTGCAGCAGAAGTTGATATATTTCACAATAATATGAATGTAAAAGCAGCCAACGTGATGACCAACAACAAAAGCTTGACCGATCAAGAAGATGTTGAAGAAAAGAAAGGGGAAAGTGAGAGTACAGTGGAATTTGATACCAAGCACAAAGCAAATGAAACAGAGGCAAGTAAGATGAGCAACAACATAAGCTTGATTGATCAAGAGAATGCTGCAGACAAGACAAAGCCGGATAAGGCTGCAGCAGAAGTTGATATATTTCACAATAATGTGAATGTAAAAGCAGCCAACGTGATGACCAACAACAAAAGCTTGACCGATCAAGAAGATGTTGCAGAAAAGAAAGGGCCAAGTGCGAGTGCAGCAGAAGTTGTTACCAAGCACAAAGCAAATGAAAAAGATACAACTAAGATGAGTAACAACACAGGCTTGATTGATCAAGAGAATTGTGCAGACAAGACGAAGCCGGATAACGCTGCAGCAGTAGTTGATACATTGCACAACGTGAATGAAAAGGTAGCCAATGAGTCGAGCAACAAGAAAAGCTTGGTAGATAAAGAGAACACTCCAGACCAAACAAAGCCAGGTAAGGCAGCAGCAGAAGTTGACAGCAAACAAGGTGACGAAGAAGTAGCTAACGTGATGACCAGCAACAAAAGCTTGACCGATCAAGAAGATGTTGCAGAAAAGAAAGGGCCAAGTGAGAGTGCAGCAGAAGTTGTTACCAAGCACAAAGCAAATGAAACAGATCCAAGTGAGACGAGTAACAACACAAGCTTGATTGATCAAGAGAATGCTGCCGATAAGATAAAGCCGGATAAGGCTGCAGCAGAAGTTGATATATTGCACAATGTGAATGAAAAGGTAGCCAATGAGTCGAGCAACACAACAAAATTGGCTAATCAAGAGAATGCTGTGGACGAACAGAAGCCGGCTAAGGAATCCGATAGCTTAAAAACTTCTGAAGATACAAAGAGTGAGCCAGATGATTTGAAGAAAGACAATGTTATGATGGATAAGTTGCCTGAGCACAACATTGCTGGAGAACCATCAAAACAAGTAGAATCTGAACTCAAGAGTCCACAGAAAGAAACAAATACTACAGTATGAGGTGGTACGTGGCATTGGCATTATTTGTTGAGTCTCAAAGCCACTGTTGAGTTGAAGTGGGTTAAGCATACACGGGAAATTTTCTGGACTGATAGTTGGCAGTCTTGAACCAGTGAATGAAATGATTGAATATAACGTATCATCATGTAAAAGGACGGACCTGCAAGCACAGTAAGTTCTTTGCTTTGAGAGAATTTCATGTTTAGTTCATGGAACACGCACTGAATCTTTTGTTAGATATAACAATTCTAGTAAGAGTTTTATTCTTTCAATCCAACAAACAGCATAGAAAAATGGGATTGATTTCTAAATTTGAGTTTCTTAATTAGTGGCCGCCACGACTTTTATTAAATATGTCTGAGCTACTGGTTTTCCATTTTCATAAGAAATGATATTTGTATACTTGATGGTATCATATTTACATATTTGATGGAGTCAATGCTGTGTATTCTGAGATACTTGTCTGAATGAACAAGGTTAATTGCACACTAATAGGAGATGATTAGTAATTTTTTGTCCAGATAATAAGATGAATTCCGTGCTTGAACATTTTCTACAGGCTGCAGATGGGTGTGAGTTGCCTATTCATCTTATTGATTTCCAGCTTAAACAAACATAATATGATCATAAGACCATCGGAAAATAAGTTATAATTTGTAATCGACTGAAAGAGTAGGTGTAGAAACTGTAACTGTTTTACTTGCCAGTCACATTTTGCCACAAACTTCCCAACTGGAAGATCCTATAGAGCTTCCACTTGAAGAAAAAGTCGGGTGTCAACTAATCAATTATGAGTCCTTACACAAGTGGGTACGTTACTTTCAATGCTGTCATTCTATTTCTGCCTGAAACAAAAGGTTGATGAAATGGTTGAAAAAGCATGAAAGAAGCAGCTCTGGGTTGGGAATAGATACTTTAAAGATGATTATTTCTACAAGCCCAAGAAGTTCAAGTTCAAGCTAACCCCAAGTAAAATGAACTTGAATGTGTGAAATGTTCATCTGTTTTTGGTTGTTGTTTTCGTTCCAAAATTTTAAACCAAACATGCATCCTAAACGATGTATAGTATATAATTATCACATTTTTTTTATTATATTCGTTATCATATATTTAATAATAATTGATAAAATCTATTAGCCAAAATATATACATAAATAGAAACTCTGATTAAAAAAACACAAATACAATAACAAAAGTAATGATCACATTAGATTAACCACAAATCTATTTTAAGGAGATCGTGTAATACACGAGCCACAGATTTTATGTCAAAGGATCTCCTCAAAACAAATGTGTCCCTCATCTTAAATGTTAGAGAATCAAATGACGTTTATTTTTCAAGATAAAATGGAAATTAGGTAAATATATAACTAATACCAAAAAGTTATATCCAGCGAACTAGAAATTCAAGAACTCTATCACTTTGAATAAAAATCCTAAAAGATCTATGGAGAAAAATAGACGAAGAAAATTGTTTTTCCTTTCAATCTCTTTTTAAAGTGAAGAAAGCCACTATTTATTAAGGATAAAAATAGTGAATTATGACTCATTAACTCATAAGTTACCAAATTAAATTTGTTACTATTCATTAATATATATTAATTTATAAATTATAAAATTAAATTTGTAACGACTCATTAATTCATAAGTTATAAATTGAATTTGTGACCACTTATTAATCTATAAGTTACAAATTTAAATGTGTATAACAGATTTAAATTTAACCTCCCTTTGAACATAATTTTTCGTTCGCTCATAAATCGTGATGAAGACATGTGAATAAACCATTTTCGAGGGGTCATTTTCCCAACAAAATCTGCATCGCAATGTACAATTTCGAAGCTTATGGTCAAACCTAACGCTCTGAGAAAGTTAGTTGACTTTCAATTTAACTATTTCATCCAACTCTCAGCCCCGCAACGTTTAAAGTATCTTATGTTAACTACCACTCTTCAATTCATATCCCGCTATTTATAAACAGACAATCTTTCCATTATTAATATCATATAAAGGTTAATTTATCATCTCTTGGTCAAAGGCATTTGGCTCATTTCGTCTAGTCAGTCTCTCCTGCAACGACGAAGGTTGAGGCCATGGACTGCATTTACAAGAATCCAAATGCCCATGTAGAGGATCGTATCAGAGACCTTCTCTCTCGCATGAACCTGAAAGAGAAGATTGGTCAGATGACTCAGATTGAGCGTGAAGTCGCCACTGCCTCAGCTCTCAGAGAATTCTCCATCGGTAACTTCCTCTGATTTGTATGCTTGCACGCGTACATATGTGCATGTCACTGTGTTGATATATGTTGTCGGGAAAACGGACACAAGCAGCTCAATTTTGTTTATGTTATGAAATTTAGCAAAAACCCTTTTTGTTGTCGTTAGTCAAACCATTTATGCACTAGCCAAGTGTTTACTTCTTGTCGAATTACCGAGTAGGGGTTGCTCAGTATTAGAAGGAGCCAAATAAATTTCGAGCTGTCAAGTAACGTGTTCGACACTTCACTTACAACTCGACAATTTGTTTAGATTGTAAAAGAAAATTAAGCTTTGGTTAGAACTCATAACAACCTCTTAATTTGGTGGGCTGTTTTGGATTTGCAGGGAGTATACTCAGTGCAGGAGGGAGTGGACCCTTCGAGAATGCATTGTCTTCTAATTGGGCAGATATGGTTGACGGGTATCAGAAGGCAGCACTTGAGTCCAGGCTTGGGATACCCATAATTTATGGGATTGATGCAGTCCATGGTAACAATAGCGTATATGGTGCTACCATATTCCCTCACAATATTGGCCTTGGAGCCACAAGGTTAATTTTTCACCTTTTTCTTTTTCTTTCTAGAATTATGTTAGTTGTTTGATAAATGAGGATGATTAGGAAAACAGAGAACACTTTCTTGTTATATACTTATATGGACTATGTTAACTGTTAACTTGATGAAGATTTTTGGAGGTATGCAAAATGACCCTGATGACATTACTATTGTAGCTTAAGAAAAAAGTTAATGAGTTATTAACTTTTAAGCTAAAGCAACCCCGAACAGGGGATATATCACTTCTATAACAAAAAAGTTGGTTTTTTTTTCTTTTGGCAAAATCTTGGGCATGAATGTTCTTTGTATGTTAAGACGAGCCATATTTTATAAGCGGATGTTAGAGAAAATGGAAGTTGGAACTGATATATACTTTTTTTTGGGGATGTTGCAGCTCTTTGCAAGGCTGTCATAGTTGTCCCTTATTCTAATGACTCAGATTTTTGGCAGAGACGAAGATTTGGCTAAAAGGATTGGAGTTGCAACAGCTCTTGAAGTTAGGGCAAGCGGCATTCACTATACTTTTGCTCCCTGTGTGGCTGTAAGTCATTGGACATGTCACTGAAGATCTCTTTTTATTATTATGTTAACTTCAACTTCTTGATTGTTACCCAAAACTGTTAATGGGCTTTAAATGTTCTCTTTCATTCTTTCTTGTTAACCATTCTTTTGGCTTGATACGATATTTGCTGAGCAAGCTTATTTGACTCTGACAGCTATGCAAAGATCCCAGGTGGGGAAGATCTTATGAGAGTTATAGTGAAGACACCAACATTGTCAGAACGATGACTTCTATTGTTACAGGATTACAGGGACAGCCACCAAAAGAATACCCCAAAGGCTACCCTTTTGTAGCTGGAAGGTAGAAAGAAGTTAAATCTAATAATTACTTTCCCGCTTCAATTGTATACATCTGTTTTACTTGAGCTTAGTAATTGACAATTTACACTTCTTTTTTTTTTTTTTTTTTTGGAGCTACAAATTTTGGATACAATATATGGTGATGGGAATGGGGATTATTAAGCATTTGCTCCTTTACATTTCTGGTACTTTTGAATAATCCAATTGCAGAGATATATTTTACACCCCTCGGCTTCTATACTTACTCGTCATTCTGTTCTACTTACAATGTGGCTCCAGCAAGCATCGATTTCTATGTAGCAGTCACTCACCATAGGCCAATTTAACTGTTCTCACTGATTTACTTAATGTGATCTCAGAAACAATGTTATTGCATGTGCTAAGCATTTTGTTGGAGACGGGGGTACTGAGAGAGGTACAAATGAAGGGAATACCATATGCTCATATGATGACTTGGAGAAAATTCATATGGCACCTTATCTGGACTGTATTTCTCAGGGAGTCTGCACTGTCATGGCATCATATTCTAGTTGGAATGGCCGCAAACTGCATGCTGACCATTTTCTGCTGACAGAAGTTTTGAAAAATAAACTGGGGTTTAAGGTAGACATTTCTGATTTTATTATTTGTCAATACATCCTGAAAATGCCCAAGCTTTTCCTATCAAAATGAACTATTATAATTACACATCTGAAAGGCACTACAGAATCTAAATACTGGAAAGGATGCAGCAGTGTTATTGTTTTAAGTTTACTTTCTTTTTTCATTCCAGAATTATTCTTTCATTTTCTTGGATGGTGGCAAGACTAAATTGCACTATATCTTAGTCTAGTAACCTTCTGGTTGCAGGGTTTTGTGATTTCTGACTGGGAAGGTCTTGACCGACTTAGCAAACCTCATGGATCAAACTATCGTTACTGCATTTCTGCTGCCGTTAATGCTGGAATTGACATGGTAGTCTAATTATTTAAATGTCTAAATATAGGTTGCTTTCTTTCCTGACTGAGAAAATTTGCAGGTCATGGTTCCTCGTAGGTATGAACAATTTTCGGAGGATTTGGCAGCTCTTGTGCGATTAGGGGAGGTACCAATGTCCAGGATTGATGATGCTGTTGAGCGAATACTTAGAGTAAAGTTTGTTGCTGGTCTTTTTGAGTATCCCTTCGCAGACAGATCTTTGCTCGATGTAGTTGGTTGCAAGGTAAATTTGAAAAATTGAGCCAATGCTTTGTTCGTCTTAAACGAGAGAAGTTCAATGAAAGTGCTCCTTTAAATTACCAAATCAAACTATTATCTATAATTGAGAGTTGATTCCAGTCTTTGATGATTTTTTGGCAGCTGCACAGAGAACTGGCACGTGAAGCAGTTCGCAAGTCCTTGGTTCTTCTAAAGAATGGAAAGAATCCGGAAAAACCTTTTCTTCCATTAGACAAGAATGCCAAAAGAATTCTTGTCGCTGGAACACATGCTGATGATCTTGGGTATCAATGTGGAGGATGGACAAAAACTTGGTATGGGCTTAGTGGAAGAATTACAATCGGTATGCAGTTATATGGCTATTTTTCCTAATTTCCAATACTTTTTTCCTCTCTTGGCTCCCATATCACCTTCTTCTTCATTTTTTTTCTCCTCTTTCATTGGATTATGTGTATTAGTAAATGAGATTGACATTTGCTTGATTCTAGCAGTCCTAGAAGGGAAATAGGCCATTAATATCACGATGCTTGCATGCTTGTTCTTGCACAATTTACAACTGTATTTGCATGATATTGCTGACCATGTTTGCTTGAGATCACCTAGTATTTATTTTCTATAATCTATCCATTTGAGTCCAATTTTTAATAATTAATTCAAGTAAAAGTGACCTAGTTTTCCCATGCAATAGGAAAGAGAAAAATAGTTAATAAATTATCTATATGCGAAGAGTATATATGTTCGATTATTATTTCACTTGTATTCCGAGTTCTAACATCACATCTGCCTCTTTCTGTGATTTCATTACAATGAACATTTTCCTAATTATTAAGTGAATGCAGCATTACACTTACAAAATTTTAATGTTTCAGGAACAACAATTTTGGAGGCAGTTGAAAAAGCAGTGGGAGACAAAAATAAAGTGATCTATGAGAAATATCCAACACTGGACACCTTAGAAAGACAAGATTATTCTTTTGCCATTGTAGCTGTCGGCGAAGAACCATATGCCGAAACCCCTGGTGACAACCCGACGCTTGAAATCCCCTTCAATGGAAGTGATTTGGTTAAGTTTATATCTGAGAGAATCCCCACATTGGCAATTCTGATATCTGGAAGACCACTAGTTGTAGAGCCACAAACATTGGCAAAAGTAGATGCTTTGGTTGCTGCTTGGTTGCCTGGAAGTGAAGGAGAGGGAATTGGAGATGTTATCTTTGGAGATTATGATTTCACAGGCCGACTCCCCATGACGTGGTTTAGAAGTGTTGGGCAGCTACCGATGAATGCTGCAGATAATGCATATGACCCCTTATTTCCTCTTGGTTTTGGGTTGACGTTGAATAGGGAGAAATCCCTGGACTAAATGATATTATGAAAAGAGCTGGCCTGAAGTTTGGGTTCCATGGTGGAACTGGCCCATAATTGAATTCTACCTAGTTTTTGGATACTTATCTCTACTGTCTCACTTGTTTATGTTGTTAATATTCTTATTCTCTACAATCCCCTGTCCACTGTTCCCTAGTCGTAATTGGTCAAGGGTATGGTTTCTTGAGTAGGGGTGGTCAATCTCAATTTGGTAATTATCAGCTGTATCTATGTGGAAACTGTGCTGACAATGGGCATGATCACATCGATGCACAAAATAATATGCTTTCTGCATCTCATGTCACAAGCAGGAGAACATAAGATAGAAAATTGCAGCCAACCAAAGCACCAGATCAAGGCAAATATTATTGGACATAGGACATTAAGTTACTATTTGCTGTCATTCTAAGATGCCAGATATTATGTTGTTGTAACCTGTTATTCTTCTCTTGAACGATATGATCACATTGTTTAATGTTATTGAAATATAATACTACCACTGCTTTCCATCCGTTCACATTCTGTTCTCTGGATTGTAACATAAGAACCCACAAGATATTTTTTTCTGATCTTGGCGGGCCACTGAAGCAGCACGCTTCCGCACATAAATGCTAGCAATGGCACACACTATATATTGAGGGTAGTTCCAGATCTCTGTCAAGAGGAACTGTTGAAATTATTGAATTCGGAATTCGAAAACTCTATTTATTTAGCTGCTGATGCATACACATCCATCAGTTTGTTGAGTGTGATGTACACTAAAGCCTCCCAATAGAAGAATCAGAATATTGTCTGAAAACTAAAAGAGGACTGAAGATAACCGAAAGTGTGAAGTTGTGATATAAATGAATGTGGTTGAAACTAGTTAAATGTTGAGCAATGTAAGAATAAAGTAAACAAGATGCTTTTTCTATGCAACTTGGAGTAAAGCCTTAGGCTACTCCTTTTGAAAAGGATGGTGCATGGATGGTTTTGTCATTTGACCTTAGAGAAACTTATATGACTTGTTTTTATGGCCATGCTCTCTAGTATTCTTTAGTCGATGTGTTAGAATATACTTTAGATGAGTGACATGGGTGGTAACTATGGGCTTTCATGATAGTTGCTTCACCGGAAGAAAAAAAAAAGACGCAACTAGAAACAAAAAATTAGTAAAAAGTAAAAGAAACCAAAGGAAAACAAAGATGGGAAACATCGCAATCACATCACAACTTGGGTTATTGTTATCACCTTGTCGTTTTGTTTGAACTCAAATGGAGAGTTTAGTTAAAATTTAAAGAAAATAAAATACGCAAGTGGCTAAGTTTGCTTGTAACGAGATGCCAAAGTGAATAATTGAACTCAGCACTAAAATGATGCTGAAAGGGGTTTTTCTTAACGTTTGAACGGATTATGTGTTGGGTGTGAAAATTGAAGCAGGCTTATGCACGAGTGCATATAAAGAAAGGGAAATAGTAGCTCAAAATTCATCGACCATGATTGCTAGTTTGTCATTATAATAGGGTTATTTCAACGCCGCAATCAACTCATTAAGATTCTCGTGTGTGGCGTGAGAGAGAGAGTGTGTTTGTGTGTGTGTGTGTGTGTGTGTGTGTGTGTGTGAGGCAAAATCAAACTTTTATGCGTGTGTTTTTGCTTGAACATTCATTGAATATTAAGAAATAGTACCATCTCATCATTGGTACCTTGTCTTAATTAGATGATGAATGATTAGTCCAACCCACCACTTAATTACCAAGAAGATTCTCTTCTTCAAAGAATGAAGGACTATTAAGAGATATTAATAATGATAATTTTAAACTCGTAAAGCAAAGCTAATCAACTCTTCCTCTACCTAATGGAAAAGCTACGGATATTTTGTCTCCATGAACAGAGTCACAACTTGTGCTTTAAATCTACACTACAGTTAAATCTTTTTGTTTTTTTAAATTAAATTGGTTGGTGCCGTACACTCAACCATGGAAAACCAATGTGCTTAGAACAGTCTTAAAAGGATGCATGACTCATCTTTGCCCCCAAAGATTAACATCAAATTATTTAAAACAACTAAGCTATTTGTACTAAACCCACTACATAATCCAACATGAATCTTTCTTTGTACTATGTTACTCCTAAAATAATCAATAATATGCACTTCAAAGAGGGATCTTCTCCTTTCTTAAATTTTTCCAAGGGATCTTTTCAGAAAGATCTCATAGTGATAGTGATGAAGAAAGCTTAATTCACCAAGGACTTCAGAGCAGGGATTGGAGTTCAATACTGATCAGGTTAGTGGGATGTAGAGTCAGCCTCGACTTAGCTTTGAATTCAAGGACTTCTTTTATTGTACGAAAACATAAATAATGTAACATTCTTTTCTAGTGTTGAAAGGAAAAGTTGGTATTGCAAATGGAACCCTTTAGATGGAGTGGAGAAGTACTCTTGTGGCTCAGTTGTCGTCATAATGTGGTAGTAGATTTTAGATTTCCAAAAGGTATATATATTGTTTATAGAATCACATAGGATGCTAACTAACGATCGATATATTAAACCAATAGTTTTGCACTTGAGTTCAGGTAAAAGCACAGAATTTTGATTTTTTTAATCACCTCTGGAATCATTGGTTTGAGCCCATTGAGTTTTGACTTCGAATGCACAAAGTAAAATTAATCATAACCAAAGATAACCATTCATAGGAAAGCACAAATGGCTTGATTTTAGTGGTAATATCATCATAAAACATAGCTTGTCCAATTGATAACACTTCTCACTTCCTCACATCACCGACCATATACCAATACCATATTGACAGACTTTGAACTTGCCTTAAACATATCTATCCACTTATAATTCAAGATGCTTATCCTGCGGATGCCTTTATTTCATTCCAAGTGCATGCTTCTCTTTCTGCAATTCAATCTTATCTACCTCAGAAGAACCATCTGAAGGTATCAAAATAAATGGGACAATTGCAAAACTGTACTGCCTACTCTTGTGCTTCAAATCAGACTTGCTACTTGCCTGACCAGACATTCTCATGCCTATTTGAAGATGCATTATGGATAAGCACACACCTCCGCCTTCTTAAACTACATAAACAGATAAACTAATCAAAGAGATAAGATCTCCAATTTAACTACAGAATCTTGAATACAATGAAGCTTCGAGGATTTTTTAGAATCTTCAATCCGTTTCACATCTCAGAACTTGCAAGAAATTGCAAGCAGAACACAATCCTGTCCTTCCAAGTTCTAAAACCAATCATACCAGTTCTCGATAACATATTCACATAAAGCCAGGAACAAGAGCAAAATAACACAAGTACACAACTATACTACTAATTTTATAAAAATGAAAAGCATGGCTGGAAGACCCATTGAGAAGTCAAACAAAGTGGGATCTCATCCATGAGGGTATTGCATCTGAAAAGCCAAATTTTGAAGTCCAAAGTAAGACTCTTGAACGGCATCTCTTTGAAGATTCTGCCCCTGCATTTTTAGCCCATATGAGAAAGGAGAAGTCATCAACATATTTCCTTGCGTTGAATTGAAGGCCATATTGGCTCCATTGTTTGGTTGATGCCATTGAAAATGTGTTCTAGGCAAGGCACCTGAACTGGGTTGCGGAGAAAGCACAGCAGACTGGTCTGGTGAACGAGGTCTCTGATTGTCTGGTGAAGGAGTTCTAGTCTCATTGAGATTGACAGTTGTTATGTCATGAATGCTAGCTCTTCTCTTATCTTTCCCACCAGAAAGCTGCCTGATGAAGTACTTCTGCGCATGACTAGCCACTTGAGTTGGTGTTCTACTAGTAACAAAATTGCGAGAGATATTTCTCCAATCTCCTTTTCCATGCTTTTTCAAACCCAGTAGGAATAGCCTGCAGAGAAATTCATGGAATTCCATGTCAAATTAGACATCAAAATCAAGAGATTAGCACAGAAAACTAACAAAACAAATCAATCTTCCTGCATGTAACACAGAGTCATAAAGATATCAAATTAAACCCAAGCAACAGATATCATATAAAATATAAGCTAACTTTTCAAGCAGATATCAATTAAAAGTTCTATGACTTTGTACTCCAGATTACACCAACCAACATAACATGAATTAAAATAAAATAAAATCCTACTTGTGTTCCTCTTCTGTCCATGGAACACCTTTCTTCCTTTCTTGCTCAGCAGGCCGAACCGACGAAGATCTCTTGCCACCAATTCCATAAGACTGCTTACAACCATCATAGCCATGACCGTTAACCCACTCCAATGTGAATGGAGAGGAAGTGCTATATCCTGGAATCGGGATAAGCCCTGCTTCAATATTGCTAACATCAGCCTCCAACTCTTTGTACTGCTTTATCACATCCATTACTGTTTTCCCCGGAATCATAGCCGCCACTTTGTGCCATCGATCAGGAGTATCCTTATCATACACAGCTAAAGCATTCTCAAAAATCTTGTTCTCTGCTGGTGTCCATTTTGAGCTCTTGCTCTCTTCCAGAAACCAATTAGAGGGTGAGAGATAAGATGCAGGGGAGACTACTTCTGTTTCCCACTTCATTACAGCAAAAAAAACAACCAATCTACCATGAAATTGAGAACCTTTATGGTAAAGCTCAAAAATTTAGTGTGACATGCTGATGAATTGGAGCAGATTCCATGTGTTGTGGATTGTTTTTACAGTGAGTTGTTGCTAAAGATTGAAAATTTGGCTCTGGGGGGATGAATAGGGGAAAACAGAGGAAAAAGCAGAGCAATTGAGATGCAGAGGAACTGAAAAAAGGGACGAAAAATGTGAAGTGGAGGTATCACAAGGAAAATATCAGTGTTAAATCAAGAAGCATTTGCAAGGAATCAGAATAGCTTTTTTTTTATTTATAGGGCAGGGGCATACCACAAGGAATCTTGAAAAGACACACCTTTCATTAAAAATAAAGAAATTGTTTTTTGAATAACAAAAAATAAATAAAAATTATTAACTCTAATTGCCCATATACATATACAACTACAGAACCCTAATGGTAATAATACCACTCTAATAAGATTAAGATCTGAAGTAGTGAACTCTTTTCTATGAAAACAAACAAAAACAAAAACAGAAACAACCCAGAGACAATTTATAGAAAATGAAACAGAAACTCCAACAAGTAAAAGTAACAGCTAATCTAAGTAAGCCAAACTAGGAAAGGTACAAGAAGCTGAAAGCTGAAGAAAGGAACTGAAAATATTAGTGAAAAATGGAAAACCCAGCTGATGGGTGTTGGGGGGGACTCAGAATTCAGTGAAGAAAAAAGCTGGCAAAAGATCTCCTTCCTTCCGTCCTTGTCCTTGGTGTTTGAGCAACAAACAAAGCAAGGAAAAGAAGTGAACATGAACCAAGAATGGAAAAGCAAACAGTAACAAGCTGAAAAGCTAAATAAAGAAAGAAAGGTTGATTCTTGAAGAAATGAGAAAATGAATCAAAATTATAATATTTATGGTGAGGAAACAAATAGCAAATGAAATGAAATGAAAGTGAAGATTTTTGGTGGTGGGTTGAGTTGTGATTGGAGGTTATGGCGATTGTGGATACTGCAACTTATGAAAAAGTTCTATCTTATTATAATAACACAATCTATTTTTTCTAACATTAAATAATGTCTTGAAAAGCCATTATTTTTTTTGGCTTTTTCTAATTTCTGAGTTGTGAAACAAACTTTGGGTGTGGCAGCTCATTATGAAATCATACATAGAAGCTCGCCTGTAATGCACTAGTCAATGCCTTGTTTCTACACCGTCTGATCAATCAACTCAACTAAATTATAAACCTAAATAATAAACACAATATCTAACCAATCATACGCATCCAAGTGATATTTTAATATAAACTTTTGATACAATTTATTGACACAAATTTATGATCTTTATTTTTATTAAATCCAACGATTGAGATTGAAAGACAAAATTATATCTATATATATATATATATATATATATATATATATATATATATATTTCAACTATTTTTACTTTAATATCATAAAGAAATTAATTTTGTTATAACCTTTAAAATATTTTTTTATTTTTTATGTATTTTCTAAATCTATTTACTTTAAAAAAAGAAAAAATTGGTTCCGAGGTTCGCAAAAGAAGAAAAATAAAAGAAAATGATTTGATGGAACTTAATTACAAAACTAGAAACCATTAGTATTATATTGGTTAGTTTTATTTTATGTTTTAATAACATATTTTAACCATTCCACGGTTGTATAATACTTTTTGAGCATTATGTTTAATAATCAAGAATTTATATTTTTTAAAAAAGTAATTTAAAAAAAATGTAACTATCTTATAGATATTAACATGTGCTATTAGAACACACGTTAATATTACGTATTACAATTTTATCGATTTTCATTAATAAATAGATTCATTAAAACAAGTAATGATAAAAATAAATTAAAATGAAAACCAAGGCAAGTATTAATCTTGCATAAAATTTGGCTTAAATTATATTCAAAATATTAATTGAATCTAAATATATAATTTTCACCAAACATTTTTTTATTTTTATATTTTTTGTATTTATTGGAACAGACGCAGAGAGAGAGAGAGAGAGAGAGAGAGAGAGCCGCCAAAACAACGGTCCTGATCAAGGTTAAATTGTATGGCAACTTGATGCAGTGGACCCCACACACGGTTACAACACTCTTATTGCGCGGTCTCCCACATAATTGTACGGGTTACAATCTCAAGAATTTTGTTCAGTCAAAAGTAACCTATTTTATTATGCGTGGCGATCATTGATTGCTCACCAAAACCCCTTTGATGTTGACCAATCATGCATAAGCCAAGATATCTTTTCTCCAATGAGCTGTCTCCACGTAATGTATTGAAACTCTAATGATGGTCTACTTGCTATACACGATTAAATACAACCTTCGCCCGGCCCAGCCAACCACCGCCTCTCACATCTCCCATCGCTTTTCACACTGTTGGTTAGTGGAGTTGAGCTTCAGTGCGAGAAT
Source organism: Boswellia sacra (assembly GCA_013180625.2). NCBI lineage: Eukaryota > Viridiplantae > Streptophyta > Magnoliopsida > Sapindales > Burseraceae > Boswellia > Boswellia sacra. The sequence goes on along the minus strand of SNVD02001782.1, from coordinate 400,983 downwards.
AATATCTCCCCACGCGCAACCTTTAACGCGTGTACTTCACTTTCTATCATACCACAAAACTCGAATGATAATATGAAGCTGGCAATCCGCATTAACTCGTGCTCGATCTTAATTCAGTTTAGTTATTTATTTATTAATAATATAAAAAATGAAAAAAGTAGTCAAAATTTTCATGTACATTCAAAAAGATTCAAATATTTTTATACCATTTTATATTTATTAAAAAAAATTTATAAAAATATCTCAAATTTAAAAGTGGACAACAAAATATTAAACACCTTTATCGAATATCAAATATTATTAAATATCATTAGATTCATTGTCTGATATATCTATCTAACATCGAATAAAATAATAACATAAAATTTGTTTAGAAAGAGTGGTATTTTTTAAAATTTTCCTTTATTAAAAATTACCTAACAATTAAATAAATGCTAAACAAGTTGCTGCACATTTTACTTTACAACTGAAAAATTCCTCCTTAAATGATAAACTCGTAGGCAATTGGGAGGTTTCCTTAGAGCCACCTATTTTGGGATGGCATCATTATGCTTATTAATCTCACTAATTACTACGTTTTAGATTAAAATTCATCGAAAAAAAATCCAGAAAGTACCTTAAATGTTTCCTTTTCTTCAAGGTTATTCTAATAAAAATTTAACCTTTAATTTGGGGACCCCACTGTAATTAGAATTCTTAAATTTCAATTACAATGTTTTACTTAGAATTCATAAAAATTAAAAATTACTAAACTTTTCCCTCCCCATCATTAATTTATTCATAATTTAACACAATTAATAATGCGTTTATTTTTACTTCTCTACTAGCTAAAAAAGCTTTTTTAATATCAAAAACTCTTCTGATTTTTTATTTTTTGTTTGACTACCATCTAATAAGAGCTTATGAGTGATTAAAAAAGTTGTTTTATACCTTATAGAATAAGTTCAAATTTGAGACTTTTGGAAAAAACTATTTTTCAACTTTTTTAAACTTGTAAAATATAAAATATACTTTTACCATATTTTAAAAGATTTACCTTATCCTTCATTTCTAAAAAATAATTTGATAATTTAATATTAATAAGTACTTCTATATTTATCCAACCAAATAACCATCAAAACTTTTTTTTTTTATAAAAGCTCTACTTTTACAGGCTTGAATCTAATAAGATCTATTTCAATGAGCTTCACTTCGAGAAGTCGAAATAAACAGGTCCTAAATAGCTTTTTACAATACTTATAGAATTACTTTCTAAATTCTTAAGATATCACTTAGATCGTTATTATTGTATGGATTATTTTAATTGCTACCTCCTCTATGTACATTAAAATCAGTTCATTTACCATTGTAGAAACTTCTCGTATCAAAAACTTCTCTTTAATCTTATTATTATAAAGTTTGTATACAAAGTTGATGTGATATTAGATGAATGAAAATATTAATATGAGTTGTTAATATAATAAATACTGATAAGTTATGTGACATTTAATAAGTTATGCCACAATAACTTTATGAACCCGCCTTTTCTGATGAGCAGAGCTTTGAAGGAGATTTTGACATATCATTTTTCACTTGAATGGATGGCTAGATTTGCCCTACATTCTCTCCCTACCTCTGCTCAACCAATTACAGGTCCCTCCTTTACTCAACCAAAGCTCACGCTCAGCAGAAGATTCAAATTGTAACTTTATAACCAACTTTGTATATAAACTTTGTAAGCATAATAAATTTTCTCAAAATTTATGAAGGATTAAATGCTAATTAAAAATACACTTCCTGATTTTCTTTCCAAGTTTTCCAATAAATATTATCTCATCGTAATCTCGGTTTCATTCTTTTAGGTTCTATCACTTTATACTTTTATTTTTTTATTAACTTCGAATTTTCACAAATGTTATTTATTTATTTATTTCATATTTATTTGTAGTTATTGTTTCTTTTAGTTTTTCTTTATAGTTATTATTTATTTTACATTTCTTTGTGGTTAGTTAATTTTTAGTTTTAGATTAGAAAATACAAATCTGGATATGAAAAGCTTAATAAAAATGAAAATTATCAAAATTTCGTCAAACATTATAAATTCTCTCGAAAATTATATAAAAATCATTAAATACCAAATTTCAAATAAATTTACACTATTTTTAGGGTGTTAACATGTAACCTAATTTTTTTTAATTTTTATTTTATTAATGATTAATACTACTTTTACAAACTTTGTATACAAACTCATGTATATATTATTACGCTTCCTTAACTAAATTGATTTTATATATTTATTACCCCAATCATCTTATGACAAATCAGTTTGTATTTCAAAATTTATATATAAAATTTGTAAGTTTGTTAATAGATGAAAATGCCTCTTTATAATTTTGCCTTAGACCCCAAATTCGGCCTTAGTCATAACAATCCCTAAACCAACTATTTTGCCCTGTTGTTTATATATGATCAGATATTAACTTATAAATAAAATTATACTAATGGGTTAAGTTAAACAACACATAATTAATTAGACAAGGTTTTATATGATTTTTTGATAGTTGGATCGAAATATTTGAATTATTGAAATAGAATCTTTCGATTGTTATATCCGTCCTTAAATTATCAATTTCTTGCAATTATTGACTACTAAGATTGCAAATGGAAAAGCTTTTGAATGAAACATTTTTCAAGTGGGAGGTTTGGTTTGGTTAGTTGAGTACTTGAACTCGAGAGTGTTCGGTTCAAATTCAACCAAGGGCATGGCGTTGGCCTGTACAACGAAGGAGGTTCCCCAACCTGTGTCTTTCCGATTTGACTAACTGTTCCATTGCACTTGTCGTCTTGTCCTCCCTCGTTTCCCTTCGAAATTTGGGCTCACCCACTCCAATTTCTCTCGGAAAATTTGGAAAAGTCCATTATTTTAGGGGCATTTGGATAAATGGTCCTCTTTCTACAAATTTGTATATAATAATTATATTCAATGATCGACATTGTCCCACATTTATGTCTGACAGTATTAAAATATGGAGAAAGACTTCCCTACAATGGATGCATCATGTGGCTGGATTGATGTAATGAATCCGTCCAATGGGAAGCTAGAAAAGTGAGAGACAATAACTACAAAATATACTGTTTATCTCACTTTTTTAATTTTCTATTGGACGGATGCACCACATCAGTCCAGCCACATAAAGCATCTGTTATAGGAAAGATTTTCTCTAAAATATAATACTACGTAAAGGATCATGGTAAACAAATTTTCAAAGATAATATCATTTTTACAATTCACACTTAAAATAAAATGCCTTTTTGTGAATTTTTCTTTCTTTTTTTTTTTTTTTTTTGCCCTTCTACTCTTTTATTTCAACTCATTTTCATCTGCTTAATTATTGGATTATAATGTTATTGAAGCTAAGTTTGTCTTATAGTGAATAATGGACATCTATTTTATTATTGTGGAACACGTACAACACATAAGCGTGCTAATTTGTTATCCTTCAATCGAATAGATAGATATGCAACATTGCTATAGGGCATATTCTCTCTTATCTTCAAAATACAAATGATAAGTTGACTATTACTACCAATTCATCATGCAAATTTTTAGAAATAATACCATTTTTACAATCCATACTTAAAATAAGGGATTTTTGTAAATTTTTCTTTTTTTTTTTTACCCTTCCACCCTTTGTTTCAACTCATTTTCGATATTCTTATATATTGAATTATAATGTTATTGAAGCTAAGTTTGTCTTATAAAAAATGTATGTACATCCATTTTATTATCGTGGAACACGTGCAAAACATAAGAATACTAATTTGATCATATCTTTCAATTGGATCGGTAGATATGCAACATCACTATAGGGCATAATTCTCTTTTATCTTCAAAATACAAATGATAAGCTAACTTTTACCACCAATTCATCCCAATAATCCCCTCGGCTTTTGATTAGCTAAAAAATTTTATGAACTATTTTGTAAATTACGAAAAAAAAGAACTTCTATAGAACTTTATAAAATATAAACTATTAAAAAAAATATTTTTCACAAGTCTATTAATCACGTAACATCTTTAAATATATAAAAAAAAAGCATCTCCTAAACAAAGACAAATATCAAAAATAATATATAGAAAAAGAACTATTATCAACTATTAATTAAATAAAAAGCGAATATAAATAATTCCCTGACTTTCTAAGGTTACCCGCTTCCAAAATCATCTGAAAAATGTTTCTTTACGCTTTACAAATATATCATGAAAAGGGCATTTTGGGTACTTAAAAATTATATTGATATCCGAAACCGTAATGTTGCAAATCTCCACTCTCCAATAGGCTTCAAAATGGGATCAAAAGCCTGGGCCCAGACGTACTATCAAGCAGCAGTTAGCTTAATTAAACGTTAAGTATGTTCTAACTAATAATAAGTAATAATTTGGTATGCACCTTATTAGAGCCTAGCTTCTGCTGAATCTCAAGTCAATCCGATAAATTACTAATCTCAATAATTAGAATTACAAAATTATTGGAAAATCAATATTGGTGGATGATGGGCCACACTACACACACTTGCAAGTGATGATATGACTTGGCTCTGTTTTTTTTCATTTGCCGATTGCAAAATCTACGGATAATCATGTGTTATGTTGGCCTCCTCTATTGCCAAATCACTCTAGCAACAAGAATATGTATGACCATCTAATCGTAAGATTAGTGTAACAAAAACATACGGCAATATGTTTGATTATATATATATATATATATATATATTGTTAATATTGTGTATGAGAATGTTCATATTGGTATTCGATCCTAGTTTGTTATAATCCAATCCATTATAGGTTATGTTAACTCTAGGTTTAAATCATGAGTATTGACTTTATTCCATATTTCTTGTATATTAAATTGATTTGTAGCTTATAAGAAGAGATACTTCTCCGCTTCTCCGATCAAGGCCCTTTTGAAGATAATATCTTGCAGACTCTTAGTTTATAGCAGATAATATCTTATAAGGCCGTAAACCCATATGATATACGTGGTAAACAAAATTTAAGTCGAATTAAATCACTAGTAATTGAATATTTATGATTGATCTTATACGTTCAAATTAAATTATTTGATTTAACGATATTGAGATGTATGTTCATAGGAAAGTTGAAGTGGCGGTGGGGTTTCTGATGATGAGAAATGCGAAGGGAAGGTAGTGGTGGGTTTGTGTCACATGTAACATGTTAAATTGTTGAGAAAGTCATAATCATCTCTTTTATTGCGCACCTCGAATCTCTCAACCCCTATTCAATGGGACAACGTGTTCTTTGTTTAATAACCTCGTGTGTCCAAATCTCTCAACTGCTCCTTTATCACTCTCCTATTCCCTCATTCAATAATGCAATGTTACGCACGGTGAGGTCCCTTCTGCTTTTGCTTCTGCTTCATTTCTTTCCTTTGCTAATCACATTTTAGGGAAATTTCCTCGACACCCTTAAGATTTGGACTAATCACATCTACATCACATCTACATCTAGATATTTTGAAAACTATACATTAACCCCAATATTAAATATATGTAGGATAGTTTTACGAGTGTAAACATTAATTTTTGATAAAATAATGAATCGGAGGGTTAGTTTAAAAAACTTTCGGACGAAAACCGTGTCTCTATTAAGGGTGTTAAAGAAAATGTGCCATATCTTTTACTTTAATTAGTACTCTTCTCTTCCCTTGGACCAAAATAACAAGATGCTAGTGAAAGAATATCACATTAGTTCAGTCTTTTCTTTTCATTATTGAAGACAAGAATCGGAGTCCATTTCCATTTTAGTAGTTTTGGCAATCTACATTTCTCTATTCTCTTACGATAATTGAAAGGATTATATTAATATGGCATTGAGAATATTTTTGTGACAATGAATTTTACAAGTGCAACAACACTTTCTACAAAAATATTGATTCGCCTTCATAATGAATTTACAATATACCCCGTAGAGAAATTGACACCGACACCTAAAACTATATGGTTATTCTTCATAATAAATTTGCAATATACCCAATAGAGAAATTGATACCAACACCTAAAAATATATGATTCCTCTTCATAATGAATTTGCAATATACCCAATAGAGAAATTGACGCTAGTGTCTAAAAATACATGATTCGTCTTCATAATGAATTTGCAATATACCCAATAGAGAAATTGACGCCGGCACCTTGAAATATAGGGTTGATTGAACCTATTCTTAAATGTTTTCCAAAACTAGCTAATAGTTTGATCTCTATATTTAATAGACGGATAGTTTTAAGATTTAATTTTAGTTTTATAATCTTTGGGTTCTCAATGTAGTTGGTTAAGACCTCAAGTATGTTGGTATAAAATACTTGGGTAAAGATATTTTGTACTCAATAGATATGACATTTTGTTTTGCTTATTTTTCCCATTATTTTTTTGATACATTAATTTTAATTTCACATTTTACATATTTTTAATGTTGATAAACACATGCTTGCCATTATCGAAAAAGTGGATGCTTTTTATTTTTGGAGAACAAATGATGTGACATTTGCTCGAAATTCTACATTTTTTATTTTATTTTATAAATTTTATTACAAAATAAGAGAATGTACTAATTGTACTTACCGATATAATAAATTAATTATAGTAAACCTGTTGAAGAAAGCATCAGTAATACACCTCATGTGCGATGTCATGTCGCCAATACGTTTTCGAGTAAAAATTATTTATCCATTTATTTATTTTTCATAGACAATAGTGTACCAATATAAATTAATTGAACAGAATATTTACATTATTTAATCAAGTATATGAAACTGTTGATTTTGTCACATAGTCTTTAGTTTTCTATATAATTTATGTTGGATTTAGCACGGGGAATAGTAGAGACAACAAAGAAATAAATAAAAAGAAAAAGAAGAGTTGTTTTCTGGCTTTTGAAATAATAATTAGTTTATGATCTTATAATAGTAAATTAAATATTGTTTGGCTCGTGGCTTTCTATTTCAAAATCCAAATCAGCTGCACCAAATGTTTGATGTGCCATTTTAACAAAAAGTTTCCATTAAATAATTTTTTCTTCTCTTTTATTGCTATAACAAATCAAGTCGATCTTATCCTTCTTAAGCTTCACACTTACGAATTTGTATTTGAGCTTCCCATAAATTCAGAGTTTTAAAAACTAATTCACTACCTTCGTAAACCAACGATGTGACAAACCCTAATTAAAAAATTTGATAATTTTCTTAATGTTAAATATGATTATTAGGTTATTTTATACTTGATCCCATGTTAATGAACAACGTTACTATAATTTAAACTCTAATATAAATTATAATAATGAGACAAAGTCTTGGTCATGGTCATGGCAATAGCTAGATCAAAGCTTAGCATCATTAATATATTTATTCAAAGCTAAAACTAAAGAAATCATAATAAAGGGTCCAAAACATTTAAAAAAAAAAAAAAAGAAAGAAGAAGAAGTTAAAACAAGAGTTATGATTGACATTGAGATCTGTCTCAGTTTAAGCGTGATATTATATTAATGCAAGTATGTGACTCGAAAAGTTTGGGAAATAAAGAATAATAAAGAAATGGGCGATGTGGAATTGACTCTTGACACGCCAAAAGGGCGGGACCAAAAGAGAAAATAATTGAATACGGTTTGGCAGAAGAGCACCAGCGGCTGCAGCTCCACCTCCGCCAACTCCCCCCCTCCACCAGCAATTTGTTTCCATTAATGGAAAGATTCCTTTTTTTGTGTCTGTTAACAAAAAGTCAGAGAATTTAATTGTGATTTTTGAGCTCTCGCCCCGGTTTGCGTGTATTGTGTGCATCTCCTCCTTCATGTGCGCGCGTGCATCCTCCCACCTTTTATATTTACAAGATGGAGAGAATATTATTAGACTTATGATGATAAGTTCACGTTCAATACATGTTTTTTTTTTCTTTTTTTATATATAAAAAAATTATAATTATAAATAATACTACTCTTACAAATAATCTATATAAATTTATTTATATAAATTTATATAATATTATTAAATAATTGACGTATCATCTATATTAATTATTTTACGATCTCGATGGTAGAGAGAGTTGATTATAAATGAATTGTAAGTGTAGTATTATTTTAACAGTAATACTAGACTTACAATCTTTATACAAGTCAAAATCTATATCCTGATATGACACATCATCTATATTAATTAATATAATAATAGTACTAAACTTACAACTTTCGTATAAATCAAATTCTACAATCTTATACAACAGTAAATTATATCTCTAATAAGATTTTATTATGCAGACTATCACATCATATTATAAAATTTGACTTGATAGGATTTTATTATGTAGACTATCACATCAAATGGTAAAGTTTGACTTGTATGAAGGTTATAAGTCTAATATTACTGTTAAAATGATATTAGACTTATAACTCATTTACAAATAACTCTCTCCACAATCTAAGATGACAAAATCTTATTGAAGATATACTTACCCTTATTTATTTTTTCTTAAGTAAATTTTTGTTGTAAAGAGAGTTGGTTGTTAATTGATTGTAGACGAAGAATTACTTAATGTTAATGTAATTTAAAATTAAAATTCATTCATCTAATCAAATTATGACACATCAATTTATCAATTTATATAAATAAATTGATGTATATAGTTTGTAAAAATTATATTACTCTATAATTATATAAAAGCCATTTTAATTTATAGTAAGAGAAAAATCTCATTTTTTAGGTTATTATTACGGGGATAGTAATTTTCAGGAGAGGAGGGTCTCTCAAACCATTACAATTATTTTCAGGACAAAATGGTGAGGTTCTGACTCAAAATTGGTTTTAATTTAATGTACCATAAAATGTTCAGACCATTTATGTAACTTTTTTTTTTTAATTTTTAAGATAATTTTTCAGAATTTACTGTCGGTTCATTGGATACTTAAGAAGTTTCCAGATTTTTCATAAACAATTACGCCGAGCGGCGAGAAGTCCAGGCTCAAATAAATGCCTGATTTGCTTTTCGAAGCAGATGTTCAGAAATATGGGCCACCTGACGTTGGACATCAGAAAAGGCTTTTTGATTTCAAGAATTATAAGGCCCAAATCACCTTTTTGCAAACAATTGAGAGAACTATTTGCTCTATTATTTTATGAATCCAAATCTTATTTTCTATATTTTATATTTTTTAATATAATTTATATTCAATCTCAACCACATATCCTTTTCAAAATTCAAAATAATTCAAAATCAACCGTATATTTCTAAATTCAATTGAAAATAAAAATACTAAATTCATAAAAGAACACACCATATATAATTACAAATTTACACAATCACCTAAAAATTTTGGACCAATAATCTTAAATTCAAGGACCTTTTACACTGATTTGGAGCCCCATATTTTGGTGAAACCGTAAAATCGATATTTCCAACGATAGTGGTATGTAAAATTACAAATTGTATGATAGAACATTAACATACATGCCTCACATGCAATCCACAATTGAACGGTTGCATACATAGTTATTACGTGATAGATTTAGTCATCTAAAAATAATCCTTATATTAATTATTAAGATTAAAATGTAATTTCAAAAATCTCTAAACACGATGCATGTGAATCGAGACGCAAAACGTCGCACTTTATACACATTACCAGGAAAGATGAATTACAGCATTCTACAAACATAACACTTCATACACATCATTGAACCTAGCTAGATGCATGCAGATTTGCATTAGAAACTGAGCATGCCTATAATGGAGGATATGATGCTTCTCCGGACAAACAAACAAACACAGCCATTGGTTTTAATTACTAAATATATAGATAAATGCTAGTCTGTGGTTGGAATATAATTAAATTTGAAAAGGGCAATTAGCCTGCAGCCTGGAGTCTCGAATGAATTTTAATGTGGGCTGGTGGGAGAGGTTTTTGATCATTGTCTTGAGGAGTTTTAGTGTGAATGAGATTGACAGTTGTTATGTCATGAATGCTAGCTCTTCTCTTATCTTTTCCACCAGAAAGCTTCCTGATGAAGTACTTCTGCGCATGACTAGCCACTTGAGTTGGTGTTCTACTAGTAACAAAATTGCGAGAGATATTTCTCCAATCTCCTTTTCCATGCTTCTTCAAACCCAGTAGGAATAGCCTGCAGAGAAATTCATGGAATTCCATGTCAAATTTGACATCAAAATCAAGAGAATCAGCCCAGAAAACTAACAAAACAAATTAATCTTCCCGCATTTAACACAGAGTTGCAAAGATATAAAATTAAATCCAAGCAACAAATATTATGTAACTTATGAATTTATTAAGTCCTGTTCTATATGGACTAACTTATCTAGCAAATATCAATCAAAAGTTCTATACTTTTGTACTGAGGATTACACCAATCAATTATCAATATAACATGAATTTAAATGAATAAGTAAATAAATCTTACTTGTGTTCCTCTTCTGTCCATGGAACTTTCCATCTACTCTTGCTACCATTTCCATATTTTGGAACTGATTCCATCTGTCGTGGGTTGGGGTTGTTTTTTACGGTGACTAGTTATTCAACATTGAAAATTTTGCTCATGGGAGGGGATGAACAGAGGAATAAGCGGAAATGAAGTGAATACGGTGGTGTTATCTCTTATTATAATACATCATCTATTTTTTCTGACATTAAAATAGTGCTGTAAAAAGCGGCTTTTTCTAATTTCTGAGTTGTGAAACAATCAAAACGCACTTTGGATGTGGCAGCTGATTACGACATGATACAATTACAAGCTCGCCTGTACTGCACCACTAGCCAACGCCATCTTTCTACACCGTCTGATGAATCAACTAAACCAGATTATAACACAAAAATTAAATAAACTAGGTGATGACAGGTTATGAGAGAGGTTGAATTCCACCAATCAGCCTTTCCCTAGCCAAGCCTTTACGAAAAGAGCTAGCCGGTGTGACATGCATTGGAGAATGAGTCATGAAGCAATTCTGAAAGTTAGTGGGGTAACGAGTCGTGGAGCAATTTGGAAAAGCCAGACTTGATTGAATATGAGAGTTGCAGGTGTGAGATTATGTTCTACAAAAGCTATGTAAAGGCAGGCCACGCAATGTTCAGTTTACAGTAATTCAATCCAAATTAACTTCAATGAAGCATCAATAAAATTCAGTGCTATATTATTTTATCCCCTATATTTTGTGCTCTTGTAATTTCAAACTTCAGTCTAGTTTTATTATTTATTGCATATAAATTATCAACACGAACAAAATAATTAATTTGATTGATTATAGATTGATATGAATAAAATTTGTTAAAAATGCTCTAACTTGACCCAAACCTTAGAAGCTTTTGGAAACTTTTGATCAAGAGAAAACGCATAATTACATGCAATCAAATACATGGGCCTTGGAAGCAAGTTGAATATCAAATTCCAAAAAAAGAAGAGGCACAATTTGGTTTTATTCCATGTTGAGTATATACGTAGCTTGTTTTAGCTTGCTAGAAAGAACTCTTATTAGATCTTTGGCCGCGCAGCTATCAATCTTGTCTCTATTTCTTTGTTTTCTTGGCTGTTTCTCCACACCATCACTTGTCCATTTTTGGTGGAAAAAATAAAAACTTTCTTGGACTTCTTCTAACACTTGGGCAGGTCACTGGGAGGTGGTAGAACTGATTCGTTAGGGCCTTTGCCATTGTCCACAATGAATGCCATCTTGAGCCCCCATGTGGTATGCACCTCTAAATGGCAATGCATGAACCAAACCCCTGCACAATACAATGAGTGAAGGCTATAAATTAAGGGTAGTCTTTGATATATTTTAAAGGCACCTATTAACACTTGAAAAATTGTTTAGTGTATCTTTCTTTCTGAAAGTGGTAAATTAGAGAATCTGTAGTTCATTAATATACAACCTTCGAAGAATCCTGCGAACAGTGTTTGAACTATTAATGTATGCACTTAAGATACATGTTAAGAAGTTAAGATTATTCATAAATTATATGTCGGTATATTAATAAATGAGTTCTTTTACCTGGATTATCTGCCCTGAATCTGATAGCGACCCACCCACCAGAAGGGACACCGATTGTGTTCCTCTCCACAGGGTCAATAAGGTTGAATTTCTTTGGGTCCTCTTTTGGATTGAAATTGCCTAAACCCCTTCCAACTGCGAAGAAATTGAAGCCATGTAAGTGAATCGGGTGGTTTTCTGGTGCGATCATCCCAGTGTCTTGCAAGACTAATTGCACAGTTGAGTTGTAAGCAAGCCTATAAAGCCTTGTCCCATTCATAGTATTGAAGTTCGCGGGTTGTGTGCCTGTATAGTTGTACGGAATTTGCGGGTTGCCAGGGAAATCATCCGTGAAAACTCCTTTTATATTGAAGAAATGGGCTTGAAGAAGTGAAACTTTTGGCATAACAAAAGTAACATTGTTAATGGCTGCCACAACTCGACTGCCACTAGCACAAGTTGCACAGGGGTTGATTCCAAGGCTAACTGTGAAGAAGAGTGAATGATCAATCTTCAAAGGGACTCTTGCAGGATATTTTTTCGAGTTTAGGCTTCTTAGGGCGTCAGTAAAGTTGTCGGCAACTGGGGTCGCGTTTTTGGGAGGTGGGACAGTGAGAGTGGTGGCGGCACTTCCAAGCGTACCAGAATAGTGTATTGTGGCAGTGGCAGTCACGTTATCGATTGCAATTGGTGCGTCCATGAAAGTTGAGACCACAACCATGTACTTGCCAGCCCTGCGATTTGCCGTTAATAGAACGTTTGTTGTTTGGCCAGGGGCTATGACAACTGTGTCAGTTTTGAAGGGTTTTGTGTATGCGGCATCAACCTCAACCACAGTGAGTTGATGACGAGCAATCTTAAAGAAGAGCTCTTCATTCAGTGCAGCATTGACAAGTCGCAGCATGTATGTCTTCCCGGCTTGTACTGGTAAGTTGTATCCTTCTGTGAAAATGATGGAAAAATAATGAAAATTAATTTCACCAATATGCAACTTTGCGTGCTGATATGCTGCATGTAGAATGCTTAATTGGTTTAATTAGTTACCCTGCGAAGGGCAGCTTGGGGTTGGCCCTGGACGTCCATTGATGGTGTGAGCATCGGACACATTTGGGGCGGCTAAGCCAGATTTGAGAGACTCGTTGATCACTGCTTCAACATCTGATTTCCACCATTCACCTACAAAGCAATATTTAATTAAGAACATAAGTCAGCCAGATTTGCATGTGTGATTGTGACGAATCAACTTCCATCACATTGATTTAATTGTTGACTTTTAGACAAACAATAAAGCGTATATTGGCTCACTTAATACGACGACAACTTCCTTGTCGGGTTTGGGGAATGGGTAAGGAACGCCACGTTTTGGCAAGATGACCAGAGCACCATGAACGGTGGCCCTGAGCCAGAGGATGTGAGCGTGCCACCAAAGCGTGCCCCTTTGGCCGGTGAGCGTGAAGTTGTACACATAACTCTGCCCAGGTTGAATCGGGCACTGTGTGATATATGCAGGACCGTCAGCCCAACCGGTCCTCAATTGTCTGACTCCATGCCTGCATGCGCCAACAGAAAGCTGTAATCAGATGGGATCCTACAAATTGCATACATTATTAAATATTAATTCGGTGGGATTTGGTGAATGAATGAGAAGAAAGTATTAGATTTCACAAGTTGATATATATATTTCACCTTTTAAAGAACTCTAAAAATATATTAATTTTTATTAATATGATATAATAAATGTATCTTTAAACTTTCTTATTAAAAAATGCAAAATGTTAATAGCTAGCCAGCTAGCTCACCAGTGGATGCTGAGATTGTATTTGACATGGTTGACCACTTTTATAAGCACTGTATCGTCCTCCCTGGCAACTACCGTGGGGCCAGGGAACCTTCCATTGACTGTGACAATGGGCTTGGTTGAGCAGAGTCTATTGGCGTTCTTCAACACCACCTGCAAATGCAAGTATATAGCCATTGATATTGAAATCATTGTATATCTATATATATGGTGGGGTCTAGCTACAGTCACCAACCAATTAGGTGGCTCAACAACAATATAAAATCCTTTACCGTTCATTCAAGATTATTTTTGAGGTTACATTCGGAAGAAATTTATTTAACTCGTAAAACCATTTTTCTTTTTCTTAAACCAGCTAATTAGGTAAATATTTGACTAATTTATAATGACTTGTAGATTAAGTAATTAATGATCTGGAACTCTCTCAGAGATAACTAATTTCTTAAATAAATACTAATTAAATATGTATATTGTAACCTCATTTATGGTTAATTGACTAAATAAAGCACGAGAGGAGACAATTTAAATTTCATTTTCTGACTGGTGTGTGCCTCGACAATGCAAGCTAGCAATCTTATCAAAAACATGATTTTTGGCTGTTGATCAGTCACCTCAACTTACATATATCTATGGAAGTCTTTTCGTGACAGACAACTTGTTAAATTAAAATAAGTTACGAAAAATAAATTAAGCAGATAAATATATTTGATTAGGAGGATAATGGCAGCAAACAACAATAATAAATACATGCATGCGCACGTACGTTATACATATGTGGGTGTGCAGACAATTCTATGCCCAGCTATAGAAGCTTGCATGAGAGAAATTAACCAATCAAATGCATGGATGAAGCAGTTTTGAAACTCACATTTGCATACACAACTGGCTTTAGATGATTCCATTTTTTTCATATCATTGTTGTCAAAAGTCACTTGAACAAGTAAAGGTATGTTTTTTAGAAAATTGTTGTACGTAAAGGAGAAGCTTTGTGCTTCTCAAAGCTTCTCCTTTCGCTATTCTACAAACGGAAATTGAACGTCGTTCTTCAAAAGCTATCAAGGGACGACGCTGCAGTGGTGTATACCTTAGGTTTAATCTGTAAAAGAACCTTTAACAATGAGAAGTTTCAAATATTCGACCTCTATATACTCTAAAGCTCTTTTAACGTATGCAGCGCAATTCAAAGTTATGGCAAAACTGAACCCAGCTGCAGATTTGCTTTAGAAACTGATCGTGCCTATAATGGAGGATATGCTTCTTACGAAACATAATAAACAAAGAAACGTTAATGTGGTTGAAATATTTGAGAAGGGCAATTTGAAGCAGCATAGAGATCAATTGCATTTGCAGGCTGGTAAGGCACATGAACATCTTAACATGACACATCAATGTATGCAATATGCATATATTGATTAATGAACAAAGTGAATAATAATGCTTACGTTGAACTTGTAATGTCGAACAATGCACTCCACAGATGCCGGAAACAGGCAAGCAGCAAGCAATAGCACCCGAATCCATGGCGCCAACTCCATTATTCCTTTACCTTAATCTCCTCTCTAGATTATTCTGAAATATTATTAATATTTTTATGGTTAATAGCTTGCAACCAAGCTATGTGTTGGTGAATGTAGACTGTGATGTTGCAAACGGCGAATATTTGCAATGTTATATACAAAGAGGGGCGCAGCGCAATACAATCTCTGCTGGCAAGTCGTTTTTACTAGTTAGGTGGATAGAAGAATACTTGAGAGGAAAGCTGAGCTACGACAAAGAAGTGAGGCAAGGAAAGGAAAGGAAAGTTCTTTGAAAATTTTCTTGAGTATTACACAAAGTAGCTATATGTATGTATATCAAACAAAGACAGATTTGGAAGCGAAGCTAGTGGAGGGGTTGATGCCATTTTTAAATTGACGAGGTGGTCAGCCGAAGGGTTTGGTTGGTCCAACCGTATTGGGTAAAGTACACACCGGATCCCCAGCTAACGTAGCTAGAAAGTGGAAGGATTTTACAACCATTATTGGTCAATTTTGCATGACATATGCCAAAAACGAAACTCAACCCACCAGTTTATGGATAATTTATTTGTTCTATCTTCTTTATATAATAAGTTTTTGTTATCGTTAATCAATTTCTACCAAATCTCAGTATTTTCATTTAGTAGTTCAGGGTCAAGCCACTTGATTGCTCATTGCTCTAATTGAGTATCGGGGATCGCTTGAGAAAGCCCCACAAACGTAAGACAAACATGGCTTATTATTACTTTGATCTTCAAAAGACATATATGGTTCTTAATAAACTGTAAAAAGGTTGTGAAGAAGATTCCGAATCCTGAGGTGATACAAATTGATCGAAATGTAATGATCTACGTGCAAAGATGCATGGATCGATATGTATCTCACATTGAATAATATAATTAAGAACAAGTCATTAGATTACTAATTTAATCTATCAACCCTAATTACAAGTACAAACTTTTCTGGGATTGATAAAAGTTAATCTAGGAGAGTGTTTAATTTAAAAAGTATATGCAAACTATTATTTTGATTAATATCTCTCAAATAACACGACCATTAAGATTTTTAGCTCAAATAATATGTTTAAGAATTTTTATTCCGACTTTTGATATATAGTCTAATTAAGCATATTATATTATTAGAGGAGCTTCATTAACACACAGAACAAAGATCATGAATGAATGAGAAGAAATTAACGGTCTAATGTCATTATCAACAATATATGAAATTCACTCTAATGGGTAATTGGCTTGATTACCAATAGATTAAAAGCTTCGAGAAGATGTTGAAATAAGGCGGCAGAGGGAGAAGGGTGTTGTGTTGCGTAGATGAAATGGCAATGGATGATGTAGCTAGCTATGCTAGCTATAGCTATAAAGTGGCATGTGAAATCGTTAACCCAACTGCAACAAAGTTGTAGCAGTAGTTGAAGAAGAGTTTTCATGGACTTTAATTAACCGATCAAAATGCGAGTGGAGATGTTTGTTTTTGAAAGCTAAAGATATCATTGCATTACAAGGTGGGCAACAGCTACACTCATCTAGCTAATTGCCAATTTCCCACATAATATTTATTGAAATATTGTTGCTGCGCCTGCCATTTATAATTCAAAAAGAGTAATGCTACTCATACAAACTATTTATACAAACTTACACATACAAACTGATGTGGCATCCCTACATGATACCCACATCACCCATGTTAATTAATGTCATTTATTATTAATATATATTTTTCAAAGCACTGCATTTATTTATCAAATCATATTATGCCACGTCAGTTTGTAAGGATGAGTTTGTATAAGTAGTTTGTAAGAGTAGCATTACTCATTCAAAAAAATACAATCCTGTCTTTGTCTTGAAAGACATCTATTTAATAAGACTTAAACGTTCTAATTACTAATGGAAACTTACAACAATCTATATTTACTCAATTTTATATATGTTATTCTAATTAATGATTTTTTAACATGCTAATGGTAGCTAGTTTACTCTTAATTTAATCATTAACTGAATACTAGTGATCAACGTCTTTGAGTCCAAGGCTGTCTTATTATAGGCCAAATTTCATTATTTGAATGTTAAAATTAGTTTTCGCATTCATTTTTTAGAAACATTGATTGATCTAGTAATAACTTTTTTAATTAAGTCCATGTCCCAACAATTCTTTTTTTTTTTGGTTTTTTTTAAATATTTTCAGGTTTCAATACCAAAATAATAATAAATAAATACATAAAGGATCGAGTGCCTCTATATACAAAGAAGATCTAGACCTTATTTTTCAGAAAAAGAAATTATTTTATTTATTTATATTTACTTTTTGTGAATCAGCTTTATTTGAATATTGGAGGAGAGTTGGCTACTAGCCGTATGAAATCACATGCTTAACTTTCTTTCTTTTCTTTTTTACCCCCGAGATAATGGTTTAACCCTCATTGCTCATTGGGCAGCATTAATGTTGGGATGATAATTAATTGAAAACAACATTATGACTACTTTTACTGCAAAAAAATTGATTAATGAAATGCAAGTGTGTACGGACCAATCATTAATCGTTACTTAATCTTCTTAAATTACGAATCTATAGTCAAATCTAATTCTTAATCACTTTCAAGCGGTTTAGTTAAAATATCCCATCTATCTCGTAATCTCCCAATTCATAAATGCAAGTGCGAAACATATATATATATATATATATATATATATATATATATATATATATATGATAAATAATAATTAAAAGTCAAGACAACCTGATGAATATTATACTTATAAAGTCTATATATAAAGTTTATATACAAAGTTGATGTAACATTACTCATTTAATACCATATGATTCATCAGCAGTTATTACATTGACAACTTATATTAATATTTCTATTCACTTGATACCGTATTAACTTTTTATACAAACTTTGTAAGTATAACAATATTGAAGACAACCAAATAAAATGGAATTTGTGAGGTGGCCATAAACCCCAGAAAGGTAGTCCTTACACAGTAACAAGAGGTGACCCTAGCATGGCCACTTTTAGATATTTTTCGCTTTGGACACACAATCTATCACGGTTTTATTTGGGGCTTTGCAACCTAAAATATCTCCAACAGTTTAAGAAGCTCACAAGGTCTCTTAGGGTTAGGATATGCTCTGATACCATTTGTCACGACATGCATGTGATATTGCATTGTATGTGACACTTCGTGGTTCCCATAACCCTCGAGAGGTGGCTCTCATGTGCAAGGCCCAACGCCTTGGCCCATTGTCAGATACTATCCAAAGCTGTAAGTCCTCGAGGAGTTGTTCTATTTGGTTCTCATTTTCTATCTCATCAGCCCCCATTTTTAAATTCACCTAACTAAAATTTTCAAACCCCTATTTTTTTTTCCTCACTAAACCCCACTTTATTTCAAGACTACCCTTTATTAGATGTTGTATAATTTATGTGGGGCTTTTCCTAAGTATAAGACTAACTTACTCGAAACTTTTCTTGCTCTTTCTTCTTCATGTCAAACTCCTCCTACTTCATCTTCAACATCTCAATTACAAACTAAAAACTTTAGTAGTCTATTTTCTAGTGGTTGATTCTAGACAAACAGAAGAGTAGCTCTTCATCAAGTGGATAGAAAAAGGAATGAATAATCTTCCAATTGTTAGGGATATGAAAGAAACAAGTGAAGTTTTTTTTGGTAATTTTTTCTCGTAAATTTGCATATGATTTTGTTAATATTTTTGTTTCATTTTGGCGTTCATTTTATAAAATCTTTCAGTTTTGTGGATTTGTAAACTTGTGATTGCCTTGTAAATGTTTGTATATTTATTTGAGATAAAATTTTCTTTTAATTATTTATTAAAATTGAAACATATGTAATGCAAATTATTTGAATTATTTGATTTTTTATTAATTTTATTTTAGGATAAAATTATAAAAAAGAATATAAAATAAAAGTAGGGATTGAAGAACTAAAAGATAGTGACTTAATAGAACTACTCATCCTGGGGAGGTAACCTCCAGACACAGTATCAAGAGAGGTGGCCCTACGCCTGAGGCCTAGCACAAGGTTTACTTTCTATGAATCAGATTTATTTGAATATTAGAGGTGAGTGGGCCAATGATCGTATGAAATCCCATGCTTAGTTTTTCTTTCCTTTTTTTGTGTCCCTGAGATAATAGTTTTACTCTCATTGGGCAGCATTGATGTTGGATTGATAATTAATTGAAAACAACATTATGACTGCTTTTACTATAAAATTGATTAATGAATGAAATGTAAGTGTAAAACCACCGATCATTAATCATAACTTAATCTCCTTAAATTGCGAATCTATGGTCAAATCTAATTCTTAATCACTTTAAAATGGTTTAGTTAGAATATCCCATCCATTTCATAATCTCCAATTCATAAATGCAAGTGCAAAATCAATATATATATATATATATATATATATATATATATATATACACACACACACACACACATATATATGATGAAACAACTAAAAGTTAAGACAACCCGAGGAATACTATACTTACAAAGTCTATATATAAAGTTTATATACAAAGTTAATGTGACATTACTCACTCAATACCACATGATTCATCAGCAGTTATTATATTGCAACTTATATCAATCTTTCCATTCACTTGATGCCATATTAACCTTTTATACAAACTTTGTAAGGATAATAATACTGGAGACAACCGAATAAAATGGAATTTGTAAGGCGGCCATAAACCCTAGAAAGGTGGTCCTTACACAGCAACATGAAGTGGTCCTTATGCTGGAGGCCCAACATATGTACTCACTTTCAAATATTTTTGTTTTGGACACACAATCTGTCATGGTTTTATTCTTGGGCTTTGCAACCCAAAAAGTCTCCAATAGTTTAAGGAGCTCACAAGGTCCCTTAGGGTTGGGATATGCTCTGATACCATTTATCACGACATACATATGACATTGCACTGTGTATGACACTTCGTGATTCTCATAAGCCCTCGAGAGGTGGCTCTCATGTGTGAGGGCCAACATCTTGACCCATTGTTAGATATTATCCAAAGCCATAAATCCTGGAGGAGTTGTTCTATTTGACCCTTATTTTCTATCTCATCAGCTCTCACTTTTAAATTCACCTAATTAAAATTTTCAAACCCCTAATTTTTTTTTCTCACTAAACCCAACTTTATTTAAAGACTACCCTTTATTAGATGTTGTATAATTTTTGTGGGACTTTTCATAAATATAAGACTAACTTACTCGTAACTTCTCCTGCTCTTTCTTCTTCATGTCAAACTCCTCCTACCACATCTTCAACATATCAATTGCAAACTAAAAACTTTGGTAGCCTATTTTCTTGATTCTAGACAAATAGAAAAGTAACCCTTCATCAAGTAGATGGAAAAAAGGATGAATAATCTTCCAATTGTTAGGGATTTGCAAGAAACAAGCAAAGGTTTTTTTTTTTTGTAATTTTTTCTTGTAATTTTGCGTATAATTTTGTTAATATCTTTGTTGTATTTTGGCATTCATTTTGTAAAATCTTTCGGTTTTGTGGATTTGTAAAATTACTGATTGCCCTGTAAGTTTTTGTATATTTATTTGATATAAATCTTTCTTTAAATTATTTGTGAAAATTGAAACATCTGTAATGCAATTTTTTTGAGTTTTTACTTTTTATTAATTTTATTTTAGGATAAAATTATAAAAATGAATATAAAATAAAAGTAAGGATTGAAGAATTAAAAGGTAAGGACTTAAGGGCGTGTTTGATGTGTCGTATAAGGAAGCATAGTATAGCATAACTTCTATTTTCTATGTTTGGTGCTCCAACTGTATGGCATAGGATAGCATATAAGGCGCATAAGCGCCGCATAATCTCCATCAAAGTTAAACCACATTCCCCTTTGGGTTTATGTGGGATAAGAGAGGCAAATTGATTACTGTATTTATTGGGTGCACTTTCCCAACAATATATAATTTATAATATTTAGATAAAATAAATAAAATATTTAAATTAATTAATTATTTTTAAATTAGTTATTAGTTATTTAATATTTAAAATAATTAATAAAAATATTTTAAGATAAATAAATTAAATAATGAATTTAAATTAATATTTATTATATATAATGTATATTTATTTTAAATATTTTATTAAATATTTTATAAAACACAATATTGTTTAACATTTATTCAATATTGTGATAAACTGAACACAATATAAAATTTATTCAACCTAATATAATACAATTCAATATAATACTATCCAATATAACTATAATTATATTATACTATACCGTCTATCAAATATGTCTCAATAGAACTACTCATCTTCGAGAGATGACCTCCATACAGAGTATTAAGAGAGATGACCCCATGCTTGGGGCCCAACACAAGGTTTGCTTTCTATGAATCAACTTTATTTGAATATTAGAAGGGAGTTGGCTACTGGCCGTATGAAATCCCATGCCTGGTTTTTCTTTCTTCTTTTTTTTTTCCTTCCCGAGATAATAGTTTTACTATCATTGGGCAGCATTAATGTTGGATTGACAATTAATTGAAAACAACGTTATGACTGCTTTTACTGAATAAAATTGATTAAAGAAATGCAATTGTAAACCCACCCATCATTAATCATAACTTAATCCTCTTAAATTACGAATCTATGGTCAAATCTAATTCTTAATCACTTTAAAGTGGTTTAGTTACAATATCCTATCCATCTCATAATCTATCACTTCATAAATGTGAAATAGACACCTACGTACCCTTTCATTTTCATAATATTATATATTAAATTTTTTATAAAAAGAATTAACATATATTTGCTGTAAGTTCATTAAATGGGTTAATTTTCTTTCCAATATTCTAATTATCATGTTTATCCATCCCTCGTAACACAAGTCATCATCACAATTATTTGCACTTAATCATACAAAGGAAAAATACAGAACCTTGTTGAATTTTGAAAGAGTTTTAAGATTTAGTTAAAACTCTTTTTTTTTCATGTCCTAGTCAAATTATCAAATAATATGTCGATATACCATGCTGGTTTGCTCGACACTTATCAAATATGGATAAATAATCCAATAAAATAATAAATTTTGGAATTGTCATGTAAATGTATTCAATAGCTTGATATTTCAACATCTTAACAATTTATTTAAGCTATAAAAACAAACATGACTAAGACTTAAAACAACCTCACACTTTGAGTTTCGATTACAGTGTATACGATGCACCCAATACTCTCCAAAACATTTAAATAAAACCCAAAAGTTTCAAGATAAATGGCGAAAAAAAAAAAAGAGATTGGTGGAGGGCATGCAGCTATTATATTTTCTACTACGAAAAATTAGAACTTATAGTCCATGGTAGCTGTGCCAATAGATTGAAAATATAGTAAATATCGGAGTTTGAAGGCGGATTTTGAGTTGAATTGTAAGGAGGGAAGGCGAAGGGGGGACAAGGCCAAGCTAGCGACAGCAAATCAGAAATCATCGTGCCCCGGCAATATCAACAAAATCAACACGTACCTTTCTTTGTAGTTGTATCTTCTAATTTTGGAGAAGAAATCAATACCCAAAACCTGGTTTTATTATTTTGTTCACACTTTGCTTAACCAAGTCACTCCAAAGTTCATGTTCACATGCAAAACGTACCAATAATCCAATAATTGAATTTTAATTGATTAATTAAGCTTCAAATCATATACTTGCAAATGCTAAATATCAGCATTAGCCTTTTAGGAGACACAAGGGGACGGTTGATTCTACTTCTTGTAATTATTATGTACATTATTTTTTTCTCAAATCCTGCAAAGATTCTGAATCATTATCGTAACAATGTACAAAAACGGTCAATTGTTGTAATATCCAAAACGTCACGGAGATGTACAATTAACAAACAAATCAGAACGTAGTTTCCCATATAGAAAGTACAAAATTAATCAAATTTGATGTTGATTTCTGCGTGAACATGTACCCAACTCATAGCTGAAGAAGCAAAGCAAAGCAAAGCTCTGGTTTAATTAGGTAGTGTCAGTATATAATGAACAGCTAGGAGTTGAAGATCCTCCCATTTCTCTCTGTCAAGAAAAGTACACAGGAGAACTTGCAAGTTGCAGCAGCTTATTGGGGATGGTCATATGCAAGGTTTGAGTTGAATTTTTTGAAAGCAAATTCTTTTGTCTTGTGGATTTTGGATATCTTTGTTTCTGCATAATGTAGCCCTGGCCTGGCAAAATGGTCTTCTATGTTGCATTTATATTTTGACGTAGCATACAAATTTTAAGATTTGGTTGTTGAAATTCAGACCTTTAACATAGAACTGAGAGAGTTGCATGACCTATAAAACTCAAGCTTGATAATAATAGTGAACCCTGCCCTGAAACTAAAATAAGTACAGCCGACAAATTGATCATTGCCCAGTAATTGATGCTAAACCAGCTTGTGAGTCTCTTTCCTGGGCTATAGATAATTGCGCTCTCTGATTGACCTATAAAATATGTTTTATGCGATCTCTCTCAGCTCGTGTAATGCTTATTTTGTTTCTATATTGATTGTTGTGGGAAATCAACATATATGTTTAGCTTAGACTTTCTTTTGAACTACATATGGCTTTTTTCATGACATCTGAAAGTGCAGTAATTTCAGTTGCTGGTGATATTTTTTTTTTTTTGGGAAAAACATTGTTTTTTTTAATCTAAAGCTGAACTTGCAAGCGATAGTTTTAGTGCTTTCCTGACTTCTAATGTACATCTTTGTGCTGTGGATAATTTTAATGCAGATAAAACTTGGTGCTTAGTAAACTGTTAGCCCAATTTCTATTCAGGATTTGGGTAAATCCCCACAAAAAGAATCAAGCAAGCCCACAAAAGCAGCCATGGGGGAAGTTGATGCTCCAACAAAAGATGAGAATGTAGGTGAAGTTATTGGAAAAGATGATTTTTACACGAAAGATGGGACTGTCGATTACCGTGGAAATCCAGCTAACAGGAAGGAAACTGGAACCTGGAAGGCCTGCCCCTTCATTTTAGGTACTTGTTATGTTTGTCTCTAATACAATAGGTGGTGGAATCGTAATGAAAAGAAGCTAGTAATAAGTTTTAGCCTTTGATTTACAGGCAATGAGTGTGCTGAGAGATTGGCATACTATGGGATGAGCACCAATCTGGCGCTTTTCTTCAAGAATCGCCTACGCCTGAGTACTGCTGCAGCTACTAAAGCCAACTTGGACTGGGGTGGAACATGCTACATCACACCATTGATTGGTGCATTTCTAGCCGATGCATATCTAGGAAGATATTGGACTATTGCCATTTTCTCAATCATTTATGTTATCGTAAGTTTGACTCACCCGGAACACTAGCATCTTATTCCTTATAGATCTAAAAATTCATCTGGGTTTTCAACATTTACTCTTGTGAATATGAAAAAAAGGAAGTCCTTTCCTTTCTATTGATTTGCTTCACAAGTTTTATTTCCAAGAATGAACTAGATGCTTTGCCTATGGATGCTTCCTCTATGTTCTTAGAAGGCAATGACGGTTTATATCTCATGCAGGGGATGACATTTCTGACATTGACAGCATCAGTTCCTGGCCTCAAGCCAACGTGTTATGGAAAAGACAATTGCCATGCAACAGAGTCTCAAAAAGCAGCTTGCTTTGTAGCACTCTACCTGATAGCTCTCGGCACTGGAGGAATTAAGCCTTGTGTCTCATCATTTGGAGCAGATCAGTTTGATGATGCTGATGAGGTCGAGAAGAAGCACAAGGCTAATTTCTTCAACTGGTTCTATTTTTCAATCAATATTGGTGCTCTTGTTGCTGCTTCTGTGCTTGTTTACATACAAGAAAACGTGGGTTATGGATGGGGTTTTGGCATTCCAGCAGTAGCCATGGGAGTTGCTATCATAAGTTTCTTTTTAGGTACTCAGCGGTACAGGAACCAAAAACCTGGAGGCAGCCCTCTCACACGCCTTTGTCAAGTGGTGGTGGCATCCATAAGGAAATACCGAGTTGAAGTACCAGATGATAAGTCTCTTCTATATGAGACTGCTGATGCAGAGTCCAATATTGCAGGAAGCCGCAAACTTGATCACACCAAAGATCTCAGGTTTGTTTTATGACGATATGATATCGAATACTAATAATATTCTAATAGTAAAATGATGATTCCCTATGTCATTTGCTTTTGCTTCAAAAAGTACAGTATACAAGATTAATTTTCTTACCTATTTTTGCCAATTTCAGTTTCTTTGACAAAGCAGCTGTCGAGATAGAATCAGACCACATTAAGGGCTCAGGAGGCCCATGGAGACTCTGCACAGTGACCCAAGTTGAGGAGCTAAAAGCTATCATACGGTTGCTCCCTATATGGGCCACTGGTATCATCTTTTCTGCTGTGTACAGTCAGATGAGCAATCTATTTACTATGCAAGGTGCAACCATGAATACACACGTTGGCAACTCTAGTTTCAAGATTCCACCAGCATCACTTTCCATCTTTGACACCCTTAGTGTCATTGTTTGGGTTCCAATCTACGACAGAATCATTGTCCCAGTCACAAGAAAATTCACAGGTCACAAAAATGGCCTCACCCAATTGCAACGGATGGGCATTGGCCTCTTTATATCCATACTTGCAATGGTATCTGCAGCAGTTTTGGAGCTCATAAGACTTCGAATTGTGAGAAGACATAACTACTACGATCTTGAAGAAATGCCATTGACAATCTTTTGGCAAGTTCCACAATATTTCCTTATAGGATGTGCTGAAGTCTTCACATTCATCGGGCAGTTGGAATTTTTCTATGAGGAAGCACCTGACGCCATGAGGAGTTTTTGCTCTGCTCTCTCACTCACCACTGTTGCACTTGGAAACTACTTAAGCTCATTGCTTGTAACTATTGTTACTGCCATAAGTACAAGGAATGGGAGCCTTGGATGGATACCAGACAACTTGAATTATGGTCACCTCCATTACTTCTTCTGGCTGTTAACAGTGTTAAGTGTATTGAACTTGATAGCTTTCATTTTTGTGTCAAAGTGGTATACATATAAAAGGGCAGTGGGGACTCTCCGTTGATTGTATCTCAGCTTCAGCTCTGGTTGTTCAAGTCATTGTAATTCATATCAGTCTCTCTGTTTATATAACAAGTCTACTGCAAGGAAACAGTCTCGTGGTATGACGTCGAGAAAAGTAAATCACAAATTCATCAAAGCAAATGTATGCTTCTCTTTGTATATTAACGTATAATAGTTCTTGACACTAAAAATAAAATCTGTAACGAAGGGGAGGCTAAGAAGGGACAAGGCCAAGCTTGCTAGCCTCATCAATCAATGTGCCCCCGGCGATCTCAACAAGTCAACTCGTACCTTTCTTTTTTGTTGT
The DNA here is from genome assembly GCA_013180625.2 of Boswellia sacra. Taxonomy (NCBI): domain Eukaryota; kingdom Viridiplantae; phylum Streptophyta; class Magnoliopsida; order Sapindales; family Burseraceae; genus Boswellia; species Boswellia sacra. The sequence goes on along the minus strand of SNVD02001782.1, from coordinate 374,261 downwards.
ATCTTGTAATTTTGGAGAAGAATTCAATACCCAAAGCCTGGTTTTATTCTTTTGTTCACAGTTTGCTTAACCAGGTCACTCCGAAGTTCATGTTCACATCCAAAACGTACCAATAATCCAATAATTTAATTTTAATCGATTAAATTAAGCTTCAAATCATATACTTCCAAATGCTGAATATCAGAATTAGCCTTTTAGGAGACATTGGGACGGTTGATTCTCATTCTTCCTGTAATTATTTTATACTTTTTTTTTCCTTCACATCCTGCAAAGATTCTGAATCATTATCAGAATAATATAAAAAATTGGTCCATTGTTGTAATATGAAAAACGTCAGGCAGATCTACAATTAACTAACAAGTGAGAACGTAGTTTCCGATATAGTAAGTACAGCATCAATCAATGTTGATGTTGAAATCTTATGTGAACGTGTAACCGGAAACTGTTGTAGTGTCAGTGTACAATGAACAGCTAGGAGTTGAGGATCCTCCAGTTTCTCTCCATAAAGGGTAAGAAACACACAAGAGCTTGCATCTGCAGCTTACTGGGGATGATTATATACAAGTTTTGAATTGAATCATTTGTGATTATTCTCTTTTGTTTTCTGCAATATTCTGGATATATTTTGCTATTGTCCTGCCAAATGGTTTTCCATATTACATGCATATTTTGACTTAGCATATCGTTTTTCAAAATTCTGACCTTTAACATAGACCTGAGAGACTTGTATGACTTGAAAACTCATGAGTTGATAATAACAGTGAAATCTAAAACTCAAATTAGTACAGCTCACAAATTGATCATTGCCCACAAACTGATGTAAACCGGTCTTGAGAGTCTTTTTCTTGGGCTATAGATGATTGATTGATTAGAATAATCGTTTACGTGTATGAAGGCTGATCATACGACTTTAATTTACAATTCTTGAACTCTGCTCGCAGTGTCTGTCACATTTACCTTTTGACTTTCTCCCACATTATTGATCGAAACTAGCCCATCTGTGGGTGGAAGTCTCGAACTAAGCCCATTTTATTTGTGCTTTTACATATTTTTGTAGTTTGTACATGAAAGATAAGAAACTAGCTGGACCCAGCTCGCTGTTCAGCGGCTAAGTTCCTATCACTATATGAAGGAGAATTATCACAATTTTTTAAAGCTTAACATGTGCTCATGAAGAATTGAATAATATCATCGAGCAGTCCTTCTTGACTCGTGTGACCCAATAATGCTGCTCCTCTATTCACATAACAAATTGCATTGCACAAGCTAGTGGAGAATCAGGTTTTGAATGTCTTCTGTGATCTGTGAGCTCTTGTATTGAGTATTTTTATATTTTGTTTCTATATTGATTGTGATACGGAATTAGTTAAAATTATGTTAATCTTAAGCTTTCTTTTGAACTTGACATATGGTTTTGTTCATGAAATCTAGAAATTTAATTGCGTTTCTTCTTCTGTTTCTTATCAATTAAAATCATTTCAGCTAAGAAGAGAATCTGAACTTGCAACTTGCAAGTGATATGTTATAGTATTTCCTGACTTGTAAATGGAATGTACATATTTGTATTTTGGATAATTTAAATGCAGATAAAACACTTGGAACTTAGCAAACAATCAGTGGAATTCTGTTCTGGACTTGAGCAAATCTCCACAGTCCACATAAACAATCAAGCAAGCCAAGAACAAAAGCCATGGGGGAAGCTGACGTTCAAACAAAAGATGAGACTCTAGGTGAAGTTATTGGACAAGATGATGTTTACACAAAAGATGGGACTGTAGATTACCGTGGAAAACCAGCTAATAGGAAGGAAACTGGAACCTGGAAGGCCTGCCCCTTCATTTTAGGTACTTGTTTTGTTGATCTCTTTTGCAATAGTTAGTAGAATCTTAATGGGAAAGAAGCTGCTGATTAGTTTTAGCTTCTGGTCTACAGGAAATGAGTGTGCTGAGAGATTGGCATACTATGGGATGGGCACCAATCTGGTGCTTTACCTCAAGCATCGTCTACACCTGAGCAGTGGTAAAGCTTCTAAAACAACCTTGGACTGGAGTGGAACATGCTACATCACGCCATTGATCGGGGCATTTCTAGCAGATGCATATCTAGGAAGATATTGGACTATTGCCATTTTCTCAATTGTTTATGTTATTGTAAGTTTGGCTCACCTAGCTCTTGGCTATTCACCTAAAATTCATCTGGGTTTTCAACTTTGCTCTATACTGCTTTTTTTTTTCACACGTTCTGTCCTCCAGGCATTCTTTTCTGTTACATATAAGCACTTATAGTTTGTGTGGATGATGTAAAAAATCTAAAAGCTGATTTTTAGATAATTTAAAGCTTTTTACGGAAAATTTTTGCAAAACTGATTTCATAATAGAATCGGTTTATGTATTTGTTGTCGGGCAACTTTCCAAAATTGGAAATCTTTGGATTGATCAAATACCAAAATTATCGCTACTCTAGCCTTAGAATCCTATCCAGTTCTTAAATTCCTCTTAAAGTTTAATTTGAGCTTTTCTTTGAATCTATGCTCTTAGTAAATATTGAATTGGTTTTAATTTCGCGCAGGGGATGACATTTCTGACATTGTCAGCATCAGTCACTGGCCTAAAGCCAACATGTTACGGAGAAGACAATTGCCACGCAACAGAGTCTCAAAAAGCAGCCTGCTATGTAGCACTCTACCTGATAGCGCTCGGAACCGGAGGCATTAAGCCTTGCGTCTCATCATTTGGAGCAGATCAGTTTGATGATGCTGATGAGGTTGAGAAGAAGCACAAGTCTTCTTTCTTTAATTGGTTCTATTTTTCAATCAACATTGGTGCTCTTATTGCTTCTTCTGTGCTTGTTTACATACAAGATAACGTGGGTTGGGGATGGGGTTTTGGCATTCCAGCAGTAGCCATGGGAGTTGCTGTTATAAGTTTCTTTTCAGGTACTCGGCTCTACAGGCACCAAAAACCCGGAGGCAGCCCCCTCACACGCATATGTCAAGTGGTGGTAGCATCCATAAGGAAATACCGAGTTGAAGTGCCAGCAGATAAGTCTCTTCTATATGAGACTGCTGATGCAGAGTCCAATATCGCAGGAAGCCGCAAACTTGATCACACCAAAGATCTCAGGTTTGTTTCTCGCTACAGAATATCAAACAGTTCTAGGGCACGTGAGGTACCAGACTCTAATGGGACAGGTTACTTATCAATTAATAGAGTCCAAATCCAAAATTTATAGTTGTCATGGGTTTGGGACAGTTTGGTCTAAAATCCTAGACCTATCACGGATCGGTATCTCAATTTCGTACTCGTGTCTGACTGTCGGCCATGATGTGGCAGTACCAGGTCGTTGCATCCTAACAAACACTAAAAATAATCTAATAGTGAATGATGATATCCTGTTTGATGTCAATTGCTGTTGCTTCAAAGAGTATGGTAAACCATTTTAATTTCTTACCTATGTCTTCAATTTCAGTTTCTTTGACAAGGCAGCCGTTGAGAAACAATCCGACCACATTAAGGGTTCAGTAGGCCAATGGAGACTCTGCACTGTGACCCAAGTTGAGGAGCTAAAAGCTATCATTCGATTGCTGCCAATATGGGCCACTGGCATTATCTTTTCTACTGTGTACAGTCAGATGAGCAGTCTATTTACTTTGCAAGGTGAAAGAATGAACACACATGTTGGCAACTCTAGCTTCAAGATTCCACCGGCATCACTTTCCATCTTTGACACCCTTAGTGTCATTGTTTGGGTTCCAATTTACGACAGAATCATTGTTCCTGTCACAAGAAAATTCACAGGTCACAAAAATGGCCTTACCCAGTTGCAGAGGATGGGCATTGGCCTCTTTATATCCATATTTGCCATGGTATCTGCAGCAGTTTTGGAGCTCGTAAGGCTTCGAATCGTGAGAAGGCATAATTATTATGAACTTAAAGAAATGCCATTGACAATTTTTTGGCAAGTTCCGCAATATTTCCTTATAGGATGTGCTGAAGTCTTCACATTCATTGGGCAGTTGGAGTTTTTCTATGAGGAAGCACCGGATGCCATGAGGAGTTTATGCTCTGCTCTCTCACTCACCACTGTTGCACTTGGAAACTACTTGAGCTCATTGCTTGTAACTATTGTTACTGCCATAAGTACAAGGAATGGGAGCCTTGGATGGATACCAGACAACTTGAATTATGGTCACCTCCATTACTTCTTTTGGCTCTTGGTAGTGCTTAGTGTATTGAACTTGATAGCTTTCATTTTTGTGTCAAAGTGGTATACATATAAAAGGGCAGTGGGGACTCTTCGTTGATTGCATCTCAGCTTCCACTCTGGCTGTTCAAATTGTAAATAAGTCAAGTCTGTTTAAAGAGTCTGCTGCAAAGAAACAATCTCTTTGTATGATGTTCAGAAAAGTGAACCACAAGTTCATTAAAGCAAATCTATGTTTCCCTTTTTATATTAATGTAGAACAGTTCTTGACGCTTAAAATAAAATCTGTAAAGGGTTGTTGTGATACAATTCTGGGGCCTAACCAGTGATCATCAGAGCTGCGATACCCTGTGCAGAAGCTCCAAAGGGAACATATCAATCAGCTTTGTCCAGCAAGAAAGACAATCAAGCAGAAAGCAATTCTGCTCTTTAGTTTATGTCAAAATAAGTCACTGCATGGCTTAAACGTCACGGGGATGAAATGGACAATTGACTAATTGCTTTTATACAATAATAGTCAAATATAAAGTAATAAATTTGATTCCCCAGTGCCAGAGATTATCCAGCACAAGCTGATACCATTACAAATCACAGATTCGGTGACTTAGCATTCGAATTGAGTTCTAACTAAAGTTTTTTCACCTTCTTTCATAAGGGCTTATCCATGTCTAGTGCCATAAAATAAAGCAAAAATCAATGAAGTTCAATAGTATAATCCGGGTTTTAAGTAAGTTTTCAAGTCAAATATAATATAAGATAGAGAGTTTATGTCACGTTTTGAAATGTACAAGGTTGAAATATCTGCTCTTCAGCACATGATCATGTTCTTGTGATTATTTCATCTTAAAAAGACAATCTCTTGACTAGTCTAAGCAATAATTTAACCAGTCTTTTCTTGCTAGATCAGGGTATGGCTAAAAAATTGTATTAATTTTTCCACGTAGAAAATGACAGAGTAGAGTACTACTGGGTCCACTTTATGAGGCTGGGAATCCATTGCTCTATGCTATAAAATGGATTCTGAATTATATGTGGTGTCTCAACAACACTTGTTGACTTCAGAGACAAACTGCTTTACGGGTAGATCTGCATAAGCTTGTGAAGTATCAAGTTCTATGTTTTCCAGTCTTTCCTAATCTGTTCTTGTGCTTCTGAATGTATATTCTCTTTGAAGATAAAAATAAATTGTGATAGGAAATGATGCTTTACAGAATATCTTAGTTTTAATTCTATTTAGTTCATTATCATAAACGTTTTCTACTGATATGTCTTGATATGATTTACAATTCAGATAATTAGATTGAATCCTTTATGTTCTGATTCTATGTTTCCGGACATATTTGGTTTCCATGGAGCATAAAAATAATTCTTATCAGAATTATCAACTTTCTCTACTGTGTTTCTTCTGTGTTCCTGTCAAGAAAACTGTGCTATTGCCCACAATAGTTGTTCCTCCATTTGATGCAAATAATCACAGCTAAACAATTTCTTGCAGCCCTCTCTGTAGCCGCATATATGGGCAAAACCTGCAAATAGTATCACATAATCATCATTTCGATAATTTCAATGCAGTAACAGTTCTTCTGTAGTGCACTCGCACTGCATCCTCAACTTTTGCAGTTTCTTGATTGAAAATCCAGAAAAGGGGAGTGAGTAAGCTCACATAAGCCTTTTTTCTAAGCCATGGAAGAAGATGATACTTACACAAGTGATGGAACAGTGGATTACCGTGGAAATCCGGCCAATAAGAAGGAAACAGGAACTTGGAAGGCCTGCCCCTTCATTCTAGGTACTTGTGAAAAAAATTAGTGAATCTGATCATAGATAAAACTAGATTATTGTAAGTTATAGTTGTTGATTTTATTAACAGGAACTGAAGGTTGTGAAAGATTGGCGTACTATGGAATGAGCTCCAATCTTGTACTTTATTTCAAGCGTCGGTTAAACCAGCATAGTACAACTGCTGCTAATAATGTCTCAAATTGGGGTGGAACATGCTACATAACGCCATTGATTGGAGCATTTCTCGCCGATGCTTATCTGGGAAGATACTGGACGATTGCCTCTTTCTCCATCATTTATGTAATTGTAAGTTTTACTCATGAACTCTAGTATTTTGTAGTCTATACCTCAATTCAATTTGGTGAAGTGATTAATATGGTAATTCCATATGTTGCGTCACAATCTATGAGTTTAAGTTTTTTGGTGAATTGGTTCTTAATATGTATCAGAGTCAAAATAATTTTTTGGCTCATTTATATGACCCACTGAAACATAAGAGGGATGAGCACATACAAATACACATGAGGAGGCGTATTAGAGGGTAAATTTAAAGCTGGGTCATAACTTACAAACTTAACCTTTTAGGTGAAGTGGTTTTTGTAATCTTGTGCCACATTTCTCCTAAAAGGTTTAACCTGAGTGGTTAGCACAAAATTCTAGTTATGTTGCTTTGTGAACGTTATAGTGCTTCAAATTCATGCAGGGAATGACTCTGTTGACACTCTCAGCATCTGTTCCTGGCCTAAAGCCAACATGTTATGCTAAAGAAAAGTGTCATGCAACAGACACACAGAGCGCAGTATGCTTTCTAGCACTTTACCTGATAGCGCTAGCCACTGGAGGTATTAAGCCTTGTGTCTCATCCTATGGGGCAGATCAGTTTGACGATGCTGATCTGTCTGAGAAGAAGCACAAGAGTTCTTTCTTCAATTGGTTCTATCTCTCCATCAATATTGGTGCTCTTATCGCTGGTTCCGTGCTGGTATGGATACAAGACAATGTGGGTTGGGGATGGGGTTTTGGAATCCCAGCTGTAGCCATGGCAATTGCAGTTCTGAGTTTCTTTTCAGGTACTCGGCTTTACAGGAACCAAAAACCTGGAGGCAGCCCTCTCACACGAATCTGTCAGGTTGTGGTGGCATCATTAAGGAACTTCAAAGTAAAAATTCCTGAAGATAAGTCTCTCTTGTATGAGACTGCAAATGCAGAGTCCAATATCAAAGGAAGCCGCAAACTTGATCACACAGATGACCTAAGGTTAGTGGCTCAAACTCTCAATTAGAAGTAAATTAGAGTTGGTAAGCAAGAAAATTGAGAAATAATCTTCACTTTTATAGCTTAACTTTTTTTTTCAGTATGCTAGAGTTATAGTTTACAGTTTTTACTATTTGTTGAATGATGAAGTTGACATATTTGCGTCACAGCTCCTGTGAGACTGAAACATTTTCTGATGACTTAAACATCTAAACTCAAGGGGACAAGGGCCCCATTAGCTGGACAATTCCCCTTCCAGAGAGACCAAATAGATATTGCCCTCCTTTTTGGGTTTGAAACTAAGCTTCCTTCACTCAAAACACAAGCATTACCTAATTGAAAGATCCACACCCTTATAAACCAGTACAGAACATGCAAGTCATGTGGTATGTCATGTTGGATGTGCAAGTAACAAATTAACCTAAGTCAGAACAATTTATGACCAAATATATATTTCCATCTTTATGTGATTTGATTTCAAAATGCCCCATCGATGTACTATGTATGCATATAAAACTATATGATGCTTTTTCGTCCTTGATTGACCAATTTGATCTACTGATTCTTTTTATAGCTTCCATATCAAAACCATTTGCTCCCGTTTCATTTACCAAATATATTGTTGTGATCTTCAGCTTCTTCGACAAGGCAGCAGTAAAGACAGAGTCTGATGATGATAAGGGATTGATAAACCCATGGAGACTTTGCACAGTGACTCAAGTTGAGGAGCTAAAAGCTGTTCTGCGTTTGCTACCTATATGGGCCACTGGCATCATCTTTTCCACAGTGTACAACCAGATGGGAACCTTGTTCATATTGCAGGGTGCGTCTATGGATACTCGTGTTGGCAACTCTAGCTTTAAGATCCCACCAGCATCACTTTCAATCTTTGACACCCTCAGCGTAATCTTCTGGGTTCCAGTCTATGACAGAATCATTGTCCCAGTTACCAGAAAGTTGACAGGTCACAAAAATGGCATAACTCAGCTGCAACGGATGGGCATAGGCCTATTCATATCCATATTTGCAATGGTAGCAGCGGCAGTGTTGGAAATCATAAGACTCAGAATTGTGAGAAAGCACAATTATTATGAGCTTGAGGAAGTGCCCATCTCAATATTTTGGCAAGTTCCACAATACTTCATCATAGGATGTGCAGAAGTGTTCACATTCATTGGACAATTAGAGTTCTTTTATGAACAGGCGCCTGATGCCATGCGCAGCCTGTGCTCTGCTCTTTCTCTTACAACAAATGCTCTGGGGAACTACCTGAGCTCTTTGCTTGTAACCATTGTTACCCATATCAGCACTCGAAATGGAAAGCCTGGCTGGATACCAGATAATCTGAACTATGGTCATCTGCACTACTTTTTCTGGCTCTTGGCAGTGCTGAGTGTGCTCAATTTGGGCGGCTATCTCTTGGTTGCCAAGTGGTATACATATAAAAGGCCAGTGGGAACTCTTCGTTAATATAACTCAAGTTTCCAACTCAAGTAATTGAAATGAAGCAAGTGTAAGTACTTTCCATAGTCCTAAAATGATTATAAAATCGCTTTCTTCCGGTGTACATGTAAAGCAGTTCATAATCTGCTGTTGCAAATACTGTACATAAGGAGTACTTTTATTTATTTTTGCCTTTCTCTATTTAGTATATGAATTTCCAATATTTTAAGATCTCTTTTTTTTTTTTTTTTGTCTGATTTTATATTAAATTTTAAGAACAAGAATAACAAAATAGTTTAATTTATATGATATTTGAAAGTTATGTCAACTTATTATGGGATGAAGATCGGAAAATAGGCCCAATATTATTAAACTATTAAGCGCATTGCAACACAAATTTTTTCAAAAACTCTTGTTTTTTTAAAAATATTTTAAATGCTTTTTTTATCTTCGTTAAAGAATACTTTTAGTGGTTCTAGTCAAATACACACAAGTACTTCCTAATTGAACCATCTTGCGACACGTAACCAGTTGTTTGCGCCTTAGCTCATGCGATCTCACCTCTTACCCTTCAAGTTTAAAGGCTTTTTGCACTGAGATCGAAACCCTCATCAAGCTATTATATATAGAAATTTGATAACGAATTTCATCTCCCAACGAAATGGTTCGCAAACGATTTCACGTTCAAGAAGCCAAAACAGGTAAACCCAGAAAGTAAAAATTTCGAATAATGCAAATCCGTCAACATTCAAGGCCTTTATAGAGCTTCTGGTTGTTTTTATACCAAGAGTTGCACACATATTGTTCGATAAAATGTCTGATGAGAATTGCTCTCTGGTTAAATTTAAATTTTTTGTTGTAATTTTCAGGTCTCCAGTTGTTAAAATCATTTGATGCCAACAAGTATTTGAAGAAAATAGGCCTAGGCAGAGAAGACTATTACTTCTGGAAGCAAGTTGGCAAGGCTTTGCTCTGCACCTACACGCTTTTTGGCATTGCGTGGGTCTACAACGAGACTTCGCCGCTGGGTTGGTGGACACTCAAGCCAAGACCAAAGGAAGAGAGAGAGCTTGCCCATCTCTATGAGAGAATTCCGTTTCCATACCCAGGTGACAAAGAAGCAATGGAGGAGTTCCTGAAGCAGGGTGGTATGATTGGCACTGTTTTCGGACCAAAAGGAAATATTGAACCTGATAAAGACGTTAATAACTTTCAACAGATGTTGAAGGACCAAAAGTTTCAGGAAGAAGCTCATAAGATGTGGCTCAGGATGAGGAAAGAGGTCTTTGATGAGCTTCGAGCGAAGGGGTTTGATGTTTAATGACTGCTTTTGCACTGCACTATTTTGAGCTGTGGAGCTGTTGGTTCTTCATATGATTTGAATGCTTGATATGGTTCAATGTGAGTAATGACTTGATAATTTTCTATTAAACTTCCTTGTTTGATCACAAAGTTCTTTGCTTCCTTGTTGGAGTACAAGCACAATAAATGCCTTTATGGTTCTCTTACTCTCTTCCAAAATTAATTGTTGGATGAATCAAAATAAAAATTGAACCAAAATCATTTATTTGCCAACTGGGTTTCTTGGAAATGAACATTGTTCTATAATTGCAGTTAAGTACTCGCAGTCTTGCAGCACCTATTTTTGACAGGAACTAACGTGATCAGCAGCCAAAACAGTTGAGGTTCCTTAAAATGAGTCTGTAATTTGATATTTTAGCGCAGCAAAGAGGTGGGGTAGCGAGAAGGTTTCTATGCTGTCCAAGCATTCTCTTAAGAAGGAAACATTGAAAGCTTGTATGCTGAGGAATCTAAGTGCCACCGGTAACATTAATGAATTCAGCATAAAACTCCAGGGGACAGTATTCAGCAGTCTAGGGATCCTATGCAGAAAATCAATTACTTTGTTCAATACAGCTAATAAAATAATTCATGAGAGACAATTATTGGCAAACTGTCCCGGCACATCTCAGTAGGATCCTATGTAGGATCGTAAACATTACTATCAGAAAGCGAAAGATCCCATCTTAATTGCGAATAATGGCCAATATTAAATTCAGCATTGATACTCTTGTAAAGAAGCACCCAAAAAGCGGTAAGAGTGGGTGTGGCAGCCTCTCTTTAAATTCAGCAACACCCAAGAATAAAGACAATAATGTGCCGTCATCATTATTATTAAGGAGCTTAAGTACTTGTAAGTACGTTTTTTTTTCCCCATAAGAAGTAACTGAGAGAATATTGATAACAAGGAATTACAACTGTGGACCTGGTGCCCTCTGTCCACCTAAATCAAAAGCCTCCCTCTAACAGCGTATCATTTTGTACAAAAAAAAGATCAAACATAACATCTGGAAAACTATTTTGTAATAGACAGAGAGCAAAACAACCCTATCCCACAAAAAATACTTAAGAGGAAGCACAAATTTTCACCTGAAACACAACCATACCTTACAATCGCCAATAGGTCTACTCTCATCAGCCCTATATTTACCAAGTTTTAAGTAACCTGAAAAGCACACAACTAAGAGTCAGTTGTGAAAGTTACATGCCTTGGAAGAAGACAAGCTCCTAAAACAGTGGATTGCAAACTTAAACAGGCTGGAGACGGAGCAGAAGTCATAAAAAATTTAATAGTTAAAAGACTACAGCATTTTAGGATTAGGTTTTTCATGAATTTGCTACAAAATATTAGAGATTCTAAATTGGTCACCATTGCCCCAAGTGAAATTCCCATCAAACTTCCTACATAGAGCATGCATGCAAGTTCTAATTATTAAAACAGAATTGGATCATTTTACTAGCACAATGTTAAACTAAATATAGTTCTCATCCCACCGACTTTCTGTACATTAAGGCCATAAGAAACTGATTAAAGCACAAGATATGCAAAAGCTTAAGGACAAACTTCTAGGAAGCAAGGTATACTACCTTCAAGCTCCCCAAAAGGAGAGAACAGACAGAAGGTGGCTGAAGTACATGGTATAATTGCTAAAATACAATTTACAACTACTGCATTCTTCTATATAACGGGTCCAATGAAAACAAACAAACAGGATTGCTTGGTAAAGATCTTGTATGCAGGAAAGAAATTTTGTATATTGTACCACATGCGAAAAGAAAGAAAAAAGTGTGATATACAAGTTATTTCTATATTGAATCATCAATAAATCCAGACAATTCCTTACAAAACTCTTGCAACTCACCATCACATTTTGCACTGTAGTTCTGTTGTTATGTTGATAAGGATTATTCTAACATATGCTTTGCATAAAAAATTATGAATTGCTGTGCAATATAGCTTTCCAATTATGTTATTCATGTCCCATAATATGGCTAACCTACACTAGTACTACTACTAAAAATACTACCAGCAGTCAATTTGACTTCCATTGGTATTTCACAAGATCATGACCCATTTGTGGTTTCAAATTTCAAACACGATATACATGCACAGCCAACACCTATTTATGACAAGAAGTTCCACAAAAATTCCAACCATGTATACTATGAATACCTAGCAAACAATCTTGAACATATATGAATCAAGCACTAGGCTAAATTGCCAAAAAATAACTCAAACATATCATCAATCAATAGTGGCACATTCCAAATTCAATTGCCAAATGCATTATCACTTATTAAATAACATGGTAAACATAGAAAAGGAAACAATATGATGGGCAATTTATCTATAATATAAGGAGAAACACGTCGAAGCATATCTTTACAACTACAAAAGATTCAATTGAAGGACAATTGAAGCACCTTTACAAGCCACTCATGGTCATAGATTGCGAGTTTTTTATCCTACTTCTTCCAGATTTGCTTCTCCTGTAATTCCTCACAGGTGTCAAGTAGAACCTTAACAAGCCATTATCAAGATTGTTAGGCGAATACGCGCTGCTCCAGTTCCTCTGCAGCAGAAGCTCATCTCTTCTCCTCCCACCACCAAAATCTTTGGCCTCAACACCACCATCCACTTTGCAGGAGAGTGAGTTCCTTGCACTAACACTGTAACTCCTTATAAGCTTCTCACTAACAGCCCCATTGGCTTCACCATTCGCCACTCTCTTGATCTTCTGCCAAGACTCTGCTAATCCTCCATCAATGACACGTAAATTCTCTTCATCTCCACCTTTACTTTCACTTTTCTTCTGAATCAAACCCCACATGTTCCACACATTGCGCCGCCTTGAAGACTTCTTTAAGTCACCAACCACATTCTTCGAACTCTCAACACACTCAGCCCGATAGTCTTTTATCGAGTACCAATTTGAATCCCTCAACTCCTTCTCTGTCACCAACAGCTTCGCGCCATGAAACAGCCCAACAGTTTCAGGCGACACTTTGGCATTCGATATCGATTTCACCTCGTCAACATCTACAAAACTGGTTTTCTTCCCCGAATTCGACCTATCAAAGCTCCTCCTCCGCCTCTGCACACTCAACGGCTCTCCGTAATAGTCTCTCGTCTGCGCGGATCCACCGGGACTCTTCTCATCTTCATTTCCCAAAATACCCTTCTCCTCAACCGCAGCCATTGGCGTGATAAGCTTCGGATAGGCTTTGCCTATCAAGTACCCGTCCCACGAAGCTCTGGGCTCGTCGAACGAATATCTCCCATTATCAACCGATAATCTCGGATCAGTGTCGCAAGATCTTCTTCCGTAATGTCCGTACAATCCAAGCTCTGATTGAGTCTCCGTTGTCGTCGTCGTCCGTCTCAAACTCGGCTTGCTGTTGTCTTCCTCGCTCAGTGTCTTGGTCTTTCTGGGTTGTTTTTGTTTCCATTTGAGTAATTTTTTGCTGAAAAACGACGCCGTCTCCCAGAAGCTGACGTGGCTGGTGCTCTTCTTGCGTTCAACTTCAAGATCTATGAACTCCTTCATCGTTTTCATCTCGCCTTCATCTTCGTCCAACTCATCACAAACTTTAACAATCTCCTCTTCTTCTTCGTCCTCTTTGAATTCTGGTTCTGCATTAGCAGGTATTTCAGAGACTATTTTCTTGCATTTTCGTCGGTGGTCATCAAGGAAGAACAGGTTGGAGAGGGTGTTGCCATTGCCGTCGCAGGTGGCGGTGGCGGTGCGGGAAAGGACGTCGCAGGATTTGCGGCGGGGCTCGCAGGTGGAGGAGGGTGCAATGGCGGCATTGGGGTTGGTAGATGAGAAGGATTTGGTGCGCCGGAGGCGAGGAGTGACAGCGGAGGAAGTGGGGGTAGGTGTGGCGGAGGAATCAATGCTGGAGAGACGTTCGCAGAGACAGGATGCGCAGAAGCCGGTGATGGGCTTGGTGGTGGGGTGGCGGTGGCAGGTGGAGTGGCGGTGGTGGTGGTGGTGGGTTGTTTGTGGTGGCTGGAGAGTCATGGCTGGTGGTGAAAGGTAGCTACTGCTGGCGGTGGTGGGCTCATGTCAATGTTAGAGAGCGAAAATGCAAGAGATGATAAGAGGCGGAGTGAGAGTGAAGAGAAGAGAGCGTGTGGAGTCGCCAATAATATCAAGTGAGGAAATGCAAGTTTTTTCGAGGGAGAAGCCCTTGATAAACCTCTTCCCATAATCGGATTTTATTAACCTATTTGTCAAATTCATTATAATTATGCATTATATCGATGTCGCATGCAACTTTGCCTATCGTATTATAATAGTAGATTTATAATTCGAATATAATCAAAAAAATTTAATTTAATATCATAAAAATTCAATAAAAAATAAAAATTTAATAAAAAAATTACATCATTAATAATATTTAATCACTTATACTGCAACATTAAGTTATAGATTTTGAGTTGTATTTAGTTATAAAATTTGTATTATTGTGTTATTGTTTAAGTTGTATGTATAACATATTATTGTGAGTATTTCTAACTAATTATATATTTTAAATTTACCAAAACATATTATAATGCTGTCATTATCTATCTTATCTTATATAATTCAAAGATATTACATAGTTTTTCAAGTGTTAACCCCTATTATTTAAGGAAATATTTTATTTATTTAACATGACTTTCTTGTGGTGAGTCATCCAAAAAATTATTTTTTAATTACAAGCTTACTGGATATGATAGAATAAATAATTTAGTATAATTTATATTAAAATTGTCATAATAAGAATATAAATTTTTTTTAATTAACATGTGCTTTTGAAACAAATATAACAAAAATTATATTACATAATGATTAAAAATCATCTATCTATAAAATTATAAAATTTTGTTATATTAGGTTTTAGGAGTTTAAATACCATTAAGTGAATTACTATAAAATTTTGAAAAGATTTTGTAAATGTGGTAGATGATAAGGAACTTTCGTCCTCGTGTTTTCTAAACGCATATACTAATATCTCCATGTACATTTAAACTACTAAAAATTTTCTTGTGATGTAACTCGATATATAGCAAATGATAACTATTAGAAATGAAATGGTACTCATGGCAATTTATTACGTTCTTTGCTTTTAAATTATGAAATAAACATCATAGATTATAATAGATTGATTCATAACGTAATTTCTCTCGTGAAATAGAAGAAACTAATTATAACTTGAAAAATATCATTATTGGCGTGTTTAACATGTCGAAAAGTCATTATTTAACCTTAAAAAGGATTGAAACATGCAATAATGGTCATCCCATTATTGCAGACCACAATTAAATGGGGTGGGTGGTCAAAAAAAAAAAACTTCTTATAGATTTGTGGGAAAAAAATCAATTATTTTAAAAAATTAAATAATAATCATAATCGATCTCGATAGAAATGGAGACCAGCCACACGGTCCACACCACAGCGTATTGGTTTTGGGTTAACTTTGGAAACGTGGATGTCAACCGAGGAGCCCAAAGATGCACAAGATACAATTTGCTCTTCGTGTGCTCCAAAAAGTTACGAGTCAACTCCACTAAAGACACAACAATTGGCATAAAATAACCACAAATTTGTTCATTCCCAGAAAGTTTACTTTGAAACACGAGGCCTAGATTTAGATTTAAGTGCCTAAGAATCTTTAATTCTTTCTTAATTTCCAAGGAAAAAAATGAGATTTTCATTATACATATACAATGAAAATCTTGATATTTTGTTTCTTTTTTATTGTATAGAGTAGATAAAAAAGTTAGTATATTTGCCATTTATATGTATAGCAAATGGAAGTGATTGAGAGGAATGGAAGTGATTGACATGGGAGCTCCTCTAAGTGTTCTGATCAGTGGAGCAACCCCATGACGGATTTTTAACGTGTTTGAAGAGTATGTAGATAATTTAAGTCGTGTAGATATTTGCACAACATCTCTTATTTATAAATCTGCCTTTATATAGTTAGATACAAAATTATTTATTTTTGAAACGATAATTAAAGTAGTCGATCTTTTAGCTCTTTATCGTCGGGAAGGAAAAAATGGGCTATTCGGGGGAGCTGGGGTGGGGAAAATAGTACTCGTTGTGGAATTGATTAACAACATTGTCAAAGCTCACGAGGGTGTATCCGTATTTGACAGAGTCAGTGAGTGTACTCGTGAAGAAAATTATCTTTACATGGAAATGAAAGAATGAGAAGTAATTAATGAACAAAATATTGTGGAATAAAAAATGGCTATAATCTACGGTCAGATTATATATATATATATACACGCGCGCGCACACACATACATAATTTGTAATTAAATGTTAAACGAATTATACGAATATACCTCATTGATAATATATAAAAATTTTAACAAAAAAGAAAGTATGCTGGATGAAAATCATAAATCAATTTCATACCAATTATTATAGAAATTTGGTACGTAAACATATGTTTTATGATTACAAATAAACAAAAGCATGATCCAAAATGTTATTTTATAATTATAATAATATATGTAATAATTAATTTGATAGCATCATATAAACAATAAAGTATCTTAATGAAGTAATATAATCATATAAATCAACGGCTAAAGTTTGTATATTTTATTAATGTAGCATCATTACCCATTATTTTAATATATAGTTAAATTTTATTAATAATTATTCATAAATCTGATAACATGTAATCATATAAAAGTTTCAAACAAGAAATATTATAAGAATAATATTATCTTGCAAACTATCTACGTAAATTGATATGTCGTAATTTAATTTGATAAATAAATTTTAAATTTTAATTATATTAATTAATATAGATAATATAATAATTATTTAATAATATTATATAAGTTTGTACGACTGAATTTATATGGATAGTTTATAAAAATAATGTAACTCAAATTATGATGATCAGGTGTGTGTTTGGATATAAATTTTGTGTCTCGTTAAAAAAGATTTAATATTTAAGTAAAAATACATGATTAATTAGTATTAAATTTTATAAAAAATATGATAAATATTAAATTTTGTGATTAATATTTTTGAATTCAAAATATTTAAAATAAGAAAAATGTTTTGGAAATTCATATATTGGATAATTCATTTGATTGCAGTAAGGGAGAGAAAAATGGAGAAGGCGAGAGAGTGTTTGGAGCTGAACGAAGAAGAATCGGAGAGCGTGTCGCGACTCACCGTCCACCCGCACCGACCCGGCGTCGACTTCAGCTTCTACGAACATTTCGCTTTGAGAGGAATCCGAGTCGACCGAGTCGAGCCTGGATTCATCACCTGTACTTTCAAGGTTCCTCCTCGCCTTACCGTAAGCCACCAAATCCTAAAACCCTAAAAATCACAATTTCACATAATTAAGTGCACGATGATCCAATCTGGACTGAATTGTGGCAGGACAAGAACGGTAATTTGGCGAATGGCGCGATTGCAAACCTCGTTGATGAAGTTGGTGGCGCCGTGATCCACGTCGAGGGTCTTCCCATGGCAATGAATGTTTCAGTGGACATGTCAATCTCGTTTGTTTCCACTGCTAAATTTAACGTAAGTTTAGCTTCATTCTAGATTACGACTCACCAAGATTATTACACCTAGGCCTCTCTTGCCGAGATGCTTATCAAATTATATATACTTAACTCTTGAATGACTTGAAATTGGCAATTGCTATTACATTGGTTGTGACATCAGGTCAATTGATAATGGGAGAATTGCCTGTTGATCATAGTTAAATATCCCAGTTAGTATTTTTAAGTGAAATTTGAAATCTATTGTCATAGTATTATTGTGTTACTCCTTGATTTTTCTTTTTATTTAGATTGATTATGTAACATTATTCAAATTTGCGAACTTTTGGGCTCATTTTCTCTTGTAGACTGTGTGGAATAAGCTTGTTGTAGTGCATTGCGGAAAAAATAAATGATAACAGGGATTCTTTTGGGTATGATATTGATCTATAGTTTTGCTTATTGCAGAATGAATTAGAGATTACTTCAAGGCTTTTAGGACAAAGAGGAGGTTATTCTGGGACTCTAGTTGTTGTGACAAATAAAGCTACAGGGGAGATAATTGCTGAAGGCCGGCATTCATTATTTGGTAGGCGTGTTAGCAAGATGTAATTCAAATACATATGAGTACAAATCATAGTTCAATATGTCTCTACTAGGCAATACCACTGGTGTTGTTTTGTGAACCACAGTACTACTTTGGTCCTTGTAGTTACAAATCTATAATCTGTGGTATAAGGAACATTTTTCCAAATTTGTGTACCATTCCCATGGAGCCATGATTCAGAATCTTTTGGAGTTCAATTTGAAATTTGGAAGTAGCTCGGACTTCCGGAGGTATGCAAATCATAAGGGCACCTGGCGTAGTATTGCCCTGTATGTCTGTTTTGTAACCTTGTAATGAGATGATTAATCAAGGAAGAAGACTTTTGATTGTATTTCCTGATATACGCTGGAACTCACCAGGGCCATGTAGTAGAAAATTGAGTCAAATTCTGAGAATGTGGATCAAGCTGCTTACAAATTTGTGGAGAAATTTCCTGCAATAACAACGAAGTTCAATTGAGGTGTCTTTGAGAAAGAACTTTTTACACAGCTACGAACCTTAAAAGAATCAATGGATGGAATTGAAAACTTGTGATTATTTCACAAGCTTAGATTTGGATAATATGTTTAAAGCTCACATTTAGCAGCCCTGCATTACTTAGAAAAGCATATGTTCAGCTTGAAGATTCACCTTCTGTAAAGGTTGGTGGGATGAGAATAACTCACTCTCAAGATTTATAGGGGCTGTAAATCATCTCTCTAATTCTTGTAAACGTAAAATCAAAACAATATTAATCAAAAAAATAAATGTTTTCCCCAAAAGCCATGATAGGTTTTAGATTACAGTAGCAGGTCTTTTAAGATATCTATGGCCTATGGGGCGGCTAACCCAATTCAGTCCAATTCAGAGATGTCCTGAATGGAGATGGAAGAGGGGAATGTCAACAAGTGTCTATTATTGAATTCAGGCCAACAATTTCAGTGATGTTTTGAATGGAGAAGAGTGGAATGTCAACAAGTGTAACAGCGCGAATTTTGGGAACAATAAATAAGATTCAAATTTTAATATTTAAATAAGATTCAAATTTTAATATTTTAAAACTATTTAATATACCAATCTTATCTCGTCTAAATGGTATGACAGTACGGGACAATACGACGTCGTTGCTCTCTCAGCCGCAGCCGGGTGATAGGCTGATTGGACTTGTTTTTACGTACCAACTGACAAATGAGCCAAGCGGATTACTATCAGCGCACCTAGTTTTGAATAAAATAACTTCACCGAATTCCCAATTCAGCCATCGCGATTCCAGCAATTTACAGAGGGGATATACAAAATTCATGGAAAACCCGAGGGCACTCCAGTCATTGCGCAAAACAACATTGTATAATCCCGGGCGGTTGCTGTCTAGCGCTAAGTTCAGTTAAGTCCCTCAACATGAACTCTACTTCGCTGGCGCTAAATCGACCAATTCACAGTCAGTACCCTCTCAATCTCTCGCAAAACCCCAAATCGATTCAAACAACAAAATTTCTCAACCTTCGATCCCCTTTTCATTTCCTTAAAACACCACCCCATGCGAAGCGCTTCAGAGAAGTTTTTTCGGCGGTTCAGCTTAGGGACTACATTGACTCAGTTGAGTTCCGGCCGACTCTCGGCTGTCGTTTGAGGACGAGAGTCTCGTCGGACGACAAGCAGTACGGTTTGGCACCGGCGGATGATGAAATTCAAGCACCGAATGTCCTTGAGTTTATTACTTCTGAGAGAATCAAAGTCGTCGCGATGCTTGCTTTGGCACTGGCGTTGTGTAATGCCGATCGAGTGGTCATGTCCGTGGCGATTGTACCGTTGTCACTTGCTCACGGCTGGAGCCGGTCGTTTGCCGGTATTGTTCAGGTTTGTTTCTGTTTTTGATGATGTAGTATATCAATTTAATCGTTCTTGAAGCCAAAATATTTAAAACAAAGTGTTGTGCATGTTAAGTTGCTTGCAATTAAGCCAGTTACAACGTCGAAAGGATTATGGTTTATATGTAGTTATTTAAAGTTATGTTTCTTTACCAATTTTATGTTAAATGTCATTAATATGGTGTTTCATCACCCAAGTGTGGTTGTGGATTATCGGAGCTAGATAGTTGCATAAACTATTGAGATTATGCTCCTAATGGTGTAGGAATTCCCTAAAGTCACTGAAACTTGTGAATAAAATTCTAGAATATGAATATAGGTTTTGTGCTTTGTGCTTATTCAACTGGTGAGATTTTGCTATAGTCCGCACAAGTGTTGATGGGTTTTTCAAATAACTAATAGTTGCCTTCATGATAATGTTAATTGAATTGCCTCTAATCGCTTGATACACACTTGTGGCAGTCAGCTTTCCTCTGGGGATACTTAGTTTCACCAATAGCTGGAGGAACTTTAGTGGACTATTATGGTGGTAAAGTGGTCATGGCATGCGGTGTGGCAGTATGGTCATTAGCTACATTTCTTACTCCTTGGGCTGCGGAAACTTCTTTATGGGCTCTTTTGGCCATGCGAGCTATGCTTGGAATTGCAGAAGGTGTAGCTCTTCCCTCTATGAACAACATGGTAGCTAGGTAATGATTGTCTATTCACCTTTTGTCTGAAGATGATCAGCATATAGTGATGATGCACATAGTGTGCCTCCTGATGAAGTTCTTTGTTGTTGAAAAACACTTGTGAAGATAAAATGTTGAGAAATTTGTGATCCTTTTCTTTTAGATGGTTTCCTCAAACAGAACGAGCCAGGGCTGTCGGGATTGCAATGGCTGGGTTTACCTCTGGAAGTGCAATAGGACTCGTGCTATCCCCAATTCTAATGTCACAAGGTGGTATATTTGGGCCATTTGTAATATTTGGATTATCTGGATTTCTGTGGGTTTTGGTTTGGTTGTCTGCAACATCAAGTACTCCTGATCGACATCCCCAAATATCAAAATATGAGTTAGAGTATATACTGAACAAGAAGCAGAAGCCCTCACTGGTGGACAGTAAACCTAAGACAAAGAAAGTGATCCCTCCTTTCAGGAAGTTGCTCGCTAAAATGCCAACATGGTCCCTAATTGTTGCCAATGCAATGCATAGCTGGGTAATGCATATAACTCTGCCCCTGCCTTTGCTAAAGATTATATTATGATTTTATATTTTGTTTTTTATTTTTTGCATGAGCCAGATATGCTTGCGGATATGAGTATACTTTTGGGCACAATTGTGTCATTGGAAAAAATTAACATGATGAGCTTTTCTTGTCTCTTTCCTTATGAAGTTGAAATTGCCTTATTTAACAGAAAGAAGTGGCTATTTGATAATGGGAGACCAGCCATTGTCAAGTACAAGTTTTTGCTGCCTGTTAATATGTGTGTTTATGCACCATACTTGCCTACTTGTGTAAGATACATATTTCTGCAAACTCATCTCTGAGAAAAATGTTGTGCAGGGCTTTTTTGTTATTCTTTCCTGGATGCCGATCTACTTCAACTCAGTAAGTCTCAATACTTTTTTAAACATGGTTTTCCTATGCATCTGAAATATGCTTACTGAAACATGTATCTTTTAGAAGTTGTGAATCCATAAAGTTCTTTACAGGAAACACGAACCAAAAAAAGAAAAGGGAGAAGTAACAAAAGAGGAATGAGGAGAAAATATAGAAGAAAGAGAAAAATTTTAGACAGAATTTAGAGGGAAAAGATCTTATAATCAATACCAATAATACTGAGGTCTTGAAATAATAATTTATTCTACTACAGGTATATCATGTTGACCTGAGACAAGCGTCATGGTTTAGTGCTGTTCCATGGGCTGTTATGGCTTGCACTGGATTCGTTGGTGGTCTGTGGTCAGACATGTTGATACAGAATGGTACAAGTGTGTCTTTGACTCGGAAAATCATGCAGGTGTGGTACTTAATTTCA
This sequence comes from Boswellia sacra, assembly GCA_013180625.2. Taxonomy (NCBI): domain Eukaryota; kingdom Viridiplantae; phylum Streptophyta; class Magnoliopsida; order Sapindales; family Burseraceae; genus Boswellia; species Boswellia sacra. The sequence continues at coordinate 352,247 of SNVD02001782.1, read as the reverse complement.
TAAGTGTTATCTGCATTACTAAAGGGTCCACTCTTTTTTTCTTGGTCTGGTCTAATTGTTGATGTCTCTCTCTCTCTCTCTCTCTCTCTCTCTCTCTCTCTCTCTCTCTCTACTTGATAAGAAACAAAAATTAAAGTATCCATATCTACTTGATTCATGGAAACTTTGAAATGTGATTTACTTACCATTCATATATGATGCTATAGCTTCAATTTGAGGTGTTCTTGATCTAGGACAGAAAGTGTAAGGTTTTCTATTTTTGTCTCTGATGCAAGGGCTAAAGGGTAATTGCAGGAGCCATGTGGTCGAATTGAGGATTTGGGTCGTATTAAAATTTAAGGCCAAAATATTATCATTTCACAATCTTGTGGGTTATTTTATATCTATGAACAGAAAGAAGAGGAAAAAGATGAAGCTTTATGTGTCATTCCTAAGTTTTTTATCGGTATTACATCTTAGGTCATGATCAATAGTACAATTCTTTAATTCACTCCCAGAAACCACAGAGATCATATCTAGGTCTAGGTTGTATCAGACCAACCAGGGCTGAAATTTCTGTTAATTCAATCAGATTCCAAATTAAAATTTACAAAAAGAATCTTACGATATAAAAATATATAAGACCTTCAATTGACATATAAACTTTACATCTAAGACCCTCGGGAAACATACAGTAATGACTTCTGGAAGTAAGAACCATTAAAGCCCCTTTGACTGAATTCTTGACTTCTAAGTGTTTGTAACATATATTACCGGAGAGTTATGCTAGGACTATGATCCAAATTGGAATTTTATTCTGCTTTTTGGGGCTTTAGAATCTTATGCCTGGTAGACTTTTGGTTTTAAAGGTGGCTGCTGCTTATCTCTATAAGTTTGCCTCCAAAATTAAATCGTAAGTGAAGAAACTAGAATGAAACATAGAATCATTTTCTAGGAGCTTATAAAAAATACATTGTACTTCTGTTTAGTTATCTGCTAAAACAACAGTCAATCTTCTATTGAAGTGTCTCCTTGAAAGTTAACTTGTAAAAGAAAAACTTTATATATAGAAAAGCAGTGGTAAAAGTTCTTCGATCCTATTTGTAAACAACAGGCAATTTCGCTATTTCTTTCTTGGTTGTGCTTGTGTGATGCTTTCTTTTCATGTGTGGTAAGTAATAATACACAAACAGACAAACACACACTGACACACTGGTTTTGAATTGAAAAATAGGTGATTGAGATAATTAATTATGATATCTTCAACTTTTTGTTCTCGCACTGCTCTTTCAATTATATAGTAAGCATCCAATCTATACCCTATCTGCAGTCAATTGGCTTTATTGGTCCCGGGATTGCTCTTATTGGTTTAACTGCAGCAAAAACACCATTAAGTGCATCTGCTTGGCTTACTTTAGCGGTTGGACTTAAGTCTTTCAGTCACTCTGGTTTTCTTGTGAATATTCAGGTTTGGGTATTTAACACTCAAAATTCAATACCGAGCTTTGCTTACATCTTCATTTTCTTCTTACCTTTTGTCCCTTCCTTCTGTTACCAGGACATTGCTCCCCAGTATTCTGGCGTTTTGCACGGTATTATGGAATATCTATTTCCTTGTATATATGTTTGATGTCATCTTCTGGGTTTTAAAAAGAAGTCATTTAGTATGGTTTTAGGTCAGTTGATTATTGTTGTCACTGATTTCAACTATTTTAACACCATATATGGAACTTTTCAAAGCTGCACACAATTGATGTGCACTGCTTGGTTATGATGGTTGACAAAACCTCAACTCATCTCCAGGTATAAAAGCTTCCACTATCACTTAAGAAGATGGCCTTAGAGGCTTAATGACTATTTTGATGAGTAAAGGAAATAATTAGATGCAAAAGACTTCAGGTGATTATTGTGTTTCACCTACCCAGGAAATATCTGAAAGTGATCTACACCTCTAAATTTTACACTTGCTGTGTATGATACCTATCACTTTTCCTGGTTTTAGGAATAGCAAATACTGGCGGGACCCTCGCTGCCATTTTAGGAACGGTGGGAGCTGGATTTTTTGTAGAACTGGTGGGTTCATTCCGGGGATTTTTGTTGCTTACATCGTTCTTATATTTTGTCTCTGCCTTTTTCTACATCATCTTTTCTACTGGAGAGAGAGTGGATTTTGATTAACTGGTGAGTATCTTCAGTTTTATGATTCCAATTATTCCTTGCTTTCATTTCTTTTTTGGGGTGAGGTTACATTTTTGTTTTCATTAATCAAACAGTAAAACGTGGGCTACATGAAATGAGTAGCATCGTGGGGTTGACCCTCCTACCTCTGCCTTATGTGGGAAGAAGAATATACCACTTCGCCACAAAGGGGATGCAGTAGGCTGTTAGCCAGTCTTCTAACTTGTTATTTGTTTGATCAACATGTTAAAACTATTAAAGAAACTGAGGAATCATGCAGATTTAACAGCTGCTTTTACAGAACACTCTCATTGTTAACTTGTTTCTTGAAGCCCATTCAATCAGTTTGATTACCTCTTTTCATTCCCTAATTCACATTTTACTAAAATTTTACTTCAGAGTTTCATGAATGACATGAAGACTCCCTGTCCAAACCGCAATAATTGTACAGAGACTCGGATACTGCAAGCAAGGAGTGAAGTTGGAAAGTAGTGGAGAACGTTGGACAGTTGAATCCACTGTAAATAATTTTTTTCTTTTATTTTTGGGTGGTCAAAATAAACTAAATATAGGACCTGTGTTTTTCATGTCCCGCATGTATTGAGGGATAGTGTTTGGGCCCTTTAGGTTGATTGTACCAACTCTGTAGCATATTGCAAATGCGGGGTATAATAGCAGCTATATTCATTATCAAATGTGAATGTTTGATGTTTCCTTGCTTGCGGCCTTTAATCATATATATTATACTTTTTTGGAAATTTTATGATGCTTGCTTCTATCCTGGACTACTTCTGCAGGCATAGCAGCATAGCATTCCCTAGTTATTTTGGAGTCAATGATTCAAGACTAATATTCCACAAACAAATTCTATATATAAACTCTTAGACAAATTTTGAGGCATTGTCTTTCTTTTATTTTTAACTTTTTTTCATAGCAATTTCTTATGAACTTTTTTAACTTTTCTATTCATATTCAAGTTCATTTGTATATGTAAATGAAGCTTGAAAGTTTAGTAGAGGTTTTTTTTCCTTTCTACCAACTTTTAGTCTCTGAGATTAGTTAAAAACTTTTGCTGAAGAGACTGCAAAAAGATGAAAACAGACCCGAACTTTTACCGACTTACAAGCGAGATAAGACTCGTTCACGTGGGCAGAGTCAATGATTGTGTAGACACCGAATCTGTCTTGTAGGCCCTTAAAATCATAGGCTTCTCTAGAATCGGCCATTGGGTTGAGCAGTTTCTTTCTTTACTAGGCCCGTTGATGCCGAATCTCATCCAACTCGATTGACAGTTCAACTGCCCAATTCAATTCTGGCTCATGAAATATTCTATGCAGTTACTAGACTGCCTTGACTCGATCGTTCTGAATTTTAAAATGGCGCTATATTGCCAATGGTCATTCGTTCCTATTAAAAAAAAAAAAATACTTGAAGCATGATTGAATTGGTCTTCTATACAAACCAGAATCGGAGAATACTTGATGACAACAAACACCATTTTGCTTCAAAACTTGGGCAAAAGATATGATCAGACTCCTCTGCAAAAGGGCCTTTAAGCTCCACAGATGAAGAAAACAACATCAACTCCCCATCATCTCTACTCAAACTCAAGCCGAGCAAAACAGAAATCGGATTCCCAGTTAACCTCTAGCAAATTCCATCATAAGACTCACCCTGCCCTGAACTATATCGTCACCGCAGCCAAGAAAGTGACAGGAGTTTTCAGAGCCATTCTCCCAGGGCAAAGAAAGGCCATAAAAAATGGTGCATCCAACAAAAACAACACTCAAGTCGGAAACTTATCCTGTAAGTCACTATGGATATGTTTGCTACCAATTGAAGTTCTTTTACTAATAATTTTCCAATCAAGTAGATATTAACTTTGCAATGATATGTAGATTCGACGGATCATTCGACCGGAAGCAACACTAGGAGTTCAGCAAGACGCAGGTCCTCAGATTCTGGTTCCATTAGTGGACAGATTGCAACAGTCAACTTCTCCTTTGCAGAAATTTACAAGGCAACTGAGAAGTTCTCTCCGGCAAATAAAATTGGACAGGGCGGGTTTGGAACAGTATACAAAGGAAAGCTCGGAGATGGATCTGTTGTTGCTGTAAAGCGTGCTAAAAAGGTACGCAATTATGCCTATGACAGAACGCTAGGCATATTGCTCAATCTATTGTCCAAGATGGTTTTGTTGTTGATTTTTATATTCCAAAAGACAAATGTTTATAATGACTTTGATATTTGCAGCAGAATAAGTATGACAAATTCTTGTTGCTGGAATTCGAGAATGAAATACGGACCTTATCAAAGATTGAGCATCTGAATCTAGTCAAGTTATTTGGATACCTAGAGCAAGGGGATGAGAAGATTATTGTTGTTGAATATGTTGGCAATGGAAATCTTCGGGAACATTTAGATGGTAAGTTGAGAAATGTACTAAGCAAACTCTGAAATATGAGAGAAATCAGCAGAATCAAGCAATTGAGGAAATTTTTCATAATAGATTAAAATAGATATATGTATGCTCTTATTACGACGTGAACTACTGTAAATATAATAGATGTTGCTTAGGCAACACAATTTCTAGTAGCAGATAGAGCAGGCACTTTATGCTACGGTTCAATTACAAGTGAACAAATTCTTATAAGGAAAGCTATTTGTATTTGCAGGTAAATTGGGAAATGGACTTGAAATGGCTGAACGTCTGGACATTGCAATAGATATAGCTCATGGTCTTACCTATCTTCACACCTATACAGGTATGCATGTCATCCCCAAAAAAAAAAAAACAAACAAAAATTGCTGCCAGCTAGAGTCAAACAGTTTAATATTGAACAGATTCTTTTTTGATTATTAATGTTTAAGTTTTAAAATTCAAATAAGGATTCCAGTGCGCTAGAGGGTTTATTTTAGGCCCTTTTTGTCCAACTTCAGAAATGAAGAATTATTTTTAAAGTTCAATGACTTGCTAATGTAAGTCTTTGCAGATTTTCATTGACTTAATAATGTCAACTCTTTGTTAAACTATATTGGACTAAATGCTTCGAGAAGCTGAATTTTTTTCTCTTCAACAGATCCTCCAATAATTCACAGAGATGTAAAAGCATCAAATATCCTCATCACGGAGAAACTTCGAGCCAAAGTGACAGACTTTGGGTTTGCACGAATGGCAGAAGACAATCCTGGTGCAACTCACATCTCTACTCAAATTAAAGGAACTGCAGGCTACCTGGACCCTGAATATCTAAGGACATATCAACTTACTGAAAAGAGTGATGTGTACTCCTTTGGTGTATTGCTTGTAGAGATGATGACAGGAAGATGCCCTATTGAACCAAAGAAACCACTTAAGGAGAGAGTAACAATAAGATGGGTAAGCACCTCAAATCCACAAAACTCAGAATTAGTACATCACAGAGATGTGTGCCTTGATTGCAATTCAAGGAACTACAAGATCAAGTGTTTCTAATAAATCTTCTGAATCACATATATACCACATTGGTGATACTAATTCATTGTTGTGTCGCTCTGCATCAGTTGCACATAATCTTGCATAATTTTCTGTACTAGTAAGTTCTGTTTTCATACTGACTCGGAAATGGCACTTAGAAATTGGTCAAGAAAAGAATTAATTACACTGGTGGCATTTCCATAAAGTGTTTCCTCTAATCTTTTTTTTATCAAATTACGTAAGAGAATCCAAAATAGTGTCGATGGTAACTGAAAAACATTATGTACAATTCAATGGACTGCCTCGCATGGAAATTGTCAAAACTGATGTAAGAAACTCTATTTATTTATGCAGGCAATCCAGAACTTAAAAGGAGGAGATGCCATAATTGTCATGGACCCAAGACTAAAAAGGACGGCAGCATCCACCATGGCAGTGGAGAAGATTCTTAAACTAGCTTATGAGTGCCTTGCACCTTCGAGAGAATCAAGACCTTCCATGAAGAAATGTGCTGAGGTATTATGGGGAATCCGAAGAGAATTCAGAGAAAGGTTCTTCTCTTCTTCTAACCCTGCTTCTACTTCTCACCATTCTGCTCAGTACCCCACTAGAGATGCGAAGAAGAGCAGACATACATCTTTTGGGGTCGAAGATGGTGATAGCTTTATATTTGTTTCCGCATGAAAGGAAGTGTTTTTTGGTATTTGTTTTGAGATTCTTTTCACATTATTTGCTCATCATAAAATCTTCTTTTCCATGTGATCATCATCATCTTGATATGTTCACAGACAAGTAAGAACTCCAGATTTGTCATCCTCTCATAAAATTATTCATTTCTCATCCCTTCTTGGTATAAAGCATGCAACTAATGCCATGCTACATTGTCTATGTATGAAAGGAACATTGACCTGATACAAAAATTGAAAACCCTTTGCAAAGCTTTACTGTAACAATAATAACGTTACTCTTTACAAATTTTTTTGTATAAATTCTTGTATACAAATTGAAGTTCCCTCAGACAATAGAAATAATAAATATATAAAATCTATTTATTTAATGAAACATAAAAATACATAAAATCTATTTATTTAATGAAACATAAAAATACGTAAATAAATAAATAATATCACATCAGTTAGTTGTTATACAAAATTTATAAAAATAATATCTCTCTCTGCGTATACTCTCTTATCTACGCAGGAAGCTTACTCTAAGCACATGGAACTATAACTTTTGCCATATTTGGACTCAAACCTTGCTCAACCTCACGTGCCATATCAACCATCCCATCATCTCACCACTTTTCTCTGATGTTAAGAAGTCTCAATTAGCTTTAAAACCTTCTTTTTTCAGAAAAATCTATAATTTCACACAGAGAAAAATTATTTACAAAAAACCAAAGGGAAGAATAGAAGTGATAACACAGTATTCTCATTTCCTCAGATGGAAACAAAATGTCAAAAACATAAACGATAAATATCTTCACAAGACGTTAGATGACATTAACCGCATACATGTGGTTGCTCCACAGCTTTAGCCGTCCACAACTCCTCGAACCCGTGAGCGCGAGCGCGAGCGCGCTCCAGATCCGTCGATTGAGTTGAGCGAATGAAAGTCTCTTTCTTACTCGTGCACGCTTTTCACTAAAAGCCTCCACGTGTCCCTCCTCTCCTCCGTTAAAAAATTCTAATCAAATAATCCCCAAAAAGCGCAACGTCCCATGTCCACCTCCCACGCTTCGCTTGTTTTCATTTCACTCACTCTCATGCAGTTAATCTCTGATATTTTTCTTCGCTTTCTCTATACTATTACTATCACATCATCTGCTTTGTCTGTTTCCTCTTTAAAGCATACTCTCATAAATAATATCTTCTCCTACAAGTTGCTCCATGTCAGCTATTTAGATCCTTTCAAGCTCTCTTCACTTTTGAATCCTTTCACACACTTCTTCATTGCCAGTGAGTTCTCTTGTTCAATCTTCAACTTTCATGATATGATTGGCTATGAATCTTATATTTTTCATTAACTGTTTAGTGATAAATTTTGAAAATAATATAAAATTTTTAAAAAATTTGTAAAATAAGAAAATATTTTTTGAAAATAGGGAGAAATAATGTTCATATAAATTGTATTGATTTTTGTTCTTGTTATAATGGAAGCAGTTTGTGTTGAAAAGAGGATTTGATTGTAATAATGGCAACAACGACTGCGAAAGCTAACGGTGCAGCTGTATCGGACAAATTGGCGAAAGTTCCGGCGGTTGCGCATCCGTTGGCAACTGAAGCAGAGGAAATTGCTTCCAATATTAATTATCACTCGCAGTACAGTCCGCATTTTTCTCCTTACAAGTTCGAGCCGGAGCAAGCCTTCTATGCTACGGCGGAGAGTGTCCGAGATCGTCTTATTCAAGTGAGAAGTTTGTAGATGCTATTGCGTTTTTCGTGTGGTTGAATTATTTGTTTTGTATGCGTGCTAAGTGGCTTTATAAATTTATATTTGGACTTTAATGAGTTGAAAGTTATATTTGCAGGTACAAATTCTTGCCGTAACAGTTGGTTGGTTACTGTATAAATCTTTCGTGAATCATTCTGAGAAAAACCAAAATCAGATATTTTTTAATTAAAAAAGAAAAAAAGGAATCGAGAAACCAAGTAACATCATTGGCAGTTATCACAACAAGAATTTTATTATAAGAAGTCAAAGTAGATTTTAGAAGTCCTAAGAACTGAACTAGGTTGCTTTAATATGTTTGTTACGTTTGCTATAAAGGAATTTATCCATATAATTGATTGTACATGCAAATAATGTATGAACAAGGTAAACTTATTTAGTGCAATGTAATGAGCTGGAATGACTTTGCTAAATTATTATTAAAAAAATTAAACTAAAGAAAGTACACCATGGTGGATTACCTAATGTAATGTACTACTCTGGTGGCTAATATTATGTTTTCTTTTTGAAATTAATCATGATGTGAAGCTGGGCTAAATTATCTTTTAATCATTTTGACAGCAATGGAATGAGACATACCTTCATTTTCACAAAGTCGATCCAAAGCAGACGTACTACCTATCAATGGAATATCTTCAAGGACGGGCTTTGACCAATGCAATTGGGAATCTGAACATTCAAAATGCATATTCAGATGCTTTAAATAAATTGGGGCATGACCTTGAGGAAATCGCTGAGCTGGTAACTGAATTATCACGTCTTAGCTTGTAAGGCATGATTTTTAGGGTATTCGATATGCTTATTTAGCCAACTCCTTAGTTGGAGTCTTCTCCTCTTTCGTTATGACATCCCTGAATCCAACTTTTTCATCCCGTTAGCTTGTGGATGTTTAGTCATCAATTAATCAATCGAGACAGCCATATATTATAATGTGCCTTCAACAGTGTAAATCCAATTACTCTTTTGTAAAATAACTAAATAAGTTTGCATCCTTGGTTTTCAAACAGAAATTAACATGAATCTGGCTTCAGTGATAAAAATGTCGATGATTCTTTAAAATGAATAATTATAGGAGAAAGATGCAGCTCTAGGAAATGGTGGTCTGGGAAGGCTTGCTTCATGTTTTCTGGACTCCATGGCAACGTTAAATTTGCCTGCATGGGGATATGGTTTGAGGTACAAGTATGGGCTGTTCAAGCAGAGGATCACGAAGGATGGTCAAGAAGAAATTGCTGAGGATTGGCTTGAGGTTCAAATTTGCCTGGAAGTTCTCCATATATTCCTTATTTCTTGAGAACTTACTGATGATTGTTTTTAACATGCAGAAGTTTAGTCCTTGGGAAGTTGTCAGGCATGATGTGGTCTTCCCTGTCAGATTTTTTGGCCAAGTTGAGGTTAATCCAAATGGGTCGTAAGTGCTTATCTAAAAGTTCATATATTTTTTAACTACATGAGAGTGCTTGATACAGTTTGGTTGTAATGACTTCGTATATGTAAAAGGATTCACTTGTATTTTCAAATTTTCTTATTGCAACTTCACATGCAACTTGGTTACACTAAAGCATATAATTTATCAAGTGATGCCTCCTTTGATTGTTTTACAGCCGAAAATGGGTTGGGGGGGAAGTTTTCCAAGCACTAGCTTATGATGTACCAATCCCAGGATACAAAACTAAGAACACTATCAGTCTTCGTCTGTGGGAAGCAAAAGCTAGTGCTGAGGATTTCAATTTGTTTCAGTTCAATGATGGACAATATGAATCTGCTGCACAGCTTCATTCTCGAGCTCAACAGGTTGGGTACCATGAATCCTTATAGGGAGGCTAGTTTGACAAGAATTTGTCCCTTATATGAAAGAATTCATGCTGCATAGTTTTTAAATCCTTTATTTGAAAACTATAAGAGGCACTTGCCTTCACTTTTTAACTTAAGAGTTGGTTTTTAGTACAAAATTTTTCTTTTCACAAGGGTACTATATAAATTCTTTTTTAATCTTCAGCTATCTTTGTCATGTCTTATTCTAATCAATCTATATTTTGTGGCCTAGGTGAAAAGAAAGAAGATCTATATTTTGTTTAGCTTCTTTTAAAGTTTTGCATGGGTACATCTAAGTCTGCACCTTCAGAGAAGCTTACCTTTACAGTATGGTCAACTTGCAGATTTGTGCTGTTCTTTATCCTGGGGATGCTACTGAAAGTGGGAAGCTTTTACGGCTAAAACAACAATTCTTTCTCTGCAGTGCATCACTTCAGGTTGGTCAATTGAGCTGAAGTTTTGTTCCTCCTTTATGTCTTCTTGTACAGGCCTCGGCCTTATTAGTGCTAAATGAAATGCAGGAGCTAAACTTTGATCATCCACTTGAACATTCTCTAATAGTGACAGAAGGACAAATGGTTAATGAAGATGATTTTTTTTTTTTTTTGGAACTAATAACGCCAATGACAACTATTTTTATAAATTTTCTACTAATGCCTTAAATCATCTAGCATTACTAATATAGAACAAAGAAGTGATAAAGTAGATGTCATCATTTAAACTCTTCAATCCTGCTTTTTCTTCTGTATTTTGAAGATGGAGATTATTTGGGGATTACTCAGTCCAACTTTTCATAGAGGCACAAGAATTCTTTCATTTTTTATAAAATTTGTCCTGTACCTTGCCCCAAAAAACCCACCATTTCAGCAATGGAGATTCACGCTCATCTTATCCTGTCATTTTAAATTAAAACCTGAAGTTGTTAGTGTTTAAGAAGCCAACATCTATTAGTTTTAATACCATTCTCCAGCCCTTGTCCATTAGCTTAAGTATAAGCTTTCGAATTAAATAGTTTCGTAACATGGTAATAAAGCCAGTCTAGCCAAGTAATACTGTGAGATAATCCCCTATTCTACTACTTGCATTATAATAAGTTTGCGTTAGCTGTTAATTTTGGTTGTGGTTGTGCTTGGTTAATGTGCATGTGCGCATGAGAGAGCTTCTGAAGCTTATAGCTCAGGCTTAAGCTTTGGATCACTCGGTTACTTAATCATGCTTAGGTTTCAAATCCAAGGAAAATGTCCACACTCATATCGTATTGCTGATTTTTATCCAACTGTTTGAAATTTGTCTTTATTTATTTATTTTTTTTTCCCCCCCTTAGTCTAAGATTTGATATTGATAGTCATGCTTCCATTTTAACTTTTGTATCTAATCATGAGCGTACAGGATATTATTCTTAGATTCAAGGATAGGAAAAATGGAAAAGGCTCATGGAAATGGCCAGAATTTCCTAGCAAGGTTGCTGTACAATTGAATGATACTCACCCTACACTTGCAATCCCAGAGTTGATGCGATTATTAATGGATGATGAAGGACTTGGATGGGATGAAGCATGGGACGTGACCACAAGGTACCTTATTCTGTTTTTGGAACATATTTCAATCAAAGCATTTCTTTTTTGTTCTATTGCTGCTTTTCAACATGTTTGTGGCACATATTTGTGTCGTGATGTAATGAATATGGTATACATAATTGAACCAGGACTATTGCTTACACCAATCACACAGTACTTCCTGAAGCACTAGAGAAGTGGTCACAGCCTGTAATGTGGAAGCTTCTTCCTCGCCACATGGAAATCATTGAAGAGATCGACAAGAGGGTACATTAGGCATTTTTCATTTACTTCTCCACATCTGCAGGTGTCATACTTCAATCTAATTTTAAGATTATATATTCTGCAGTTCAGTGCAATGATACATGCCACACGGAGTGACCTTGAGAGCAAGCTTTCCAGTATGTGCATCTTGGATAATAATCCCCAGAAGCCAGTTGTTAGGATGGCAAACCTATGTGTTGTATCTTCACATACGGTAAGAGGCCATTCCATAGAACTTTAATGATGAATTACCTTGTGTAACTCGTTTTACTGTGTCCTGAGCTCCCCCCACCCCCCACCCCCCCAAAAAAAAAATGTTTGTCTTGATAGTCTTATAAGAAACATTTATGGCTGTTTGAGAAAAAAAATGTAAACCATCTTGTTGGTAATTTATTAAGTGTAGGGATTCTCCTGCAAATTATATCTCTTTTGATTGTTAAAATGTGAAGCTGAATGTTATGCTATTCAAGGGTCAACCACTGCAGAAGCATGTCATTCCATAGCTCAAAATTTCCCCTGAGTATCTTGTTATTGACAGGTCGCGGAATTGAACAATTTTTAAAGGATGCATATGGTCCTTGTTTTCCTACCCTTAATTTTTTTTTTCTCCATTGCTGATTGGTTTCATTTCAAAGTCTTTATTATCTGTCATTGGTGATCTCTTTATAGGTGAATGGTGTTGCCCAACTACACAGTGACATCTTAAAGTCCGAGTTGTTTGCAGACTATGTCTCTATATGGCCAACCAAGCTCCAAAATAAGACTAATGGCATTACTCCTCGTCGATGGCTCAGTTTCTGCAATCCTGAGCTTAGTAAAATAATCACAAAGTGGTTAAAAACTGACCAGTGGATTACCCACCTTGACCGACTTGTAGGTCTTCGGCAAGTAAGTATCAAATTAAATTTCCAAAATAAATGTCCACATATTCCTATCGTAATTAAACTTTGATATGCATCAATATTGTATACTAACTTGATGCTTTCTCCAACAGTTTGCTGACAATGCAGACCTCCAAGCTGAGTGGGCATCTGCTAAGATGGCCAATAAGCAGCGGTTGGCACAGTACATATTGCGAGTAACAGGTGTGAGCATAGATCCAAATAGCCTGTTTGACATACAAGTTAAGCGCATCCATGAATACAAGAGACAGCTGTTGAATATATTGGGTGTGATTTATAGATACAAGAAGTTGAAGGTATTAGAAGCATCCAAATTTACCTGGAATTCTGTCAGTTATGTCTTCTTAGAGAGGAGTCAAACTGAAATTTGCTTGGATATATACCAGTTAAAGTATGTTTTGAAGTCATATTAGCTTCAAAAACCAAATATTGGTTCCGGCAAAACCCACCTGTGCACATGAAAATACCTTCTGATTTGGTCCTGTGTCCTACAACTATATTATTCTGAAACTAGTGGCTTTTTCTAATTCAATAGCGAGATCCATCTTTATTTAATTTTTTACCATCAATTCTCTTTTAGCAAAGTAAAATTTTGTATCTCAGCTTTGCCAAATAAAAATATCAAGGGTTTTGAAGCTCATGAAATAGAATGTACAAAATACTAAAATTTCTGTATGTGTGTGTCAATCACATGCACACTCTCATATCTCTTTTATTCCTTCATACATATCTATCTTTCAGCATTCTCACTCCAAATAGAATATGCTTGATATAACAGATTTATGTATTATGAGTAACTTGCTCAAAACTGAACACAGGAGATGAGCCCTGAGGAGCGAAAGAATACTACTCCACGCACCATTATGATTGGAGGGAAAGCATTTGCCACCTATACAAATGCCAAAAGAATAGTTAAGTTGGTGAATGATGTTGGTGATGTTGTCAATAGTGACCCGGAGGTCAATAGTTATTTAAAGGTAATTTAAATAAATTCTATTGCATCTTATATATTTCTGTGGTAAATATGTTGTTGAATTTCACAATTTGATGGCAAAACTTGCATAGTGGAGAATTGGAACTTCATATTAAATTAATTTGCTTAGTTAAGCTTTTCAAGATACTCTCTAATATGTCATGGATGATACTCGAAAAAAATTTATTAACCCTGTTCACTCTCTTACTGTACCCCTATTGGTGGAAAAACATTTCAGGTGGTATTTGTTCCAAATTACAATGTATCTGTGGCTGAGCTACTTATTCCAGGAAGCGAGCTTTCACAACATATCAGCACTGCAGGCATGGAGGCCAGTGGCACAAGCAACATGAAATTTTCACTGAATGGTTGTCTCATAATAGGAACCTTGGATGGGGCCAATGTAGAGATCAGGGAGGAAATAGGAGATCATAATTTCTTTCTCTTCGGTACAACAGCAGATCAAGTTCCTAGGCTGCGCAAAGAAAGAGAAAATGGATTGGTATGAATTTTGTTTCGTTCTTTAACTCAATGAACTAGTTAATGCTTGTTTTAGTTTGGGATCATGTAAGCAGACCTACTTCTCTTAAAAATAGGTCTGTAAATATAACTCTTTAGTTCTAGCAAGAAATAGATACTTTGATGAGCAGCTTAAAGGGATGGTAAGTGCCAAAGTCACAGAGGAAAAACTGCACTGGTACTGCATTTATTGCTGGCCAACCATGACTTAATGTCATTTTATTATCGATCATTGGAGCTATTGATTCGCAATTTAAGTAGATAAATTTTTGGTTGAAATTGTGCTGAAACTTCTCTAATTCAACCAAGGTGTTCTTAAGGGACCAATTAAATTAAACTTCTGGTAATAGCTGATTATTCTAATATCACTTATAGAATTATATTTGCTCAAAGTAACTGTAGTGCTCATCTTGTTAATGATAAATCTCTTGAAAAAATTATGAGTGCATGAATTTCATTTCCTTGTCTAATGTTGGTCCTTGCCAATCACACAGTTCAAACCAGATCCTCGGTTTGAGGAGGCCAAGCAATTTATAAGAAGTGGGGCATTTGGAAGTTATGACTACAACCCTCTCCTTGACTCGCTGGAGGGGAATTCAGGTTATGGCCGTGGTGATTATTTCCTGGTTGGTCATGACTTCCCGAGCTACTTGGACGCTCAGGAAAGAGTTGACAAAGCCTACAAGTAAGATACAAAAATCCTAATTTCAAGTTTGAAAATCTCATTTCCTTCTGGAACTTTGATGCAATAACCTGTCCTCCTGCAAAAAAGAATTCCACTTGAAACTGGACTTCCTTTCATCATCACTTGACAGATCATTCTCTTTTTTTTTTTTTTTTTCCTCAAGTACACATTAGACTGTTTATATCTAGGAAGTTGGGATGGTTGAAAGACACCTTCTAGTCAAAGACTAGTTATGTAACCTGACCCTGAGTTACTTTGCCAGTCATGTTTTTAATAATTAGAAAGATTGTGTCTAAATAAAGCACATAAATTGAATAACCAAGACTAGGGAAGTGGAAGTCACTCCAGCTTGGGGTTGGACCCTGACTCTCACCAAATTATGTTCTCAGTCAACCATAACTATGGTAGGCAGCCTTAACTTGACATGCTTCAACCCTAATGTTGTCATTCCGATTGTGTCATGGTGACAGCAGCAACACCTTGGCATGACTTTTATTTGTGCATCTAAATTTTATTCCACATCTCATTCATTGCTTGACCTATAAGCTCGGAAAAAAATGATATGCGTTTTGCAATGCATCTCACCTGCAGGAATAGGAAAAGCTGGCTAAAGATGTCTATACTAAGCACTGCGGGCAGTGGCAAGTTCAGCAGTGATCGCACAATCGCTCAATATGCAAAGGAAATCTGGAACATAGAGGAGTGCCGTGTACCATAACTTTTATTTTTGTCCACTGTCGAGAACCGTTCCTTTTAATTATTGTAAGAATATAAAGACGTACAAAGAAAGGGTTGTGAAAAGAATCCATAGATACCTATCTGTATAGGCCATCTATAAAGCAGTAAGCTGCTTCTCCATCTATTCCCTTGTTTGCTTACAAGAGACGTAATATCTGTCAGACATGTTCCTATTTAAATAACATATTGTTTGTACTTTGTTGATGCACTCCACTTTGTGAATCATGATCAGCACAATACTTCCCTAAAATAAAACTCCAATCCCCGTGCCATGTAGAAGAAATGATACTCCCTTTCTGCAATCATTCTTGCAACCAGATACGGATTGAGCTGGCCACTAACAATCCTATACGTAAAAGAATTAATCAGTATAGGACAAATCAAAACATCGATTACACGCATAATCGCACGCACGAGCTACACACTTAGCACTACTTGCAGAGCATTATACCAAGAGAGATTTTACAGGAGCGCATTCACAAATACATGCATCTAATATAAGCAAAATTTTCTACGATGGGAGGCCAAGAGGCTTACTCTATAGAATTTTACTGCAAATGCAAAGAAATCACCCAAAGTGAAACACAAAATTTAGAATCAGAGCTGTCAACGCACCCAATCACAATACAATAAACTGAAAAAACATAAAAAACCATACTACAAAACCATTTCATTAAAAAAATAATAATAAATTAGCAGAGAGAATATGATAGCTAAAGGCTGATTATTGATAACAATCACTAACGAGGTTTCTACACAGCGTAAACATAAAACTCCACAATATACAGTATATCGTCTGCGGCATACCCAAGATATACCTCTCCCACACAATCTCTAAAGAACTCAAGAACATTAAAGCTCTCATTTGAGGACACTATGGTGAACCCGACCTAGGACTAACAGATCTTGAAAAGGATCTGGAACTCGCACTTGGGCTCCTAGAGGAGCCCCTGGAATAACTTTCAGGGGAATCTTCAAACTTGGCTCGGGAGATGCTCTTCCTTGGTCTTGGGGATTCACTCCTAGAGTAGCTCCTCCTAGACCTAGGAGAAAGACTGCGTGAATGACTTCGCCTTGAGCTTCTTCGATACTTGGGGGAGACATTGGGTGAATAGCTCCTCCTTGAGCTCCTTCTGTGTGGCGTAGGACTGCAAGAAACTGAACGATATCGATATCGGCCCCTTCTGTCCGGTGAGTCATACCTGTAGTCATATGGAGAGTAGGAGCGATCACGCCTTCGATAGCAGAGGTCATCATACCTGGTGTCATATGGTGAGTAGGATCGCTCACGCCTACGATAGTAGCGGTCATCTGGGGAGTAAGATCGATCACGCCTCCTGTAGTAGCGGTCATCCGGAGACCTACTGTAGGGAGAACGAGATCGAGAATAAGATCTGCGTCTGCTATAAGGTGAGTAAGACCTCCGCCTGCTATAGCGTGGAGAGTACGATCTGCTCCTGCTCCGTTCAGAGGAATAATGGGGTGACCGACTGCGTCCCCGACGGTAAGGAGAATAGCTTGGAGATCTACGGGAGGGAGAGTAGCTAGGAGATCGACGACGTGCTGTATCAACAAACGTAAGAAAAGATAATTAGAAATACAAAAATCTAACTATCCATTGACAACCCCAACCATAATAGAACTTAAATAACATGGAAGTTATCCTACCGCGGATAGTCCTCAATCCCAAATACCTTCCTGGAGTAGGAGTTCGTCCTCTCCGCCTCCGAGCCTGCAAAGATGGCATAAGAAAATCAAATTAACAAACTACTTGAAGAAAATTGATACAGCAACATTCCTTCTTATTATTTTTTTTAAAGTAAAAAAGACTGAATCAAACAAGTTATCAAATCTAGAATAGCTGTGAGATTGTTAATTGAATCAACATAGCAATAATAAACTGAAAACAGTGCAAGATTAACAGCTAAAAGAAGAGAGAAATGCAGGGCATACAACCCTAACAGTCTGATACTTGTTGATGTGTTTGATTTGTTTGTTTGTTTAGTTGTTTCACTTTTGGAGATTGGCGAAGAGCTGCTACACACAGCTAACCTGCTGTCAAAAACTTCAAGTGGAGAAGCAAACAACTTTCAAATTCAAAGAAACAATAACAAACCGTCCATAATTCTAAAACACTAATAAGAAAGGGAGCATGATCCAATGAATTCAATAATCATTCAGTTGCAAGAACAGGCCAAACATGTGAAAGCTTTTTACCTTCTCAACTGTAATGACACGACCCTCAAGAACAGAACGATCCAAGTACTTAATACAGCGATCAGCCTCCTCAACAGTTGCCATTGTCACAAACCCAAATCCACGAGACTCTCTTGTCCAAGGATCAACAACAAGGTGAACATCAGTCACCTGAAGACAGAAGCAACCACATTGCACACCACACAGTAACATCAATCACAATTAGTTCAATATTAGTAGTTAGAGAAGCACCCTTTTAAAAATAAAAACATTAAAAGATTCCCAAAATCCATACCTTTCCCTCACTTGCAAAATGCTTCTCAAGTTCACGCTTTGTGATGCGAGGTGACAATCCAGTAACATACAAATTGTTGCCGGGATTTTCCACATCACTTGAAGGACTCCTGTCAACCAATCAAATTAAAACACAAAATTAAACATTTGAAAGATCAAAGCCAAGAACATGACAATATCCTCAGCCATTAAGGAAATAGTACCTCGATCGGCTCCATGACCTTGACCTAGAGACTGACCTGCTGTCTCTCTTGTATGGCGAAGGACTGCGTGAATACCTTGACCTCTTAGGATACGACATCTGCAAGAAAACAGATGCAAGTACACAACTAGCAACCATCAGATGTAACACAGCTATCAACAAAACAAGTAGCTATCTCGTGATCTCGAAATGATGAACAAAACATTCGTTGGCCATAAACCATCTTGTTAAAAAAACTCGAACTCTTATACAAATATCTCCATCTCATAACGTGCAATTATCAATTTACTATTATAATTAGAACCCCAAGCTTCACTTTCAATTCAAATGTTTTTGTGATCCAACAAAAGCAAACATACAGAACATAAAAAAAAGGTGTATTCTGCATCCTATCTATAGTTTCAATTCACCAATAACTTCTATTATCCTACGCTTCTTTCTCTTGTTTCCTCAATTCAAATTAAGAGATGCAATAAAAGATCAAGCAAATGTTCAACAACTCTAAAACCGATTCAAGATGTTAAGCAAAGCTTGAAAATAAAATTAACTAATCAATCTTGAAAAAAAAAATACTTGAATTTTTCTTTAAAAACAAAAAAAGAGGCAAGAGGATTACTGTAAACAGCCAAAATTTCATATCAACAAATTACAGGAATCCTAAAACTAACATTACCTACACGATTAAACTGCAACTCAAATTTCGATCGCCAATGAAGACTGCTACAATCAATTCTACATTATTAAAGGATATGTTATTTAGAAAAAGAAAAGCAAGTTCTAACCATTCTCGTATAAACCGGAATTTCATATCTAAAAATTAAAGTAACCTTAACACTACGTTACATACTCCGTCAAACTCACAGTTTCAATCGTCGATGAAGATTTTAACACTAAATCAAACACAAGATGAAGTGATTATAACGAAGAAATTGAAATCTTACCATAGCAAGTAACGAATCGTATCAAACTCTTTTTGGCTCTGACTGAATTGCGATTTTCCAGCCAGTGTAAGGATCGCCCTCTCTCTCTCTATCCCTCCCACGAATTCACCCAACAGATTGATAAATAAACGTAAAGAATTGTTAATGCATTTTATATAGTAACAGACCTAAATAGAAGTTTCGAGAGAGCGGACGTCAAACCACATTTAATTTTAGTTCCATTCTTCTTTCGTGCCCGCAAATGGGTAGGCCAAAGATAGCATGCCACGTAACGTTCTGCTTTCTTCAGAATTTATTTGTATATAATTCGCGACTTTTAAATATAGAGAATATAAAAATAAAATAATTACATGACAAAAATATTCTAAAAGTATTTCTTTTGATACGTTTGATTTTAAAATATTAATACAATATAAAAAATTTTAAATATTATCTAATATTAAAAATGATGAATATATGATTTTAATATTTTATTTATATTTTATTTATAATTTTTTAAAATAATAGACAAAATACTCCTCGAAATCTGGATTATATATATGATAACCACAATTAATGTCCTAGGAATCAATGAAATAAATAAAATAAAATATATATTATATTGATGATTATATCTTTAGAAATTAATTTATAAGAAGAAATTGTATACTTCGGCTCCGCAGAGAGTTTTTTCTTTTTTTTTTAATTTTTTGACGTGGCCCGTTGCCAACTACTCCGTAGAGTAGAGATTGGAGGATCCCACGGAGAGAGATTAAACACATACTGCCTTCTTTCTCTGCAAAAGAAAATTGAATTTTGTCTTAAGACAGGTTTTTTTTTTTTTTTTTTTTGAATGGATAATCAACCGAAGGCTCCACATTGTGTGATGCGAGGTGTCCAGGTTCTTCCTCATAAAAATTTTAAAGGCCAGTCTATGACTCAACATATCTTTATTCCTGATGAACAGAAAAATGCCAAAATAATATTAAGATAACAACAAATTGAGAGATTGAATTAACACAATAAATTAAAGGAGAAAAGAGAACAACAAAAAAGGAATGAAGATTGAATGGCCGCCCTAGCAGTCTACCAGATGCTTTTAAAATGATTTCTCCAGTAAAAGGCCCATAGATGAATATAACAACTGCAGAAATAAACCATCAGGCACTGCAGAACACTGTTATAGGACCTGTTAAATTCCTGTAAAATCCACATGTAGTTGCAATGAAATCTTCAAATCCAAAACAGATGGCCATTTCAGAGACTGGCCAGAAATTACATTACACAGACATGAGGTACAAGCAGCATTTTGTGATTAACTTTCAATGCTGCAACGATCCTTGTGATGCAGGAGCTGGCGGAGCAGAACCTGACGGTGCAGAAGGTGGTAGTGTAGGCCCTGTTGGTGCAGACACTGGGGGGGCAGACCTTGGTGGAGCTGAGTGCTGATATTGCTGTGTCAACGGTGGGCCATTTGGTGGGGGCATTCCAGACTGATATGGTGGAGGGTAATGCTGATAAGGTGCCATCGGAGGAATGTATCCATAAGGAGGATAATGATGCTGATGATATTGCCCATGTGGAGGCGCCATAGGTTGATAATTATAATGTTGTCCTTGTGGCTGCTTCTCTGGCCCAGACTTGTTCTCACCTTCCTGGGATGGAATAAGAGCACCCATTCTTTGAGGATCCATAGACGGATAATAGGCTCTTTCCTGCTGAGGTGGAGGAGGAATATTGAAGTAGTGTGTTGGTGCAGCTTGGTCCTGAGCGCCAGGCTGCTGATATTGATTCTGCTGCTGAGATATAAGTGAACGCGGCAACATCCCACTATGAGCCACTGCAGCCTGCTGCCTAGCTTCATCTGAGCCTTCTGACTCAGGTCTCTGTGTCTGGGGTTTACCCCACATCAGCTTCAGCCTCAGACCCTTAATAACCAATTTGTTAGACAGTTCTTCCGCAGCCTTCTCTGCACCTTCTCTTGTTGTGTATGTTACAAAAGCAAATGCCTTCTGTGGGTGCATTTTAATAGATTCAATTTCACCATGGGCATAAAAGTTATCCCTTAGATCCTGTTCAGTGACCCGTGCATCAACCCCACCCACATAAAGGGTTTTAATACTTTCATCCTCTGGGGCCTCCAGTGAGGGCATTTCCCCAGCCTTATTCAGTAACTTTAGCGCAACTGGGTCATTCACTCTGCAAATATTTTAGGGGGAAAAAGACGTTAGTTATATACAAAATTACAAACTTCTAAATTTGTACATCAACAAGTGTACTCAGCAGTGTGTGCGTGTGTTTCTAGCAGGTACAAGACTAATAGCCAGTTGAGATTCTTAGGCATGCATATATTTTAACAATAAGCAAACGCGTCTTGAAAGCCTCTCATTACAGCACACCAAGAAGTCAAGAAGAGCTCAGGCAGGCAACGACATGAGGACTCAAATGCAATTTCATTACTGGTTCTTGACACTAAAGATCACAAGTTTGGCCATTCAACAATGTCATCTTTGCTAACTCATGTCAAATAACCTTATTATTATCCATATATATGAAGAATCTGAGTTAGTCTCTTGTCTGGAATACCATAATAAAGCAAAGATCAGCATCAATAAGAAGGACGATCTCAACTTTAGCTCATAGCATAAACAGATACAGATAAACTGGTTCTATTTGACGAACAGGAAAGAAATCAAATTGCAAATATAATCAATTTCACTCTTAACAAAAGAAAAAGACAAAAATAAATCATCTCAAATCATCAACATTCCTAATAAGACTATGAAACAAGTAATACTTCCTAGCATAACCTTCAAACAAACAAGCAGAACCTAAGACTGTTTACGTGGTTCAAATGACAGACCAGCTCTAAGAGAGAATTATATCTGGGCAACAACAAGTGGTGCGTAAACTCAAAACTCAAATTTCTAAGACAATCATATGTTGAAATGCAATAGCCATATATTTGCAAAATAGCAAATGAAATCCTACAGTTGTTTGAAATCCATCAAAATGGAATCCCATTTTAGGGTCTTAGATATCGAGTTGAGCCAACACAGAGGAAATCATAAAGCAAAAAAAAAAAAAAAGTGTGAGATATCAAATGTGAGGATCATGAACAGTGCACTTACCCGTAGTAACGGTCTTTTATGTTCTGCTGCGAAAGCTCCCCGGTTATGGGCATCTCATGCCTATAAGGGCACTCAGCACCTCTTGTACATTCACCACGAACATAGAAACTGCAAACATGTGCTCGGTTTCTTTTGTAATATGGTTGTGTTCTTTGAAGTTTCAGAATGGTATCATTTGGTCGCACCTTGCCATATGAGGATTCATAATCTATACCAGCTCTAGCCTGTAAGGAGCAATAATTAAATTAAATTAAAGAAATCGGATGGAGAAAGGTGATGATAACACCGAAAAAGAAACTACTAGTACAAATATTTTCATACAGGCTAGAAGCCATAGAGCAAAGCAGAAAAAAATTAGCATGCATCTTTCATACCTGACGAATTTGTAAATAGAAACCTTTCTAAACATAAGAACTTTACAACGGGGAGGGGAACCAGAGAGCTTTACTCACATATAGCGCTCCAGAACCACAAAAGAAATAAGAAAGATAAACCAACAACATTCACATAATGGAAACCCAACTTCTCAGTGTTGCAAGGTATTCAATTTTTATATAGATTCATAGATTTCTAACTTTTGTATAGACTTAGTTTACCCTTGATGATATTTTATGGTAGATTCCGAGGATATCTGGTCCAACTCTCACTCCTAATTTTAATTTTACTTATCACACAGAACTAAGAGAAAAATTAACAGAGATGAATACAATAATTCATTTGAAAGATATAATCCATAGCACCATGCATAATTGTAAACACAAGAATCTCAATCATACCAATTCAAGCAAACAGATACTATTATTAGCAGAAGTAGTATCATTTGAAAAATTGAATCCATAGCACCATGCATAATTACACTGCAAACAAATGTATGTCATTCAACACTAATTCATGTAAAAGTTTGGACAACACTACTATTTTAGCAATATAAAAACTACTAAAACAAACTTTGACTAGTAAGTACACATACCCTGCGGTCATGCTCCTCGGCAAAGTATTCCCTATTTACATCACTCTTTGGAATGGCATCATTGGAATCGATACTAAGAGCAGTATCTCGAACCTGAACTGGCAATCCGTATTCAAGATCCAGAAGACATACTTGACAGACATTTTTCAACTTACTGCAAGTCTGGCAAATCTCAGTCTTCTTAAACCTTGCATCACGACCAGGCCTCCACCTGAACACCGTAAATGGTCGGGTGCAGATTTTACACTCCTTATCATAATCTGCTTTTGTCTGTATTCAAACACATATATAAAGAGACAAACAAAAAATTAATATAAACCAAAAAAAAAAGGTAAACAAACTGATACTGAAACCAATTAGCATTATCCACTTAAATACTAAAAGATAATACTAAAAGATAAATAAGTACATTCATTACATATTCTAAAAGTTTTGAAGATATTTATACACATATTTTAATACATTCATTCAAGGGTAATCTTAATGTATGTCCTAAGGGCACATATTTCTACCTCAAACACCTCAAAGATTGTGTAGTACCCTCTGAAGATTGTGTAATTTCATTACATGAGTCATTTTGACAACATTAAAAAATCAATAATATTATTTCAATAGATTTTCAATCATTAAATACAATTTTCTAGAGACACTTCCGAAGTCTTCTGGGTGTTAACACGTGCACTTCTTGCACACCTTTAGACCTCCCTTCAATGAATTATATGATATTTTCACCAAAGCAATGACGATCAGAAAATTTCCAAATTTCAAATATCACATAATAAACAAGAAAATATTCATTAAAAAAATAGCAAACCCAAATGAAATTGAAGCGAGAAGAGTTAATTATACCATTCGAACATAGGGGTTGTCACCAAGGCACGACTCACAAATGATAGGAAAGTCAGAGCGTTCCCAACCGTCGGATTCATGATCTCTTAACAATCGGTGGGCCATCTAGGTCTTTCGGCTTGACTTCCTCACTTCTCTCGCTCTGTGAGCTGCCGAATTTCCAATTTCAGCTACTAAAAATAACTTCAAAGAAGAGAGGAAGAGAAAGGAAGGAACAAAGTATATGCCTCCGCAGCAAGGCAACTTAGGGTTTGATGTTAAACCCCTAATAGAATCTCCTTCTACCAATCAGCTTCAACATAGCTCATCCTCTTTCTGTAAATTGATTTTATGAAAGCTCGTGGTCGCTGCCCGCCAAGAGATTGGGTTTGCTTTTCACGGCGGCGTTTCGAATAGAATTGACAACAATCGACGCCTATCGTTTTACAGTTTTTTTTTTTTTTTTGAAATAATATAATAATATAATCATGAGAGGATTAAATTTCACACTCTGGGCCGGTCCGGGTCTTTCCAGCGCCTGGATGGTTCGGGTCCATACGTGTCATTCGTTTGGGGCACTTAAATTTGATAAATTAAAAAAAAAAAACACTATTTTAAAAAGGTTCAGGTTACATGTCACAGCATTTTTGACACAAAATACGAGGGTATGTTTTTTTAATTTCATATTTTTATTTTTAAAATTAAGAATTATACTTAATTTTAAATTTTTTATTTTTAAAATTGATACGTAATTTATATTAATTTAAAATATATTAATAAATATATATTTTTAAAAACTATTTTCTTAATATAAAAACAAACAGAACCTAAGCCACTTAACCAATAGAGTTTTGGTTTTTGGTTGTAGAGGTTGAATATATTAATATATATTATTTATGTATGTTATATCCAATCTCAAAAATAATTGAAAATGCTTTGTTTATAGTTTATGTCAAAAGCATGGCATCATGAACCTTCTCCATTTAAAATATTGAGATGCTTTAATTAAGTTTAATGTCAAATATCAAATATGTTAATAATATCTCTAAACAATGACTAAATTACATGAATACAAGACTCATAATTCAACATATTACTCGATAAATATTTAACATCACTTGATAACTCTATACCTTATTAAATATTTGTCTTAAATCATTCAACTTCTAACATCACTTGATTATATGGTTATTAACATTATATAGCTATCTATAAGCCAATTTTATATCTTTATTGACGTCTTGACATTCATTATTACTTAACAACGTTTATTCAATCAAATTAGGAATTATAACTAATTAGGTACTTCATGTGGCCTATTGTCAAAATGTCACAAGAAGATACATAAAGCAAAAGGAAATAAAATAAAATTTTTTTGAGTGACACAATGTTTTGATGAAATTTAAATTAGTAGCCATATAATGGTGAGAGAAAATTAAAAAATATCCTAAATCAGTTTTTTTATAAATAATTATGAACTTGAAATTTTATATATCATAATCATATTCAATATTTAATAGTATTTTATAGAATTCAACGAGCGTGTTAGATTGTATTCAATATTCTGTAACTAGTCATCGTATATAAATTTTAAGAGAATTTTTAATCCATTCTTAAATTTGGGTTATATTTTAATTTTTCGTAACCGGTCTGAAAAAGGTTGGGTAACATTTTCTGCGAGTGAATTGACAGTTGACAGTTGATAATTACTAATTAGTTAATTATAGTTATAACTTATAATCCTATTTTCGGTCTTATTTCTTAAAAAAAAAAACAGAAGGGGTTGTATTTACAATCCCGACTAGAACACCGTAACTCTGGCAGCCAAACAGGCCCACAAAATCTTTAAAAAAAAAAAAAAATGTATTACAAAAGCACTAACTAGAAAACCAGGGTGCAGTTGATTCAACATTCTTTTCTTCACAACACTCTAAACCCGCGAAAAGCAAAAAAGAAACTCTTCGAATGAAATATAAAACAACTTAAAATTCTCTAAAAACACTCAAAACGCGGTCCGCCGACTGCAATGGATCCGATCCAAGCCACGAACGAGCTCGCTTTTCGGGTCGGATTCTCCGGACACAGCGGTCATCTCAGGGTCGAGCCTCTTTACACCGTGGAGCACCGCTCCGACCCTATCAAATCTCTCCCCGATTTCATCCTTGTAATTTTTTTTATTTTTATATTTTTAATTTTGGATATAAAATATTAGCTGAAATGCGCTTGAATTTGTTTTGCTATAGTTTCAGTCCATTTGAAGTTGCTTAAGGTGAAATCGTTTTGTTATTGCATATGTTCAGTTCAGAAATGCGTTGAATTATTTATTTATTTTTTTTTTTCGGTTTGTGTCGTGTTTACTTGAATTGAGTGCTTCTGTGGCTTCCGGGTTCTGTGATGTTGCTGTTAACTTTGTGTTTCTAATTCATTCTATGTGGAACTGTTGAGAATGTCTTGGACGGTGATAGTTAAAAGTGAAGATAAACTTGTATATAGCTGAATTATGAATTTCTGGATTGGTATTTACTGAATTTTTGCCTGTGTGGCCATCTGCTGGCTCATCCAAAATAAAAAAACATAAAATAAGTCTAGTGTAGTCTTCAGTTAAAAAGACAAATATGTTAAGTTTTCTGGCTATTTCGGTTTGTTAACGGGCTTGCTATGTTGGAAATGCTTGGGAAACTACGGCTTTTGTGAATCCCCTTTTATGCTTCATTTATATCTACGCTAACAAGAATGGAGGAAGTTATAGTTTCTCTTACAGAATGATTTTTTTTTTTCATTTTTCTAATTCTAAGTTTCTAACTTGGGTCTATACATATTTCAGCCTCCCGCATTCCCTAGGGAAACTCCTGAATCGATAAAGGAGCATATAGAGGAGAAATATCTGTCACTAGGATTGGATGCTGATGAATTTTCTCCAGAAAAGGTTGGAAGGCAGTGGGATTTTGATTGGTTTGGCATGGCGAAAATACCCTTAGAGCCGTCTTTGCCACGGTCAGTTGTGGTCCCAGTTTGGGAGGTGCCATACAAACGACAAATAAAAGAAGGGAAATGGGAACCTGAGTCATTGCAGGTAAATTGGCTCAATTACTTATACATATGCTTATGTGTGGAGATTCTTCCAAGAACTTGATGTACTGGTGTTTCTCTAGTTATCCTATGGTCATCCATTTGATCCGAAACTTACAGCTATCTTTGGAGTTTCATTGTTTTGACTGAATAATGACTCTTTTGGTTTTCTACTTTATCGTTTCTGAAGTTGGCCAGAGAATTGACTTGCTGTATTGCTATAGGTGGATGTATCAGAACTGATGTTAGGATCTCAAGATTCTGGATTGCCACGCATCACTGGACCAGCAAAAGATTTTGTAAGAGGAAGCATCAATAACCGCCCTTTTCGTCCAGGAGGTTTGGAGGATGCGCAATCTGTAGAGAGGATTCCTCCTGATGGTGCTTCTAATGGTGAGTGGGTGCAAGAAGTGCTAAATGGTGGTCCTGTTCATACTGTTCCTCCAAGCTTTAAGCAAGGATTAGATCTTGGAGAACTAAAGGTATTTTACTTGATATAAGATCGAAAGTTCAAAGTTCCTCTTTAAACAATGTACTTTTTTATACTTACCAATAAGTTTACATACAATTTTCTTTTCTTTTAAATTTGCATTTTTGAAGGCATATCCTCGTTCGTGGAATGTTTACAAGGACAGGGATCAAAGTTCATTCAAGAGCACACCAAATGAAAAGTTGGTTAGTTTTTGTGTAGTTTTCTCATTTTATAATCTGTCAGTTATTACTTATTAGGCTTCAGTTTTAGTGTGAACTAGAAATTGCTAATTCCATAAGTAAGTCGAGTTCAGATCAGAACAATTGTCAAACATCTTATTTGCATCAATGGCCAACTATTTTTTATGGCATTTGCAGAATGAGTTGTCCGTACAGTTTGATGACTTGTTCAAGAAAGCTTGGGAAGCTGACGTACCAGAATTTGAGAAAGAAGGTATTTATGGTCTGCTCTTTGACATTTGCTTTATTGATTCAACTTATGTAAAGTTCTTGCTTTAACAGACAAAATGATATAGAAGCTGAAAGAACTTTTCCCTCGATTTGATTGGGCCAATGTGAAATGGGGCCAGTAACATTTTGAGAAAAATTATTTATTGATAAGCTTTGCCTTGTTTGGCTTTTGGTTTTGCTGGACTTACTTTGTGATACAAAATTTGATCTTGACTTAGATGGTAGAGATTGTGAACTTGCTACGAGTTTGATATACTGTTCTGGGCCAAGTTATTAAATTGACGTCTTAAAACTAAGTTTCTTACTATTATAGCTGCCTGGTTGAAAAACTGTGAAAGCCAGGGACAAGTTTGGTATTTCAAAATTATTAACTGTTTAGAAAATTTTATAAATTGGGGAATTCTTATAGAATTACATGGTTGGGACATTTTATGTCACAAATTGAAGCATGATTAATTGGCAGAAATGGAGGTGAATATTAGTCCATGAAAGATATGTTCTTTCCTTGGAAGTAGCTTAGAATGGCTTAATCAGTATTGTAGAAAGTCTAAGCTAATTGTCATATTTTGCAAATGGTTAGCAACTTTGAATTTGCATTTTTGGCGTATTTCCTAATGGCACTTGCATGGATAACTGCTTAAGGATAATGGAGCTAACCTTGGTTACCTTGCTTGATATCCACCTTTCAGTCTGTAGGATATCATTTGGTCATTGAGGATGATAATTCATAACTTGGAATCTTGCTCAGTGTGACTTTGCATTACATACTATTGTACCTAGCAGATTCCTGTAACTAGAAGGTGCCTCTGACAACCTGATAAAGATTTGTTAACTAATTGAATTAAATGTTTACTTCATGATGTAATGACCTTTAGAATGTTGCACTAATGTGGCAAGATTTACTGCCAACTTGCTCTGAGGAAGAATTTTTTTGTATTTTTTTTGATTAAATAAATGTATTGATTTTCTATTTTGTTACTGCCATCTGTAAAGGTCATCAGTCAGAAGTAGAGTCTTTTGAGTTGGAAGCTGAAGTGAAGGATGCTGATGGGAGCAGTGTTCATGAGACTGATCTAACTGTATTAGATGAGATATTATCAGTTGACTCAGGAGGGTTGACATCAAAAGTGGGTGGTGATGGTGGACAGCAGCTGAAAGAGGTAATTAGCTAGATAAGAAGCAACTTATGGAAACTTCCTTACAAATGAATAATATTATATCTTTTGCTCTTAGTTTGGTTCCTTTAGAGTTTCTGTTATGCTTTTGGTTAATGAGTTCACCTATTGGCAGGCCTGGGCTGTTAGTGGAGGCAGTGAAGGAATTGCAGATCGTTTTCATGAACTTATTCCTGATATGGCACTTGATTTTCCTTTTGAATTGGATAACTTCCAAAAGGAGGTACTGATTAATTCATCTTTTGTTGTTATTTTTGAGCTAGGAGATCAAGCATTGATAAACTTTTGGCGTTTGGCTTAAGATATGGTTTTTGCAGCCCCAATCCTTCTATTTTTTTACAAGTGCTTGCTGTAAGGTGGACAAAATATATGTGTGTTGCATTTCTTGTATAATTTATTGCTTGATCCACAAAAACTTTGCAATATCTCTTATTCATTTTATTTTATTTTTTAATTCATTCTCAAGTCTGCCTTCACTTCTTATTGCTTTTATGTGAGGCTTTTCATATTTGAAGGCCGAAGAGTTTTTGGTGTTGCTTGTCTTGAAACTCTTTGGCAACGAGTTTTAAACTGAGAGTCAGATTTTGTATCTTATCTGCTTGCTTCAGTCAAAATATTGACTGTTGTACTTAACAAGATTTTAATATTCTAATGCAATTACTCTCCTGGGAATCAGTAATGAATATCTTCTTGTGGTGACTGGTGATCCTGTGCTGAATGCTACCTGATGGAGCTTGTTTTATCCATATGTTGAGCCCTCAACTTAGTTCAGATATTAGCTTTGATTTTTATCACTCTGATATTTATGGCTTCTTCTTTTCTCTGAAGTTCTCTTGTATGCAAATTATATACCAATTCTTTTTCCTAATAATTACAGGCTATCTTTTATCTGGAAAAGGGGGATTCTGTTTTTGTTGCAGCTCATACTTCAGCTGGAAAGACAGTTGTTGCAGAGTATGCTTTTGCTTTGGCATCAAAAGTAAGAGCTGATCTTTGGCTGTTGATAGATTGGTTTAAATATGAATTTTTTGTTAAGTCTTTAAGAGAATCTTCTCTTATGTGATGTCTGGAATTTATGACGTTCTCCATTCAATTTTCCTAAGATCTGTGTATGTATTATGGTGATCTTTCAGCATTGCACAAGGGCTGTATATACTGCTCCTATCAAAACCATCAGCAACCAAAAGTATAGGGATTTTTGTGGGAAATTCGATGTTGGCCTTCTTACTGGTGATGTTAGCTTGAGGCCAGAGGCTTCTTGTCTGATCATGACCACTGAAATATTAAGGTCAATGCTTTACCGGGGTGCTGATATTATACGTGATATTGAATGGGTAAAGGGGTTTGTTTCATGTGGTATATATGTTTCTTCAACAATAACTTCCCCATTCCTTTGATTGATAAAGTTCTTTCTCAATTGAAATATCTTTTAACATTATTACTGAAATTCTTTTCTTTGCTCTGTTTCTGCATCTATGAAAAGATAGGTTATATTTGATGAAGTGCACTATGTCAATGATGTTGAAAGAGGTGTTGTATGGGAAGAAGTTATAATTATGCTTCCACGGCATGTTAACATTGTCCTCCTATCAGCCACGGTACTTCTTTACTTACTCTGACTGAAATACTGCAATGTTGATAAATTATGAGTGGTGAATTGTTATTTGATTTTTTATTTTCGCTTTACTGATATTGTTTCTAGAGCTGTATCTGTATCTTTAACCTCCTCCTCAAACCAAATATGGCTAAACATAAGTGTTCTCTACAATTTCATAGGTACCAAACACGGTTGAGTTCGCTGACTGGATTGGTCGAACAAAGCAAAAGAAAATTCGTGTTACTGGGTGAGTGGCAAATCTTTATTGTGATGAGAGCTGTAATGGCAAATTCCAATTTTGTTCTTTTTTTGCCTTTATTATATGTCTCCTAAAGGGATTTAAACCCTTTTTATGTTAACTCACTGTTGCCAGTTTAATGTTTCTCTTATTAGGACTACCAAAAGACCGGTTCCCCTGGAGCACTGCCTATTTTACTCTGGAGAGTCTTACAAAATTTGTGAAAATGAAACTTTTATACCTGAAGGGTTTAAAACTGCTAAAGATGCATACAAGAAAAAAAATTCAAGTTCCATTGGTGGTGCTAGTGGATCATATGCTGGGTCGCCAGCAGGTCGTGATGGGGCTCGAGCTCAGAAACATGAAAATCCTAATCGTGGTAAACAGAATAAGCATTCTGGTCCTAAAAGTTCGGGGAATTTTTCAGGGAGTAGTCGGGTGAATCAAAACAATGGTGCTAGCCAAAACAATTGGGGTTCAAGGAGATCAGAAGCCTCTGTCTGGTTAACTCTTATAAACAAGCTCTCAAAGAAGTCACTTTTACCTGTATGTCAGATAAAATCTTATCCATATTTTTATGCAAAGGGCATTTTTTGCTCCTGGCCATATGCAATTGATATTCCAATCACTTGTCAGCTTTTATTACTTGTTATTGTTTCCTTAGTTTTTAGTGAAATACAGAAAGAATACACACAAAATAATCTTTTTCATGTTAAAAACGTTTCAGAAAAAATGGGGTGGGAAAAATTTTGCCTGCATGAGTTCTTTGTAATGTGAATGATTATTGTGAGATAGCAATTCTAGTTTCCATGGCAGAATATTTCATTGCTTTTTTGGCTCTAATATCTTTGAATAAATACCTAAATAATCTCCACAAGGACCGCATCTATTATTGTCCTTATTAACTTTAGTTCTTGAAAGAACCCAGTTGAATTAGAGAATCTTTAGTGTGTTCATATCTATAAATCTATTGAGAATTGTGGCAGAATTTAAATTATTGATCACAATTTAATGTGATATAATGCATATACAAATTTAAGCCAGACGCTCAATGTTAATTTTCTACATGACACTGTTAGCATCAAATACCTGCATACAGTTTTTGTTTATTTCGTGTTTCAATCAAGGACCAACCTGAAAACCATGTCATTGTTGTTTCTATTGTCTTGTTTAACGCTGAGCATATTTACTTTGATTTGTGTATCCAGGTGGTTGTATTTTGTTTCTCAAAAAATCGCTGTGATAAATCGGTTGATGCCATGTCTGGCCTTGACCTCACTACAAGTTCTGAAAAGAGTGAGATCCGAATTTTTTGTGACAAAGCATTTTCACGACTAAAGGGCTCCGATCGGAGTTTACCACAGGTTTGCTGCCTGAGAGATTGATTTTTCCTGGTACAAACCACTTGGAGTTGACTTATACTAATTTGATATTATATATAGATTGTCAGAGTACAAAGCCTTCTTCGTCGAGGAATTGGTGTTCATCATGCAGGATTGCTTCCGATTGTTAAAGAAGTTGTTGAAATGCTGTTTTGCCGAGGTGTTATTAAGGTAAGGCTGTGTAGACACTGAATGCTTCCCTAATTTGTCTCTGTTTAAGTTTCTAAAATTGATGAATTTGTCCTGGGGATGTTCATCGATGGTGGCAATCAATTTTATTTGTGCAAGACATTTTGCAATGTATTAAAATTGAATTTTATTTCTGCAAGACATTTTGCAATATATTAAAATTGAACTTCCATCCTCATTATTTTAACATCCAATTGAATAATATTGGTTATTATGAATGCTACAAGTCATTTATACTTGTCTTTTTTTTTGGCTATAGGTTTTGTTTTCAACAGAGACTTTTGCAATGGGGGTTAATGCCCCAGCAAGAACGGTGAGCATATACCTTGGTGTTAAATTTGGAACTATGTTTACTACAATAGTGTCTACATGTAGTGTTGGTTTATGTTATCTGTATTGGTATATTTTCTATACTTGAGATCCTAATTTTATTTTTAGTTATTTCGGTATTTGAATGTCTGACTCTTCATCTCTTTAGAGAAAATGTTCCTTCATAATTCAATTTTGAGATGGAATTTAATTGACATTAAGTGTGTACTTCATTTCAGCAATTTAACTTGCTAAAGTTGTTATTTGCACCAGTAGCCTTTGTTGTATGTACTCTACTGAGTCCTTGTTTTGTATTTGTGAAGAGGTCAATACACTATACTCCTACAATTGTGAGTAAGCAACTGTGAATATTATTATTTGTGCTGTATGACAAAAAAGTGCTTTTTTTTTTCCGTTAAAATGGAGTACATATGTTGGTTCGAAGACATTTTTGCACCCATATGTTGTGTTAACTTGACTGCATCTACCGGTGCCTTGTATGCAGGACATGTTTTTAGATCTAATTTGAATTGTATCAAACATTTTTGCAGGTTGTTTTTGATACTTTAAGGAAGTTCGATGGCAGGGAATTTAGACAATTACTTCCTGGAGAATACACGCAAATGGCAGGTCGTGCTGGCAGAAGAGGACTAGATAAAATTGGTACAGTTGTTGTAATGTGCCGTGATGAAATCCCTGAAGAGAGGGATTTAAAACATATTATAGTTGGAAGTGCAACCAGGCTGGAGTCCCAGTTTCGTCTAACCTATATTATGATCCTTCATCTTCTCCGTGTTGAAGAATTGAAGGTACCTTGAGATTCTCAGCTGGAAAATAACTGCTAGTGAGGAAGTTCTACAACTTTTTGCGTTTATTTTGGAAAACATTTGTGCTGGCCTTTCCTAGCATTTGTAATTTCATTTCTGATTTTTAGTTATGTTTTGTTACATTGTGGAGGGCAGCAACATTATAAAGGAGATTATGTTTTCATCAATTAAATTGAAAAAGAGTTTATGCCTTATCCATGTAAATGTTCACAAACTAGTACGTTCGCTTGCTTGCATATTTTATGTGTGATAATTACATTATCTAGGGCTAGCATCTGCTTCTAACATGGCTCTATTTTGTAGGTTTCTGATATTAAAAATACACAGTACTTTCTTGGTTGATGTACATAACTATGAAATATGTTTCTTTTTATTTCTGTGTACATTATTAAAGAACTTAGGTGATTATTGTTTTGTACGACTTATAAGTTTAATATCATGGACTGAGGCCCATTTTGTTCTATCACTCTCTCTGTTTTACTTCTTTTTAACAAATGCAATCATGTCTTTTAAATTCTGAAGTTTCTTGAGGTCATTTAACCATTTCTTAATCATCTGGTGTTAACTGGGAAGTGCAATGCAGGTGGAAGACATGCTGAAAAGAAGTTTTGCTGAATTCCATGCTCAGAAGAAACTTCCAGAACAGCAACAACTATTGATGCGAAAGCTTGCTCAGCCAACAAAAACTATTGAGTGAGTATTTGAGTAGCGGAATCATGATGATTGGTCTTAATAAATGTTTGTTCGCTTCAGGAATTGATGCGGGTGCCTTTTATGTGCCAAAAGACAAATTTTACAATTTCAACTGTCATTTTACCCTTTACTTCGGTTATAATTTTTTATTATTAAATGTTTGCCCAACTAATATTCAAGGATAATGTTCACAGAAACTCCATGATCTAGGGTTTATATCAAAAAGGAATTCTGAGAAGATTTGACTCCTTGATGATGTGATTGGATAAATTTTACTTTGGTGGCTTGATTGCATTGTCAAAATTTGGTTCACTCCATATGTTCTAGATGCTAATTTGATAAAAAGAAACACAGATACAGACACACAGACACAGATACAGACACAGACACAGACACAGACACACACCCACATCAAAAGAGAGAGAACCCAGCGTAAGGTTGTAGAAGCACAATGATGTAATACCCAAAGTTTCAGATTTAATGCTTGTTACTGTAAGTCGAATCATCAATCTATTTTCATTTGACACGTAGTCAAGTGGAATAAAGGAACTTTTAACTCATAAGGTTTGATTATGCATTGGTCACCATGTACATGGAAGGATCATTGTTACTAGATAAGTTAGGATACCATTGTGTTAAGCAATTGCCTCATGGTTGCCTTTGTCATCTCTCTTTTAAAGTATTTTAATATTTAATCAAATTCTCTGGAATTAGTTATCTATTTTAATCATCTGAGATTGTATAGCTCATCAAGCACAACTGTGTGTGTCTAGATGCATTAAAGGTGAACCAGCAATCGAGGAATATTATGAGATGTTCTCTGAAGCTGAAAAATATAACAACCGAATAACTGAAGCGGTCATGCAGTCCTCTTCTGCTCAGCAATTTCTAACAGTTGGAAGGGTGGTGGTTGTGAAATCACAATCTGTAAGTTCTTATAAATGGCTTTTAGCATATCTCATTGTAGCCTTCTTGTCAATTACATTTCTGGGATAATATGTATACCATCAGAATAGCCCAGCTCCAGAGCATGATGTTAGCCAGATTGCACATTAGTCATCAAAATTTCATTTTTGGAACCATCCTAATCCATAAAGAATTTAGATTCTGTCATCTTTTGTGGATTGGATTTCAAGACGATGACTTGAATCATTGTGTATGCATTGGGCAAGTTCAACTAAGGCTACATGCACCATGGTTTTGTTAATGTTAGGACCAAACATGATGCTCTGGAGTTGGAACTAGTGTGACAGGTAAAGGTAGATTCTATCATCTCATGTAGTTGGATTTGAAGATAATGATTTGAGTGTTTGTATATGCTTCAAAATTAAAGAAATTTGTGCCAAGTTCAACTAAGAGTATGTAAGGACCTTGATTTTGTTAATGTTAGGACAAGAAATGAGAGAATAATATGATTAAGTTAATTGCTTGGTGCATCATCAGTTCAATTTTCTGTGCTCTTTGATTTTACCTCATATGAGAAACAAACGAGATGATAGTTTTTGTAGGTGGAGAGGTGCTATGCGTTCATTAATTCTATTGTAACTTACATAAGACTTCTTAAATTTTCTTTTTTAAGTTCTATGCTTTCTTTAAAGGATTTCTTGTTCTAAACTCATATCATTAATGATCCACAGTCTCAAGACCACTTGCTAGGGGCTGTTGTGAAAGCTCCTTCAGCCAGTAATAAACAATACATTGTTTTGGTGCTGACACCTGATGTACCATCAGCAACACAGAGTCCCTTGGATAAAAAAAGTGGAGATTTCCCAGAAGGTTATTTATTGGTACCAAAATCAAAACGTGCTCTTGAAGATGAGTATTTTTCTTCTGTTGCTTCTCGTAAAGGATCAGGTGTCATCAATTTAAAACTACCACATCGTGGTGCTGCTGCTGGAGTGGGTTTTGAGGTCAGGGCAATTGATAGTGGAGGGCTACTATGTATATGCAACAGCAAGATAAAAATTGATCAAGTTCGGCTTCTTGAAGATTGCAGCAATGTTGCTTTCTCTAGGACGGTTCAACAATTGCTGGATTTGAAGTCTGATGGAAACAAATACCCTCCAGCCCTTGATCCATTGAAGGGTATGGTTATTTATCAGTAAATGTAGTTAGGGATGTTTGGGGAAGATACTTTTGTTCTTGCTGAATATGAAGCCAATTATTCTTGTTTGATACTTTTTAGACGTGGGCTTTAGCTCATGGGTTCAAATTTTGTTGCCGACTTTACTGAATGAGCTGAAAAAGCTTTTAATAGCTTCCTGTCTCTGGTTTTTTATCCGTGATGGTATTAGTAGTCCCAGTGTACTTGTCAGTTATGATATTTTTTGAAGTTGATATCTGATTTTGTTGCAATATAATTTGAATGGGACTAAAAAACTCTGGTTTCCCTGACAATACTATTCTTGTTCTATGAAAAGCATGCATTATGCAGCTGTGGAACCTGTTAATGTAAGGTTTTCGTTGCTATTTCATTTCATGTCCCAAGTGCACACTGTTTGTTAGTTAGAAATGCCATGGTAACCGGGGTGTTTTGATCTTATTTTAGAATTTTCTTCCCCTTAAAGATGACTTTGCTGTGGTGATGTTGTTTCAGATTTGAAGATGAAAGACATGCAGCTTGTGCAAGCATACTATGAATGGACTAGCCTATTGCAAAAGATGGCAACGAATAAGTGTCATGGTTGTATAAAATTGGAGGAGCACATGAAGTTGGCTAAAGAGATTAAGAGGCATAAAGAGGAAGTTAGTGCTCTGAAGTATCAAATGTCAGATGAAGCACTTCAGCAGATGCCAGACTTTCAGGGCAGAGTATGTTTCTGTACTGTGCCCATTTCACTTTTTTTTTTTTTTTAAATTTACTCATTTCATGACTCATTTGCACAATTCCCTCTGAATGTAGTAAGCTTATTTGCAGATAGATGTTCTGAAGGAAATTGGTTGTATAGATACCGATCTTGTTGTTCAAATTAAAGGTCGTGTTGCTTGTGAGATGAACTCGGGAGAGGAGTTGATATGCACAGAGTGTTTGTTTGAGAATCAACTCGATGATCTGGAACCGGAAGAAGCGGTAGCTATAATGTCCGCTTTTGTGTTTCAACAGAAGAATACTTCTGAACCGTCACTTACTCCTAAACTTTCACAGGCTAAACAAAGGTTAGATTCTTTACTTCTTAGAGTGTCTTATCGTTATATTTTATCCTATACTTTTAATCATGGTTAATTTTAATTTGAGCTTTCTGTCATTTACCTGCTTAGCCCTATAGGTTAACAATAATAATTTTGGTTTTTAGTACTATCAGTGGTAGTACTCTAGTGGATAAAAGCAATAGTAAGGGATGGGGTACCATGAAATTTAAATTATGTTAACAAGGGATGTCGATGAGATTATCACTTTATATTTATAGAGATTTCATTCTGATTCCAATTTTCATTGAATCCAGATTGTATGATACAGCCATAAGACTTGGGCAACTTCAAGCCCATTTCAAACTACAGATAGATCCTGAGGAGTATGCCCGAGAAAATCTCAAGTTTGGTCTTGTCGAAGTCGTTTACGAATGGGCAAAGGTTTTATTTCTTTTCCTCGAACACCTTGTGAAATCCTGCTGTCGCCTATATATATATATATATGGGCTATCAGCTTACATGTCTTCCTTGCTGCAGGGAACACCATTTGCAGATATCTGCGAGCTTACAGACGTTCCTGAAGGTCTCATAGTTCGGACAATTGTGAGGTTGGATGAAACCTGTCGTGAATTTAGAAATGCTGCAGCTATTATGGGTAATTCTGCGCTCTACAAGAAGATGGAAACTGCTTCCAATGCAATTAAGCGTGACATTGTTTTCGCAGCCAGTTTGTACATCACTGGAGTATAATTTTTCCATGCCCTGAAAGTATTTTGTTTCTATATCTCACCCTTAGAAGTGAGGAAGCAAAATTTGAGGAAACAAATGTTTTCTGTGTTACATTTTTTCTTTTAATTTCCCTCGAAGAATAGGTAAAGAACATACACACACGTCAAATTGTTTGTATTCTGTACAGAATTCCATTTTCAAATAGCCAAATTTAATTGTGTGTCATTTTGTAGCATTTGTTGAAGGATGAACATCTTTTACCCTATGATTTTTTTTTAAAATAATCTCGACTATCGCACTGAACCGGATCATTTATGTTCGTCTCGATCAGACCTTAATTAACTAGGGGGTTAGTCGGGTACCCCAACCCCATATGATTCTATGATTTTGAATACATTATAATCACTGTAACAAACTTGGTAAGTTATTACTCCATGGTAGTACCGTACCTCATTATTATTACTGAGTTGTAGTGGTGGTGTGTGGGAAGTGAAAGGTAACATAGAAATTTGTGAGGACAGCCCATCAGCCAGGCAGAATTGATTATGGGTGAAGCAAATGAAGAAAAGGACGAAATCTGTTGGTTTTACATCCATAAATTAATTGCCATTTGTAAAATCTTTTGGCGACCAATTCTCATCCCAAGTTGGAAGACTAAAATCTGTGAACACACAAGAGTGTGTTCTTTTTTGTTTCACGTATTTTTGTTTTCAAAATGATTTGAAAAATGAATTTCTATGATTTAGAGAATGTATTTTAAGTAAAGGATATGTGTTTAGAAATGAATTTGTAAAATACAAATTTAAAAATGGTTTTAAGAATATATGTTTGGAAATGAATTCTTGAGCTGAAATTTTGAAAACAAAAACAAGATATGTGTTTGGAAATAAATTATTGATATAAAATGAAGAGAGAAGAAGAAAATGGAAGATGAAAACAGAGAGAGAAGAGTTAAGGAGGGATGAATTTGAACTCCGAAAATGTTAAAAACAATGTTTTGTGAAAATATATTACAAAAACAAAAAAGAACACGTTTTGTAAAAATTCTGTACTCCGAAAATAAAAAACAGTTTTTAGAAAATAAGAAAGAACAGAGCCTAGATGTCCAAAAACTAACAACGATGACACAAAAGAACAAGTTGGTCAACTACAAAACAAAGTAACGCTCAAACTAAAAGTCTACTATTTCTTCGCACATGGTTTACTAAACCAAAACAAGCATGTGTTTACTTCAAATTTTAAGAGAAAATGCCAAAAAAAAAGAAGAAGTTAAATTTGATGAGCCATTTTAAACATGGGCATTTTTTTTTTGAAAAAGTTACTTAGTAATATAAATCCAAAAAAAATTAAAATATACAAAAATCCGAGGGACATACCCCAAGAATTACAAGAAGGACGTAAAGTCCAAACACACAATCCAACAAAAGATCAAAAAAAATGGGCACTTAATTAAGTGTGAGTATTGAGTAAGATGTTAAGTTGTGAAATAAATCAACTAAAAATTTCTATATCTTACTAAATATTTATCGGATATCATTAGATATTTAAACAAATAATAACATTCTATTAAATAAGATTAGATTTTTGTAATACTCAATGTAAATCAAGTTTATGTTCTGACATTTAGGTAATTAAAGATAATTTTGACATTGTGATATTAAGCTTTACAAAAAAAAAATCAAAATCAAGGTCTGATTGGACAATCAAAATAAATAATGATTTGTTAAATATGAAAACAATCCTTAACTTGGTTATTTTTTTTTATACTCCCAATTTTAAGCTAATTCAACTTCAAAATCAATTGCATTGAATTTTTATATCACTTTTGTAATATAATAAAATAAGATTTTATTTAATAACTAAATCAATCTATTAAGTCTTTGGAATTGAATTTAATAACTTAATTTTAATAAATAAAATTAATATGTTGTTTGGTTCCCAAACGCAGCCTAATGATCAGAATGCTTCATTCGAAGCACGTGTCTGATCACTTTGCAAGGGATACGAAACGAATCATTTGACAAGCGACACGCAGGCAATCCATAAAAATACAAATCCCTGTAGTCTGTAGAGGATCCAAACCCTCCTAAAGTTGGTAATTTCGAGTTTAATGAAATTGGTTTTGCATGAAAGGCTTTCAGTTTCACTTCCACATAGCATACTCTTAGCGACTCCAAACAATCTTCGTTAGCTCTCCATCTTAAAAACAAAAACGAACCAAAACATTTTTATTTTGTTTTTTATTTTTTGGTTTCAGAGACTCTTCATCAATCATGGCGGGTTGGGATCCCCGCTTAATGTGAGTTTTTTTTTTTTAAGTAATTTTTAAGCAATAATTCTGATGAATATTTGATGTGATTTTCTAAATTTTTTTATCTATTTATCTGCAGGTTTGAACTGTATTTATATGATTATCTTAGAAAAAATAACATGCATCAAACAGCTGAGACTTTCTTCAGAGAGGCTAATCTTGTATTTGATACTTCAGTTACTACTGGTACTATTATATTATTACGTTTTAATTAATAAATTTCATGTGTTGTTTAGTTGCTTGATTGAAAGGTTACTGTTTGTTGAATTCTGCTGCTTTTCTTTGATTGTAGTTATTGATAGTGTTGTTATTGTTGTTGTTGCTGTTTTTGTTGTTGTTTTCACGAATATGGTAAACAAAATGAAGACAGAAGCAAAAGGGTTGTGATTCTTTTCTCTCTTTAGTGAAATTTCGTTATTATTTTTGGTGCCAAACTTGAGTTTATTAAAATTGTACTTAGAAAGTGAATTAATTGAAGGATTCATGACTTAGAGAACAGCAAAGAAATGATTCTATTGGTACATTAATTAATTTTCCTAACTTAATTTTACAAATTTTGTTAATTGTCTGTGGACGATCTTTAATGGAAAATTTCAAATTCTTTCACAGGAATTCTTTGGTTTAATTTAGTTTTCTTTTTCTTTTCCTAGCAATAGATGTTCCTGATGGTTTTTTGCACGAGTGGTGGCTGGTATTCTGTGACATTTATACATCATGGGAGCATAGAGATCCTTGTACCCGGGATAATCCATCCATGATGGTGCTGGTTTAATCAGTCTTTTCCTGTTTTCTTATCCCATCAACATATAATTGTTGCAATATTGTTTTTATTAGTGTTTATTTATTCTATGATTTGTAATTAGGTTGAGCAGATGATGGAAGCAAGGCAACGGGCTGATCCTTCTCCATCGAGACAGAATGTGATGAATGACCAAATGATTACGCGCTTGCTAACCAGAGCTGATTCTTGTATGTTTCCTTGACACATGCATTAGCAAATTTGGCTCTTTTCATGATAGATTGGTAAACATGCTAATATAGTGTTCAATTTCTAGTTGGCACAAACTGATATTAGTTGTCATCATTTGTTGGCATTGCTGTAAACCTAAGATAGAATGAAAGAAAATTGAGGAATCATCTTCTCTCATTATGTGGTTGTGTTTCTGTCAGAGGATATCCATTACAAGGTTGTTACTCTGTGCTTTGGTGGTTATCTTTCCACCATTTATCACAGGAATGTGGACATTCTCCTTTCTAGTTTTTCCTACTCTTTTTTTGACCAATGATCATGATCCTTCTATATTGTTTATTTGGAGTTTAGCATTCAAAAATTTGGAACATGATGATCGAAATTGGGTAGGGTGCGAAGCAATACAAGGTTATAAATGCTCTTTTATCTGATGTTAACTTTTTGAATGACTTGTTAAGTCTTTTTCTCTTGATCTTGATTAAACTTGTAAAATGTGAGAATAAAAGCTTCCTGGCAAAAACATTTGTGCATGTGTTGTTTATGGGTAATTCATAAGATGCTTTACATGTAAATGAATTGTGTAGTATGCTGAATGTTTATATATGCAGGGTTCAACACCGGTGTCAATGCAGTGGGGTCAATGAGGTCCCCTTTGATATCAGTGAGCAACTTTACGAGATTCGGTATCTTCAAGTTTCTTTATAAGGGAATATGTGCCAAGTGTTGAATAGTTTTTCATTATTTT
The DNA here is from genome assembly GCA_013180625.2 of Boswellia sacra. Classification (NCBI taxonomy): domain Eukaryota; kingdom Viridiplantae; phylum Streptophyta; class Magnoliopsida; order Sapindales; family Burseraceae; genus Boswellia; species Boswellia sacra. The sequence continues at coordinate 309,884 of SNVD02001782.1, read as the reverse complement.
TGCATCACAGGGAGCTGAACAAATTGTCCCTGGCATCTCATCATGTTCATATCAACAAGATCTATTGAAATCCACGTCAATATCAAATCTTCCAGGAAACATTGCCAATTTAACTTCCCAAGGAGTAGGCTGTTCAGTTCTTGCAGCACCAAGAAAAGATGATAACACATCTGAAGAGGTAGTGACCTCCAAATTGATTGAATGCATGATTGTACTTGGACATGCAAATTCTATCTCACATCCTCGTATGCAATAAAATACATTGTACATATATATATAGATGAAAAATTGGGGAAATTTGTTGTTGTTAGTTGATTAAATAAAGCTACCACAGAACATTCAAGTTTTTGTGGTGATTTGGCTGTAAAGATAGTTGATTCCATATCTGATATGTTCACAGCAAGATTAAGTATTTCCCTCCAAGTTTGAGAATTATGTACCGAACTCAAGTTGGTGATTATAAAGCATTTGAAAGAACTCAGTAACAAATCAGTATAACTAGGTACTAGCTGCCATAGAGATCCAAAGTCCATTCATCAGTGATGAGTAGATGCTCTTGTCAAGGCGAAGGAAGAATAATATAGAGATGTTTAACCAATTCATGTGAAGATGTCCAGTAGTGTTAATGTTTCTCTTTCATTTGTGTACGAAATTTATATTCCAAAAGCAACAAATCGTGGTCTATGATGTGTTTTATGACCATTCCCGAGCTCAAAGCCTTGGCCAAATATCCAATCAATTTTGTACTCATTTTTGCTTTGCTTCATACAGTTATTTACAATTAGGCATAACAGACTGATGGTTGGCGAAGTTAGATAATTTTCCTCTCAAAATCAGTTGTTACGAGATAATATGATTGATTTTAATAATACAGCAAACACATTCTTTATTGAATTGTGAGTGAAAATACTTTGGTGGTTTTTATGGTGATTTGTGCGTGCATGTACATTGTAGTCAAGCTCACAAGACCTGGAGTTGTTTTAAATAGGCCTCTAGCACCCTAAGTAGACATAAGACCTTTTGGTGTTATCATATGATATCATCCCTCCACTCCCTTGAATTAATGATGTTTTACTCTACTATTTCTTTTACAATGTGTAGTTCTTTTAAGCTATTCCAATCAATAAATATTAGAGTTGGCCCATCCGTGCAAGGTGTGACTATAGTGTACTCTTAGTTGTGTGTTTTTTTGGTGGATCAGAGTGGTGGAAGAAGCATGAAAACATCAGCCTCAATAGCTGGGAATGGCAGTCCAGCAGGAGATGCTAATGCTACATCACAAGCTTCCATAATGAAAAACAATTCCTCCAACGATAATGCAAAATCATCTTCACTTGCTAATGGCAATGAAGACAATATTCTTCCAGCAAGTTGGCAGGATATGCCACAACTGGAGATGATTTGATAGGTATTCTGCTCTATTAACTTCTAAATGAACATTCATTATGAGTTAATAAGTAACACATGTCCATGCTCCATGATTAATACCGAAATTTAGCTAATATTGCAAGTGTTGTACTAAATTCAGTCTACCTATCAATAGCAATCACTGATGAAGACAGTTTTTATAGGAAAGATTGGTGAAAATGAAAGTGTGGAAATCCTTTCAGAATACCTGTCCAGTTTTCAGCCAAGCAAGGCCTTTGTTATTCGCTTCTATTAGTATTATCTCTTTTGTTCTTTCTCTGAAATGAGAGAATGCTTAAGAGTACTAAATCTTTTCACTTGTAAAGTGCTAGGATCTGAATCATCCGACTCTGTTTACCTTTTTGCTTGACTTGTTCTCAGCTTTAACTTGGGAGATCTGCCTTTGCTGTTCCTATTCAATAACTAATAGACTGTGATATCGAACAAATGAAAACAGTCATTTTCTATTTTCCATGCGAACCATTTCTTTGAAGCATTCAAGTCTTCATTTTGGAGAATCATATCATATATACGAAGTATTAAGAACGAGTGGTGTTCAAGGAATTTGTGTGCTGTGGAGTTGCAGCAGTTTCAGCCCTGTTTCTTACGAGTTAGAGTAGTAATTTTGTGTTTGGAGTTCACAGTTATTTCACTTTTGTCAGCTCACTAATATACTAAATTTTCCTCGCAGTCCATCAAGTTGTGGAATCCAAAAAAGAGGGGTAAATCAATAACTGTTTCGAGCACAGGATGGGTTAATGTCTGCATTAACAGATTCCCTTGTCCCAAACGTTTGCTTGAGTTTGACTTGATCTATATGTGAAGCTACTGAAACAAGACGTTTCCGAATATATGCCATAGTTTTCAGTTTCAGTTTGTAGATACAGGCTCATCAGCTTTGATACACAATGTATTATACTTCTTCTATCTCCATTTTCTGGGAGGATGAGGTTTCTATATGCTTATGCTGCTCTTACTTATTACAAGACATAAATTGCTCCAACTAGATGCCATAAATTCTTTTGAAACAGATATATAGGAGAAAATTTTGCATGAAATAAGGTCATATTGGCACATTAGGATACTGTGAGGGGATCAGTTAGACTACAAAAGATATGAATTTCTGTTTGCGTTTCTTTACTCAGGCATGTAGGCATAATAGCATATGTACACCATGGAGTTGGAAATCCTCATAGAAGAAACTGGCTTAACCATCTTGTGGAAACAAATATTATAATTGATTATGATTCGCGGATTACAATATGCAGAAATATTGATGATAAACTGACTAGCTGTCAAATATTGGAAGATTTATTTCCTCATTAATCACGAAAAGTTTCTCAAATGTAAATCTGGTAAATACCTTGAGTGTTAATAGAGCTTGTAAATAGATTCCATTTATGTTAAGAAAATTTAAAGCGTATGAATTATAGTTTAGTCTTCTTTATTAGAAGTTCAAGTCAGATGAAGCAAAGAGAAAGTCTTATAATTTTGTAGTCTCCTTTTGCTAGAAAAAACTTGATAATATTTGAAGTGTTTTGTTTTGTCTACTGAGCCTTTCGAAAAGTTCGAAGAAACAAAAATTATAGTGGAAAAATTCCATATTGCCAAATTTAGTTGGTGTGCAGAATGTAGCATGTTAATACAATCTAGATCAAGCACTTCGCCTCTGCATTCACTGTATGTTCAGTTGCATGAAAAGAAAAAAGGAAAGGGTTTATTGGTGTAACTTCTGTGGATATTCTTGCTTTAGTGCATGCTTAGATAATTTGGAAATTTGAAATTCTTCATCATCTTAGGTTAAATACAAAAGAAATCTGCTGTTTCTTTTTTCATATAATTAATAGAAATACAAAATTATGGCTTATTACTGTAGTTAAGGGGACTACTATTATTGTCAGCATTTGTTAATGTTACAGCCCAGGTCAAATTATTAATTTCATTCCTTTGGTTTGAATCATACTCTTCCTTGCGTGCGTATGAGAGGTCTGTACTTGAATGCATCAAAAAGCTCCCTGCTGAGGTGTTGTACTATCGCCAGCTTTTGAGGGATAAAGAAGCTTTAATGGAGACCCTTAAGAAGCAAGAGAGGCTGAAGACTCTTACTGCTAATGCCCTGAAAATATCTGCTGCAGTGAGTGGCTTTCCATTATTTGGAGGCATTCATATGATCACATCAGATGCAATTTTGACAATTTGCTACATGCCAAATTTGTCATATCTGCTGCTTTTATGGAATTTCAAAGGGATTCAAGTGATTCATTCTTAATCATGTTTGTAAATGTGGATCAGTTAACTTCAACAAAGTAGTTGTCTGTCAACTTAATAACAAGTATCATATGTTGGTAGGCAATAACAACCATAGAGATTGCGAATGCTTCTTTTCGTAATTTCTAAATCAATTTTCTTCTCTTTTATGCATCTACAGCTAGATGACAACTTGAGCAGATAAAATTATTCTTTAACTTAAATCATATTTTGTTAAATACGGCTAACCCGTAATTTTTTCTTCTTCTCATTTTTATGTTTTTCTTTTTATCTTTTTTTAGCTGCATACATGCCTATATATAACAGAGAAAAGGGGAACCAACCATGTAAGAGATAATTTAACCCTCAGATATCATTCATTTTTGTTTCACATATTTAATCTTTTGATTTGAACTACATGGTTGTTTAGGCTCTCTCTCTCTCTCTTTTTTTTTTTTTTTTTTAAGTTTTGCTAGTAGTATTGCTTGAACAAACATATCATATGACCACTGCATAATATCTGATACAAAATAGTATTGCCTGAAAGAAAGCTTATAGCGGCCAGTCATACATCTTGGACAAAGTCTTAATTTCCTTTCCATTAAAAGTCTTAACTGATGAGCAAAAACACAGTGCAGTATACATTGCTATGAGAGGTTTACCTTGAATAAGTCATTAAATAAGTGACTACTAGTGTGGTTTTTTTGTTTTTATATAAGATAGGAAAATTATCAATTACTGTTCTTTATCTTTGCCAAGAAGCAATTGCTTAATACTTATTATCACAGTCATTAGACTTGGTCATTTATAATTTTCTTTTCAAATCTAATTCCCACTTTCAACCTATTTTGCTTTTTGCTTGGGCATTGGAGATTTTGAACGGAAAAATATTGCAGCCACATCAAATAGCTTCTGTACTCTTACTTTCTAAATTGGCTACCATGAAAAACTATTTTGTTTTATTTTTATTAATTTTTTACAGTATTGTTGCTCTAATACCATTTCCCTTTGGCACAAAAATAAAAAGAAACAAATTCTCTGGTGCAGTTGACATATCTTATTGTGTATGTTGGGGATTAAGCAGAAGATGAAATGCAATTCCCTACAAGGGTCCTCTGCTACCAGCATGGACATATTCGTCCATTTGTTCAAATTAGTGACAATCACACCGCCAAACTCATAAATCATAGTGCCGATTCTTGTTAGTTCACAGTGCACCATTTCTTGTAGCTATTTTCTGAGCTTTATGCATATTGGATGCATTGAACTTATACAGGTTTAAGTTTATGTCGCATATTTATATTGCACTATGGTTAATAGTTAATTGAAGTTTCCAAAGTACAACATAAAGTATGTGACTGGATATAGGAACTGTTCAGTTTAATAATTGTCAGAGTATAATTTTTCAGAAATCTAAACTACCTATCATCTTTTCACTAATGGAGCCTACAAATTTGCAGTTTAAAATTCTCCCTCTGTAACTGCGTACTAGTAGATGTACAAGTAGATGTAATTTGCAATTGATTCTCAACAATCAGAGTGGCGCAGCGGAAGCGTGGTGGGCCCATAACCCACAGGTCCCAGGATCGAAACCTGGCTCTGATAGAGTGGCTTCCGAATTTTTTTTTTTCTCCCCAAATTCACACCAGATAAAATTAATTTTCAGGCACTAGAAACCATGACAAAGTCACAAAAGGAAACGGAGGAACCATGCGAAACAACGTTGATCTCTTTATTTGAAGAGAAAGGCCACTTCAGTTCTCACTCCCTTTTGGTTTGTCCGAGGAAAAAGTTAACCCGAAACAAGAAATCATGTAATCAAGCTAGGCCAGGTAAATCTCTGCAACGAAAAGATTATATCAAATACTGCCACCGATTTACCATATCATCATGAGTTGACGGAATCCAGTCAGTTGCCGGGTTCCCCTTGCATGAGGCAGACAGCTATTGGTAGAGTTATGAGCATTTTTCATTTTGATGAATCCTGCTCCTGTCTGGTAAGATATCTTCTTGCTGGTAGGAGAGGACCCTTGAAACCCATCTTGTGCTTAATCCCCAGATTCAGAATAAGATATTTCAACTGCATGAGAGAATTTTGTTTCTTTTTATTTTTGTTGCAAAAGAGAAATGATATTAGTGTAATAATACTGTTAAAAAACAATGAAGAAAGTTATTGCTTTCTTGGCAAAGATAAAACAGTAAACGACAACTTTCCTACCTTAAACAGAAAACCACAAGAGCAATCACTGATTTAATGACATTCCTGGTAAACCTCTCATAGCAAATTTGTCTCAGTATGTAATGACTGGCCATTATATGGTTGCTCTCAGGCAGCACTATTTTGTGTTAGATACTATGAATTCCGCCATGATATATTTTGTTCCCAAGCAGATAATACTAGCGAAAAAGATACCTAAACAATCATATAGTTGAGATCGAATGATCAAATGTGTGAAACAAAGTGGATGATATTTGAATGTAAAATTATCTCATATATGGTTTTCTCCCTTACACTCTTAAATAGAGGCAAAACATTGTAAGTTATATTAGATTTAGATGATTACGTATAATTAACTTAGGGAATTGAGAAAACTTGTTTGAATTGTCCGTTTGTTCAAATTAGCAACGCATAACACTAAGAGACTAATAAATCATGGTATGGATTCTTATTAATTCGCAGTACACCCTTTTTTAAGCTACTTTCTGAACCTTAAGCATGTTGAATGCCTTGAACTTATAGAGGTTTTAAGTCTATGTCGCATATTTAGATTGCAACGTGGTAAATGGTTAATCGAAGTTTCCAAAGTAAAACATACGCCTCGTATGTGACTGGGTACTGAGGGACCATCGCATACAGACTTGTATCATACAGTGCTATCGAATCATTTCCAGGCTAAAGCTAGTTCTTAGAATCTGATGCGTGGATGCATATGCATAAATTAGGATCGTTCTGAGGTGTCAGTTTAATAATGGTTAAGCGTATGATTTGTTTAGAAACACACCCACCATCTACTTTGCTTTTGGATGTTCTATTTAGATAAATATATAATATTGCAGCTTTCCTCTCAACAATCAGAGTGGCGCAGCGGAAGCGTGGTGGGCCCATAACCCACAGGTCCCAGGATCGAAACCTGGCTCTGATAGAGTAGCTTCCGAACCTTTTATTTTAATTTTTTTCATTATTTGTTTATTTATTTTTGCAAATTCAACAATAACATTCTCTTCAACATAATTTCTTCTTATTTAACAATATATTTAATGTCATCACAGGAATCTAGAATCACAATTCTCATACCAGAAGGCATTTGAAGGGTACATAAATACATTCCAAACACAGATTTGCAACACCGGTACAATTTATTTTGGACACCGGAAACCATGACAAGACAACACCACAAAACAAAGCAGAGGAACCATGCAGAGCAACATCTAGCTAAAGCCTCTTTATTTGAAGACAAATGCCATTTCAGTTGTCACTCCTCCTTGGTTTGTCTGAAGAAAAAGTCACCTGAAACAAAGAAATCATGCAATCAAAGTTATTAAAAGTAAACCTCTGCAAGGAAAAGATTACATCAAATGCTGGCATAGATGTACCATATCATCAGCCGATGGAATCCAGTCATTAGTTGCCGGGTTCCCCTTGCACGAGGCATGACAGTTATTGGTAGAGTTATGTGCTATTTTGAAGCATTTGCCATTAGCATTTTCCATGTTGATGAATCCTGTTCCGGTCTGGTAAGAAAAACAAGTAGACCCAATTCTTAAGTTTATTATGTGTAGCATCTAACAACGTATTGCTTTTATGCTTTTGTCATGATAAAATTGTAGTAGGAAAGTTTGACCAGCTAATAATCATAGCTTCCAGAGAGGTGTAAATTTCCCCTACAATGGATTTATCTATATCAGTTCAATCGTGAAATGCCACATCAGCATGTGTGTTATTACAAACGGTCCAATCACGACAGAGTACACACATCTACTATAAAGTAGATTCTCTCCCTAGAAATTAAGTAAATTAAAAGGAAAACAAATGCGCTGAAGAGTAATACCGTGTGGTGTTGCTTGTCAACACAGTTGAGATCCTTGTAATACTCTGTCTCCATGAATTCCTCTGTCATTTCACTTCCATTATACACTAGTTTCTGCTCAGATTATGAGGAAAAAACAAGAAGGAATTAACAAAAAGAAGAAACTGTGAAATGTACAATTTTTATTAATTTCCGCATAACATCCATCAAAGCGTTTGTAGTCCAACGGTTAGGATAATTGCCTTCCAAGCAATAGACCCGGGTTCGACTCCCGGCAAACGCAATTTATTTTACTTTTCTTTTCCAACGAAAATTATTACTAACCTGAGGATGGTTTTGGAGACGCTGAAACTCATCATATTCTGTGCTGAAATTGTTGTCAGTAGCGTTAAGAACATCCACGTACTGAGAAGAATACTCACTCCTCTGTGGCTTGGAATGGCGCTTGGGAGCCAATTTGTCAAAATAATCCCTTGTTTCCTCTTCTAGTTTTGCCTCCTCTTCCCTGGACAAATGAACGTCACTTCTGTTGGGCCTCCTAACACACTCCATATCTCAAAATTCTCCTCCAAAACTTCCCTTCCTTCCCTGCTCTGTAAAGGGTTGTGTTCCGAGCTTAGACTTATATCAAGAGATATTTCTAGTTGGCATGTGGAAGATATTTCTATCTAGTCCTTGATTTAATGTTGTACGGAAAGCTTGTGTGGATAAAATATCTAGAGACCTTTTGGAAAAATATCTTATAAGCCTTATCTACTAGGCTAGACAACCTGGTGGTTGGGCAAGTCGAGTTTTATTGTTTTTTAGTCATCTTTGACTTTGCATGTGCAGCATGTGTTTTGCTAATATACAGAGATCCAAATAGGGTTTTCACAGAGTTAAAGTCGTTTTAATGGACATGCACATGAAGCACGTAAATGTGAAGATAAAGACTCCCCAGTTGGACAGACCCAAAGGCTTGGGAGACTTGGCCTCAGATGAATGAAGGTGGTTCAAGGTTAGGCATGCATTCACTTGGTTCTACCTCTTAAAGACATTAACATGGACTTGTTGCAGACATGCGCACATGGATGCTCATATTGTTTTGGTTATGATGTTTTCTAAGGACCCCTTGCATTCTACCAAGTCCTGTTATAAACAAGACAAAAATAGTAACCAATTATTTACCAGTTGTTGCAAAAGCCTTCCAGTTGTTTGGGCTTGGGAGCATTTTAATCTTAGAGTTAGAGCTCTGAAAATGAAAAACATTCCCTAAATTAAATCAACAAATTTGAAAGAAACCAATCGATCTTGTCAAATTTTTAATCGAATTCAATCTGAAATTGAAACAATATCTGATGCATAAAATATACAATACAATCAAATCCAAACTAACTCGAAATATATTTAAATCCAATTTAATAATATTTCATATCAAAAGAATTAGAATAAGTTATATTATGTAAGATTGGTCAAATAACAAAAATAAATTAATCCAAACCAACTTGAAATAAATAGGATAAGAGATTTTGTTAGAACATAGGTGTGTTAATTAAAAGATAAAAATATTTTTTTTCTCTAATTTGGGTTAGATTGGATTGGTTTCTTTTGATTTCTACAAGGCAATCCAATAACCAGTATCCCAATTACTTGGACTCTAGAAAATTAAATCCAATCCAATTGAAATCCAATAAAATTGAATTAATTTGGATTGGATACTGAACATCTCTACCAGTGATATAGTGATCGAGCATTTGCAAATGGTAAGAAGGATCAGTACAAGAAATTTAATGAAATAGCCACAACTGCACAGTGTGTGTTGTACAGAACAATTCCCAGGATTTAGAAAATCATATGCTAACAACATTCTGACGGTAGATAAATCATTAAAAGAGATAAATAAACTCATACTATGAAAGCTTTCAAATGCATCCGCATTAATCTCTCTCAGCCCTTGATTCATCATAAAATACAAGGCGAATGTTCCAATTCTATCTCTATTTTCACTTATTTTCACTTATTAAGTGTAATGATTCAACTAAGTCTCACACTGTTAAGTGATAGTTTAGTTAGTAAGCGTTGAATACTTGGCAACCTTTCCTTACAAGTTGGTTTTTAAGGGTAAATTCTGCTCGATGTATTCATAAAAAATTGAAGCAGGCACTACAGGAAAGTACCCGCTTGGAAAATAATGTCAGCTGCATGGGAGGCTGCTTCAAAAGGATGGTGAAAAATGTAACAATCTGAGTTTCTGCTTTAGCGCTTTATCTAGTTTCATTCGAAGAAGGTTGGGATCAATATCTATGATTTAGTCCTTCAATTCAAATCTCTAGGATGAGATATTAATGAGAATACACCAAGAACGGGCACATTGAAATTGACTCGTTAACAGTAAGTACACATAATTCTTATAAATTAGATATGGGCAGAGAGGCTACATCTAAGCCTAACATGGGCTTAAATGATGGGTCAAATCAATTAGTCCAGTCAATATATAAAAATTACATCATATTGAAGTGCATCTGATATCCTGTTCCTGTTAAAATTGATCATGAATTGAAGTCATTCAACAGATGTCACGGGCAGGACCAAGAGTCCTTCACCTCCACTCCACATATTAGTTTTCTGTTTGTTTTGTAACAATCAAATGGTTCAATAATTTTATCGATGGAGGCTTTTCCATCCTCTACATATATGTCGTTTGGCTAGTGTTTGCATTTGAACCTAGTACCTTTCTTCATGAGCGATATGTAGTGAAAGATACCAGGCTTTTTGTCATGTTTTTTTGTTTCTTTCTCAAATTAATGAACATCGAATACAAGGTCGTACCAGTCCCTTTTCATTTGTTACCAGTAGACGAAGACTTGTCAATAAACTATTATCAATTATGATTTCACCAACTTCAACAAGCCTAGCCCACAATGTTGATAGTATCAGGAAACCACTCCTGTTAAAATCTTAAATTTTTAAATATTTAGCCAAGCCAAGAGAGCCGATAGACCACCAAAATTTGAGATAACCAAGCAAAGAAAGCTGGTATATAGACTCTGCTCATGTGCAATGTGGATGCCAATCACTTAACAAGCCTATAAGATTGAGTGATGTGAGGGCGAAGGGATTTGAAGTTCAGATTTTTAACTCTGATACTAAGTTAAATAAATAACCATTTCGGGAAAGGTTCGATATTGATATTTGACTTACACGGGACAAACTCACCAAATCATCTTGCTAATTTGGTGAACCCATCTAATTATGAAATGATAAATATGCATGAGTAGTTTAAAAAATTAAGAAAGAGAAGACAACTCAACAATTTCATCCAATGAAATGATGACAAGTTATTACGGGTGATTGAAAGAATTGAAAAAAAAACTGAAAAATAACTTCCTGAACTAAATTGCTTAACATTAGTAGTTTGACATACCATTTCAACATTGTGAGGTGGTATGTTTATCCTATGTAAATATTTTTTAATAGTCAATGAATAATGTTTTTGTTAGGTAAATGATGCTTAAGCTTACACCACTACACTTCTACTTGACACCTATCATAATAATAAACCGCTTGTCTCACCGTGACTTTCTCTTGAATTCTCAAAACTTCTGTCGCTCCATTCTTGCAGGGGCAGAGAACCTATCGCTGTCTCGGCTGTGCTACCAGAGACTATATTTATATGTGAGAATTGAAGATACGATTGTGAACATCAAAACAATATCGGATAATATCTTCTTGGTTTCTCAAAATTTATGTCCAGGATTGTTACAAAACCTGAGAAAATTGCCAGGACAGTATAAAGTTAACTTGATCCTCGATGAGATGTTGCAGAAAACAGATACGGGAGTAAGTACTGAAACTCATCTACATGTATAATAGTCCGATAATAGTTTTGTGATTTAAGCGCCAAGGCCAACGTCCCTTCTGAAAACAAGCTGGTAGCTATCAGTTACATAAGATCTGATCATTAAAAATAAACTTCAGTTGAAAACCAAACCAAACCAAACTACATATGTAGTCCAACACTGGTTAATTAGCTCTTTCATGAAGCCTGAAGCATCCATAAGCTGCCACTACAGTTCATTTGCAAAATACAACCACGATCTCACATGAGTATATTCATTATTCATAACAACCGATCTATCGCATGGGCAACTTTGGAATTTAGAACATTCATTCAAGCTTCAGATAAGGTGACAAGACACACAGCGCGCACTGTTCCAATATCTTTTATGACCTCCCTTTCTTTTCCAGCAAACCACTGTTTCATCTTTTTGTTTAAGCCATGCAATGTGTCGGATAAGGTTGACACTAATCCAAATATTTCTGCCAAAACTGAAAACCCTACAAGATGAAAAATTATATCACTTCCACCTGTCCCCCCTCTCTATGTGCACATATTAAATGCTTTTCTTAATGTAATTTTTCAAACCCAACTTCAGAATCCCAAGAGAAAACTTGGCTTGGCTTCATGCGAAATTTACCCTCACTGTCTTGAAATTGTACGTCCATGTCCAAAGCAATGTCTAGATCATGAATCCTGGCAAGATACTTCCCCTTAGCCCTTAACCACTATTTAGCATATACTTACAGGAGAATAAGAACAAATTACAGCTAGCCCTTGACTCTAAAACAGAACTATGTACAATCATTTTTTTCATAAGAAAAATATTACTGTTTATAATCACACTGTTTTCTATATGTATACACGCGTAAAAGTTAAACACAATTATTAAGCTTAAAAGAAAATTAAGTAAATCTCTATCTCTCTCCTTTTTTATTTTTGTTTATGTTTTTTTAGATCTTTTTGGCTGCATTGATTAGGACTAGTGGTGCTTAATTACCAAAATTAAGACCTTCATTTTTGTCATGTCCCTTTGTTGATATATTTCACTAGCGGACTAGCTAGTAGCTCGCTGGCCCATGCAATATCGCTAGCTATTAGCTAGGCTAGCTTTGAAAATCTTTATATATATATATCCTCAAGCTTCTGTGACGCCTGTTCTCGTGTCAAACTCAAATTATCATCTCTCTCTTTCTCAAGTTCACCATGTTCCCTAGCATGTTCCTTTGTTCCATGCGCCATGGCAGTTCAAGGTAAGATCATCTGAAGCTCCGAACCTTACTGATCATTCTTGAGGCTATGTTGAAAAGGTGAAGTTCCTCATGGCATGCATGGCTAGCAAATATATAATTGATTAATATGACAGGGTTTGCACTGCAACAGTATATATATTTTTATGGTTTCATTTAATTTTACTTGCAATTTCCTTTATGCTTTAGTTAACTTACACCTTTATGTGCATCTGGGTCGTTATAATATCCCACATGCCTCCCTCTGTCTGCAATCTTCTTCTCTTATTTTTCCAGATTACATTTATTGCTTTAATGCTTTATGCTTACATACTTGGTACTCGGTACACATTTGAGGGCTTCAGGTATTTCGGAACTCACTGGAAAAGGTTGCAGAGACGTACTAAGCCAATTTAATTTCAAAATTTTAAGATGTAGCCTGGTAATTTGGATTTGGACAAATCTATACATCTCATAACGTTGCTTTGGATGCATTACCAAATTAAGCACGTCCCTTGAGCCAAGTAAGAAATAGTAAAACCAATTTTTTGTCTCTTATAAATCATAACTGTGCGTCTATAGGGAACCTTCTGCCCTTCCAGACTGTTACGATACATATATGGGTTAAGTAATATCATTACCTTGACTAAAGTAGATTTCTTAGCCACTGTTACACATATCTGGGGTAAAATTTTTGCTAGACAATCTCCTAACGTGGGCAGGAGCAGGACCCTCCTAACCTCTTTAGCTTCATTATCACCCTACCCTGGCCTATCCCCTTTTCCTGTCCAATCTTCAACCGCAGTTCTGGAAAGGGTCCTCCTCATGACCTTTAACTGTAGAGCTTTCTTCTCCTTTTCACAGCTAATCAATTTGACCAATATCAACTTTCATTACGTTAATCCTTTAAATTGATGATATTCTAATCATTAGATTGATATTTTGAATAATATAAAGAGGGTCGATTTAATAATTACTTCAAAAAGAATACTGATGACCAACAACATAGAAATTACTTGAGCTTTAATCATAAAAAGTGTTTAAATCTAACGTAGATTTAATTAAAAAAAAAAAAAAAAAGAGTACCCACTCGCAGCATCAATGTGAGTGACATTGCTTCAGTTACTCTCAGTATATACTAATCGCATGAAAGCATCAACTAGTAATCTTAACCATACACGTGTCTCCCCTTCTTCATAGAGATCAGACATATGCAAGTGTGGCTCACTAGTAGCAACAAGCCGAGAACCCCACAAGTGCTTCACATTTCTGGTCATCCTTTCACTCAACCATGCCAGTCTGTTTACTGGTTACTGCAATTACGTACTAAAAATCTTGTTTTTTGTTGGGATTATCAGGAAGAAAAAGAGCAACACAAGAAACGTGGAAATAGAAGCCAAAGATTTACACTTTTGGTACTCAGTTCAGTTCAACAGTGATCTCCAACACAGCCAATCAAAATTTACTCTCCGATCTCAGAACAATGTGAACCCAAACAGGTCAGTTACTGTACTTTTGTTGTTTTTATGGTACACTTTACTGTACAGTTTGCACACCAACACCAGCAGCAGACCAGTATATAAAAAATCTAAGCAAAATAAAATATAAATAAATGAGTCTAAGTTTGAAAAATTCAACCTTTCATAAACTAAGCAAAACAATCTTACTTGCTCTATTATTAAACAAAGTCAAGATTTTTCTTGCCTAAGTAATAATTATCTCATTATTATTATTTCTGTGAGGAGGCCACATGGGAGGAGAAAGGGTTATTATATATCACCTATATTTATACAAGTATAATAAAGTTACAGCATTTACTCACTGTCTCACTCACTCGTTTGCTTACCCGATGCACCAAAAATTGAAAAATAAATAAAATTTTTTGTGGAGCTAGAAACGGAGCCTTTAAGGTGAAAAAGAAAGGAGGTATGGCAGCCAAAGTTTCAAACTTTTCCGATCTGATACAGAGAGTGGCAGCCTCTTGCTTGCTTCACCCACTTGCCAACCTCCGACAAGAATCCGAAAATATCGCCGCGGAGGACGGGGAGCAAAACTATGACTCCAATTCTGAAGGAGAAGAAGAAGAGAGAAAAAGGGTAGGTGAGGTTCTGGCCGAGAGAGAGGTGGTGAGTGTAGAGAGAGTGATAGAGCTGGAGACCATTTTGTACGAGGTGTTTGATGCATTCTCGGCTATGAAGAGAGCCTACGCTAGTTTACAGGAGGCTCATTGTCCGTGGGACCCGGAGAGGATGAGGGTGGCCGACGTGGCAGTGGTGGGGGAGCTGAGGAGGGTTATGGTGTTGAGGGAGAGATTTAGGAGGAAGAGGGTTGGGAGAAATAGTGGTGGTTGTGGTGGTGGGGGAGAGATGGTGAGAGAGGTGGTGGCTCCGTACGAGGCAGTGGTGGAGGAGTTGAAGAAGGAGGTGAAATCTAGAGAAGTGGAAGTGGAGAACTTGAAGGAGAAGCTGAAAAATGTTACAAATCTTGGCAGCAATGGCAAGAAGGGAAGGTCTTTTTCTAAGAGGAAAGTCAGCTGCAGCAGTCAAGCCGCTCAAGGTAAGAAAATGGCTATCATAGACCTCGTATTGTATCTTCTCATGATGCATTTCAGCATTTGCGACTGTTCATTATCGTGTCTTTAACATATGTGTTTAGGTTTTATTCGAAATTTAATCTT
Source organism: Boswellia sacra (assembly GCA_013180625.2). NCBI lineage: Eukaryota > Viridiplantae > Streptophyta > Magnoliopsida > Sapindales > Burseraceae > Boswellia > Boswellia sacra. The sequence continues at coordinate 294,479 of SNVD02001782.1, read as the reverse complement.
TTGAGTCTCACGTTAGATGGTTAAAACAGGATGTTGGTATGTATGTCTTTTAGGTTGGAAACATGAAGTCTCTACAAGTAGTGTTCTTAGTTCTAGATCAGGGGCCTGGGGGAGCCTGTCCGAGGATCCTATGGTATTGAAAGAAGATAGCCATAGACTGTTCAATTTTGAATCGTTTGATAAAGTGATGAACAAGACATAATAGAATTGCCAAGGTCTTGTTTATGTCAAAAAAAGGTCTTGTTTAGATTTACTTGTTAATTGCCAAATATTTTATGGGTTCATGTTTTGAAATGAGTCCAGAAATCTCACACTGCACATTACTAATAACAGTTACAGCATCACCAGCACCAGACCTGTTTGAAGCGATGATGACCCTTGTGAAGGAATCATCAAAATCTTTCACATCCCTTCTCCTTTCCCTCATGCGTGCAGCTCACTGGGATATAGCTGCCGCTGTCCGTTCAATCGAAGCTGCAACTGCCAACAGCAAAGAGTCCATCACTAGCAGCACAACTTCCATTGTGGCAAACCACCATGCCAAGTATGCACTTGAGTCCTACATTTCACGCAAAATCTTTCAGGGGTTCGACCATGAGACCTTCTACATGGATGGCAGCCTCTCCTCACTTCTCAATCCAGATCAGTTCCGCCGTGATTGCTTTACCCAATATTGTGACATGAAGGCCATGGATCCCGTTGAACTTCTTGGAATCATGCCCACCTGTCATTTTGGCAAGTTCTGCTCCAAGAAGTATCTCTCCATTGTTCATCCTAAAATGGAAGAGTCCTTGTTCGGAGACTTGGAGCAGCACCGCCAAGTGTTGGCTGGTAACCACCCAAGGAGTCAGTTTTATGGTGAGTTCTTAAGGCTGGCCAAGGCAATTTGGTTGCTGCACTTGCTAGCATTCTCACTTGACCCAGCTCCTTGTCAGTTTGAGGCAAGCAGGGGAGCAGAATTTCATCCACAATACATGGAAAATGTTGTCAAAATTGCTGGTGGGAGGCTGCCTGCGGGTCAGATTGTGGGGTTTCCAGTGAGCCCTGGCTTCAAGCTTGGAAATGGATCGGTGATCAAGGCTAGGGTTTGCCTGGTATCCAAGACATGAGGTATTCTCGGCTTGTTATGTGTAGTTCATGGGTTTCAGGAAGCAGTGGAGTGCTTGGTTGGTGTGCAGAATTCCTGGTCTCCAAGGCTTAGGGTTTTCAGGCTACTAAAGTTGATACTAGGATTACTAGGTTACTAATGTCAAACTTTGTAACATGAACTTATGATACTCTGGGAATTTCGATCGAGCCCTTCAGATGCTTGGTTGATGAATGCGTTCATCCTAGTGATGCTTCCATTTCATTTCAAAATCCTGATTTCCAGCATACATTATTGTGGAACGTAATCTTGAAACTGATTATATATTGCTTGATCTATAATTTGCATTCCACATGTTCCAATTCTCTTTCAGTGTGGTGTCAAAGATTTCCTTTGAAAAACATGTCAAACCGGTACATATTTGAAAGAACAGGGTAACGGGCCATTTTATTATGACTGTCAGAATATGAATAGATACAGATACTACGAGATAATGATATGAGGGAGATTAATAATGAAATGAGTTCATTATATATCAGTAATGGGAGTAATGGGCACATCAATTTTGCGGGCAAGCTAGCTACTCTTTCACCTTCAACCAATTTGGACACAAATATCCATGTAGATGTGTGGCAAATCAGCTGATACAACCCAACTTTCGCGTTTTACAACAAGACTAAGTGATACTTATTGAATGCCTCAACTATGTTTACATCATCTAAGATACAATGTGGAAATATATTTCAATTTTAAGAGAGGAAGAAGAAACTGCTTCTACTATCACAGAACGGTGTGACGATTCAACCTCCTGATAAATCGAATTTTAAGTCCTTAGAACATTCACCAGGACAATAATTTGATCTACAATGGAATGGAAAAGAATGTGCAGAGCCAGCCTCATCTCTTTTTGGGAAAGTATGCTCGAGGAACTTCCATGCAAAAGCTGTGTATTCCAGCTTGCCAAACCCAGAATCAATCGTAATACACTTCCCTGAGAAAAACTTTCTTGGCCTGTCATGGAGATGATAAAAAGGATAAGAAATTTCATAGTTCACAGCAAGAAGGATGAGTTTCTAGAGATATACTACTAGCAGGTTTAAGTAGAACTGTAAAGTTAAATAGAATAAATCTGTAACATATTAACAACAAGACAAAGTTCGCGTTCAAAACTTTTCCGGAACACATTTGTACAGAAGGAAAAAATTGTACTTTCGTCTTATTCACTCATTTATTTCATGAGTTTGGCTTGTTCAACTCAGGCATAAGATATCCTTGCCAAGCAAGCATAAGAAGTTAGTCCAATCCGCCAAAAGAAATTTATTCATTTTGTACTTGGTATTTACTGTTTAGTGTACAGAGAAGGTTAGAAACGGTGTACAGAACGATGAGTGTAATAAGTGCCTAGGCTCACATATAAACTTGGAAAACAAAATGTGATAGCATTTACAAAAGTTAAAATGTAATACAAAGACTAAAATGAACAACAATTTGCTATCTTACTTGCTCAAGAGTCAGAAACATGATCACATTCCAAGACCCCAATCGACCAAAATTTGGGAGAAACCCCTTATAGAACGCTAAAAATCCCTGCAGTTCATTAGCTGATAGAAGTTAGCATGTAAGAAACTTACGGCTCTCATAGAAATATTTTCTCCTTTAATGACAAATTTCAACCAAGATTTGACCGCATGACAGTTCCACACATGAGAAAACATTTAATATAAACATGCAAGGTATCATAGAAGGCCAATAGAAATCTCTGGAAGAATAGAGTTATCAGAATAGCTGACAACTTCAATTGTAAATTATGTTAACACATCCTGTATAAAATCTTTATCAAGTTTACATTTTCCTCAACAGTTTCAAATTTTGTCAGGTAACAGGGATATTTTATATTTTGATTACTGTGGTATGATACAAAACCAAAATGAAATGTAATGACAACTACAAGGCTGACAAAAAAAAAAAAAGTTAACAAAAACAAAACCTCTTTCATGGGACACTACAATTATAAACTGATAAATATGAAAAGCAGACGAAATCTGAAGCATACCTCATTCTTCAAGGTCTTGATGAAACAATCAACAGTGTTATTGTAGACTGAATCTCCCATCATTCTAGATTTCACCTGGAATATTACATGCATGGCATCATCCACACCAATATTGACCAGAAATTTCATCCATCAAAACGCAAGGAAAGATGCTTAATGTGATAAGAAAATAAAATTTCCCAAAGTCTTCTACCAACACAGCCTCAGTATGGTGGTATTGGGATAGGTTCACTATGAGAAACAATTCCACCAATGATAGTCCAAAGTGTATGAGGAAATAGAAAGATAAGCCTGATGGTAGTCATATAAGTTCATCATTCAATTTTATCTATTCTGTAGTTTCTGAGTTCATCCTCCAATATATCTAAAACATTCTGTGGTTTCCACAACGTTGGCAACATTGCACTTGCAATACACTTTAACCGCAACTCTAGACTCTGGAAATGTAGAAGTCTGAAACTCTAAAATGAGTATCATGATGAGATAACTGCAAGCAGCCAAAATTGTAATTCTTCAGAAGGAGAGACAGAAAGCCTACCACATCAATGGGAGAACCAATACTGACAGCGAAAAAACCTGCACCGAGACCAGCTAGGATATGAGTAAAAACATTGTCCACGAATCCTGGAATTTTCAAAATTGTCTGCATAAGTTTGAAGATATTAGGACATAATCAAGACAACCATACTAGCAACAGCAACAAGTAAAAAAAATATATATAACATGAGTATTTAATGCTGACTCAACACTATGATTTCACCTCTTTTATATGATCATAGCTGGCTAGCTCAGCAGCATTTACAATAGCATTTCTTGCTATGTTAGGACCAAGTCCAGTCCACAAGGCTCCTAGTCCTTCCTGATATTTGTAATTTAAATAATTAATATAATTTATTTTTAATATTAAAAAAGAAAAAAAAAGGAAATTACTGTATAAACTAGCCTGTCTGACTATAGTGTAATATGCATCCAAGGTTCCATAATAACGCCTGGGCACTCCAGATGGCAATTTCCCTTCAGCTTGAAGTCGAACTTTAACAAGATCAGTAGGATTAGCCAATGCAATTGCTATAGCACCTGTTTGAAGTGAATTTTTTATGCTTAATAAGAATTCATGTAAATAGTTCATACTAATAAATCCAAATGCCGAAAAAGAAACAAAAAGAAAAAAAAAAAAAAACAAGTACAGTTGTAGCACCTACATATGGCCAAACCAAGATGTTATGCAAGATCTACACACTTTATAGCAGCAGGCAGTCACCAAATGTACTCACCAGTCAGCAAAGCTGCAAATATTTTTTGGTATAAAGGAATATCTCCAACAAAATCACTACCAACAAGAAAAGTTTTGACCTGAGCAATGAGCATTTGTTAAAAAACATAAATACATCAAAAATTAAATTAAAAAAATGATAACATCCATCAAAGAAAAACACATCTGATGCTTACAGGATCATATAACCCAATTCTTAAGCCCCCATAAATACATTGGCGATGTAAACCAGCTATTATGCCTTTCCAGAGAGCTGACAGACCCTCTTCCCTAGCAATAGTAGCAACCGTACCCAACATGCCTCTGTATTTAGATACACTAACCCCATCTCCAGTAGTTGTTCGCCTTTGGAGCTGGAGCCGGACCTTAGCTGTGTCCAAAGGAATGGTACACAACTGCAAACCCATTTGCAAAACGATGAGCAGAACAATTCACTCAAATGAATTGCATTATCTCGAATTCCATTAGAAGTCAATATAAAACACTGAAAGCATATTTTATAAATAATTCCAAATGCACCATGAAATGAAACCAAGATTCATCTCTGTTTAAGTAAATCAAACAATAAAACAGCAAAACCGTTGCTACCCAGATCAAATTGGATTGGGCATACACTAGACTGCCACATTTGACCTGGAATTCAAAGTGACTCAGTTCATTCAAGTCAAAAACCATCAAATACCCAGATGCTAAAATTGTCAGTTATGAAACATTCGGCCATTAAATTTCATCAAACAACAGAAATAAGAGAAAAAATAAAAATAAATAAATAAAAATGAAAGCATTCCAACCTCAGCGAAACAAGCGGCAAAAGCACTGCACAAGAAGGTTTCAGCGAATGAGATCTCAGGCCTGAGCTTGATATCTGACATTGTAGAACTGGAATGGAAATGAGAATGAGAGAGATGCAGTGGAGTTGAGTTGAGTGGAGAGCTGTGATTGGTTACTGCTTTGTTCCTCGTTGGTTATTTTTCTTTGGGCTTTATTTATAATCAATACTTGCCTGAAAAGAAGAGAAGAAGACAAGGCAGCAGTTGTGAGGATGAAGCAAATTAAATATATTAAATCAATGAAGACATAGAGAGATTCATGAAAAAACTTTAAACGCAATCATTGATTGAAGCCAACTGCCAACAGCTGTTTTAAATTTTTTTTTTTATCTTTCCTTTTCAGTCAAATCCATTTTGTTATGGTTGTTTGCTGGAGGAGTTATACCTTCACACCTTTTCTTTTTTGTCTTTTTTTTTTTCAGATAAGTTGATGATTCTTAATGTTTTATCTAACATTTCATTTTATCATTAATGAGAAGATTTATACAATAATACATACTCTCCAATTTAATTTTTATTCAATTAAATGTGACATACATAAATGCTACACCATTATATTATGAATTCTTATGTGAATTTAAAGTATATAAAAAAGAGATATTTGCAAGAATGCCATTATTTTAGGGAATTATTTGAAAAATACCATTTTTTAAATTTGTATCCTATGACTCTATTCGATATTGTCGAACAGTGTATGACAGATATGTTAAATAATATATAACAATAATAAATAATGTCTGATAGTATCTAATAAAGCCCGACATTTGACAATTGACAAAAGGTCATAGCATACAAATTTTCAAGAAAATGATTATTTTAACAATCCACACTTAAACTCATAATATTTTAAAAAATTTTCTTTGAAAATATAATATATAAGAAAATTTAAATATCATCAACAATACAACGTTACTGATAACTTTTTTTTTTCAGTCTCCCAAACTACTGAGCACTAGAGGCCAATAACAAAATTAAAAAAAAATTGAAATGTACTACAATGTTGTTAGCTTATAGTTATAATATTTATATTTTTTTTAAATGATTATTTTTTAACACCCCCTCTAACTTTGCTCACTTTTAAATTATCCTAATATTTACCATAAAAAAATTATGCTATGTCAAATAAATGAATAAATACTTAGGTTATAAAAGTTAGTTTTTTATTAATCATTTAACCATAATCACATTGATCTAAAATCAGATAAATCTTTGATTTTGCTACAGTACAACAACTGTGTATTTTGCACAAAAAATCGTAAACACATCGTAAAAGTAGTAAATGAATGAATAAAAATTGTATGTAAAAAAGTCGTAAATGAAAAATATATAGAAGTCGTAAATACGATTTTTTTTTTTACTCGCTTACGATTTTTAGATACGTGTTTACGATTTTTATATGCTATAGTAAAGCTGTTGTATAAGTATAGCAGAGCATGACTCATCGTAAATCTCTCTCTCTCTAGTGTTGCTTCTAAAAATAATAATGATATATATATATATATATATATATATATTTTACACTTGACCAAGCCTCGAGTCATCAAATTTGGTGACTCATCGTTGTTTGCCAAATATTTAATAAGTTGTCTAATTATTGAGCAATGTTAGATACACCTGGCTGTAATCTTTCGAGTTGTGAGTATTATATTTAAATATTGGAAGTTGGGGGTAAAGTTGGTATTCAAAAGAAATTTGGTTAGGTCATCTAAATTTTGAAACAAAATTGTTAATTCTCGTCCTTCAAAATTTTATTTTCTTTTATATTTCCCTAAAATTTTAGAACCAAATTACTTTTTTTTTTCATCACGACATTTTTTATATTTTATAATGTTTCATGCGCATACATTTATGATTGTGGATAACTGGAGTTTGGATGGTTAATAGCAAAAAATCATTTGGTGTTAATATTACAATTTACATTAATTGTTATTTTCTGCGAATTATTAAAAATAAAAATTATCAATTAAGTATCATATCAAAAGTAATATTAATAGATAAAATAATAGTCTAATTGTCACAATTTTGTAGATCTAAAGTGCCTTTTTCATGTTCGAATAACTCATTATCATTTGATTGTTACAACTTATCCTCGCCTTTTTTGAATGATAAAATCGATTCATACATTAACATCAATACTAGATACTTTGATTGCAACCAATTCACAATATCTTTTATCATATTTATACAAAATCAAGAACATTAGACAATTTAAATCTAAATATGATTCGTAAATTGATTCTATAATTTTTGTAAGTCATTTATTTTTATTATTATTTTAAACTAAAAAAATCCCATAAGATTGCTAATTTTAAAATAAACAAAACAAATAATAAAATAACATCTCAATCTATTAAAGCATAAATATAAATAAATACATGCAAACGAATTAAAACTTTCATTTTCATTGCCTTCCTAAAGCCCTATGCTAGAAAAATTTGGTAAAATAGCCATTTCTACATTCAACATCAACATATATTCATGAATTACCAATTTTTCATATCCAATCAATGAAGTGGAAATATGAAAAGTATTTTATATGTATAATGTGATATTATTAAATAATTTTTTGACAATAATAGGAGAATTGAAATAATGTTGTGAAACTCATAGAATAATAACTTACTTTCACAAAAATTTAGTCTTAAAAAAATAAAAACAATAAAAATTAATTTTATAAGGAAACAAATATTTTGTTCTATCAAGTGTTTGTACTACGTTAAAAATGGAATTATGATAAAGTGAAACACATATTAAAGAAAATAAAAAAGATATCTTGTTTTAATCATAAATAACATTCATGATTTTGATTTTTTTTACTTAAATTTAAATGCATGTAATGCATATCTTGTCCCATCTATCAATCGGCCCAATCCACTTGGAGCCCATCTAAACTGACAATAAAGATCTATCAATCAGCCCAATCCACTGGAGCCCATCTAAACTGATAATACACGGTAAGGACAATACATCGACCACACACAATCAATCCCCAAAATGGCGCCATGGCGGGAACTATTGACCCCAAAGCCCGCCAATTACACTCCACTTTTGATATTGAAAATATTATTTATTTATCTATAAAAAATTTATTTATTCATTTTATTTATTTAGCTTAAAGTTGATTTTTATAGACAAAATTCAAATCAAGTTAAAAAACTCTATTTATTTAATTATTTATCGTAATATAATTGTTTTAAAATATTAACTATTAATTTTTAGACATATAAAAAGTTTGTTTTATTTTATTTTTTAAATCTTTCATCGCAAGCTAACCCGCTATATAAACCCGAACAAACCCGAACCGAAGGCGCCCTTTTACATTTTTTCCCTCTCTTTCATTCAAAACGAACCTCAACTGAAACCCTAACCCTAGGTTACAAGCGAGCGAGCGAAGATGCTTGAACTGAGGCTTGTACAGGGATCTCTACTGAAGAAGGTGTTGGAGGCCATCAAGGATTTGGTTAACGATGCGAACTTTGACTGTTCGGCGACCGGTTTCTCTCTTCAGGCAATGGACTCCAGCCACGTGGCCTTGGTGGCTCTGCTGCTCAGATCGGAAGGTTTCGAGCACTACAGATGCGACCGTAACATTTCCATGGGGATGAACCTCAACAACATGGCCAAGATGCTCAGGTGTGCCGGAAATGATGATATCATCACCATCAAGGCTGACGACGGCAGCGATACTGTTACTTTCATGTTTGAAAGTCCAAGTGAGTTCAATTTTAGGCTTTCTTTCAGGTTTTTCTGTTAATTGGATTTTTTTTTACTGGAAAATTCTTCAAATCTTTACTTCATGTGAGAATCTTGATTTTTTTTTTTTGTTTTTAAAGAAAAATTTATGCTCTGTTTCGGTTGAGAATAAATGGGTGAAATATTAAGAGTTGGTTTGTTAAGTTTGCTATATCTTCTTATAAAATGACACAAAAATTAATATAATTTGAATTGTATAAAGTGAGGTTTTCTTTCTGTTATGTTTCATACTGAGCTTGTCTTGTTGTTGGGTTAAATTGTAGCTCAAGATAAGATTGCAGATTTTGAGATGAAACTGATGGACATCGATAGCGAGCATCTTGGAATCCCAGAGGCTGAATACCATGCGATTGTTCGGATGCCTTCTGCTGAGTTTAGTAGGATTTGTAAAGATCTTGCTAGCATTGGTGATACTGGTAATATTTTATTATGTTTAATTTGTTTGTAAATTCAGTTCAGTATTCTATGGGATTCTGAGGTTGATACTTGTGCTTGCATGTATGCAGTTGTGATCTCTGTGTCGAAAGATGGTGTCAAGTTCTCTACAAGAGGTGACATTGGAACTGCAAACATTGTACTCAGGCAGAACACTACAGTCGATAAGGTATTTTCGTGTTGTCTTTTTCTTGTATATTAGCATTATCTTACCGTGTGCATGTATGTGCAATATACATATACACATATGTGCCAGCTCTATATTATTAGTTGTGCTGGTTGTGTTGATTTGTGGGAGCAATTTTGCAGCCAGAAGAAGCAACGATAATCGAAATGAATGAGCCAGTGTCATTGACGTTTGCGCTGAGGTACATGAACTCATTTACGAGGGCTACTCCACTGTCTAACACTGTTACAATCAGCTTGTCCTCAGATCTGCCTGTTGTGGTTGAATACAAGATTGCTGAAATGGGTTACATTAGATTCTATCTGGCTCCCAAGATTGAAGAAGACGAGGATGAGACCAAGCCATAAATTTAAGAGTCATTTGCCTCCTGCTTTATTTTGTAGTCCAATCTAGTTACTCTTATCTTTAGTTTGTTTTAAGATTGTTTCTCATAATATTTTATGAACCAAGCAGTTGTACTTATCAGTGTTATACTAATTTTTTCTTTATGCTTGGAAATTTTATGTTCTCGATGAGAAACAGCCTGAACCTTTTTCTATGTATGTATCTTGTTGATGTTGTTTTTGTTGCTCGGAAGGATGAAATTTCTTAACATTTTCAGAAGGAATCAAATACTCATGCACATGACTGTTGATGGACCAAATATTTTGGTGTGTTCTTTTATGAATTTAATATTTTTGTTTTCAATTGAATTTAGAAATATATGGTTGATTTTAAATTATTTTGAATTTTGAAAAGGCTACGTGGTTGAGATTGATTATAAATTACATTAAAAATTGTGCAGTATAGAATACAGGATTTGGATTTATAAAAGAATAGGTATAAGTTATTGGATGTTTGCAATTTCAGAAGACATTGGTTTTATGTAAAAGAGGCTTGTTAATTCCTAAAGCTTTTGCATAAAATTGTGCTGCATAAAGTTGTATCATCTTTCATGAATAAAATCATGAGGGAAGAATTGCCACCACCGCAGCAGCTCCTGCTTCGCCCAAGATCTCATGAGCCATCACATCGTAAGTTTTTAACATCTACAAGACTGAAGAACCATTTTATTAAGTTAACGAACAACGCGGCAACTAATTCATATTTATGAAAAAATGGATCGGTTAGAGGGAGGATTGCAATGTGGCTTATCACCATATACCAACAAAGGTATCTCTTATGAACTGATATCTAATGGCTACTACTTGGGCAGTCAGTTAAGTAAACTAATCACAAAATAGCACAACAAAATATCAAATTCATATTAATATATTAATACCTTGAAAATCGTATAGTATTTTTCAAATTGTTTAGTTTTATTATAAAAATCATTTTGACATTGTATTTAATAATTTTTAATTAATAAATTACTTTTTTCATAATTTTTCATATTTAAATCTTAGATATTAATTTTCAGCCTCTCCTAGATCTTAATTAATTTCGTAAAAGAGTGAATAATTTAAGTTGGAATTCCCATGTATCACTTTGTTATCAATTAAGTCTAATCATTATATTAAAATTTTACTTAATTGGATCTATTATATCTTATACATTAATGATATAGTACCTAAGTCTTTAACCCTTGATTAAAACTCAGCTGCGTATCAGGTGGCTCTGCTGCTGTGGAATATCTATCAGTTGGTTGGTTAGTTACTTTCGGTTAAAGTAATCAGTTAGTGGTCAGTTATAGTCTGTTAACTAAAGTTAGTTAAACGGTTAGTATATAAATCAAGAATCCAGTTGACTACATAAAATCTTCAAAGAATTCTTTAGATTTTTCTCTCCTGTTTTCTTTTCTTTTCTTTTTTTTTTTAAAATTTTTTTTGGGAAAATCCTTCAGATCTTGACTTCATGCGAGCATCCCTCGATCTAAAAATTTTCAATATTCTTTAGTTGCAGTCTTGAGTCTCTGAATGTTTAATGAGGACTATGAACAACTGAATTTAATGCACTTTTAGTTTGTGTAAGTCGTTTATTTCAAGATTGTTGAAACTTTTAGAAAAATGGGAACGGGTGCTTTTCTTTTTTTTTTTTTTTTGAAGAAAAATATCTACTCTGTTTCGTTTGACAATAAATGAGTGGAAGATTAAGAGTTTGATTTGTTAATTTCTCTTTATTTGGGTATTAATCACATGGCAATATTGTTGTGCAAAATGATGCAAGAATCAATATAATCTTTAACTGAACGAAGTTATAATTTATCTTAGGTTTCGTACTCTGAGCATGTGTTGTTTTCGGATTAAATTGTAGCTCAAGATAAGGCTGCGGATTTTGAAATCGAATTAATGGAAATGCTTTAAAATCCCGGTGGTCAAATACAATGCTGTTGCTCAGATGCCTTCTGCTAAGTTTGTGAGGATTTGTAAAGATCTTGCCAGGATTGGTCATGCTGCTAGTATTTCATTTTGTTTGTTTGTACATTCAATTTAGTATTCTATTGGTAATTTGAGGTTGATGCTTTTGCTTGCATGTATGCAGTTTTGATCTCTGTGACAAATCAAGGTGTCAGGTTCTTTACTAGAGGTGACGATGGAACTGCTAACATTTTACTCAGGCAAAACGCTGCAGTAAATGAGGTATTTTCCTGTTGTCCTATTCTTATATATCAGCATTACCCTGGTGTGTGCATGAATGTGTATATACATAGACACATGGGCCAGCTCTATTTTATTTGTTATGTTGGTTGTGTTGATTTGTGGGAAAAACTTTGCAGCATGAAGAAGCGACAATAATTGAAATGTATGAGCCAGTGGCATCAACATTCTCGCTGTAACGGTGGTACATGAAGTCATTTAGGAGGGCTACTCCATTGTCTAAAACTGCTACAATCGGCTTGTCCACAGATCAACCTGTTGTGCTTGTGTATAAGATTGCTGAAATGGGTTACATTAGATTCTCTCCGTTTCCCTAGATTGAAGAGGATGAGGATGAGAATAGGCCACAAATTTAAGAGTCATCTTGCCTGCTGCTTTATTTCTAGTCCAATCTATAGTTACTCTATGTTCAGTTTGTCTTAAAAGATTGTTTCTCATAATGTTTTGTGAACCAAGACGTTGTACTTTATCAGACTTATAGAGATTTGTTCTTATGCTTGGAATTTTCAGTTTCTCAATGAGAAACAGCCTGCAGCTTTTTCTGTGTATCAGTGCATGTATCTTGTTAATGTTGGTTTTGTTGCTGGGACGGTTCTTTGGGATGAAACTTCTTAAAATTCTGAGAGTAGGAATCAAAATACATAGATGGATGACTGTTAAAGGATTGCAATAACTAGCTCTTGGATGTTTCAATTTCAGAGGACACAACCAGTTTTATGTGAAGGAGGGTTGTTTAATCCAAAGGCTGTTGCATAAAATTGTGTTGGTGGGAATATAATTGTGTTGCATAAAATTTTATCATCTTTCATTATTAAAACCACGAGTAAAGAATTACTAAAAGTTGACTAAATCTTCCCTATAACGGATGCATGTGTAGTTACCCAATCGTGGAGTTTTCATCTCAAACCAGGAGAATACAATATATTACTTTCTTTATTTGAGGTTTGTCTAATTTTTTCATTTTTAAATGCAGCCTCTTTATAAGCAGGATTGAAATGAATCGTTCCTGGTTCATCTATAGGTGAAGATAAATTGTTGTCATCTTCTGCATGTACTTTTTAATTCTTTCAACCTAGTTCCTGGAATCTTGGTGCTTCCCCAATTATAGATAAATCTGATAATATTAGATAAAATTGATATAATAAGCACTATTTGCAGATTACAGAGCATCATTTACACCGTTTCTTGGCTTCATTGTAGAGAATGACTCCAACAATTGTGATAACGTAACCAAGCATCCCAGTCACTGATACAGGATTTCTGAATATCAAGATGGAGACCACCACTGCAACAGCGCCTTTCGCATTTCCCAAGACCTGAAGAGCCACAAAGTTGTAATTTTTGTCATCTACAGGACCTGAAGAACCATTTTACTTTGAAAAACAACACTTCAACTAATTTATGTTTCCCGAAAAATCGATGGGGTAGAGGGAGGATTGCAATGTGACACATTATCATAGAACTCTTATGAACTGATATCTGATGTGACAGCAGATTATTCAAATTATCTGTGACAGTTGATTATCTTCAAATTTCTTAATTTTAAATAAAAACAAACGGGAAAAACAAAAAATCAGATTTGAATGTGAAGCTGCACATTAATAAAATCAGAAGAACTTCTCAGTGAACAAAGGGTAATACCTGAAGAGTTAAGGCACTGGTGTGTTTGGTGACCACAAAATTGGTCAAGTTCACAAAATATGCAAGTGCAGAATTGAAGATCAGATACCACAAGAACCTCTCATCATCTCTAACTAGTTTAATTGTGATCCCAACAACATCTTCTTCCATTAAGAGTGCTGCAGGAAGAAGGAGCAGCACAGCTACTGGAGCCATGTACATGAGGAGGTTCATTGAATTAAGCTTTTCCCTGGTATAATGATAGTGCTTATTACCACTTCAAGAATAAAATAACAAAATAGAAAGAATACTCATTAATCATAATTATATCTAAGATATTAATTGTCAGGCTCACCTAGGTCTTAATTTAATATTGTAAAAGAGTAAATTTTTTTTTAAAATATTAATATTGACACTAAATTTTTAAGTAAAAAATGTTTTGTAAACAATAGCAAATGATAAAAAGTGTACATAATAGTTCAAATTTGTAGTTGGTAAATATGGAGAAAATGGATACCCTTCATAGGAGAGCAAAATCCCTTGCAGAACTGTCTTGAGAGCCCGAGCTGCTGTGGCACCAAGGCACATTATGAAGCCAAATAGATGGAAACTTGGTTCTCCCTTCAGCCAAGTAATTAGAATGAAAAAATATCAGTAATTGATATCATCGGCCTGAGACAACATAAAATCTATTCGGATAATTTTTCCTGGCAATGATAGATAAGGCCACCAAGCAAACAAAGTTTTACCAGATTAATTCACCATAGCTTCTACTTTTTGTTTTACAAGTTCCATTTTCCAATTTGGAAATTTTCATCATAAGAGTTTGTAGGTAAAGAGAAATATTAAGTTCTTACTTACCCCACTAGCAATAACGACACCAGCTACAACAGGGATGAGAGTAACATAAGTGAGCCAAGCCTCCCTCTTCATTGTTATCAAACAAGCAAAAACCGCCGTGAAAAAAGGTGTGGTGGCTCCCACAGCCTGGTTAAACGACACCGGAAGATATCTCAAAGAGATATTGCCAGCCACAACAGATAAGCAAAAGATAAGTCCAAGAGCAGATATTTTTGTGAACTGCTTTCGAGACCTTATCACTTGCAATGGCGTGACTTTGAGCCAACAAACGGCAATGTAACTCAGCAAAGAACAGGCTAACATGTGACACAATGTGAGGAAAATTGGGTACTTGAATCCATAGTTGCTGAGTAAATATTTGTTTAGTAAAAGAACTCCAATGTTTGTGGAGTACCATGTTGCTACAAGAGAAGTGGTGAACATAGGACTTGAACTGGAAACCAAAACCTTCATCTTAAATGGTTTTTGAATGTAAGAAAATGAATGTAGTGAGTGAATTTTTATAGTTGTTGTATGTTTGCATAGATTTTTGTGGGAGATTTAAAGTGAAAAAAAGTTGTGAAAACAGAAAAAGAAGATGGAAGCAAGTTGGTTGGTGGGCTAATTCAATAAAGGTTGGAGTTTGGAGTTGGAGGTGTACTTGAGGAATGAAAAGGAAAGGAATCTAATTGCATATCTGGATGGAAAAAGATGAGTGGTTTGTAAAGAAAGAGACTTCATTGGGATTGAAAGAGATTTTTATTTTTATTTTTTCAAGTTTTTTATTTCACCATAACCTGCAATGGAACTATGGAAGAGGCTTCTTGTGTGAGGAGGAGTTTTGCTCTGTAACGATTTGAATTTGAAGCAGTGGGAGAGAGGAGGGTGAGGAAGAGTTTTATCCCCACAAGGATTGGAAGTGTGGATGAGTTAAAGACACACAAATACTTCTTTGCTTTGTTGGCTTCTGTCCTACTTTCATCTTACTTTCTAACTCAACTGGTAATCTTATCTAGTTGTTGCATTATCTTCATTCTTCTCTGTTTTTATTAAATCTTGATGATTACCATATAGATTTTACAAAACAAAGATGCAAAATGATATCCAATTTATCTCAAGCTTCAAATTCCTAGATTTTCTTTTTAAGAAAAATTTATATTAGAAATATTGTTTAACCTATTTAATAAAATATGTTATCAGTTGTCATATAATGGTTTTGGGATTTGAAGCACATACCATGGACACATTTTAAAATGTTTGGACAGCCTTGTATTAAATTGGATTGTACCGTATTGAATAAAAATAACTAGGCATTATAACAAAGTTGTCAAATAAACTATAACATGTTTTTTGTTACATCAAATTTACACAGATTCGTAACCAAATTTGCAGGGAGATTTGGTTTTCTTTAAGAATCAAAGGCTTGCTATTCACCAGTGGAAAATGCCCTATTCTTTAATACCAGGCATACAAAGAGCTACATGAGTTCAACTCACTAGTAAATCCCCGTGATAATCACATATTATGTATACTTGCATATAAAACAAAATAATAATAATACAAGCATACAAAGCGCCATGTGCATACATTTAAAACACTTTTATCATGCCACCACAAAAGCACTTGATGAACCAGTGAAATGGTGAACCGATCCCATGAAACCTTTTGCAGCGCCAAAATGTTTTATTCTGTACACACCTGAAGGAGCAGACTCTGGGATTCTCCATTCTAAGGTTGCCATACTTCGTGTACTTAGTTTAGAAGGTCTAGACCACTTAAAGCGAAGGCAGAAATCATCATCGTCATAAGCTGGAGCCCAGGTATCTTTTCCATGGAGAATCTCCACAAGAGAGAATGTACCTTCAGTCATGAGATCATTCCTGGGACAAGCTGACCAGAAGACAACAGTCACCGTATCACCTCTCTTGAACGTTGAGTTTTGAGGAACATCAGACTTCACATCCCCAAATTTTATGCCAGAAGGAGTTCCATCCATAACAACTGGTGTAAGGAAGCTTATTTGCTTTCTCAGGAGATCTGGGGGTTGTGGACCAGGTTCAATGGTTTGGCCAGTGACAAGAGCACTTGCAAGCTTCTTGAACTCTTGAATATAGGCACTGAGCGTGTGCGGACCAAATAGTGTGGAGGCACCCTGAGGAAGCAAAATATCAGTTTCAAAAGCCTGAAGTTAGTTTGTGAACAGTCTCTCTGTTCTAGCTTCATTCTATTTGTGTTTGTCCGTGCAATTGACAGAACTACAAGTGAGAGAGTAGCACAAATTGAATTCCAATTTATGGGAAATGCTAATTTCTCCCAATAACAACCGTCAGATCAGTTTGAATTTTCATCATACATCTTAATTTATTCAGATTGTTACTGGCTTAATGATGTTACCACAATCAGGCCCAGTGAAGTGCTGGGCTGGCACCAAAGTATAACTCCCATTTTCATACTAGCATCAAGTACAATAATTGTAATCAAGCCATATCAATCTCAAAGGCTACAGCCTATAAGCAGTGAGAGGTAGTAGTAAACATGGTGCGTGACAAACCTCCTGATTTAGTTGTAACCATGACACCACATAAAAGTTTGAAAAATTAATGCTATGATCAATTAAGAAAATAACTACAAATGCATAGCATGGCAAGAAATTGAGTACTGACCTCATATCTCTGCACCTCGTACTCTTCAAAAGTAGTCACATACTGTGAATAGGTATTAGTCAATCCAGCTATAACTACATGAACACCATCAAATTCACCACTAGCTGTGAGCACTGTCCTCACAGCATCACGAAGACGCCTCCCAGCCATTGTTGTGAACTCTATTAGATACACAATAATTATTAATTAACTTGTGACGATCAAGATATGAAAACATTTATTAAAGATATCACACCCAAGGAAAAAAAAGTTTTAAAACTTCCATTTTATTTTTCACTGAAGTGGATAAGTGAATAAACATAGTGCTCAGCGAAGCAACTTCAAAAAAACATAACCATTCACCATTCATTTTGGCCTGTTACACCTCTCCCAGAAGTAGCAAGGCTCTCAACTAGCTTAAACTTATTCAACCGTAAAATTTGACAATATATCAGAATTAAAGTGCTTTTAGATAAAGAGGAAAAAGGGGGGGAAAAAAAAATCTAAGTCCTAGCAACAGATAGATAGCCAGTTCAACATGAAAATGATTTTCTATGAGAAAACTCTAGTTGCAATACTAGTAATGGGTTGGGATCTTTTGACTTAAATTTTTTGTCTTAAACTAGACATGAATTATGGTTTTTCATATTACATATCCAATGCTTGAGATAGTTAATGAATTAGCATAATTAAGTATTACTTTTTGACTTTCAATCTTAACCATTAGATTAGATGAAATAAAAGGCAATAAATCTGCGTTAAGATGTTGTGTGAAAATTTTAAGTTAAAAGATCTAAGCCGATTTGTAATACATCACATGTTATATCTAAAAAAATAGCAGTTGGGGTGCATTCCACAAAAATGTTGGTTCCCAATAGCTATCAATCAAGTTCAACCCAATATAATTTGAGTAATGCTACATTTACAATTCATTTACAACTATTTTTTATACAACCTGAGTTGGTAAGCTTTCACTACATAGGTAAAAAAATGAAAATAAATAAAAAAAAATGTTAAATTGCAAACATGGTAATTACTCATCTAATAATATCTTGCCACCTCAAGTTATATAAAATCTTGGTTGTAAATGAATTGTAGGCCTAACATTATTCATATAATTTAACTTCTGATGAATGTATTTCATTAGATGATGAAATTAAAAAAAAAAAAAAAGTGACCTCAATTAAGAGAGAGTAATTGAAAAAGAAAGGTAATACCTCCAGGTACTCCAAGAATGACTAGCTGCCCTACTCGAAGGATCTGGATAGGAAGAATTGAAGGCTGCAAAGATAATCAATAATTAAAACTCTAAATATGACAAAGAAAAATCACAGAACATAATGGTTGTTCAAAAAAGATTAGCCAAACATTTTAATGTCACAAGGGCATCAATTGACATATATGGCATAAAAAATTGCAAACAAGTCCATCAGAGGATTGCATTCCTAGCACCATACATCCATAGTCTATTCCAGGAACAGACCCATACTCTTAAGGATGGCAATTATGAATAAAATTTAAACCAAACCATGAAGACGGATGTTTCAATCTTGTCCCAACTATATTTGATTTCTCAAGCAAAACTAATACAGAAGATTGGACAAACGAAAATGTATCATTGCTGATTTCAGCAAAAATGACGTATTTGTCAACTTTGGAGATATAAAAACATGAATAACAGCTAGAGTCTGCAAGATACACTTTTCTTGGCCGCTATACAGATGTTTACTAGTTGCATTCTATCATCGATGTTAGAGCTACGCAGTAATTTATGTCAAGTTTTAGATAGTTTGGTGTCAGAAAGACAATAGATTCAAACTGTAAGTTACTACATCATGTTCAAAAAGGATTCTATTACCAAAGAAATAATGGATTCGTCACTCATAAGCATGGAGAAAGAGCACATTAAATACAAGATCTCAAATCTTAATACTGCTAAGGTTCCAAGTTACTACTAATTAATGTTGAAAAATAGGAACTTAATCTAGTTAAAAGTTACTCCAGTTTCAAATGCATTAAATTGGGATGAACTAAATTAAACATCCTTCAACCCTTTGTAAAACACTAAATTCTTTGCCATTCATTATAAATCAAGAGCAAACAAGATTGACGGCTTACCGCCCACTCATATGGTTGCTTCATTTCACCAGTGTCAAGCAAGATGGGCTTAGGATGCTGACATTCAACTTGTTCCTTATCAGGTGTTTTAAGTACATTACGTACCAGCCTCCAAAAGGGATTTCCCTGTCATAGCATCACAGAAAACTTTACACAAAAAACAGGAAGGTAGCACAGAACAATGCCGGATGAAAAATAACGGAATCGTAGATTACCTTGTCATCTCCTTGCTTAAAGTCAAATGCTCCAGGTCCATCAGTTGTTCCTGCAGCAAATGCAAACCCCATTGCAGCAGGACATGTTTTTACTACCTTAGGGCCTCCATCCTGCTTAGGAAGAGTCACCTCAAGCTGGGAGAAGTCCACGTAAGTGTGGCGGTAGTCAACCTTTCCTTCTAATTGTTCAGATGCTGCATTGAAAAGATCTGCAGCCTTTCTGAACTGCCTCTCTCCAATAATACGTGTACTTTCAAACTCATCTGGATAACTGCCAATTTATTAAAGCATTCAATTCAGTATCAAAGATGTATATATTGTACTGAAAGCAATTCTTAGAAGTTTAAAAGTTTAATACCCTGGTCCTTGACCATAGCACATCTCATTCTTGCCACCACAGGTACTGTGATTGAAGTCACAAGGTAGCCCAGTGTCTACACAGAATGCACCAAGCACATTTGGGCTAACATCTCCACAGTTGGACTGACAAAATGCAGATACAAATCCAGGCTTCTCAGCTTGCCTGAGAGTACCCCTTACACGTCTTGCAACACTGAGAATCCTAGTTGCCGGTTCACCAGGAGAAGACTGGAAGGATGAAGCAAGCTCCAGTAACTCACGGTCTGAGAAGTCATCACATAATAAATGCAAATCTCAATAAATTAATTGGTGTGTTTTAACTGATTCAGATGAGCATTTTGTTAACCATTTTTTGAATGAGTGCTCCTTGATTTAAAATAAAAAGCTAGTTACTTACGATTATCATGAAGGTCAGAAATAATGTTTGAAATTCTTCGCGGGATTTCATCAGAGGATACGCTTCCCAAATGATTCTGCTCAAACCAGTCTTCCATAAATCGTGCAGCAGCACCCTTGTTATCCCCACTTATCAAAGAGTTTGTACGACTCATAGAAGTTCCGTGAGTAGCAAACCAATTGAAGCTACCCACTGGACCCCACTGATCATCTACAAACTTCAAAAGGGTCATTTCTTTATCAACATTATACTTATATTTGCTGCGCTCTGGTGCAGGATTATTAAGATAAGCGCTAGGACTGCGGTTTATACTAGCATCTAAGAGCTCTCCTGCAAGTTAAAAGCCCCAAACCTTATAAGTATGTATTTATCGATCAAAAGAGAAGGAAAGGCAAAACACAATCAGAATTTGTGCAACATGGGTATCACAAGAAAACAACAAACATGTGGAACACCAAGTTTTCTAACAGTTGGATGTTATCTTTTTATTATGAAAGCTTAGATGTCCAAGAAAGGAACCAGAAACCAAAATATTGTCGCTATCTTGCAAAATAGACAAATACAGGATCAAGGTTCTTTAAGAGAAAAATATAGAAATTAGCTACTAAGACCTCAAAGCAAAACTTAATAATGCAGCTCTCAACCACAGTTTTAAAGATTCTTACTATGTATATGTCGGAGACCTACAGGTTTAAGAATTAATAATTCCAAATACACCAATTATTGACCATCACATGAAAATTTAAGACAGGAAATAAATTTACAGAAAGGACATTACTAAAAATCTGTGCATGAATCATGTAATTATCCATTAATCATATTTTAATGCAAAAATAGAAGCTAGCAAGGATAGAAGTCGTCTCTCTTACCCTTATTAACATAAATTGATCCAGGCCGGAGATTTTCATGAGCCTGTATAATACTTTTCTCGATACCATCTACAAGGGCATCAAATGACTGACGAACAAATCCAAGAGATGTCACAAGATACACAATGTATTGGAGATAACCCCCAGGTCCGGCATGAGTGTGAATACCACTGATAGCAACATTCTTTTCAGTATATAGATCCCCATACCTGGCCATATGATGACAAGAGTTATTTCACTCTGATAAATACGAAACTCGATAGCCATGAACACAAGTAATTCCAAACAATCTTGGTACAAAATAGCGTGAATATTTTTACCAGGATCTTAGCTAACTTCATAAAATAAGATACCCATCAAATTATGTTGTAATTTGATGAAAACATGAAAACTTTTGTTCATAATTCACAGAAGTTCTAGCTTGATATACACAAAAGCAACATACAAAAAAAAAAAAAAATATCGAAATGAAAATTACCTTGCTTTCAACCTCTCAAGCACTTTAATTGTGACAAGTTGTGAGGCCATGCAAGCATCAAGATTCACAAACACTATCCTGTTCCCCTGCGGCTCAGCCACAATGAATGCACGAGCTCGCAACCTGAAGTGAATCCCAGATGCAATCTGCTCCATGTTAGCATAACCCATCATGTTAACATCAGCTGCAGGCCCTGTAATGTCATAGCTTCCCAACCCAACTAAATAATTGGAATCTGAGAACACTCCTCCACTGCTCCCTACCAAAACTACCAGAAACACCCAGAACCAAGTACTCCTCCATTGCCCTTGAAGACTTGAATAAGCAGATAACTCCATCATCACATCACCCACCAAAATATACCAATCAAAACTTCATCAAAATCAAATATTTCCCATTGACCTTCAACAGAAGCAAAACAGAACAAACACATTAGCACAGGAAAAGACACCTTGAAGCAAAATAAGAAAGAACCCGTATTGATTTTTTTTTCTTTAAAAGAAAGATTCAGTCAAACAACAAAAAGATTGAAAATTTATAAAAATGGCGTCCTGAGAGGCAAAGGACCATGAAGCAAATGAAAACCCAATTTGATCGTGCAGTTTAGCAAATGAAGGAAGAGAATAAGAGGCTCTGACTAGAGGTATGCAAGCAGAAATTTGAAAACTTTCACATGGGATCAATTGAGACATGAAAGAAGGTTGAAACTTTACCCCAATATATAAGAAAGAGAAATTGAAGAGGAAAGAGTGAAGAGTCCAAGAGAGGGAAAACGAGGTTTTGTTGCGTCGAAGGGAAGACTGGAACGAGTTCGGTTTTGGCTTGCAAGTGTCTGATCAATTGCTTTTGCTTGCCTGGCTTTTGGTAGTTGAATTGGACTGGCAGTTAGGTGTTTGGAGTTTTTGTGTTATCATGTGTAAGAGAATTTTCAATGTCTCTGTTTATCACTTTATCTGACTAAAGTAGATTCTGTCGTCACTTGGATGTCACGGGGCGGTGGACATTTGTTTTCGATATTTACAGGATAAAAATTCACTCTCGTTACGTTAAATAAGTTATCTTTAGCCTATGTTTAAGGTACGTATGAAGAACTTAAAAATTATGTGGAATTATTCTAAATTCATGTATTTAATAATTTTTATATAATTTTTTAAAAAATTTATAATATTTAAGAGAATTTAACAATTTTTAAGAGAATTTTTATAATTTTTTAATATTTGAACAACGGTCTGTACTTTTGCAATCCAAACAAACAGGAAAGGGTAGGATCAAACGATTGAAGTGTGAAACATGTAAAATACAGAGAAGAACGTGTCAGTAACGGGACTCAATGGCATGAAATTGAGATGTTTTGGCGGGTTACATGAACAATATTTTGGTTAACACAATCCATGGTATCGTCAGAAAGCCAACAGACAAGAAGTATATTACTATTTTAAATAAACGGCAGATAAGATTCCAAGCATGTACCGCCCAGAAGGAAATACAATGGAAATTCCCGTGGGCCTTTTGCTGGTAAATAAGCCCACAAATTTTTTGTCTTGTTCTTTGCATCTTGGCCCAAAAGTTAAAATCCTGTTTGCTTTTGTAGTTGTGTAATTGATTAACGTCAAGAGGCAATTTTGATGTTGATAATTTAACCAAAAGAATGATTCGTATGAGTTTGTCCCTGCTTGAGTTTATTCAAAATTTAAAAGGGTTTTTTACATTAAAAAGTTGTTTTAAACAATAGATAAACCAAAATAAACGCTTTCTTTCTTTAATTAGTCTTTGTCAAGAAAGTTCTACCTTGATAAGGCATTTTGATGTTGATAATTTAACCTGAAGAATGATATGTGTATGAGTTTGTCCCTGCCCTACTTCTCTGAGACCTCACTTATGGATGGGTGCACGATTAGATTAATCGTTTCACCGATCATTGATTGCATGACACCTAAATGAATTGGTTGTGTTAAATTAGAGGTAACGTTTTTCAAAAGAGCTATTGATGTCTGATTTAACTAAAGTGGTTTCTCATGTTAGAATGTTTACTTTTCGTAATTTTAAGATTTCCTAGAAATTTCTTGCCAGTGCAAAACTACAAGGGTAGGCTTGTTGTAATTATGAATGCAACATAAAAATTTAGTCCATGGACAAATTCAACCAATGATAAAATTTATAACTTTCGATGGAAACAAACGCTAAAATATTCATAAAATGTGGCAACGAACTTCCTAAATAATGTGTTTGTGTTAATTTGTGCATGTGTGTAAACTATTGCAAATTCTTGGGCTGATATAGATAGGATTCTGCGGTTAGGGAACCCAGATGCCCTCAGTATTCTGGTTTAGTTGGCTTTGACTGGCTAAGTAACACATTGGTTAGCACTGAATCAGACACAAAAGAAGCCACCATTGGACGCAAAGCCTGCAATGCAAAACAGATAAACAAGGCATCAACAAGGGTGCAAATAAAAATTAATTGCTTAGATAATCTTCACTGGGTTCTCATGGCATAAAACTCTCTGAATCAAGACTCTGCACCTGTGCAACCCACCTTGTAAGAGGTGGTTGAGAAGCAATAGTAAAGTTCGTGGAAGCTATAATCAGTGGGTGGATGCAGGATCAAATTTTTTGGCGGGGGGTTGCTGAGTCTATGAGCAATAAAATACCATATAGTAAATAAAATAATATTATTAATATTAGTAATATAAATTAAAAATGTAATAATTGTATTAAAATTGTATCAACTTAGTCCGGTATAAATTAAGAATTTGACCTTGTTTCATGTTTCTCATAATCGATTCTATACTAATTTTTCTGCAATTCTTCTTTAATGTATATAACTAAAGTGTCAATGAGAAATTTATTTTCCTCATCTTGTGTTTTCTTCATAAAGGCTCCTCTAGAAGCTGTATCAATCAAAGTCATTGTTGTGTGTCCCAAACTATTGTAGAATGTTTGCACCCGCATCCATTTGGCTAGACCATGATGAGGACATTTTCTAAACAGCTCTTTGAACCTCTCCTATGCATCGTATAAAGACTCTTCATCATATTGTGCAAAGTTGAAAATCTCTGTTCTTAACTTGACTGTCTCTGATGATGGGAAAAATTTTGCAAGAAATTTTTGAGTCAAATCCTCCCAAGTGATGATAGAACCTGCAGGCAAAGAATTCAACCAACTCTTAGCTCTATCTTTCAATGAAAAAGGAAACAAACGCAGTCTGATAGCATCATCCGAGACTCCATTGAATCTGAATGTGTCACAAATTTCAATGAAATTAGCAATATGAGCATTAGGATCCTCATTAGGTAGTCCACAAAATAGAGATGATTGAATCATCTACAAGCTAGCTAGTTTCATTTCGAAGGTGTTCATTTGGATGTTTGGTTTCTTTATTGCTTGATGAATTCTTGTCACTGTAGGGAGATTACAATCCATAAGTCTTGCATTAGTTGGAACTACAACTCTTTCTTCATGTCTTTCTATATTGCCAGCCATCACGCTTGTTTGTTTAGATTTTGCGTGCTTCTCCTTTCTATTCTTTCGACAGAACAAAAGTTAGGTAAATAGAAAATAAAATTCAAATTAAAATCAAGTTATTTAGTTTAATATTAATAAAAACAATTTCCGACAATAGCGTTAAAAACTTGTTATGTAAAAATCTGTAAGTATACATAATCAAAATAAGTAATATAATAATAAGTGAGTTATCGTTCCCACGAGGATTGATTATTAACTACTAAACTAAATCTAACTGTGATTTTATTTGAATAATAAATTTACATAGTGAATTTAAATGAATTAACTAAATAAATAACTGGAATATAATTTAAACACTAAGCAAAGAAACAAGATCTAAACTAGCTTAAAATAAATTCAATAGATTAAGCTCTAGGGTATCAAGTTTCACCTAAGTTATCCACTTTATTATTCAATTTAAGTCAACGAATGTTTATCAATCTTGTTGCCAACCAATTTCTCTAAGTATTTGTTGTTCTCTCTCAAGCAATAACAAATGTATAACTATAGAAAGAATCACAAATCTGTCTCATTTAACAACTTATAATTATCCATTAAGCGCAAAAAATCATGTAGGGTTACACAAATCACAATTATATTTCTATCTCATGTGAGTTTATGATGAATCAATCAAGGACTAATATAAATTAACTTTTCAGTTTAATTTATATATCAAATCATGTAATAGTTGGCAAGACCATCACAAGCATTAAGCACATGAATAATACACTCAACAAAAATTGAATAAACATCAATATATTGAATTGAATAAATAGAGTATTAAACTTGGCTACATGTTAACCCTAGAAAAAGAGATTTAGTTCATAATGTAAAGAAAAACAACATAAGAAAATCGAGTAGCATTCATAGAGTACAAAGAAGGAATAAAGACTTAGAGAACTTAAAGATTCTTTGAAGATTCACTCTTGAATTGTGCCTCCAAGAGTTGTAGTTTCTTTCTTGCCTCTTAAACACCTCTAATGACGCATCTGATACCCTAGAAAAGGCCTAAAATATGCTTAGTTATACTCTATAAGAGAAAGAATCCGAATCCTAGTTGAAATAGGAATTCTAAAATTTTTCAGAACCGCATATGTGCAGGGGTGCAGCTACAGTTGCGCGGGAGCGCCAACATCTTGGTTCATTATGCTTTGTTTTGCTGGATCTTGCGTCGTGGCGCCATGTGACTTTGCATTGGAGTGCTAGGTTTATGGATCTTGAAGGTTATTTCTTTGGATCTAGCGCCGCTGCGCCATATGACTTGCACTGGAGCGCCAACCTTCTGATTTGGAGATCCAAAACTTTTTCTCTTTTGGCCCTTTTCATTCCTATTTTTGGTGTGCTTTATTATAAATAAGATTTTATTCCCAAAAATCTGCAATTAACCAAAATAGCACATTATTTTCCTCTTATTTTGTTCAAAAGCTAGTCAGAAATTAAATTTAAGGTCAATAATTAAGTAAATAAAATTCACTTAACAGGAGCACTGAATTTTTGTTGGAAAAGAAGGAAAAATTAAAGTTACGAGATAATTTGACATGCAATACAGGATGGTTGATTGATATTTATAACATAGCCTACGCCCAAGTGTTTTGTTATTTCCTTAACAAAAATTCTATTCTTATGAAGCTGTATGAATCTTGAGGCAGATGACATGACAACCCACATCGCTATTTTAAATAAATTCTTTTAATTTTAATATGCTGTGTGATCTGTCAATTTTTTCTACTCTTCACAATAATCACTCTATCATCATCACATCAAAGACATCGGAATCATATTCCAAAATCTGGTTTGGTGAATTCTTATACTTCATTATCAATTATTTACTTTAAAAAATCTTGCTAAAATATCTGATATAACTTATATTATATTTCATGCTAAACTGTGACCTTTCCTAATTGTCAAACTTTCCATAAATTTCTTGCCACTGCCAAACCAGCCGGGTGGTCATGCCGTAATTTTGGTAACCTAATATTCTGGGTAAATTGAGTTGTACAACAGAAGGCCTATTCTCATTTTGTACTTCAGATTAGCTTGATGAACTAATCAAACTGCAATACTGTATGTTTGTTTAATTTGTGCTTTTGTGTTTTGGTGAGGGTGAGTGTAACACCCTAGTATGCGTAACCACAATTATTATGTG
This sequence comes from Boswellia sacra, assembly GCA_013180625.2. Taxonomy (NCBI): domain Eukaryota; kingdom Viridiplantae; phylum Streptophyta; class Magnoliopsida; order Sapindales; family Burseraceae; genus Boswellia; species Boswellia sacra. The sequence continues at coordinate 267,097 of SNVD02001782.1, read as the reverse complement.
TTTAAGCATGTAAATTATTAGTACTTTTGTATAATTGTAAGGGTGATAAAGCAAATTAAAAACTATGATAGGGTGACTTGGAAGCATTGGAAAATGGAGGGCTTATATGAAATTCACCCAATCCTTATCTATATAAATTTGGGAGAATTCTAGAAAATTTTATTTTCTTTCTTGTCTCTACAAAACGTTTCCAGCCCTCTCTCTTTCTCTCAATTTGCTTTCTTCTCTTGTGAAATTCAAGGAAAATTGAATAAGCTAGAAGGAAATTAAGGTAAATTCATCTTCTCCTTCTTCCTTTAGAGCCTAATCATGAAATTCTATAAGGAAAATGTTAGATTCTACTATGATTAATCTTGTGTTTATGTTATATACTTCATGATACATGTTAGAAAACATAATATTACATGTGCTATGGTATATTGAAGGAGAAGGGATGATGTTTGGGAAGTTAGGAAACATGATTGAGTGAAATTTCTGCAGAGCCTCTTTTCTGAACAGGGGTTAGTCCGAAATTTCTTATAAATTCTGTGGTTGTTTTCTGACTCTAAAATTTTTATATGATAAAATAGACATCTCAAGGAGTTTATAGAATTTTGAAACACTCAAAAATTCGCAGTGTGTGAATTATAATGAATTTTTGAAGTTCTGGTTCGAAATTGAGAATTCCCCTGTTTTAAAACAGGGCAGCAGAAATGAACTCCATTTGAGGGGGCAAATCTTTGTAAAATTTCGTGATTTTTAATATGAAAACCCTTGGGTATGTTTTCTATTAGACAATTTTGATGGTTTTTGGAGTTGTGTATGAATTGTTATGATTTTTCAAATCTAGACTTAAAGAACTGTGAATGTTAAGTTCTAGAACTGAGTTTGTGAAATAAATTTAGTTTGACTGCCTTAAGCTTCTTAGAAAATCACGATTTTTGGTGGAATGACTCTCATATGTGTCTAGTTTTAGACTGGAAATTTTGGTAGAGATTTGATTATTGTAGAATTTTATAAAATTCTTCAAAGTTTCACTGTTCAGTTGAGAGGTCTGCAGATAGATTTGCTGTGTGAATGAAATTAAGGATTTTCAAGGGGTATATGACCTTATTTTGACTCAATAAAATTCATGGACTATAATATGTATGTCTATTTGATTTCCAAGAATTTTGTTGATCATTGGAAATGAATAACCTCTTATTATAATAATCCAACCAATATGTGTGTGATAGAGTTTAATAAATGATGTTATTGGTTGGTTGAATTGTTGTTAACCTATAAACAATTTAATGACTTCTAAATGGACATTGATCAATGTGTCATAACTATGGCAATGGTTACCAGAGAGGAAGGAGAAAAAAAAGGAGATGAACTTTAAACAACCGCTCGTCAAGAAATACAGGACAACGAAATTAAGAGGCAAGGCTAACCAGGTAAGTAGCTAGAACCTTCTGAGGACACAACAGATATTAACTATTAATGAAATGTGTTTAATGACTGTGATTGTGAATATATGTGAGTTGTGTGGATGGAATGTGTACAGGGCCATGAATACATGGACCTTGATATAGGAAATGATTTGATTGGATTTTATAGTGATTTATGAAATGTGTGATTTCACACACTTTGATGTGTATGTGATTGACATGTTGGTGTAACTTCTATGTGTGTGAGATATAGAAATGTGACTGTGCCCTCATATATGTGAATTTGTTGTGATATGGCTTGAATAATATTGCCAATGAAACGATGTGTGTATATGAAGAATGAAATACATGCCAAACATTCGAGGATACTATTTCCTCATGTGAGATGGCATGACAAATGAATGTCTGAAAAATCATGTGTATTAGAGTGCCATGAATGTGTACGAGTGGAAATTGAATGAGATTAGTTATACATGGACATAGTTACGCAACGATGTGATTGAAATACATCGAAGAGTAATGGAAGGGTTGGCACTAATAAAGAATTCAATGTGGTTCTATATGTGTAGAAATGATGTCAATGTGTGGATTGTGCACATCCATAAGTGTATGTGAGATATGTAGGCTTATTGTGTTTATGAGTGTTATGTGATTAATGAGAAGCCTACGTAGAACCTCAATTATGGAAGTAAACTGCAATACTGTGATGTGCGAAGGCATGCATCATTGCGTGATGTGTTATGAATTTGAAATTACATGCCAAGCCCATGAGAATATATTGAATGACGAATGTGAAATGTGATACTGTTAAATGCTAGCATTAAAGTGAATGAATTGTCACAAGTTGTGATTGGGTTAGAAGCTTAATATAGAGCTTCACTTATGTGACTGAAATGTGATATGTGATATGTGAGTGAAAGCTTAATATAGAGCTTCACTTATGTGACTGAAATGTGAAATGTGATAGGTGAGTGAAAGCTTAATATAGAGCTTCACTTATGTGATTGAATGTGAAAACTGATATGTAAGTGGCATGCCACAACTTAGGATATTTGGCTCTCATAGCTTGAGGGGAGGTCTGGACCATGTGTTTCTCTAGACGAGATTCGGTAGCATGGGCCCGGTATCACCCGGATTGTCAGACTAGCCTCGAGCTATTTCAAGTGTAGGCATCTGAATGTATCCGTACTGTTACGTACTCTCATGGCTTGAGGGGAGGTCTGGACCATGTGTTTCTCTAGATGAGATTCGGTAGCATGGGCCCGGTATCACCCGGATTGTCAGACTAGCCTTGAGCTATTTCATGGGTAGGCCTATGAATGTATCTGTACTGTTCTGTATCCCCATGGCTTGAGGGGAGGTCTGGACCATGTGTTTCTCTAGACGAGATTCGGTAGCATGGGCCCGGTATCACCCGGATTGTCAGACTAGCCTTGAGCTGATTCATGGGTAGGCCTACGTATGGGAACTGACTGTGAGACGAAAAGTCCTACCTTGATTAGAGAGCACTGTTCCTAAGTAACTGTGACTGTACTGTGAAAGCTTCTGAAATTATGTGAAATGGATATCCATATGAACAATGTAGCTAGCTTATGGAAACTCATGTGTAAATGATTTATATGTTTATGGGAGCACATGAGGATGTGATCGACTTGTGGAAAGTTTATGTGTAAATGAGATGTGTATGTAAATGGGTGTATGTGATAAGTTTTGACATAGAAAAGCCATACTTGATTACCCATATACAAGTATTTATGGAATTAGGAATGTAACTGGATAAGAGAGGAATTGGTCTAAGAAATGGCCATTGATACAGGGTTGGCGCAGGAGCATAATTAAATAGTGCAAGAGTGCATCTTTAACTAATCTAAAGAGATATAGGCAGAGAATTGGCATCGCTGCGCCATACCTTTTACACTGAAGCGCTACTTGCACTGATTCAAGTAAGAGAGAATAGAGAGTTGGCGCATGTGTGCCCTCCCTTGGCACTGGAGCGCGAAACTGGAATTTGTAACAGATTGGAAATCAGAAACTTGGCGTCGCCGTGCAAGTTTTCTCGCATAGGGGCGTGTTCCTTGAACACTGAAATCAATATTCTAATTTCCTTAGTAAAGCACTGTTGGCTTGTATACCAAGAAATGAACAGTAACCAATAATTATAGAATAAGTATTGAATTGTAATCGTATTCTGAAATGGTTATCGCCATTAATTGTTTTATTTTGAGTGTTACGCCAGTTTTATAATTCTAGCTGCTTACTGAGTTTCATACTCACTAGTCTGTTGTGTACCTCAGGTATTCGATCAGTTAAAGATTACGAGAGGATTTTGGCATAGCGACGATTGTGTTCCCTTGGCAAGTTCTTATCCGCTGCAGTATTACTATGTTGGACACAGGGTGTGACAGTAGAGTTGCCCGAATGGTACTCACTTTGAACGCCAAGTACCTTTGAGGCCTTGGGTTCGAGTGGGGGAGGCGCCACACGGGTAATAGAAGGTGTCCTATAAGGCCCTGTTCTCCGATGTGGACAAAACCGTGAGGGTTGGTGGGCCCAGAGCGGATAATACTGAACTGTGTGCGATCGAGGACAACCGTAAGTTCCCACGCGGGTAAAAGAGGGTGTCCTATAAGGCCCTGTTCCCCGGTGGGCAGGGGACCGGTCGTTACATAAAAAGGCGCCTTTTTATGTAACAGTCCACTTTGTGGGCTCCACACAATCCGGTATTGTCCTCTTTGGGTACCCCCCGGGCCCCTCAAGGTTTTGTCCCCCGGTACTACCCTGTCTTGGGGAACGGGGCCTTATAGGACACCCTCTATTACCCTCAAGTTGCCGAATGGTACTCATGTTGAACTCCATTGACCTATAGGTCATGGGTTCGAGTGGGGGAGGCGCTCCTGGGAATAATCCCTTGAGGGTAATAGAGGGTGTCCTATAAGGCCCCGTTCCCCAAGACAGGGTAGTACCGGGGGACAAAACCTTGAGGGGCCCGGGGGGTACCCAAAGAGGACAATACCGGATTGTGTGAGGCCCACAAAGTGGACTGTTACAGTGAGAGAGGTAAGACTATGCACACCAAAGCAAAAAGCTTAACGGCATATATGGTTGAAAGCAAACATTACATTGTATCTGCAATGCATCCTTGTACAAACTTATATGATAACGCAACACCATTGAGTAGGACAATAGCAAAGTACAAACACAAATTCTCACACTGGTATAAATTAGGCTTCTCCCTCTAGGCAGGACAATACGATCGTACAACTGCAAACTCTCAGGCTGACATAAATAGGCTTCGTATAAATAACATGAAATACTTTTTTGTCATCAGTCAGAGAACCAGGACTTCCTCAGTTTATTCTGGATTTGGCTCTCTAAGTAAGGCATTGGTTAGAGCCGATTCAGTCACAAAAGAAGCCACCAATAGTCGCAAAGCCTGAAAAAAAAAAAAAACCCACAAATTATTATAAGGGGAATTATATGCCTTTAAGATGATATTCATTGCATTCTATTGGAATTAATCTTCTGAATTCAATTCTCTCATCTATTCGACCTAATTGGTGGCAGGATGTAATGCAGCAATGGTAAAATTGGAGGTAGCGAAGCGTGGTTCAATGAGGGTGATGGACTGGCACTCGGCAGAAAATAGATTTGCCCGCATTGCACTTGCTTGACAAAAAACTGTGTTATCTGATTCGTAAAAGGCTGTCTTCTACCCGGTAGAACACCGTATTTTACCTCTATAATGTTGGCCACTATCACTTGAACTTGGTATGCAACTAAAAATGAAATGGTTTTCAATTCACTTGAAAGCATATGTCCGGAAATTTTGAGAAACAATAAAAGATGGAAGTGGAGAAAGCAGCTGCAGCAGTTGCTATATGGTGAACCTGGTAAAAAATGGTATGTGATAGAGTGCAATTGAGACCAAACCTATTTTCATTTTCCTCAAAATAAAAAAAATGAGTACTATTCAGTAAAAATATAAAATCTACATTTGAAATGTGATGAATTGTCGTTTGCTTCTTTTGATTCATTCTCTATTTGACCAGCACTTAGTCATTCTTTATTTGACTAGCACTTTGTCATGAGCTCTGAAGAACTGTAAGACATTTTCCCAGAAACAGCATACACAATAACAAAGGTTACCCTGATGGCACTTGGCTTGATAATAGAAGTATAAAACTGCACTCTACATGACTCTCAGTGGATCCTGGAGGTTCATGGGGTACATACTGCCACTAAGAACTCGGTGTAAAGCAAGTAAAAATTCGAAAAAGAAAGGAGAAATCTTTTAACAAGGATATACACACACACATATACATATACATATATATATATATACATATACGTATACATATTTGTGTGTGTGTGTGTGTAGATCATAGGATGCTTTATTAGAGTTTATTGCAAAACTTTATATGTCAACTTACCTCCTCATGGCCCACTTGCACAACACGCTCCTCGATGTCATCGGCAGGGACCTGCAATTTGTTCAGAAGAGATAGACAGGAGATTGGGGATATAGGTGTTATGATCAAATTGTCACTTACAGTGAACAGTGCTGGTCCCATAACAAATCCTCCCCTAGTTGTTTTCACAGAGGAAGACTTGGGATCCAAGTTAGTTAATGCTGCAACTGTCGCTCCTTCAAGATATGTTTCAAAGAGAAGCATTTTATCAGTAGTCAAAATTTCAGAAGTTCTGTTCTTTACGTAATAGTATGGCGGGTGTTTATGTTCCTCAATGCCTAATGGATGGTTCGTATAGCCAAAATCAGGGGCAAGCTTCGGATCGAGGAGCATTGCCTTGTGCTCATTTGATAATAGATATTTCTCGGCATCAAGTTCCTGAACCGCATTGTACAGCTGATTTAAGGATCCTTTTGAAATGCTGCTGTGCATTTGCTTTACTATATATCCAAGTGGTAAAGTTACGAAACTGAATAGTAAATCCACAAAATCTTCACTTGCTTCTGCGTAGCAAACCATCTTCTTGGATTTGCTAATTATAAGCTTCACTTGAATTTTCTTATTCACACTTGATGGCGGTGGTTCTTCCATTCTAGATTTAATATAGTCTCCCTGATGAAAATCTTCTTTGCCCAAACCCAACTTGGCTACCGGATTACGCTTCAACAAAGCTTCTGTCAAAGGTGTCTTTGACACCAGGGAGCACTTGAGCAAAGCCAAAACCTGAAACAATACAATGCGCCTCAAACCTATGATGCATAAGTATATATACAGTTATCTAGACCATTCATGAATTTGTTAACCATCTTCAACAGTTCTGATAGCAAAGTCGTGGAATAATTAATGAATTAAATTAATCCAATCGAAAGACCTATTGCATGTTATTTGTGGTCACTTCATTTCTTTCTTTTCAGGCTCTGAGTGTCAATTTGTGATAACAATATCGTTTGTTTTATAAACAAATAGATTAATCAACTTCAAACATATATATATACTTGAGACAATTACCTCATCCTTTCCTATGTCAAGATTGCATTCTTCAATGGTTGTCCCAACTCCTAGCTTGGGTAGCGAAGAAAGGCTTGCTTCAGTGGATGGGGGAATTACTTGTAATCCCTCCTTTATTATGAGTCGGATTTGTTCTTTGACAAACACCCCTTTATTATGGTTGTCTAAAGCACCGCATTGCGGCGGAGCCGATAATGTTTTAGGTTTCGTCTCCGACAAATTAATCTCTCGACTGATGTACTCCCCACAACTGCAAATAGCACAGTATTGACTCAAAAACAGGTTGCACGTTTTACCATTGCAGAGGAAGTACTTCGGGGGTGGGGTGTCATCAATTTTCATTATTAGTTTATTGCAGTGAGCCGCAACCCCATTTATGGGGCTCAGCAACATCTTCTTGCATGCTGCTGTCCGGAATTGCTGCTCCCCAAGATTCTCAATGCTGTCATAAAAATTGTTCATACAACCTGTCCCCAAACTTGGCGGTTGCTTCCGCAAGAGCCTGATGATTGTTCCCAAGGGCATAGTCAAGAAACTTAAGAGAACATCAGCAAAGTCCTTATTTGCTTCAATGAAGACTACTCTGTCGTTCTGCTTGTCCACCAAGGCCTTCAAGCTTATAGGTTTTGCTTGGTTATTTCCCATCGAGTATACGCTTTCTTTTTTTTTCACCTACATTAAAACCAACCGCATAATCAATGGTTACTTATCCCTATCAGAAACCTGGGTTCCATAGGCTCAACAAAAGCTCATTTTCTGATTAAAAACATATGCAATCATCAAGCAAATATAATCACAGGGTAGGATCCATAGCACCGTATTTGTTACATAATTTTTTAAACAATTTTTGTACAAACAGATATAAGCACTTTGGAAAATTGATAATCAATCTGGTTTGCGTAATTAATGTACCTTTGAAATAACATATGAAAGATTTAATTTTAACCATCCAAGTACTTGATCCAATAGTCGAAATTTTTTGTATAGATAACAATTAAAACATTTCAAGCATTTTGGGGTAACACTTGACATATTATATAAAACAATTAATAAAAACTATTAACTACTCTACAGAACAAAAACTGCAGGCATATGCCAGCTGCTTAAGAATATTAAATCAACTTCAATATAAGTAATTAATTAGTAAATAGTTGAGATGAAAATATGGTACCTGACGATGATCACCAAAGGTAGCTAGTAATATTGCTGCAGAGAAGTGTAATATTAAGGTTTAGAGAGGAGAAAGCGTGAAGAAAAACAAGTCGAAAAGCAGCTTTAATAAGTTAAAAGGGTGCATGCATGTGTGCTGCATCGATCATCTTAGTGGTCTTTAATAGTAAAAGAATTCTTAATAGAGAAGAAATGAACCATAATCGACTGGACCTTTCATCTTTCCGTAACATACATAGAAAGTATAATCGAAAAGATGGAACAAAGTTAACATTAAAAAGAAAATGAGAAATAAAGAATTTTTGAAATTTAGGTTTATTTTTTTTTTAAGGAAAGTACAATTAAAGGTTTTTTCGATGTGTTCCATCATCTTTAGCACTCCTTTAAGGAAGATTTCCTAATGGAGAAGAAATGAAGAGCCCCATAATATTTTACTTGACTTTCCATCTTGTTACAGAGAAATTATATGGAAAAAGATGGAACAAAGCTATGAAAATTGAAAAATAAGAGTAAAGAAAGACAGTGCAAGGTGACATTCAACAAAAGTACCAAGTGCTATGTTTTTTGGTAATACAGAATGCTGTTTAAGTAAGTTCTCCAAGATTTCACCATTTAAACATTTTTTTTTTCTTATGATCTATCTACAATAGTGAAGAAATTATTATACTTCGTTATCAATTTATTAATTTACGAAATCTTGCTAACTTTCTGATTTAGCTAATATTATTTTTCATGCTAAAATTTTGTAATTTTTGTATCCTCCCAGAGGGAAATCAAGTTGAACAGCAGGAAACCTGTTCTCATTTTGTACTTCAAATGAGCTAGGTGAACTAATAAACCACAATGATATTTGTTTATGTTAATTTTTGCTTGTGTTAGTGTGGGTGAGAGATGAGACTATGCACAGCCGCAAACCAAAGGAGAAAAGATTTGATGGCATATGTGGTTGAAGCAAACAATACATTTGTATCTACAGTGCATACTTGTACAAACTTCAATGATAATGCAACAACACTGAGTACAAACACAAATTCTCTCACTGATATACGTAAGTCTTCTCTGTCTAGGCAGGATAATAACGTAGTACAAAAGCAACTCTTATGCTGATATACACAGGCTTCTTATGATTAACATGAAATATTGTTTTCCAGCAGTTAGAGATCCGGGACTTCCCCAGTTTATTCTTGATTTGGCTCTCTGAGTAGGGCATTGGTTAAAGCTGATTCAGTCACAAAAGATGCCACTAGTAGATGCATAGCCTGAAAAGCAAAACAAAATCACAAGCTATTAAAAAGGGAATGTATATGTCATTCAGACAGTACATTCTTTGGATTCTGTTGGCGTTAATCTTCTGAATTCAAATTCTTCATCTATTAAAAAGGGAATGTATATGTCATTCGCAAGGTATTATAAAGGGAATTATATGTCATTAAGATAATATTCATTTGATTCTTTTGGAATAAATCTTCTGAATTCAATTCTCCCATCTATTCGGCCTAATTGGCCTAATTGATGGCAGGATGTAATGCAGCAATGGTAAAATTGGAGGTAGCCAAGTGTGGCTCAATGAGGGTGGTGGACTGGAACTTGGCAGAAAAAAGCTTTACCCGCATAGCACTTTGCTTGACAAATAAAACTGTGTTATCTGATTCTTAAAGGCTGTCTTCTACCTGGTAGAACACAGTATTTTACCTCTATAATGTTGGCCACTGTCACTTGAACTTGGTATGCAACTGAAAATGAAATGGTTTTCAATTCACTTGAAAGCATATATCCGGAAATTTTGAGAAACAATAAAAGGATTCACTTAAAACGGCCTCATCCAGTGGAGATGACATTGCCTTGCCATTCAACCACAATGACAACATAAAATGATGAAAAGTTGAGATTATCAGGAAATTTAAAATCTGGGGAAATTTTTTAAATGATCTACATGGGTTAAGGAGTTCTTTGTCAGACTTTGAAGCTAGTAAGACTACTAATCCTCTTGCCAAAACAATGCAAGACCTTCAAATACAGAGTATGAAACCTGGTAGAATATATTTCCCAAAATATTTGATTCACTTGTCAGGAATTAAGGGATGCTTTGTTAGAGTTTTTACCAGAGTTACGTATGTTAACTTACCTCCTCATTGCCCACCTGCACAACACGCTCCTCAACGTCACTGAAAGGTACATCCAATTTGTGCAGAAGAGACAGACTTGAGACTTGGGATATAGGTGTTATGATCAAATTGTCAGTTACTGTGAACATTGCTGGTCCCATCACATATCCTACTCCTCTTGTTTCCTTAAAACGAGACTTGGGATCCTTAACAGTTAGAATTGAACTTTTCACATTAGATGATCCCAAGTAGATACTACCATCAGAAGTCAATGCAAAGTCAGAATTAGAACTTGTACAATCCGTCCCAGAAAGACAGTATGGTGGATGTGGATCTTCCTCAATGTCTAATGGATGGTTCTCGTAGCCAAAATCAGGGGCCAGCTTGGGACTGACAAGCATTTTCTTGTGCTCATCAGACTTCATGTATTTCTCAGTATCAAGTTCCAGAAGGCTGTTGTACAGGTGATTTATGGAACCTTTGGAAATGATACCGTGCATTTTCTTTACTACGTACCCAAGTGGAACAGTGAGAAAACTGGAGAGCAAATCAACAAAATCTTCACTTGCTTCAGCATAACAAACAATCTTTTTGGATTTGCTGACCATAAGCTTAACATGAATCTCCCCATTTGCATTTGATACAGGTTCTTCCATTCTAGATTTCATGTAGCTGCTCTGATCAAAATCTTCATTGCTTAATTCGGGTACAGAATTATGCTTCAAAAAAGTGTCTGTTAATGGTGTCTTTGATACAAGTGAGCACTGAAGCAAAGTCAAAGCCTGAAAGTAGACATCAGGTCACAAACCAATGACGCACAAAAATCATCCTTATTACCTATAACAAGTCAAAAAATAAAATCAAGATAAAAAAAATTAAATCAAATTCAAAACTGTTGGGTGGTATTGGGCCATCTCAAGGTCGAAGCTAGCTTAAGGGGTAAGGATTTCCCTCACACTTATATACTAACCACCATTCCCTTCCACAACCGATATAGGATCTCCTCAACAATCTCTCCCATGACATTGGGCCTTGAGTTGGATAACCACCGACCCAGTTTCTCCTAGATTGGGTTGAGACTTGTTGGTCAACCTTAGTTATGATAGTAGTGTTAGATGATATTGAGCCTTCTCAACCCCAAAAGCTAGCTCAAGGGTGAGGATTTCCCTCGTACTTATATACTGACTACCAGCCTCTTTCACAACTGATGTGGAATCCCCTCAACAAAAACCCTACTGCATGCCAGCTATAGTTAGTTCAGTTTATTCTGCTTGTTAGCTTTCGTTTGCCTGTGGCAAAATAACTAGTTTGTGTTAATGAATCGCCTTTTTATAATTCTAAGAGAACTCATAACTAAACAGGTGATATAAAAAATGAAACATTAAAACTATTAGAGTTGAAGCAGTATGATGATATAGTTACCTTATCTACTCCTATCTTGATATTGCATTCCTCAATGGTGCTACCACCCATGAGTCCTAGCTTCGATAGTATAGAAAAGCTTGCTTCTTTTGATGAGGGCTTTACTTGTAGTTCATCACTCACAATAAATCGGGTCAGCCCTTTAACAAAAACCGCTCTAGAAAGAACATCAGAAATTACCATTGGTTTATCACTCACGGACAATTGCTTCTGATATTTCATGCTGCTTCCACATTCACAAATAGCATCAGGGTAGAGACTCAACAACTTGTAGTTAGAAAAGGTGCATTCTGCACTGCACAAGAAGTACCTCAGCGGCTCACTGTTATCAATTGGCAATTTTAGCCTCTCGCACTGAGCTGCAGCGCAATTCCTGGGGTATAACAACATGGTCTTACAAGCTGCAGTCCGGAAATGCTTCATGTCAAGATTCTTAATGCTTTCATACAAATTGGTCATGCACCCTAACCCCATCCCCACTTTTGGTGGTTTATCAGAAATACGCCTGATGATTGTTCCCATGGGCAGTGTCAAGAAACTAAAAAGAACATCAACAAAGTCCTCATCTGACTCAGCAAATATAACTTGATTTTTCTCTTTGTCCACCAAGGCCTTCAACCTAATATTCATTTTTTTTTTCTTTGATTCAGTTACTGAAAATAACCTGCATGATCAATGGTCAATTTTTTACTCCTCTGTCTGAAGCCTGTTTTCCATACACATTAAGAACTATAAAATCTTCAAAAAAATATCAAATATTCTGCAAAACCTGGTAAACAATTCAATATATAGCTGAAATTCAACATCTATTTCATAAGATCAAGGGAAAGGTTAAATCTAAAACTCTCCAATATTCTCTATATAAAATATCATGGGATAGCGTGTCGTTGAAATAGCAGTTAAACTATTCAAAGCATAACAGGACAACATTAAACTAGAAAAGTTAAAACATTTAAAGCATAGCTAACATTAAACTAATCAAAACCGCAACTCTACATTCCAAAACTCAATGCTAGCTCAAGAACATAATATGACAACTAACTAATTGAATATGGTACCTGATGATGATCCCAGATGTAGCTAATTATGCTGAAGAGATGAGAGTGTTTGAATGTATAGAACAAGTTATTAAAGAGCAGTTTTATGGAAGTAAATTAAAGGTGCACTTATTGTGGACCTTGTGCTCCATCATCTTTAGTACCCTTCAAGGAAGATTTCTTAATGGAGAAGAATGAAGAGTCCCATAATAATCTACACTTTCCATCTTCTTGTAACAGAGAAATTTTTGGGGAAAATATGGAACCAAGTTTCATGAAAGAAAAATATAAGTAAAGAATGATGCAGTGCATGGTGACATTCAAGCAAAGTGACCAAGCGCTTTTAATTAAATTCGTAACAATAATCATTTAATTTTCACTATTTTAATTACATTTTTTAATTTTCACTCTTGAATCTTTTTTTCTTTAAAAAAAATATCTCTCTACAATAATCATTCTATTCAACATCATATTCTTCATTATGAATTTAACTATTTCACAAAAGCTTGCTATAATGTCTAATCTTTAACATCATAATCATTCTATGCAACATAATATTCTTCATTACATTATTCAACATCATATTCTTCGTTATGAGGTATGTTAGTGTGGTTCAATGAGGATGGTGAACTGAATTTGAAAGAAATAAGCGTTATGTTATGTTAACTCCTCACTGCCCACCTGCACAACACGCTCTTCGACGTCACTGAATTAAGGTACCCTTCAATTTGATCTCAAGAGACAGATTTGAGACTTGGGATATAGGTTTTACGCTCAGATTATCGGTTACTGTGAACATTGCTGGTCCTGTCAGAAATCCACCTCCACTTTTGGTTTCCTTAAAACGAGATTTGGGATCCTTGACGAATAGAATTTAGCTTCTCACATTATGGTCCTTGTAGCTAAAATCAGGGGCAAGCTTGGGACTGACTAGCATTGCCTTGTGCTCATCTGATTTCAGGAATTTCTCAGTATCAAGTTCCAGAACGCTATCGTAAAGGTGATTTATGGAACCTTTAGACATGCTACTGTGCATTTTCTTGACTAATGTACCCAAGTGGAACAGTGAGAAAACCGGAGAATAAGTTAATAAAATCTTCGCTTGCTTCTGCATCACAGGCAATCTTCTTGGATTTGTTGACCATAAGCTTAACATGATTCTTCGTTTTCCAATATAATGCTGGTTCTTCCATTTTAGGTTATCTTATAGCTGCCCTGATCAATATCTTCCTCGCTGAATTCAGGTACCGAATGTTGCTTCAAAAAAGTTTCTCTTAACGGTGTCTTTGACACAAGTGAGCAATTGAGCAAAGTTAAAACCTGAAAGAAGGCATCAGGTAACAAACCCTTGATGCACAACAACCATCCTGATCGGGCTATAGAACAAAATGAATTTGTTAAGCATTTTCACCAGTAATAAATAAGTCTGAAAGTGCATAATAAATCAAATTCAAAAGACCTACTGCATGCGAGTTATAAATTTGGCTTTCCTGCAGCAAAACAATTTGTTTCATCTAATGATGAAAATGATACAATTGTAAGATATTTGAAGGAGAATGCTATTCTTACCTCATGTGCTGCTATGTTGATATGGCACTCCTCAATGTTGGTGCAATCCATGAGTCCTAGCTTGGAAAGTAGAGAAAAGCTTCCTTCTTTTGATGAGGGCTTTACTCGTAATTCATCACTCATAATGAATAGTGTCAGTCCTTTAACAAACACCCTTCTAGATTGTTAGGAGATTGAACACTTCTACCGCAGCTCAAATAAAAGACAAGAAACAAATTGTTACGTTAGAAATAACAATTTGGGTGGCACTGCCCTCCACAATAAATAAAATAAACAACTTGGGAGGCTCAGCCTTAGCACAGTAAATAAATTAAAGGCAATTAAAGAAAATAAAGACACAAATATTTAACGTGGTAAAACCTTCAATTTGAGGGAAACCTCCATGGGATAAGACCGAAAATATTTCACTATGAAGAAAAATATTACAATCCCTCTCACAATTAGAATAGAGGAGATTACAAGGGAGGAAGAAGAGAAAAGCTTAATACATAAGCTTGGTACAAGTGTAAGGGGAGGAGGAGGCTTTATTATATAGCCTAACCTCCCCACTTTGATTTTGTTTCCCACCGATGTGGGATTGTGTGAAGGCAGTGTGAAAGGCAAAATGCCTTCACACCTTACACTTCACATTCTCCCACTTGAAGGCATTTTTCCTTTCAGTCTTGTCTCTATACATGCTGCTCACGTCTCTAACAGGCCACAAGACGTTCTACACCAAGATGAACTTGTCAGCATTGATTGGTTTGGTTAATGCATCTGCTATGTTGTCCTTCGTGTGGATTTTCTGCATATCCACTATTCCATCTTCCACTACTTCTCGTACATAATGATATTGAACTCCTATGTGCTTCGTTCTTGAATGAAAGGCTGGATTCCTTGCAATATGCAAGGCACTCTGACTGTCACAAAATAAAGAAATTTTCTTTTGTTTGTGCCCGAGTTCCTCCAATAACCTTTTGATCCAAATAGCTTCCTTGCAAGCTTGTGTAGCTGCCATATACTCTGCTTCTGTTGTAGATAGAGCCACAACAGTTTGAAGTTTAGATACCTAGCTCACAGCACCTCTTGCAAGTGTAAACACATAGCCTGTAGTGGACTTCCTTTTGTCAATATCTCCTGCAAAATCTGAATCAACATAGCCATTGACAATGAACTCTGATCCCCCATAGCATAGTGCAGCATCAGAGGTTCCTTTGATGTATCTAAGGATCCTCTTAACATAATTCCAATGCTCTCTCCCCGGATTAGCCATGAATCTACTGACCGCTCCCACTGCTTGTGCAATGTCTGGTCTTGTACAAATCATAGCATACATTAGGCTCCCTACTGCTGATGCATACGGTACTCGAGACATTTCCATCCTCTCCGCTTCATTGCTAGGACTCATACTTGAGGATAATTTATGATTAACAGGAAATGGGGTAGAAATTGGCTTACAATCTTGCATGTTGAAGCGGCGCAAGATTTTCTTCAAGTAGTTCTTTTGAGATAGCCAAATCTTCCTGTTTTTTCTGTCTCGGTGAATTTGCATCCCTAGAATCTTGTTTGCCGGTCCTAAATCCTTCATTTCAAATCCCCTAGCCAATTGTGCCTTTAATTCTTGGACCTGATCTTTGTTAGTGCCTGTTACCAACATATCGTCCACGTACAACAGCAAAATGATAAAGTCTTCCTCAAACCTCTTGTAATAAGTACAATGATCTGAACTGAGTCTGTTGTACCCAAGGCTGATGATGAATGAATCAAATCTCTTGTACCAACACCTTGGCGCCTGTTTTAAGCCGTACAGAGATTTGGTCAACCTGCAAACCATGTTCTCTTTTCCTTCTTTAACAAAACCTTCCGGTTGGAGCATATAAATTTCTTCTTCAAGTTCTCCATGAAGAAATGCAGTTTTTACATCTAACTGCTCTAAGTGTAAGTCAAAAGTAGCACACATAGCCAAGACTACTCGAATTGTTGTAAGTCTTACCACAGGAGAGAATATCTCATTGAAATCAACTCCTTCTTTCTGAGCATATCCTTTGATCACCAGTCTAGCACGATACCGCTCCACTTGATCATTCCCATCACGTTTGATCTTGTAGACCCATTTGTTTCCGATGACTTTTCTTTCATGTGGTAGTGGCACAAGATCCCATGTCTTATTTTTGTCTAAAGCTTCCATCTCTTCATGCATTGCTGCCATCCATAGAGATGCATCAGAACTTCTTATAGCCTCCTGAAAGGTTGAAGGCTCCCCATCTTCTGTTAGGAGATAGTATGCAACATTGCTTGCCATCACATATTCTGAGTGCCAAGAAGGTTCCCTTCTTTCTCGAGTTGATCGACGGACTTCAGGTGCTTCAGACTCAACTGGTTCTTGATCATCGTGTTCTGGTATTGCTTCAGAAGAAACTGTTTCTTCCTGTATTGATACAGTCTCAACATTTTTCTTCGTGCTATCACTTTCTTCACATTTAAACATGTCTTCTATAAAGACAACATCCCTGCTGATGACAATCTTATGGGCAGTAGGATCCCATAAGCGATACCCCTTTACTCCATCAGCATATCCCAAGAAGATACATTTCCTGGATTTTGGATCCAGCTTCGTTCTTTCTTGGTCATGATACATCACATAAGCAGGACATCCGAAAATATGAAGGGAGGAATAATCAGTTGGCTTACCAGTCCACATCTCCATAGGTGTCTTCATCTCAATTGCTGTTGATGGAGACCTATTTATCAAGTAACAGGCTGTAGTGGCTGCTTCTGCCCAAAATGTCTTGGGTAGACCCGCAGTCCTTAGTAATGCTCTCATTTTTTCTGCGAGAGTTCTATTCGTCCGCTCTGCCACTCCATTTTGTTGTGGTGTGTAAGCAACTGTCTTCTGCCGTTTCACACCTTCTTTACTACAAAATGTGTCAAACTCCTTGTTGCAGAATTCTCTCCCATTATCTGTCCTCAAACACTTGATCCTTTTTCCGGATTCAAGTTCCACATGTGCTTTGAAGGCTTTGAATACAGGAAATACATCTGACTTTTTCTTGATGACATATACCCAACATCTCCTAGAATAATCATCCACAAACAATACAAAGTAGTTTGCTCCTCCTAGGGACGTAACCGGTGATTCCCAAACATCAGAATGAATCAAGTCTAGAATGTTTTTACTCCTATCAATAGATCTGCTAAAACTCAGTCTACTCTGCTTGCTAATAACACAATGCTCACAGAATGGTAAACTTACAGTTTTGATTCCAGGAAGCAGTTTTCGATCAGAGAGAATCTTCAAACCCTTTTCGGACATATGGCCAAGTCTTCGATGCCATATCATAGACAATTCTTCTCCAGAACTAGCAACTGCTGTTTCTGCCTCCTGAACCGTTTCTCCATGGAGCATGTATAGGTTAGCAGCAATCTTTTCTGCCTTCATCACCACAAGTGCACCTCTGACAACCTTCATGATCCCATTTTTCGTATGGAACTCACATCCGAGGTTATCCAACTGTCCCATCGATAGCAAATTTTTCTTCAAGCCAGTCACATGTCGTACATCTTGGATAGTGCGAATCGTACCATCAAACATTTTTACTTTGATGGTTCCAATACCAGCGATTTTTAAGGCATGATCATCACCATGTACACAGACCCTTCTGAGATAGGTTTATATTGATAGAACCAATCTCTTCTAGAAGTCATATGCCATGTTACTGCTGAATCAATTAACCATATATCAGCAAACCTTTTTCTGCCTTCCACAACTGTTGTTGCCTCGCTGCACAAGATTTCGCCATTCCCTGAAGTACTTGCTACACAACCCTGAGATCCTGACGACTCAGATTCTTTTCCTTTGCTGTTTCCCTCTCCATTCTTCTTAAGATGCCAACACTCGTTTTTCACGTGCCCTTGCTTTCCACAATGGTAGCATTTAATAAACTTCCTTCCTTTAGACTTTCCCCTGTTCTGATTGTGACTCCCACTGGAACCACGGTCCCTTGATCTCCCTCTGTTGGCGGATAAAACCTCTGCATGTTGAGAAGTCATTATTCTGTCTTCCTTGTTTTTACGTCTGCTTTCTTCTTCTAAGACAGCAGCCGCAACATCATTAAAGACTAGAGATGACTTCATTGAACCATTTGCCAAGTTGAGGATGAGATTATCATATGAATCAGGTAGACTCTGAAGTAGAAGCTCAGCACGTTCCTTCTCTTCTATGTTATGCTCCATGGTTGAGAGTTGAGAGAATAACGTCTTCAAAGTGTTGATATGTTCAGTCACCGGAGTGGTTTCTGACATACGAAGAGTGTACAGCTTCCTTTTCAAGAAAATTTTGTTGTGTAGAGATTTGGCTTCATACAAGCTTGTCAAAGTATCCCAAATCTCCTTTGCAGAGTTTAATTCTTGAATACTTGACAGCACTTCATCTGCAACTGCTAGATGTAGACTTGCCATCGCATCACCATCTATCTTCTCCCATTTATTTTCATCTTGCATATTTTCCGGTCTTCCATCAATTGCTTCAAGGCAATTTTCTTTTCTCAAGATAGCCTTTATTTTAATTTTCCATAGTCCAAAGTTGTTTCCATCGAACTTCTCTATCTTGAATTTGGCTGCCATTTGTCTTGCAGTGAACAGTACCGTATATGTGAACAGTACCCTTGAATAGTATCGTATATGTGAACAGTAACAGTATCCGTATACGTACACCACTGCTAAACAGTAACCAAGAATAGTAGTAAGTGCCGGTACGATTTAATATACACCAAGAAAGCTTCCAGGAAACACTGGAGGGGTCACAAGCGGTCCCACTTAAAACCCAGTCTCCTTAGACTCTTATCGTCTTTTTGATAAAGCTTTCCTAGACATGTATATAACCATACAAATAACCACTCACTGTCCTAACCCTTGGCTCTGCCTTCGCAACCTTGCTCTGATACCACTGTTAGGAGATTGAACACTTCTACCGCAGCTCAAATAAAAGACAAGAAACAAATTGTTACGTTAGAAATAACAATTTGGGTGGCACTGCCCTCCACAATAAATAAAATAAACAACTTGGGCGGCTCAGTCTTACCACAGTAAATAAATTAAAGGCAATTAAAGAAAATAAAGACACAAATATTTAACGTGGTAAAACCCTCAATTTGAGGGAAACCTCCACGGGACAAGACCGAAAATATTTCACTATGAAGAAAATATTACAATCTCTCTCACAATTAGAATAGAGGAGATTACAAGGGAGGAAGAAGAGAAAAGCTTAATACATAAGCTTGGTACAAGTGTAAGGGGAGGAGGAGGCTTTATTAGATAGCCTAACCTCCCCACTTTGATTTTGTTTCCCACCGATGTGGGATTGTGTGAAGGCAGTGTGAAAGGCAAACACCTTACACTTCACATAGATTGAACTTCAGAAATTACCATTGGTTTATCACTCACAGACAATTGCTTCTAGTAGTTCATGCTGCTTCCACATTCACAAATAGAATTAGGGTAGAGACTCAACAACTTGTACTTACAGGTGATTATCTACTGCACAAGTAGTACCTCAGCGGCTCACCGTCACCAATTGGCAATTTTAGCCTCTTGCACTGAGCTGCAGCGCAATTTTTGGGGTATAACAACATGCTTCAGTCCAGAAAAGTTGCTTGTCAAGATTCTTAATCCTTTCATACAAATTGGTCATGCAACCTATTTCCACAGTTGGAGGTTGATAAGAAATTGGCCTGATGATTGTTCCCACAGGTAATGTCAAGAAACTAAAGAGAACATGTCCTCATCCGACTCGGCAAATATAACTCGATTTTTCTCTTTTGCCACCAAGGCCTTCAACCTAATATTCATTCTTTTTTCTTTGGTTCATTTACTGAAAATAAGATGCATGATCAATGGTTTATATTGACTAGGTTTTTTCTACAAATTATGTACATATTTTAGATAAAATCTTAATTTCATAAAATCAAACGAGGGTGTACTTAAAAAATTAAAAGGGTTGTGAAGAATATTGAAGAGTAAAGCAAAAATTGAAGTGCAGTTTTTTGTTAATTTTCTTTTAGAATTAGGATAGCTCAATATAAACAAAGTTCTATGACTAACATTTGAAATATAGAGTTTAATATGAATTAATAACATAGATTAGATTGAGTACTTTTTTCCTTTCATCAAAAGAAATGGCAGTACTGAGAAAAGTAAAGCCAAACTTGGGAAAAGAAAATGGGGAAAAGTCGATGCTTTCATAAGTTTTCAGGTTCAGGTTTCGGTCAGCCATTAAAGCAGATTAATATGTATTGCTCAAGTGATAGAACCTGATCACTAAAGGAGAACAAAGACAAGATAGCGAAGGTGAATCATCATTCCCTGGACCTTGAGAAAATTGAATATCGAAAAATCAATATTCTCTGTAGATTGAATCATGTCGTTTAGGATTGAAAAGAAGACTTTTATTTTAGAAGAAGATGACAAGTCTTCAGGAAGAGCAATCAGAATCTCGGAAAGAAATAGATTCAGGAGCTTTGTCATGAAGGTGGACTTAGATTGTGCCTTGTGGATAGGCAACAACTTACAAGCAGCAGCTTCAGGAGGTAGTAGAGGAAGATTGTTTAAGATGTTTAGAAGCAGCTCTTATCAAGTATGGTTGGAAAGGTTCATTAACAGGAGGGGCTGTTTCATTAAAATTTCTCAAAATTCGCGGGCGAAAAGCTTGAATTCTATCATTATCCCTCAAGGGCTCCGATCAATTGGTTGGAGGAGGCTGGCTGAAATGATTCTAAGTTTTACGATGAAAGGAGCCAATAGTGGAAAAGACGAAAGGGAGAACTTAGATTCAGTAGAGGAACAGGTGAGGGTTGCTCTTCTGGTGTTATGCTTCTCTGACTGCTTAAAATATGGTAGGTTGAATAGAGCAGTGATTTGCAGTAGATATAATCACAAGGATGAATGGTCAACCATTCAAGAGGCTCTGTCTCATCATCTTAAATTCCAAGTTGAAGCCATTTCAACAAGACAAAGCTGTCTTCTTTTTTCAGAATGGAAAAGCGAGGGATGAAGCATGCAAAATGTGGATATGTAACATTAAGGAAAGAAAAGTGAATTAAAGGTGCACTTGTTGTGGACCTTGTGCTCCATCATCTTTAGAATTCTTTGAGGAAGATTTCTTAATGGAGAAGAATCAAGAGTCCCATAATAATCTACTTGACTTTCCATCTTCTTGTAAAAGAGAAATTTTATGGAAAGATGGAACCAAGTTACATAAAAGAAAAATAAAAGTAAAGAATGATGCAGTGCATCGTGACATGCAACAAAGTGACCAAGCGCTCTTAATTAAATTCTTAACTATAATCATTTAATTTTCACTATTTGAATTACATTTTTTAATTTTCACTGTTGAGTCATTTTTTTTAATCTCTCTACAATAATCATTCTATTCAGCATCATATTCTTCATTATCAATTTAATTAAAAGCTTGCAATAATGTCTGTCTGATCTTTAACTTGTATTATTTTTCATGCTAAACAGTGCCCTTTCCTAATTGTTAATTTTTCCAGAAATTTCTTGCCACTGCCAAACCAGTCAAGCAAGCATGTTGTAATTATTGTTCCCGAGTTTTCGAAGGAAATCGAATTGTACAGCAGAAGACCTATTTGCAATTTGCACCTCAGATTAGTTTGATGAACTATTTAAACTGCGGCATTGTGTATTTATTTATTTTAATGTTGATTTGTGCTTGTTTGTGTTAGTTTGAGTGAGATGAATATCACTATTCACACAAAAGGAAAGACCTGAGCATATATGGCTGAAGAAAACAGTTACATACCTGCAATGCATACTTGTATAAACTTATATGCTAATGCAACATCACTGAGTAGGACAATACCAGCGTACAAACACAAATTCTCACACTGACATACATATGCCTTCCTCTGTCTAATAGCATAGTAATATAGTAAAAATGCAAACTCTTATGCCGATATACACAGGCTTTTTATAATTAACATGAAATGTTGTTTTTTCAGCAGTTAGAGATCCAGGACTCCCTCAATTTGTTTTTGACTTGGCTTTCTGAGTAAGGCATTGGTTAGAGCCGATTCAGTCACAAAAGAAGCCAACAGTAGACGCATAGCCTAAAAAGCAAAACAAAATAACATTAAGGTATCGAAATGGGTAAGTATATATATGTCATTCAGACAATATTCATTGGATTCAGTTGGCATAAATCTTCTGAATTCATTGGAATGTAGCTGACAATAAAATGGTTTTTAATTCACATGAAGGATATGTCTGGAGATTTTGAGAAACAGTGAAAGGCAAAGGATTCACTTAAGATGGCCTCATCTAGTGGAGATGAAACTGACTTGCCACTTAAAAACAATGATAATAGACGAATAATAATTGAGATTATCAGGAAATTTAAAACCCTGCAAAATTTCTAAATGATCTACTTGGCTGATGGAGTTCTCCTTCGTCGCACTTCGAAGCTAATAAGATTACTGCATAATGGTGCTCTTGCAAATGCGAGACGAGGCCTTAAATTATAGACTATGAAACCTGTAAAAGACATTTACCTAAATATTTGATGCATCTCCCAAGTTGAATTTCAGTGATTGTGTCACGGAATAGTATTTTGCACTATGAGTCTATGAAGATGAAATTGACATACTTACCTCTTCGCTGCCCACCTGCACAACATGCTCTTCGACGTCACTGAAAGGTACCTCCAATTTGATCAGAAGAGACAGATTTGAGACCTGGGATATAGGTGTTATCATCAGATTATCGGTTACTGTGAACATTGCAGGTCCAGTCAGAAATCCTCCTTTTGTTGCAACTTCCTTAAAATGAGACTTGGGATCCTTGACAGTTAAAACTGAACTTCTTATCACATTAGAAGTCAATTTACAGTTAGAGAAGGAATCAGAAGTCGGTGTACAGCCAAAGACGGGACTTGCAATTGCAGGAGCGGTCTCTGAAATATAATATGGTGGGTGTAACTCTTCCTCAATATCTAATGGATGGTTCTCGTAGCCAAAAGCAGGGGCGAGCTTGGGACTGACTAGCATCGTCTTGTGCTCATCTGATTTCAGGTATTTCTCAGTATCAAGTTCCAGAATGCTATTATAAAGGTGATGAATGGAACCTTTAGAAATGCTACAGTGCATTTTCTTTACTATGTACCCAAGTGTGACAGTGAGGAAACTAGAGAGTAAGTTGACAAAATCTTCACTAGCTTCTGCATAACAAACAATCTTCTTGGATTTGCTAACTATAAGCTTAACATCAATCGTCCCTTTCGCATTTGATGCTGGTTCGTCAATTCTAAGTTTCTTATAGCTGCCCTGATCAAAATCTTCCTTGCTCGATTCAGGTATCAACTTATGCTTCAACAAAGTTTCTGTTAATGGTTCCTTTGACACAAGTGAGCACTTGAGTAAAGTTAAAACCTGAAAGAAGACATACGGTCACAAACCCATGGAGCACAATAACCATCCTGATCTATTTATATAACAACTTGAACTTCTTCTTCTGTGGATTTGCTGTAGCAAAACCTTTTATTTTATAATTTTATTTTAATAAATAGCTCTCTTTCTTTTTTTACTTCTAAAAGTACCCTTAACTGAAAATGATAAAATTATGAGATATTTGAAGGTGAACGATGTACTTACCTCATGTACTCCTATGTCGATATTACGCTCCTCAATTGTGCTGCTATCCATGAGTCCAAGCGTGGAAAGTAGAGAAAAGCTTTCTTCTTTTGATGAGGGCTTTACTTGCAATTCATCACTTATAATGAATAGGTTCGATCCTTTAACAAACACCCCTCTATATGGAACATCAGGAGTTACCATTGGCTTATCACTCTCAGACAATGACATCTCATGCTCCATGCGGCTTCCACATTCACATATATCATTACGGTAGAGACTTAACAACTTGTACAGGGAAAGGGCACATTTTTTGCTGCACAAGAAGTACCTCAGCGGCTCACCATCATCAATTCGCAATTTTAGCCTCTCGCACTGAGCTGCAGCACAATTCCTGGGGCATAACAACATGGTCTTGCATGCTTCAGTCCGGAAAAACTGCACATCAAGATTCTCAATGCTTTTATACAAATTGGTCATGCATCCTATTCCCAATGTTGATCGTTTATCTGAAACATGCCTGATGATTGTTCCCATGGGGAGTGTCAAGAAACTAAAGAGAACATCAATAAAGTCCACATCTGATTCAGCAAATATAACTCTGTTTTTCTCTTTGTCTACTAAGGCCTTCAAGCTAATCATTATGCTTCTGATTCTTTTTTTTTTCAGTTATTGAAATGAACCTGCACGATCAATGGTTAATCAGTTACTTTTCTTTCTCCGAAGCCACTTTTCTACACACAGTAAGAACTTTAAAATGTTCACCAAAAGCCCATCTTCTGTTCAAAACACATACATAGTTCAAACCTGGTGAAAAAATTCAATTGCAATGGCTGAAATTCAAAATCATCCATTTGATGAAGAGCAAGGTAAAAGTTAACTTCAATCAAAAACTCTCTGGTCTCTATCTTAAAAAGTTTATAATTTTATGTAGTTGATATAGCAGTTAAATCATTTAAAGCATAACTGAACAACATTAAAATTATAACAGTTAAATACAACATCAAACTAATAAACTAAAGCCGCAACTCTCCATATACACCAAAACACATATGCTGGCTCTAGAACATAACAAGATAAGTAATTGATTGGAATATGGTATCTGTGCAGATCCTCAGGTGTAGCTAATTATGCTGGAGAGATGAGAAAGTGTGGATGTATGAAACAAATTATTTAAGAGCAATTTTAAGGAAAGCAAAGTAAATTAAACGTGCAGTTGATGTCCATCATCTTTAGCACTCGCTAAGGATTATTTCTTAATGGAGAAGAAATGAAGAATCCCATAATAATGGACTTTAACGTTGTATCTTCTTGTGATTTGTGAAAGAGAAATTTTATGGCAAAAGAGGGAACAAAGTCATGACAAAAGAAAAACCAAAGAGTGATGCAGTGCTCGGTGACATGCAACAAAGTGACCAAGCGCTTTGTTATTTCGTAATACAGAAATGCCGCACTATTTTAATTAAGTTCTTTTAATTATTCGCGTTCAATCTTTTTTTTTTTTTGTCCTTATCTCTCTAGCATAATCGCTCTATTCAACATCACAGCAAAGATTTAGAAGTATTATATGGTAAAGTCAACATTGTAGATTTCTATCTTCTTGTAACAGATAAATTTTATGGAAAAGATCATATGTTTAATTGATAATTTGTTATTCACAACATAACCTGAACCCCAAGCGTTTCCCTATTTGGTAAAACAAAAATGTTATACTTATAAAGTTGTATGAGGCAAATTAAGATGAAATGACACCCCACATCACTATTTCAATTAAATTCTTTCAATTAGTGTTATTTTTCTCTCCCTACACAATTCACTTCACTCAGCATCATATTAAAGATTTAAACACTTATATGGTAGATTCACCATTGTAGATTCCAAAATCTTGTTTGGTAATTCTTATAATTCATTATTGATTTAATTATTTCACAAAATCTTGCTAAAATAATGTCTAATTTTTAGCTTATGATATTTTTCATGCTAAATTCCCACATGTTGTCTCCTGCTTTTCAGAGGAAAATTGAGCTGTACAGCAGAAGATGTATTATCATTGGAACCTCAGATTAATTAGCTGCAATAATGACTTAGTTAATTTGTGCTATTTTGCAGTCCCCATAAACCCTCAAGCGGTGGCCCCTATGCGCACATTCGAGAGATGGCCTCCACGCGTGCGCAAAGCCTAATACCCCGGCCCACTGTTGGATATTGTCTGCTTTGAACACACAGTCACTTACGGTTTTGCATTCGGGCTTTGCAACCCAAAAGGCCTCCAACAACTTAAGGAGCTTACAAGGTATTTAAGCACATATTACATCATATTCCTAAACGACGTGGGATATTACATAACTATTGCATCCATAACCCACAGGTCCCAGGATCGAAACTTGGCTTTGATACCATAACTGTAACACCCCAAAAATCGAAACACAACTATTGCTAAAACGCTAGGAAATTACTAATAATAAATCTTTAAACAAAAACTTCAATAATCATTCTTATTAGGAAAAAGTGAACAGAACAATATATTTAATGTCTTTCTAATCAAAACAAATCGAACAATCTAAAGTTACAAACAAAAAAAAAAAAAAAATAAACAATCTTCTTATAGCATAATTCCAAAAAATGAAATAAGCTTCGACATCAATCAAAGGAAGTCCAACTACTAACTTCGTAGTTAAGACATATATGGGATCTTACAATTTCGGTGAGACACATAAGACTATTCAAACAAAACGAAAGACTTGCTGGCATATATGGTTGAAGCAAACACTAAAATGTAACTACAG
The DNA here is from genome assembly GCA_013180625.2 of Boswellia sacra. NCBI lineage: Eukaryota > Viridiplantae > Streptophyta > Magnoliopsida > Sapindales > Burseraceae > Boswellia > Boswellia sacra. Next base: position 240,502 of record SNVD02001782.1, on the reverse strand, counting down.
TGCATCCCTGTATTTTACCTCTACAATATTAGCTACTATCACTTGACAAACTGAGATGTCAAGAAGTGCAAGCTAAGAAGCAGTTTGAAGAAAATTAAAGTAAGTGAAAGATGCATTCATTTGGTCCATCAATGTATTTGGCACACTTTTAAAGATAAAATTCTTCCTCATGAAGAATTGAACAGTCCCTAATTGACTTGACCTTTGTAGTATTCTAGTAATAGAGAAAATATTATCTAAAATAGAGAATAGAATTTTAGTGTGGGAAAGAAAACAAAAAATGGGAGGAAAAAATCATGTTGAAGGAGTTGGTTTAGATTTTTATCTTAATTTCTTTTAATAGTGTAACCAAATTCCATCTCTAATGACATACTTTTCTAGATAAATAGTTAGATGTGTTAATAAAGAACGCTCTATCTTTTGAGTTGATGAACACCGCTCATTTTGATAAGCCAACAAGCACAAATCACAAAAGATATTAAGTTGATGAGCATTGTCCACTTGAGATGCTTAGCTAAGGAGCTGCTCTTGCTAGCATTGAAGAGTCAAGACGAGAGTGAGGCTCTTCAACAACATACTTCAACGCAATAACTTATGTGGACGGTTTTTTTGTCTCATAAACTTTAAATTTGACTACACAATTAAAAAATTAATTTTATTAAAAATGAAATAAATCCCTCAACCATAATTGCAAAAGAAAATTTAAAAAAGAAAAAGCTGATTGGGCATACCAAAGCTAATAAACTACAGCAGCAACTCTGCATACCGACATTCATATATATGTGATAGGCACCCAAGTACCATGGAGAACCACACCCCAAAAGCTAGCTATTAAGGTGGGAGAGCCAGGCACTTAAATACCCCATCAAGCAACCCATACTACCCAATGTGGGACTTTGGCATCCCATACTACCAAGGTCCCTATCAATTGCCCCTCCCCGGAAAGCCGACGTCCCGGCGGCTGCACTCGGCAGCACTTCACTCGGCTCCGTGCCGGTCAGAACCCTCCACCGGTAGCCCTCTCCGGTCCATCAAGCACCGGCTCTGATACCAAATGATAGGCACCCAAGTACCATGGAGAACCACACCTCAAAAGCTAGCTATTAAGGTGGGAGAGCCAGGCACTTAAATACCCCATCAAGCAGCCCATACTACCCAATGTGGGACTTTGGCATCCCATACTACCAAGGTCCCTATCAATATGCTAGCTCAAGAACACAACATGACAAGTAACTGATTGAATATGGTATCCCCAGATATCATGCTAGAGGGACGGGAGAGTGAGGATGTTTAAAACAAGTTATTAGAGAGCAGTTTTTAAGGAAAGTAAAGTAAATTAAAGGGGCACTTGTCGTGGTCTATCATCTTTAGCACTCCTTTAACGAAGATTTCCTAATGGAGAAGAAATGAAGAGAATAATTGACTTAACTTTGTTATCTTCTTGTAACAGAGAAATTTTACGGAAAAGAGGGAACAAGGTTGTGAGAGAGAAAAATAAAAGTAAAGGACTCACTGCATGGTGGCATGCAACAAAGTGTCCAAGCTCTTTGTTTTTTCATCATAGAAAAATGCTCCGCTGTTTAATTAAATTCTTTTAAATTTTACCATTCAATCTTTTTTTTTCCTTATCTCTCAACAATAATCAGTCTATTCACCATCACAGCAAAGATTTAGAAATCTTGTATGGTTAATTCTACACTTTAGATTCCAAAATCTTGTTTGGTAAATTCTTATACTTCATTATCAATTTATTTATTTTACAAAATCATAGTAATACGTGTTTATATATGTTTGTTTGTGCTTGTGTGTGTAGTAGCCAAAAGAGGTAAGACTACGCACACCAAAGGAAAGACTTAATGGCAATGGTTGGAGCAAACACTACAATGCATTCTTGTACATTACTTATTTGATAATATATTCAACACCACTGAGTAGGACCATAGAAGAGTACAAACACAAATTCTCACACTGATACACATAAGACTTCTCCCTCTAGGCAGGACTATAAGATAGTACAAATACTAACTCTCATGCCTGCTATCCTATAAATAACATGAAATATTGTTGTTTCAGCACGCATTTAGAGACCCAGGAGTTCCTCAGTTAATTCTGGATTTGGCTCTCTAAGTAAGGCTTTGGTTAGAGCCGATTCAGTCACAAAAGAAGCCACCAGTAGACGCAAAGCCTGAAAAGCAAAACAAAACCACAAGGTATTAAGGAGGAATATATATGTCATTCAGATAATCCTCATCGGATTCTCTAGGCATAAATCTTCAAAATTCAAATTGTCCATCTATTCAGACGCCTCTTCAAAGGTGAATTTCTGTCATATCAGAGAATAGTATTTTGCACTATGAACTTGAAATGACATATTTATGTGGTCAGTGCTCTCATGTCTACTAACATTCTAGTTTGGTCCAGCTAAAAGAAAAGATGCATGTATGTCAAAATTCACCAAATTTTTATAACAAGGTATTAAAATAGTCCAAAAAATTTCCCTTCAGAAATCATGACATGCTTTCTTAGAGTTCTATTGCAAAATTATGTTTGTCAACTTACCTCTTGACTCCCCACCTCCACAACACGCTCCTCAATGTCCCTAAAAGGTACGTTCAATTTTGTCAGAAGAGACAGATTTGAGATTTGGGACGTAGGTTTTATGATCAGATTGTCAGTTACTGTGAACATTGCTGGTCCCCTCACAAATCCTTCTTCCCTTCTGGTTTCCTCCAAATGAGACTTGGGATCTTTGACAGTTGCTATTGAAATTCTCACATTAGATCCTGAAGGGTCATTACTGTCAGAAGTCAGCTTAAAGAAATATTTTTTTGAAGGGTGTAAATCTCCCTCAACGCTGAATGGATTGTTCTTATTCCTAAAATCGGGGGCCAGCTTGGGACTGACTAGCATTGTCTTGTGCTCATCTGATTTCAGGTATTTCCCAGAATCAAGTTCTTGAACACTATTGTAAAGATGATTTATTGAACCTTATGTAAGATGATTTATTGAACCCTTTGAAATGCTACTCTGCATTTCCTTTATTATGTAGCCAAGTGGGACAGTGAGGAAGTGGGAGAGTAAGTCAACAAAATCCTCGCTTCTGCATAACAAACAATATTCTTGGATTTGCTGACTATAAGCTTGACATGAATCTTCAAGTTCGCATTTGATGCTGGTTCTTCCATCTTAAATTTAATATAGCTTCCCTGATCAACCTGGTCCCTTCCCAGAAGGGCCCCCCTCCTTCCTCGTATCACGAATGGTGCATGGACCTTCACGACTGTGCCAAAATCAACCAAATTATGCTTCCCCAGAGTTTCTGTCAATGGTGTCTTTGACACCAGTGAGCACTTAAGCAAAGTCAAAACCTGAAAAAAGACATCAGGTCACATTCAGAAAAATATTTTATACAAAAATCATTCAGCTAAAAAGCAACTTGTCAAATTATTAACCTCCTTTCACCGGTGATTGTCAAGTCTGAAAGAATACATTAAATCAAATTCGAAAGGTTTTCTGTATGCCAATCATAACGGTTTCATATCTTTCAGCATGTTAAGCTCTGTTAAATTCTCCTTTTTTTCCCCAAAAAATAACACTACACTTAATAACTTTCTATACAAGTTTTATCCTGCAAAATGATGTGACGCGATGTAAATAGAAAAGTAAATGCTAATAATAAACGAGATAGTTAAGATGAAAGGAGTGGTAATATAAAAACTTCAAACTAGATGAAGATGAATTTTTTCCAATGAGGTAGTCAAAATGAGAACTAAGTTGTTTAGAGTTGTTCAGCATCTCTAACTAAAATGATTTCGAAATCATGGTAGAATTCGATAAAATTACTATACCTTTGAATCAGAATGTGAAAAAATTACCTCATCTACTCCTACGTTGATATTACACTCCTCAACTTTGCTACCATCCACATGCCCTAGCTTGGAAAGCATAGTAAGGCTTGCTTCTGTTGATGATGGCTTTACATATAATCCATCACTTATGATAAATCGGGCCAATCCATTGACAAACACTGCCTTATATTGATTATCAGAAACTACCATTGATTCATCCCTTGCAGACAATTTCATCTTAGGAACCATTGACCCTCCACTTCCAGAACTTGCACTACGGTCGAGACTCAACGACTTGTACGGAGAAAGGGCATATCCATTATTGCACAATAAGTGCCCCTGCAGCTCATTATCGTCAAGTTGCAATTTTAATCCCTTGCAGTGAGCTGCAGCGCTATTTCTGGTGTAAAGCAGCGTGGTCTTGCATGCTTCCGTCCGGAAATACTGCATGTCAAGATTCTTAATGCTTTGATACAAATTGATCATGCAACCTATCCCCACTGGAGGTGATTGATCAGAAACACGCCTGACGATTGTTCCCATGGGCAGTGTCAAGAAACTAAAGAGAACGTCAATAAAGTCCTCATCTGACTCAACAAATATAACTCTGTTTTTCTCTTTGTCTAACAAGGCCTTCAAGCTAATCATTATGCTTCTGATTCTTTTTTTTTTCAGTTATTGAAAAGAACCTGCATGATCAATGGTTAATCAGTTACTTTTCTCTCTATGAACCGTTATTTCCACAAAATTCTTCAGCAAAAAAATTATAAAATCTTCAGGAAAAGATGATCTAAAACACATGCATATTTCAATAACCTGGTGAACGATTCAATTGCCATCACTTAAATTCAATGACATCCATTTCATGAAGGTAAACAAAATTTTAATATAAAATCTACGTAACTGAATAACATTAACCAAAAAAAAGACGCTACTCTACTCTACATACCAAAACAACCTAGCATGGATGAGTAACTGTACAGTCTGACTGATTGAATATGGTAGCTGATGCTAAAAACTTCCTGTATACTAGTTCACTAATCTAACTTTATAATAATGATAAGTTACCTGATGATCCCAACGCAGCTAATATTGCTGGAGACTGACTTTCTGGGCTGTGAAGAAATACAAGGAGAGGAGCAGTTTCAAAGAAAGTAAAGGAATTGAAAGTTGCATGCATTGTTCCACCAGTTTCTGGTATACCTATAAGGAAAAAACTCTTGTTCAAGAAGTGTTGAACAGTCCCATAATTGACTTGACTTGCTTTTGGATTTTGATCTCCTTGCTACGGAGAAGGTATCATCTAAAACATGGAATAGAATTTCTGTAAAGACACGTGCATGGGGTCCACCAATATCACCTTTAAGGAAAGACTCTTCTTCAACAAGTATTGATCAGTCCCATAAGTGACTCGATCTTCTGTCTTCTTGTAACAGAAAAAAATCTTATCTAAAACACTGAATAGAATTTCAGTGCGAGAAACAAAATTTAGAGAAGATTAATAAAGGCATAACCCATATGGGTTGTTAATTCATGATCATATTATTTCTTTAATAATTAAGTAAATTATATTGGACACTGAGGTAATAGGTGGCTTTTGGACCGTGTCTGTGCTTGCTGCTTTTTGTATTACATGTATACTATTTTTTTTTTTTCAATTTAGTTTCGTTGGAAAGCTATGGCTGGGAGAGGCAGTTGCATTTGCTCATTTTTAATATATCATTTTATTTATTTGATAATACTTGATTAAATTTTAAATAACCGTGTGCTGAAATTTGACATCCATTTCATGAAGAAAGCATGCAAGGGAAAGGTTCACTTAAATCTAAAACTTTCTGGTCTCTATCTTAAGAGTTCATAGTTTAACATAACTGAATAACATTAAACTATAACAGTTACAACATTAAACTAATAAACTAAAGCAGCAACCTACATACCAAAACTCATATGCTAGTCAAGAAAACATGATTTTTAACTTATAATGAACTCATTGAACATGATACGAATACAGTAAGACTTATGCCTCTAAAATGGACAATACTATAGCTCGAATGCTAACTCTTATCCCGATATACAACACAGGCTTCTTATAAATAACATGAAATATTGTTTTCTCAGTAGTTAAGAGAACCAGAACTTCCTTAGTTTATTCTTGATTTGGCTGTCTAAGTAGGGCATTGGTTAGAGCTGATTCAGTCACAAAAGAAGCCAACAGTAGACGCATAGCCTGAAAAGCAAAACAAAATAACATTAAGATATCAAAATGAGAGAGTATATGTCATTCAGACAACATTCATCGGATTCTCTTGGCATAAATCTTCTGAATTCATTGGAATCTAGCTGACAATAAAATGGTTTTCATTCACGTGAAGGAGACGTATAGAGATTTTGAGAAACAGTGAAAGGATTCACTTAAAAAGGCCTCATCCAATGGAGATGACACTGACTTGCCACTTGAAAAAAATGATATAATATTCAAATAATAATTGAGGTTATAAGGAAATTTAAAGTCTTGCAAAATTTTAAATTGATCAACTTGGCTGATGGAGTTCTCCTTTATTGCACTTTGAAGCTAATAAGACTATTGGTGCTCTTGCAAATGCAGGGCGAGGCCTTAAATTATACAATATGGAACCTGTAAAAGACATTTACCTAAATATTTGATGCGTATTCCAAGTTGAATTTCTGCAATTATATCCTGGACTAGTATTTTGCACTATGAACAAGGAAATGACATTTTTATCTGATCAATGGTCTCTTATCTCTTGGTTTCGAATGCTTATGGTAACATTCTAGTTGGTCAGGCAAAAGGAAAATATAAATCATTGGGACTGAATATGAAAGAAATCAATAAAGGGTGCATGAAAACCAAAATTCACCAATTTTTCATGACAAGGTATTAAATAGTCGAAAAAATTTACTATTAGAATTCATGGGATGCGCCTAAGAGTTTTATGGCAGAATTGTGTTAACTTACCTCCTCACTGCCCACCTGCACAACATGCTCGTCGATGTCATTAAAAGGTACCTTCAATTTGATCAGAAGAGACAGATTTGAGACTTGGGATATAGGCGTTATGATCAGATTGTCAGTTACTGTGAACATTGCTGGTCCCCTCACAAATCCTCCTCCTCGTGTGGTTTCCTTAAAACAAGACTTGGGATCCTTGATGGTTAGAATTGAGCTTCTCACATTAGATCTATAGTAAATAGTAGCATCAGAAGTCAAGGTACAGCCAGAATAAGGACTTTGAGAAATGCAGTACGGCGGGTGTAAATCCTCCTCAATGTCTAATGGATGGTCCTTGAAGCTAAAATCGGGGGCAAGCTTGGGACTGACTAGCATTGCCTTGTGCTCATCTGATTTCAGGAATTTCTCAGCATCAAGTTCCAGAACGCTATTGTAAAGGTGATTTACGGAACCTTTAGAAATACTACTGTGCATTTTCTTGACTATGTACCCAAGTGGAACGGTGAGGAAACTGGAGAGTAAGCTAACAAAATCTTCACTTGCTTCAGCATAACAAACAATCTTCTTGGATTTGCTGACCATAAGCTTGACATGAATCTTCCCCTTAGCATTTGCCATTGGTTTTGTAGAGGCTCCAGATGTCCAACCAATGGTAGACAACCAACACCGATTCTCCTCATCTGAAACTGTAGATTTATCACATTGGGAACTAAGGTCTGGCTCTAATATCACTTGTTGAGGCTTCAGGTATCCAATCGAAAAGGATAACCCAATTAGTGGGGAAACCAAACTCCTTATAAATCTCAAGTTCCCCTTTAACCATCCAATATCAACAAGTTGTTCCATTCTAGGTTTCATACGGCCGCCCTCATCAAAATCTTCCTTCCTGAATTCAGGTACTGAATTATGCTTCAACAAAGTTTCCGTTAACGTTGTCTTTGACACAAGTGAGCACTTGAGCAAAGTTAAAACCTGGAAAAAGACATCAGGTTACAAATCCATGATGCACGATAGCCATCCTGATCTAGTTATATAACAACGAGAATATGTTAACCATTTTCACAAGTGATAGCTAAGTTGAAAGAACATATTAAGTCAAATTCAAAAGCCCTACTGCATGCAGTCTTCTTTGGCTTTCCTGTGGCAAAACATTTTATTTTTAATGAATCCCCTTTTTTCATTTTTACTTCTAAGAGTACTCTTAACAAGGGATATAATTAAAAATGATAAAATTAAGAGATATTTGGAGGTGAATGATATACTTACCTCATCTACTCCTATGTTGATATTACACTCCTCAATTGTGCTGCTATCCATGAGTCCTAGCTTGGAAAGTAGAGAAAAGCTTTCTTCTTTTGATGAGGGCTTTACTTGTAATTCATCAATTATAATGAACTGTTTTGGTCCTTTGACAAACACCCCTCTCATACAGTGACAGTTTGTTGGTTTGTCACTCACAGACAGTTTCATCTCAAGATCCATGCTCATTCCACATTCACAAATAGCATTAGGGTAGAGACTCAACAGCTTGTACTTAAAAAAGGTGCATTCTGTACTGCACAAGAAGTACCTCAGCTGCTCATCATCGTCAATTGGCAATCTTAGCCTCTTGCAGTGAGCTGCAGCGCAATTCCTGGGGTATAACAACATAGTCTTGCATGCTTCAGTCCGGAAAAGTTGCATGTCAAGATTCTTAATGCTTTCATACAAATTGGTCATGCAACCTATCCCCACTGTTGGCAGTTTGTCAGAAGTACGCCTGATGATTGTTCCCATGGGCAATGTCAAGAAACTAAAGAGAACATCAATAAAGTCGCCATCTGATTCAGCAAATATAACTCTGTTTTTCTCTTTGTCCACCAAGGCCTTCAAGCCAGTCATTTTGCTTGGATTTTTTTTTTTAATTACAAAAAATAACCTGCATGATCCATGGATAATCAGTTAATTTCCTCTCTCTGAAGCCTTGCTTCCGTACACATTAGGAACTATAAAATGTTCCAAAAAAGCCCATATCTGTCTCTTCTTAAACATAGACAATTCCAAAACCCGGTCAAAACAATTTTTCAATTGCAATAGCTGAAATTCACCAACATTCATTTCATGAAGTGCATTGAAAGTTAACATAAATCTAAAGCTCTTTCGTTTCCATTAAAAAAAAAAAAAAAAAAATCTTTTGGCTGATAGATAAGCGAAAGAAATATGCTCCAAAACTCATATGCCAGCGCAAGAACCTAACATGCTAAGTAACTGATTAAATATGGTACCTGATGCTGATCTCCAGATGGTTCAAAAACTTTTATGTTAAGGTCTCTTTGATACACCTGAGCAACTGAGCAATGTCAAAACCAGAAAGTCACATATTAAGAAACTCATGGTACATAATAATGGAACTACTTGAGAGTCCAATTGACCATCTTCAAGGTGATACTGATAGCCAAGTTATGAAAGAATGATAATATACAAAATCCAAACCCAATTATTTTCCAATTATATATGAGTACAATTTTTTATTTCTTTGTGATGTAAATTGTGTTGACTAGCTAGTGTCTGATAAGGATTTTGCCTATACAGTTTAGAATATGCTTTCAGTCCTTTCTTTGTTTCAATCATTAAATGAGCCTACATAATTAAGATTTTCTGCTTTAGAATCTTTTCGATATTCACATGAGGCCTAAACAGGCTGCAAAAATCTCCAAATTTTATAGCTTTTTCGGATTGAAATAACTGTTAAAACTGCATGTCAAGATTCTTAATGCTTTCATACAAATTGATCATGCAACCTATCCCCACTGCAGGTCGTTGATCAGAAACACGCCTGACGATTTTTCCCATGGGCAGTGTAAAGAAACTAAAGAGAACATCAGTAAAGTCCTCATCTGACTCAGCAAATATAACTCTGTTTCTGGCTTTGTCCACCAAGGCCCTCAAGCTAATCATTATTTATTATTGTTATTTTTTTGGTTCAATTACTGAAACTAACCTTCCGTGATCAATGTTAATCAGTTACTTTTCTCTTTATTAACCCTTCTTTCCATACACATTAAGAACTATAAAATCATCAGCAAAAGATCCTTCTGCTAAAACACAAGCCTAGTTCAAAAACCTGGTGAACAATTCAACTGCCATAGCTTAAATTCAACAACATACATTTCATGAAGTGCACCTAAAAGTTTGATATAAAATCTACATAATTGAATAACATTAAACTAAAAGAAGACGCTACTCTACTCTGCATACCAAAACTGATAAGCTACCTCAAGAACCTGCATGGATGAGTAACTGTACACTAACCGATTGAATATGGTAACTGATGCTAAAAACTTCCTCCACACTAGTTCACTAACCTAACCTTATAATAATCATTTGTTGAAATAAGGTACCTGATGATCACCAAACGGAGCTAATATTGCTGGAGGCTGACTTTCTGAGCTGTGAAGAAGTACAAGCTGAGGAGAAGTTTCAAAGAAAGTAAAGGAAGTGGAAGTTGCATGCATGTGTTCCACCAATATCTTTGGTATGCTTATAAAGAGACAACTCTTGTTCGATAAGTATTGAACAGTCGTGAAATTGACTTGACTTGACTTTTGGTCTTCTTGTAACAGAGAAAATACTATCTAAAACATGGAACAGAATTTCTGTAAAGATCACTCATGCATGTGGTCCACCAATATCACTTTTAAGGAAAGAACCCTTCTTCAACAAGTAATGAGCAGTTCCACAATTGACTTGATTTTCTGTCTTCTTGTAACAGAAAAATTCTAATTTAAAACATGGAATAGAATTTCAGTGTGAGAAATAAAATATAGAGAAGATTAATAAAGGCGTAACCCGTGTAGGTTGTTGTTCCTTCTATTTCAGTTTCCTATTGAAGATTCACTATCAACTCATCACGTAGCAATTCATGATTACATTATTTCTTTAATAATTAAGTAAATTATATTGGACACTGAGGTTATAGGTGGCTTTTAGACTCTGTCTGTGCTTGCTACTTTTTGTATTACATGCATATTTTTCTTCTTTTTTTTATTTTTTATTTACTGCAGTTGGAAAGCTCTGGTTGGGAGAGGCTGTTGCACTTGCTCATTTTTAATAGATTATCTTATTTATTTGATAATACTTGATTAAATTTTAAATAAACATGCGCTGAAATTTAACATCCATTTCATGAAGCACGCAAGGGAAAGGTTAACTTAAATCTAAAACTCTCTGGTCTCTATCTTAAGAGTTATAGTTTTATGTAGTTGACACAGAAGTTAAAACATTTAAAATATAACTGAACAACATTAAACTATAACAGTTATAAAATTTAACTAATAAACTAAAGCAGCAATCTACAAACCAAAACTCATATGCTAGCTCAAGAACAGAACATAACATGATTTTTAACTTATACTGAACTGATTGAATATGATACAAATACAATAAGACTTCTAACGCTAAAATGGACAATACTATAGCACAAATGCAAATTCTTATGCTGATATACACAGGCTTCTTATAAATAACATGAAATATTGTTTTCTTGGCAGTTAGAGAACCAGAACTTCCTCAGTTTATTCTTGATTTGGCTGTCTAAGTAAGGCATTGGTTAGAGCTGATTCAGTCACAAAAGAAGCCAACAGTAGACGCATAGCCTGAAAAGCAAAACAAAATAACATTAAGGTATCAAAAATGGGAAAGAATATGTCAGTCAGACAACATTCATCGAATTCCCTTGGCATAAATCTTCTGAATTCATTGGAATATTGCAGCTGACAATAAAATAGTTTTTGATTCACATGAAAGACATCTCTGGAGATTTTGAGAAACAGTGAAAGGATTCACTTAAACGGCCTCATCCAGTGGAGATGACACTGACTTGCCACTTCAAAACAATGATATAATATACAAATAATAATTGAGGTTATCAGGACATTTAAAGCCCTGCAAAATTTTAAATTGATCTACTTGGCTGATGGAGTTCTCCTTCATAACACTTTGAAACTAACAAGACTACTGATGCTCTTGCAAATGCAAGGCAAGGCCTTGAATTATAGACCATGGAACCTGTAAAAGACATTTACCTAAATATTTGATGCATCTTCCAAGTTGAATTTCTGCGATTATGTCATGGAATAGTATTTTGCACTATGAACAAGAAAATGACATTTTTATCTAATCAATGGTCTCTTATCTCTTGGTTTCGAATGCTTATGGTAACATTCTAGCTGGTCAGGCAAAAGGAAAAGATAAATCATTGGGACTGAATTTGAAAGAAATCAGTAAAGGATGAACGAATACCAAAATTCACCAAATTTTCATGACAAGGTCTTAAAATAGTCCAAAAAATTTACTATTAGAAATCATGGGATGCTTTCTAAGAGTTTTATGGCAGAATTATGTTGATTTACCTCCTCACTGCCCACCTGCACAACATGCTCCTCAACGTTATTAAAAGGTACCTTCAATTTGATCAGAAGAGATAGATTTGAGACTTGGGATATTGGTGTTATGATCAGATTGTCAGTTACTGTGAACATTGCTGGTCCCGTCACAAATCCTCCTCCCCTTTTGGTTTCCTTAAAACGAGACTTGGGATCCTTGACGGTTAGAATTGAACTTCTCACCTTAGATCTATGGTAAATATTAGCATCAGCAGTTAAGGTACAGCCAGAATTAGGACTTCGAGAAATACAGTATGGTGGGTGTAAATCTTCCTCAATGTCTAATGGATGGTCCTTGTAGCTAAAATCGGGGGCAAGCTTGGGACTGACCAGCATTGCCTTGTGCTCATCTGATTTCAGAAGTTTCTCAGTATCAAGTTCCATAACGCTATTGTAAAGGTGATTTATGGAACCTTTAGAAATGCTACTGTGCATTTTCTTGACTATGTACCCAAGTGGAAAGGTGAGGAAACTGGCTAGTATGTTAACAAAATCTTCACTTGCTTCTGCATAACAAACAATCTTCTTGGATTTGCTGACGATAAGCTTAACATGAATCTTACCCTTTACATTTGATGTTGGTTCTGTAGAGGCTCCGGGTGTCCAACCTACAGTAGACAACCAACACCGATTCTTCTCATCTGAAACTGCAGATTTATCACATTGGGAACTAAGGTCCGGCTCTAATATCACTTGTTGAGGCTCCAGGTGTTGAACCAAAAAGGCTAACCCAATTAGTGGAGCGACCAATCTCCTTATAAATCTCAAATCCCCTCTAAACCATCCAATATCAACAAGGTATTCCATTCTAGGTTTCATATGGTCGCCCTCATCAAAATCTTCCTTCCTGAGTTCAGGTACTGAATTATACTTCAACAAAGTTTCTGTTAATGGTGTATTCGACACAAGCGAGCACTTGAGCAAAGTTAAAACCTGAAAGAAGACATCAGGTCACAAACCCATGATACACGACAGCCATCCCGATCTAGCTATATAACAAGGTGAATATGTAACCATTTTCACAAGTGATAACTAAGTCTGAAAGAACATATTAAATCAAATTCAAAAGCCCTACTACATGCAGTCATAATTACTATCTTTGGCTTCGCTGTGGCAAAAAATTTTATCTTTAATGAATCCCCTTTTTTCACTTTTACTTCTAAAAGTACTCTTGACTAAACAAGTGATATAATTAAAATGATAAAATTATGAGATATTTGAAGGTGAATGATATACTTACCTCATCTGCTCCTATGTTGATATTACACACCTCAATTGTGCTGGTGCTGCTATCCATGAGTCCTAGCTCGGAAAGTAGAGAAAAGCTTTCTTCTTTTGATGAGGGCTTTACTTGTAATCCATCACTTATAATGAACCGTGTCAGTCCTTCAACAAACACCCCTCTAGATTGAACATCAGAAATCACCGTTGGTTTATCACTCACAGACAGTTTCATCTCAAGATCCATGCTCATTCCACATTCACAAATAGCACTAGGGTAGAGACTCAACAACCTGTACTTAAAAAGGGGGCATTCTGTACCGCACAAGAAGTACCTCAGTGGCTCACCATCATCAATTGGCAATTTTAGCCTCTCGCAGTGAGCTGCAGTGCAGTTCCTGGGGTATAACAACATGGTCTTGCATGCTTCAGTCCGGAAAAGTTGCATGTCAAGATTCTTAATGCTTTCATACAAATTGGTCATGCAACCTATCCCCACTGTTGGTGGCTTGTCAGAAGTACGCCTGATGATTGTTCCCATGGGCAATGTCAAGAAGCTGAAGAGAACATCAATAAAGTCCTCTTCTGATTCAGCAAATATAACTCGTTTTTCTCTTTGTCCACCAAGGCCTTCAAGCTAGTCATTTTGTTTGGACTTTTTTTTTCTTTCAATTACTGAAAATAACCTTCGTGATCAATGCATAATCGGTTAATTTTCTCTCTGAAGCCTCCCTCCATGCATATTAGGAACTATAAAATGTTCAACAAAAGCCGATATCTGTCTGCTTAAACACATACATATATAGCTCCAAAACCTGGTGAAAAACATTCAATTGCGATAGCTGAAATTCACCAACATCCATTTCATGAAGTGCAAGGGAAAGGTTAACATAACGCTAAATCTCTTTGTTCTCTATTTTAAAAAAGCTCTTTTGTTGGTTAATAGATAAGTGAAACAAATATGCTCCAAAACTCATATGCCAGCGCAGGAACCTAACGTGATATGATGACAAGTAACTGATTAAATATGGTACCTGACGATGATCACCAGATGGTTCAAAAACTTTTCTTTGATACACCTGAGCGCTTGAGCAATGTCAAAACCTAAAAGAAGACCAGTCACATATTCAGAAACCCATGGTACATAAAAATGGAACTACTCTAGCGTCCTATTGACCATCTTGACCATCTTCAAGGATGATACTGATACCGAGTTACGAAAGGATGATATTATACAAAATCCAAACCCAATTATTTTCCAATTATATATGAGTACAATTTTTTATTTCTTTATGCTGTGAATTGTGTTGACTATGTAGTATCTGATAAGGTTTTGCCTCTGTGGTTTAGTATACACTTTCAGTCTTTTCTTTGTTTCAAATATTAAATTAACCTGCAAAATTAAGATTTTCTGCTTCAGAATCTTTTCGATATTCACATGAGGCCTAAACAAGCTGCAAAAATCTTCAAATTTTATAGCTTTTTTCTGATTGAATAACAGTTAAAACAGTCAGTTGAGTTAAAATTAAAAAATTAATAAAACCAGGAACTCTACATATAGACCAAAGAGATTAGCCAGAATATACTTCATTACTATACTACTTAAAATTAAATGAGGTACCTGAGATCACCAAACGCAGCTAGTATTGCTAGTCACTGACTGACTGAGCTGTGATTGTGAAGATATAGGAGCAGAGAAGCAGTTCAAAAGAAAGTAAAGGAAGTCAAGATACATGCATGTTGTCCACCAATAACTTTAGCACACTTTTGAATAATGTCTTAAAAAAAAAAACCCTTTCCCCTTTTTTTTAAATTTTCAGGGAAAAGTTCTTCCTCAAGAAGAATTGAACAATCCCATGATTGACCAAAAGAGAATTCTTGATACTTCTTCAAGAAGAATTTAACAGTACCATAAATGAGACTTGACTTTAAAACGTAACAGAAATAAGGTTTGGTTTATTTACATTTCTAAAATCTTTTTTTAATGTATATTTTTAATATATTTAGATTAATATCAAATACATACCAATTTTTAAATTCAAAAAAAAATTAATATCAATTACATGTTCTTTCAAAATTTTAAAATAAAAACTTAAAATATATAAATAAACACAACCTATTATATACTAGTTGATATGATAAATGATATAATAATTTCTTCTTATATATTATATTACCTATTTTATTTCAAAAAAGAATTTTTTACAATAAGGATGAAATGAGAACATTAATTAAAGAAGAACTATTTATTTATAGAAAAAAAGTATAAATATATGATAGCATTAAAAACATAAAAAAATTAATGAAAATAGATAATGTAGCATTTCTCTAATCTAAAGTATGGAATAGAATTTAAGTAGGTATAACCCGTATAATTTCTTACACAAGTAAGTTTGACGAATATAATATTTGACCTTATACCTTTACAAGGTACTGTTATTTTCTACCATAATTTTTATGATTTTATTCTTAAAAAAATGCTAATGAGGAAAATATGAAATTATAAAAACGTAACCTATCTATCATACCAATTGGTATGGGATAAATTCATTGAATTCCTAACAACAATGAGTAAAATTTTCTCATTATTTTCAAAATAATACACAAAAACAAACACCCTCTAAATCATTGAAGGATAGAAATAAGCTAATATTGGATAAAATATTTACAAATGATAGATCTCGATCAAGATTCAAGACCAAATAAAGTAAGAAAAATCTTTATCAAATCGAATATTGTGTCAAAGAATATTCCTTCTATTTCACAATAAAGATTAAAGACCAACCAATTACATAACAATTAATTATTATATAATTAAGGTTGTGTTTGTTTACGTTTTTTAAAAACTATTTTATTAAAACGCACACTTTTTAATATATTTAAATCAACATCAACCATATATCATTTTCAAAATAAAAAAAGTTAAAACTAATTACATAATCTTTCCAAATTTTAAAAACAATAACTTCGAATATAAAAACAAATACATCTTAAGTAACCCTCGTAAAACATAACCAATTGATATTTAAAAATATAAAATTCTTATGTAATACTATATTTACAATAATTTTTCATACAATCTGAATTAGCAAGCTATCACTGGATTGTTAAAAAATAAAAATAAATAAAAGATGTTAACTTTGAATGATAGATAATTTTGTTGACCCAGGTATGGCAACCCAAGAGGGGGGGTGAATTGGGTTTTTATTTATCAAAATGGATTTGTAAAACTTTTCTTGAAAGATCAAAATTATTTAATACTTTCTTTGAGAATAAAGGTGAAGAAGATGAAGATAGAATGCAATCAAGAGAATATCAATAAAGAACAATCACAAGTGCAAGTAAATGTAAAGAGATAGGGATAGAGAGAGTGCAAACTCAATTTACGTGATTCGGCAAACCTTGCCTACGTCCACGGGCTCCTAGCTCCACAAGCTAGGCTTTCCACTAAGTTGTAGAATTCTTTACAACTTGCTTGATGAACAACCTCACCAAGACTTTTTCTTCCAACTCTTGATAACACCACACCAAGAGTTCTTCTTGATGAACAACCTCACCAAGGCAACTTTCTTCAACTCTTGATAACACCACACCAAGAGTTCTTCTTGATGAACAACCTCACCAAGGCAACTTCCTTCAACCCTTGATAACACCACACCAAGAGTTCTTCTCGATGAACAATCTCACCAAGGCAACTTTCTTCAACCCTTGATAACACCATACCAAGAGTTCTTCTTGATAAACAACCTCACCAATGAAATATTTCTCTCAAGGATAACTTTTATCCTTTACAATAAGATCCCACTCTCACCACAATACAAGAACAAAGATAATTGTTTATGACAAAATACATCTCTCCTCAAAGAGTAGATAAAAAATATAAAAGCTCTATAAAAATGATATTTCTCTTATTTGTGGCTTGATGGATGTTCTTGAATGAATGGGAGAAGGGCTCCTTTTATAGGCAAATGAGATGAACTTGATCAAGTGAAGACACCAACTCCAAAGTTTCTGCCCACCATAAAAACCGTAATCTTGTCTGCCATTTTTGTCAATATTTTGTTTGAAATTTGAAAATCTGCAAAACATAAAAGATCTGCACATTTGAATAAGCTTTCCAACGCATCAAGAACCAAGTCATTTGGATATCTTTAGCTCACGATATGGCCAAAACACCATTTGGTGCTCATGTGACTTGATTTTTCTGCCATGTGTCAGTCCACCGAATTGCATGTGTATTATGTCATCCTTACGTTCGAAATTTGAATTTCTTCAAAGAATATGAAATGTTCTTCATTGAATCATCTTTCCAATGCCACAAGAATCAAGTCATTTGAATATCTCTAACTCAAGATATAGACAAAAAATCATTCGGTGCCCATATGAGTTCATTTTTTTCTCTGTGTCAGTCCACCGACTTGCATGTCAATTATGTCGGCCTTCCATTTGAAATTTGAATTTATTCAAAACATATGAAATATGACTCATTAAGTCCTCTTTCCAATGCCATAAGAATCAAGTCATTTTGATTTTTCTATCTCAAGATATGTCCAATATAGTATTCAGTGCTTATGTCAGCTACTTCCATTTGTCTTTCAACTTGCATGATGATTTGGACAACCTTACACTTGAAATTTGAATTTCTTTAAAACATATGAAATGTTATAAATTGAGTAAGCTTTCCAAAAGCTCAAGAATCACGTCATTTGGACATCTGTAAAAAAAAAATATGACCAATTGATTTAATATTGCTCATGTGACACATTCCTTGAATCAAACCTTGTTATTAAACTTTGGTGCCTTTAACATGTAGTCTTCTCCTTAGCTTCAATACTTCATTTTAATAAGCCTTATCTTGATTTTAAAATTATTTCAATAATCTTATTCTTACACATAAATAAACATGTTAGTAAATCTCAATGGATCAATGTGTATTGTTATCATCAAAATTATCATGCAGCCTTAGGGCTAACAATCTCCCCCTTTTTGATGATGACAAACCATTGATTGCTTTAAAATAATATTTAAAATCAAGAATAAAAATAAAATCAAGAATAAACAAAAAGATGGCAATTGTTATGAATATAAGCAATCCAACCATTTCTCCCCCTTTTGTTATCATCAAAAAGATATAATCAAATTAATTACTCCCCCTAAATATATTCTCCCCCTTAACATATGCTACCATTCAAATATTATCATATAAAAGCCAAATTAAGCATATCCAATATGTCTAATTCTTTTCTAATTATGCAAAATCTATCTTGACTAAGGGGTTTATTTGTTGAAAAAATATTTTTGTTTAAAAAAAAAGTTCTCACTTGTTTTTCAAATTGACAAGCATCACAAATCTTATCCTTTTCAAATTTTATTTTTGGAAGACCATCAACTAAATCATTTTTAGAAATTTTTGAAATTGTATCCGTGCTAGCATGACCTAACCTTCTATGCCATAACTAAGCATCATGATTAACAATGAAACAATTTTCTACATGATCATTAACATCAATATCAATTGTATAAATATTACCACATCTATTACCTAACAAATAATGTCTTATTGTTACTAACATCCTTAATCACACATCTATTAGGCTCAAAAGTAACAAAATATCCCTTATCACAAAATTAACTAATGCTAATCAAATCATGTTTCAAACCATTAACAAGCAAAATATTTTCAATAATAAGTGAAAAAGGGTTACCAATATCACCATGTTCGATTACCCTTCCTTTGGCATTATCACCGAAGGTCACATATCCTCCTTTCTTCATGATTAATCTTGAGAACTTGGAGGCATCTCCGGTCATATGCCTTGAGCATCCACTATCTAAGTACCACTTGTGTTTGCCACTCCTTTGTCTCTACAATCAACATTCAAGGAGTAACTTTTTGGTACCCAAAAGTTCTTGGGTCCTTGGGGGTTAGTTATGGTACTTTTTGGAACCCATATTTGTTTCAAATTAGGATTTCTCTTAATATAGCAAGAATGCACTTTGTGTCCTTTTCTTCCACAATAAGTACATGAATAATTAGGATTATTCCTAGAAGATGCATGAACAAAATAGTTTTTAAAATACTTTTGATTTTTATGAGTTTTATATCCTAACCCTCTTTTATCAAAAACACACCTTTGGTTTTGTAACATAGAATTCAAATTTTTTGTGCTTTTTGTAAAACTATCAACAATATTTCTTAAGTCATTATTTTCCTTTTTCAAAATAACATTTTCTTTCTCTAATTTATCAAAATCCTTTTGTTTTAAAATCTCATTTTCAGTTTTTAAAAAATGTATTTGACTTTCCAAACTTTCAAAATCTTTTTGCTTTAAAATTTCATTTTCATTTTCTAAAGCTTCATTTATTTCCACCAACTCTTCTAATTGAGATAACATGATTTTTTACTTCTTTTTGAAAGCATTGATTTTTAAATTTTGTTAATCAACTTGCACATATAAATTTTGAAATGCTTCAAGTAATTCATCATATGAAAGCTTAGGATCATGGTTTAGAATACTTATCTCATTTTCTCTTAAAGCCATGAAGCACATGTTTGCCATTTTGCAATCTTCTTCTTCATTCTTCTTCAAGGTGATTTCATGAGTCATGAGAGAACCCATAAGTTCTTCTAATGGTAGTTTGGTGAGGTCCTTTGCTTCTTGAATTGCCATCACCTTTGGCTCCCAAGATTTTGGTAGACACCTAAGAATCTTTCTCACCATTTCAACATTAGAATAAGATTTACCAAGAGATTTCAAACTATTGACAATATCCGTAAATCTAGTAAACATTTCAGAAATTGATTCATCCGATTTCATCTTAAAAAGCTCATAACTATGAACTAGCATACTAATTTTAGATTCTTTAATTTGACTAGTTCCTTCATGAGTAACTTTAAGTGTGTGCCATATTTCTTGTGCCGTAGAACAAGTAGATATTCTATTAAACTCATTTCTATCTAGAGCACAATATAACACATTCATAGCTTTAGCATTCAAACTCAATTTCTTTTTATCATCTTCACTAAACTCTTTAGGTTCTTTAAGCATGCATTCCCCATTTTCAATTTTGGTAGGAACAAAAGGTCCTTCCAAAACAATAGACCACAAATCATAATCAAAAGATTTCAAGAAAATACTCATTCTAGTTTTCCAATAAGAGTAATCACTTCCATTAAAAAATGGAGGTCTAGAGAGAGAAAGTCCCTCAACATATGAAGTTGAATTAAAAGTGGCCATAGCTCAAAAATCGATTAAGATTTAAAAAATTGAGCAACCTTGCTCTGATACCACTTGTTGACCCAGGTATGGCAACCCAAGAGGGGGGGTGAATTGGGTTTTTATTTATCAAAACGGATTTGTAAAACTTTTCTTGAAAGATCAAAATTATTTAACACTTTCTTTGAGAATAAAGGTGAAGAAGATGAAGATAGAATGCAATCAAGAGAATATCAATAAAGAACAATCACAAGTGCAAGTAAATGTAAAGAGATAGGGATAGAGAGAGTGCAAACTCAATTTACGTGGTTCGGCAAACCTTGCCTACGTCCACGGGCTCCTAGCTCCACGAGCTAAGCTTTCCACTAAGTTGTAGAAATCTTTACAACTTGCTTGATGAACAACCTCACCAAGACTTTTTCTTCCAACCTTGATAACACCACACCAAGAGTTCTTCTTGATGAACAACCTCACCAAGGCAACTTCCTTCAACTCTTGATAACACCACACCAAGAGTTCTTCTTGATGAACAACCTCACCAAGGCAACTTCCTTCAACCCTTGATAACACCACACCAAGAGTTCTTCTTGATGAACAACCTCACCAAGGCAACTTTCCTCAACTCTTGATAACACCACACCAAGAGTTCTTCTTGATGAACAACCTCACCAAGGAAATATTTCTCTCAAGGATAACTTTTATCCTTTACAATAAGATCTCACTCTCACCACAATACAAGAACAAAGATAATTGTTTATAACAAAATACATCTCTCCTCAAAGAGTAGATAAAAAATATAAAAGCTCTATAAAAATGATATTTCTCTTATTTGTGGCTTGATGGATGTTCTTGAATGAATGGGAGAAGGGCTCCTTTTATAGGCAAATGAGATGAACTTGATTAAGTGAAGACACCAACTCCAAAGTTTCTGCCCACCATAAAAACTGTAATCTTGTCTGTCATTTTTGTCGATATTTTGTTTGAAATTTAAAAATCTGCAAAACATAAAAGATCTGCACATTTGAATAAGCTTTCCAACGCATCAAGAACCAAGTCATTTGGATATCTTTAGCTCAAGATATGGCCAAAATACCATTTGGTGCTTATGTGACTTGATTTTTCTGCCATGTGTCAGTCCACCGAATTACATGTGTATTATGTCGTCCTTCCGTTCGAAATTTGAATTTCTTCAAAGAATATGAAATGTTCTTCATTGAATCATCTTTCCAATGCCATAAGAATCAAGTCATTTGAATATCTCTAACTCAAGATATGGATAAAAAATCATTCGGTGCCCATATGAGTTGATTTTTTTTCTCTGTGTCAGTCCACCGACTTGCATGTCAATTATGTCGGCCTTCCATTTGAAATTTGAATTTATTCAAAACATATGAAATGTGATTCATTAAGTCCTCTTTCCAATGCCATAAGAATCAAGTTATTTTGATTTTTCTATCTCAAGATATGTCCAATATAGTATTCAGTGCTCATATCAGCTACTTCCATTTGTCTTTCAACTTGCATGATGATTTGGACAACCTTACACTTGAAATTCGAATTTCTTTAAAACATATGAAATGTTATAAATTGAGTAAGCTTTCCAAAAGCTCAAGAATCACGTCATTTGGACATCTGTAAAAAAAAATATGACCAATTGATTTAATATTGCTCATGTGACACATTCCTTGAATCAAACCTTGTTATTAAACTTTGGTGCCTTTAACATGTAGTCTTCTCCTTAGCTTCAACACTTCATTTTAATAAGCCTTATCTTGATTTTAAAATTATTTCAATAATCTTATTCTTGCACATAAATAAATATGTTAGTAAATCTCAATGGATCAATGTGTATTGTTATCATCAAAATTATCATGTAGCCTTAGGGTTAACAAATTTCTCGTCTAATAATATTTTGTCAACTTATATCATATAAAATTTAAATTGTAATTGAGTTATATGTATAACATTATTAAAAATTATTTTCTTCTTTCTTTTTTAAAATTTTTTTAATGAATTAGTGTCAATCTTCATTCCTCGTAATAAAACATGGAAAATAAAAAAAAAAGAAGAAATAAGCATAACGTTGCCCGTCAAAATGCATTCGGCTGCCGTGGGCTAGACCCACTAACGGCGTCATCCCTCGTTATCTCAAGAATCAAAACACACAACACAAAACGTAATTAAAATTAAATGAAAGTAAATTCAATTAATCCCCTCATTATCAGCAACATTTATATAATCAGTTAAGCTTAATCGTCACCTTTTGTAATTGCATCGAATATTTCTCTCTCTTTCCTTTTCATTTGGTGGCTTCGCTTCACTGTACTCTCTTTACACGAGGAAGCAGGTGCTTCGCTTCAGCTTCCCCGACACTCCTTTCAGCCTTTAAGAGTCTTCGTCTTCTCTTTTGTAAGCATCTTCAATGCACTCCCAATCGTTTCTCTGATCGCTCCATCAAACCCTAAATCAACTTCGTTTCATTTATTTTTTCTTCAGTTTTGCAGGTATGTTTGGCTAGGGTATAACGCTTCGGCAACCGAAGCAGTGAAGAGAGCGTTTCAGGTGCAGGACTTTTGTCTGCAATGTGTTTGAAGGATGGAAATTGATTAAAAATTTGAACTTGAGGATTTAGAGGGGTTTTTTTTTTTTGATAAATTATTTTTAGGGTTTAGATGCTCATGCGTTGTTCCATGTGTGTTTAGGTTGATAGCGCTGACTCTATTTGGTGTTGAAGCTAAGTCTATAATGGGTTTTGATAATGAGTGCATACTGAATATTCAATCTCTAGCGGGAGAGTACTTCTGTCCTGTCTGTCGTCTTCTCGTTTACCCAAATGAAGCATTGCAGTCACAGTGCACGCATCTGTATTGTAAACCTTGTTTGACATACATTGTCAGCACTACGCAGGCTTGCCCTTATGATGGCTATTTAGTAACAGAAGCAGATTCCAAGGTGCTGGCTTATACTATTACATTTGTTCTTTCTTGTTGTGTTAAGGTGATAACATCTTGTTGATGGAAATTTGTTTCATAACCTCCCATTGCAGCCACTTGTAGAATCAAATAAAGCACTTGCTGAAACCATTGGCAAGATAACTGTTCACTGTCTATTCCATAGGAGTGGATGTACATGGCAGGGTCCTTTATCTGAGTGCACTTCTCATTGTTCTGGGTGTGCATTCGGGAATTCTCCTGTTGTATGCAATAGGTGTGGAATTCAGATTGTTCATCGTCAAGTACAAGAACATGCTCAAAATTGTCCTGTAAGTTGAGAGTGCATTTTATAAGCAGTAAGGAAATATAACCTGATACGCTGGTGATCTTTGTAATTTTATTCCTATCATACAATAACAGGGTGTGCAGCAGCCTCAATCACAACAGGTTGAGGGTGCTCAGGATGCTGCTGCCACAGGCATGCCAGCTACGGGTGATCAGACCCAGGCTACAGCTCAGGCAGGGGTGACTTCTTCTCAGGTCCAGACCCAAACTAAAGCCAACCCTCCGCCTGGAAAGGAATCTAGCCAGCACGCCAACTCAAACTCTCAGCCCCAGCCAGTTGCCCAGGCTGCTGTGCCTACTGCAGAGCAATGGTATCAACAGCAACAACAGTATCAGCAGTACTACCAGCAGTATCCTGGTTACAATCCTTATCAACACCATTATCAGCAATACTACCCCTATCAACAACAGGCTGTTCCTCAGTATCAGCAGCAGCATTTGCAGGCTCAACCTCAGGCATACATGCAAGCACAGCCCCAACCTCAACCCCAAGTGCAGCCTCAGCCTCAGGTTCAACCCCAAGCTCAGCCTCAACCACAACTTCAGCCTTCACAACCACCAGTTCAGGCACCAGTTGTTGCTCAACCTCAGAACCAGTCTCAAGTCAACCCCCAACAGCCGTCTCACCCTCTACCCCAGAGCCACCCACTTCCTCAGCCTCAATCTTATCCTCAAGCTCTTGTTCAGTCATATCCCCAAGCTCAGCCACATCCGCAGCCTCACCCTGTTCAACCGCATTCCCAACATACACAAATGCCTCAGTATCAGCAACCACTATCTCAGATGCAACATACACAGCCCCAAATTCAGTATCCTGTTCCTCAACCTCCCTCTCAATCTCATTCTCAAACTCAGCAACAAACACAGGTTCAACATCAATCCCAGCCCCAGTCCCAGAACCATCCTCAACTCCACCCTCTGCCGCAAAACCAGACGCAGGCCCAAAATACTGCAGCCCATGCTGTAACGGGCTATCATTCATACCCACAGCCTCATCAGCAAATTCCATTTAGTGGTCCACCACAACATCCGATGCATGTGCATCCACATGGTGGTGCTCATCTTCAAGTGCAGAATCAGTTTCCTCAACAAAATCCACAATTGCGGCCACCCCAATCTCATGCTACAATCCCAAACCAGCAGCAATCTACATTGTTACCGTCACCAGTCCAGCCCGCGAACATTTCTGGGGCACAACAGCAACCAGTTCACCCTCATGCTGCTCAAACTGCAGTTCCAGGACACCAGCACCCTACCATGCAGCCAGTCCAACAACCTATGCCTCCACAGTATGTGCAGCAGCAGCCGCCTTTTGCAGGACAACCTCAGCAAGGTCCTTTTGCTCAACAACAGCCACCTTTGCAATCTCAGTTACGTCCACAGAATCCATCTCATTCATTTTCGCAGCATTCCCATGCCTATTCACAGCCTCAGCAGAACATTGCACTACTGCATGGTATGCAATCCCATCAGCCTCAAAATCTAGTAGGACAGCCTATGACTGCAAATCATGGGTTGCAATCTCAGCCTTATCAGCAGTCAGCCACTGGACTGAAGGGTAGACCAGTCCAATTTGGTTTAAACCAGCCGTTTTCAAGTCAGAGTAATATACTTTGGACTAACAATCAAATGAAATTGTCTTCTGAACAACAGTCTGCGGCAGCTTCAAAACCATCAATGTCTGAGAAGCAAGACATCGCTGGGAAAAGTGTAGATGAGAAAGAAGCCGAATCATCCTCTCGGAAAACTACTAAGAATGATGAAAGTAAATTTGATGCAAATTCTGGTCCACGAGGTACAGCTGGGATGAAAATCCCAAAATCTGAGACTGATGTAAAGTCTGTTGAAGAAGTGATTCAAGCTGAAGTCGAAGATAAAACAAATCCAGTTGATACTTCTGCCAAGGAGTTTGTTACAGACCCTGTGTCTGATGAAGCAGAAAATGCAGATCCTGCAATTAGGCAGATGGTGAAGGAAGAGGTCATAGAACATGTTAAGGACCTTAAAGATTCAGTTGTTGACCATAAACAAGTGGGAAATTCTCTGGTGGAAGACAAGGGAATTCAGGATGGCACTCCACCGAAAACTTCCCCATTTCAGGAGGCTGCACAACTTGGAGAACAAAGTCGGAAGCTGCAGACAGGAAAAAATTTGCCTCAAGCCCAGGGGGCTCCTCCAGGTCCTGGATTTGTTCCTTTGGCTGGTCAGGTCCAACCTGGGGTTTTTGTAAAGTCTCCACCAATTCAGCAAAGGCCTGCTGCACCTCCAATGTTCCAAGCACCACCTCGTGGGCCAGCGCATCACGCACAGGCACCTGGGAGCCTTCCTCCTCAATTGAGGCCTCAGGGTTCTGGTCATGTACTGCAACCAGGACAGCCTTTAATTCCACCAGAAAATTTCCAGCTACATATGGTGAAGCCCCACTGTCCTGAAATGCCTTCTTCAGGCATTCCAGGCTCTGCCTCAGCGACATCATTTGGAAGGGGACCAGCCCATCAAGGTCCTCCCCAGAATAGCTTTGAACTACTCACAGCACCTCAAGGGCCTTATAATCGAAGTCATGTGCCCAATACCCATGTTGGGCCCCCCAGAATATCACAAGGTGATACTGTTGGAGAGCTGACAATGGGCTCACTTGCACCTAGTGCATTTGATTCACATGGTGGAATGATGGCGGGACCACCATATGTTGCCGAAGGTCAAATGGGCAAGCAGCATCCAATGGAAGTGGAAATATTTCCTGGCCAGAGGCCTGGCTATTTGGAAGGAAGACGACCTGATTCACATCTTCCTGGTTCAGTGGAACGGAGTCCACTAGGGCAGCCTTCTGGTATACAGTCAAATTTGATGAGAATGAATGGGGCGCCAGGCCTTGAGTTACAAGACGAAAGATTTAAGTCTTTTCAAGTTGAACGTCTAAATCCATTCCAGATGGACCCAGCTCATCGGGTTATTGATCGTGGAGAGTTTGAAAAAGATCTCAAGCAATTTCCTAGGCCTTCTCATCTGGATACTGAGCCTGTTTCAAAATTTGGTAATCGCTTTCCCTCATCAAGGCCACTTGATAAAGGGTCTCTTGGTTTTGAAATGGATGTTGGACTGAGACATTTCGATAAGGGATTGAACCATGATCCTGGGTTTAAATTGGATCCCATGGCTGGGTCTGCCCCATCAAGATATTTGCCATCCTATGCTGGAGAAAGACCAGTTGGTCTCCATGAAGATCTAGCGGTGAGATCAGATTCTGTTCGTAGTCATCCAGATTTTCTTGGACCGGGACATGGTTATGGTCGGCGGCGTCCTATGGGTGGTTCAAGTCTGAGAAGCCCTGTTAGAGATTATCCT
Source organism: Boswellia sacra (assembly GCA_013180625.2). NCBI lineage: Eukaryota > Viridiplantae > Streptophyta > Magnoliopsida > Sapindales > Burseraceae > Boswellia > Boswellia sacra. Next base: position 213,199 of record SNVD02001782.1, on the reverse strand, counting down.
GTGATACCCTCACGTGGATTTGGAGGCCTTCCTGGGAATCTAGGTGGCAGTCGTTTGGGCCTGGATGATATTGATGGCCGGGAGTTCCGCCGTTTTGATGATTCAATTGGCAATTCTTTTCATGAGAGTAGGTTTCCAGTTTTCCCAAGCCATTTACGCAGGGGTGAGTTTGAGGGGCCTGGTAGGAATGGCGATTTGATTGGTCAAGATTTTCTGCCTAGCCATTTACGGAGAGGTGAAACAGTTGGTTTTGGTGGCTTTCCTGGTCATGCACGTATAGGAGACTTGGGTGGGCCTGGTAACTTCCCACACCCGCGACTTGGTGAGCCTGGATTTAGGAGCAGCTTTTTGCATCAGGGTTTTCCAAATGATGGTGGAATCTATCCAGTAAGAATTTGTTTCTCATATTTTTCGAAGAAGTTAAATATGCTTTTTTAATTGATATGATGTTGTACTTTCGCATGTTCCCATATATGCAAAGTGGATCACATGATTGATTTCTTTTTTTCTGTAACTTCAGGGTGACATGGAATCTTTTGAAAATTCAAGAAAACGGAAGCCTCCAAGCATGGGATGGTGCCGTATTTGTAAGGTTGATTGTGAAACAGTAGAAGGCTTGGATCTGCACTCTCAAACAAGGGAGCACCAAAAGATGGCTCTGGATATGGTTTTAAGCATCAAGGAGAATGCAAAGAAACAGAAACTGTAAGTTATTATGATTTTCATTATAAATTGCTGTACTTTTCTTCCAAACTTCGTTTTTTCTGCAGTTTGACCTCTCTTGTCTTCTTGTGTCTCTTTTTCTGTTTGTAGAATTTCCAGTGATCGTGCTACACGTGATGATGCGAACAAGTCAAGAAATGCCAGTTCTGAGGGTCGTGGGAAGAAGCATTAAGTTATGGTGGCATGCTGCAACATGGATCTTATTGGTTGCTTTGACCAGGGTCGAATTGGTCTTTTTGGTATTTTGCAATTAGCAGAATAGGTGATTCACCCTTCCATGCCTCTTTTCTGCTTTCGGAGTGGTTTATGTTAGTCTTGTTATTTCAGGTTGCTGCCTTGTTAAGGAGAGGGTTTTTGGAACCGAAGTTCCGTGGCAGTTAAGTTGTTGGTTTTGATTTTGAAATCCTTTCTTACAACTGGTTTAGTCTTATGTTAATGTTAGCATTATCCAGTTAAAAGTGATCTCATTCTATCAGCTTTGCATGTGATTGTTCCCTGTAAATGGTGAGACAGCATACGGTTATAGTTATTATTATCAATTTTATAATCTTCCTAATTCTTCAATAATTAATGTGGAAGCTCTAATGTGGTTCAAGTTGTTTGGATATCTGTGGTATACAGTATAATTAGACTTCATATTCTTGAAGCTCTTAAATGTTGATACGCTTTAGGTTTGAAAACTGCAGTAGGTTGTTAGTGGTCTCTTCTGGTTTTAACTTGGTTAACAAACACTCTTTGGACTACTAGGAAAAAAAATGCTATACTCCCAACAGTTGAAATTATAGGAACTCATGACAACTTGTTTACACTCTTTGCCCTCATGTTTAGTTATTTTCTTCATGCTAAACCATCAGGATGAAATATTTGTTTTTAATCCAACTCATGTACCATTTCTTCTTCCTGTAGTTCTGTTTCATCTTATGTCACACCCTTAGGGAATTCAGTTCTTGTCTGTACAATATATTTTTGATGAAGCCTCTCAATTTTTTCAAGTAGATTTCTTACTCTAAAATTGTCTGTCCCTCTTGTTGCAGTCAATAATGGAAATATATAAGATTACTAGCTAAATAATCTCTCTTCATGATAAGAATATAGTGAAGGGAAATCAAAATTGCTGTGATTTTTGGGCATATTTTGTGAAAAAAAAAAACTGAAAGTATGACATCTTGAGCAGAAATTTTCTGGAAATGCTTTCCTTGTTGGCTTTGTTATAGCATGGGTATTTGTAGTTCAAAGGTGCTGATTTAATCAGCTCTTGGTGCTAGGAACATATTATTTTATTTAAGTTGGTTGACTTGCCATTATCAAATTTTTTGTTGACTTCTATGGAAAAATTTGTTACGAGTTTGTTTTTCTGTTAACATTCAAGATGGTGGGCACTGATTATCAATAATTAAACTGACAATTGGAATATGTTGCAAGAATTTGAGGAGGATGGTTATCACTAATTCCATACTAATGGTTCCTGCACAAATTATTTTTTATTTTTTTAACTCTAATATATGATATGTATCTTTACATGTTTAGGTTCTTAAGCATGGGATAATCCGTTTTCTTAGATTAAGAAGTGCTAGGTAAAAAAGTTATATTGGATTTAATATCTTGCTAACACTTGGAGAGAAAAAATATTGTATTTGATAGGCTGAATATTTGAAGGAATTTATCTGCTTGATGCAAAGGAACTCTTTAAGTATATAGAGGAACCGAGAAGTAGAAGAAACCAAAACCAGGCTTTAGTTCTCATGTAACTAGGTGGTAGCTTCTTAAATTACACTTTGGGCGGAGAGTGTTGATATAATCCAAAAGTTTAGATTATGGAGTAATTTCCTGTGAAGCCTTTCCTCGGAGTTAACTATCATGCAAAATCCTTCTAAGTATTACCGTTGGTCGTTTCCGTTAACATAGGGTAACATATTTCAGTGAAAATTTACAGTCTTCTTACCTGGTGTATGGTGGATAATGTTATTGGTTTATTTGCTGAAATTTTGTGGAATACTGCTTTTCAGTGGTTACGTTACTGTCTACTTTATTGTTGATGTCTTTCTATTAATTTAAGGCTTCATGCTTAATTTTATATAGCTTATTTTAACTCATTAGAGTTGATGTTTTGTTTCTGGTGAAATTTTTCTTTTATAATAGATTTTTTGAATTCAACCTGTCTTTTTACGGGAAAGCAGACAACATAAAGGCTGAAAGTTCTGTGGAAAGGTTTACTCGTCATCTTTTTAGATGTGGTAAGATCGTGTTCAATATAAGGATTTTGCTTGTGATGAAAATTTTCCTTTTGGTATTGTTTGTATGAACTTTGTCAACTGGAGATGTTGTCCTCTGTTTTGCAACACATCGAATTTTTTAAATGTTCTTCCCACTGTCTTATGTCAAATGTGCAATGAAGAGATTGTAAGGTAGTTTCATGATCTCATGACACTGATTGACTGAGAAAATTTTTATATTTAATTATTTTGGTTTGCAAACCTTCTTGGTGCTTTAGTAAAGGTACTCATATTTCTCTTCTTCAAGTTCATTGGGCATCAGATTTTGGTTTGCAAACCATCAGATTTTTTTTAGCATGGTGGCATTCTAAATTGCCCTTTGGTTTATTATTTAGTTGTAAACATATAAATGTTTTGGATTAAACCTTTGAACAGTTTGTTGAAAGCTAGGTGTAAAGTGTAAGATGATCTCAAATAACCAGGTTGAAACTGTTGGTGGAAATAACTTTAGGTTACAGGAGAAGCGTTATCTTTAATTTGGTTTAACAGATGGAGATTATTGCATACCATGTTAGTTTGATTTCACACTGGTTATCCACTTGGGGAAAGATTTATAGTTTTCTCCAACTAGGCTTTTGTTAGAGAAGTACTAGGTTAGGATGATATGGGTGTCACTTGATGTTCTAATGAAATGAAAAGGGCACTATGGCATTCTGTAGTGCCTGGACTCGTTATGCCAGATTGTGTTGTTAATAAATGTTTGATTGTATATTTGGTTTTCCAGTGGTAAAAGTAATTGCTAAAGCCATGTTTGTGTTCATTCTCCATTTACTGGTGGTTTGCACTTTATGCCTGGCTTCTGCTGGGAAGGGCTAGGAAGGGAAAAAAAGTTGTGACTGCTGTTTAGCATTTTTTTACTAGAAGATCTCAAAGCGATTCTTTTGTTGAATTATCTTTAGATTTGGAGTTGATTTCTTGCTTTTCTTTTGTTTCTTTAGTTGATTTTGTTCAGGGTCTTTGATTTTTTCTAAGAGCTTGAACTTGCTAGAGTTTGTGAAAAAGATAGATAGGATGATTTCCAGTTTTGTTATCTTCTATTGTTTATGAATTTTCTCTCTGTTAGGTTTCTGGATTCAACAAGTTATTTAACTTGATTAGAGTATTTTTGTAATCAATGCACAGGTTCTTTTAGGCAATCTGGTCTGTGTAGATCTAAATGAATTTGAATTTGATCTCATCTGGAATTCTGTTAGATAGTAATGTAACATTTTATTTGGCCAATATTTGAATATATATGTGAATTCTCAGGTTTTTTGCACAGACTTGTATGTTAATGTCCCACTACATAATGCAAAATATGTTGAAGACACCATTAGATTGTGCAACAATGAACTGAATAACAATGGAGTTATCTTTCTGGTTGTTATGCTTGAAGTATGAGTTCCTAGTTTTCGTTTCAGCACTCAGAATCAAAATCTTAAGTTGGTGTGTGAAGTCTAAAAATAAAGTTATATTTATGAATATGATCCTTCAGTAAGATACAAACATTAACATTATATGCCTTATGCTTTATCATCTAGTTCTGTTATTGTTATTTTGTGTAGTTTGTTATATAAGGGTGAAAGTGTTGCTGAAGAAGCTAAATTATAGCTGGAATTATAATTAAATTAACTTTTGACCTAACCAATGCATTGTGATACTAGTAACAGTGACACTAGTACGCCACTGAATTTTTCCCTCTGATTAGAACGTCAGTTAAGTTTTGCAATTTCAGTTCCTTTAAGAATCTGCTAATGCTTCATAGACTACTTTTATCATATTTTCTTTTGAAAATTGGGCTTTAATTGAAGTTATAGGACAGCCTTTGCAATATTGGATGGTGATTCTGGAATCCAATCGTCCTTCTTCATTGCATGTGTACCAGGTTTGAAGCTTTTTTTCTGAGCATTATGTGCTAGGATCTTCTTCTCAATAATAACTCTTCTTTATGGCTATCTTTGCTTCTTAGATTAAGAGTTTTAGTCTCTCAAGTTGCTGGCTTGTATTATAGGTGGTCAGCAATCTGATAAAAAAAGAACTCAAAACACTTTTTTCTTTCTTTCTAACTAGTAGAAAGCTGTGAGCTCAAATTGACGGGCAGGCTAGATAGAATACTGTACATATGATTTAATGGAAGGTATGGGATATAAGCATAGTATTATCAGATGAAATTTTAGCTTAGTAAGCTATTCTACGGGAGCTGGAAGAGGCTGTGAGAATTCATGTAATGGTGTGAGAATTGATGAGCATTGATGACAATTATAGTTGGCTAGCTCTTATAGTTGTGACTAACATAAGTTATATTCTATAGGCACAAGATTTGTAGGAACCAGATGAGAGAAACATGTATATTGAGTGCTAATTGGTCGTATGACTGGTGAATAAAAAAAGCTATTCTATCTATGTGGAGCATTCACCATCTTCTCAAAACTGTGGACCATTGGCCAAAAGAAAACTGTTGGAACAGGTGAAAAACACAAAAAGAATGGAAAATACGTATGAGAAAAAGAAAACATCGAGAAACTTTGACCTTTTATTACCATATATGCTTGTCAAGTGATTGAGAACAAAATGTGGAATTAAAATGATTTTATTTCTCTTTTTCTACCCAATTGTTGTCATTCGTTTTATGCTGGTAAAAACATTGTGAAAGACAGTGAAGTGTTTTGCATGGGATCTGCAGACTCTCCAAATAGTCTAAATCTAGGATTGGATGGAGTAATTCTAGGTTTTCCTTTTCTTTTTTTAATAACTTGTCTTTTATGTAATTACTTAATAACTCTATGGAGCAGTTCTCAGTGTTAACAGAATTATTGCCAAGCTGTTAAGAGACACAGGCTTACGGCTACATATATATACACTTCTCCTTTTTTTCCCTTTTTTTCCTTTTCTTAATTTTCTTAATTTTTCAATGATATTCTTTCACACTTGAAATTTATGATGTTCTTGTTTCTTTCAAAAAAATAAATAAATGAAATTAGTGTTGGGATAAGGGCTCTCGTTCTGCAGTGCTCACACTAAAAGGACTTTTATAAAAATCAGTATTCTTTCACTCAACTTACATAGCTATCTTTACAACTGCACAAGCCTCGGCATGCTGCTTGCTTTCTTTTAGATAATCTGATTTTTCATTACGTAGTTAGAGAATTTTTTGTTCTTGTCTCTTCTCTACGAAAGAAAAAAAAGGAAAATAGTTTCATTATCTTTCCAATTTAAGAAGATAAGAAATGATCATTTTCTTCAAATGAGTGCTTTTAACTTTTGTGCCTACTTTTTCACTGTTATGCTGTGGTCCTAGCGGGTTGGGGTTGGCATATTCTTTTTTTTTTTTTTGTCCTACTTTAATTTTTACGAGAAGCCAAATTTGTGCTTCAACATTTTACATATTGAAAAAGTGGATTTGCACAATTTTCAGATTTTAATCGGTCAAATTAATTTCCTATGTATGGATGATGAAATTGATTAGTTGTAAAGTAATGGGCATTTTGAGTTTCGGGCGAGGACAATTTTCCGATAAGTGTTTGTCATTTTAACGATGGTCTAAATTACACAATGGATAATGTTTATGAATTATCTACTGAAAAATGAAATCAATATTAAATAATATGTAAAAGTATCTTATATATGCAAGAAAAATGAATAATGATAAGAAAAAAATATAGCTGTATACCGATGCGAGACTGGTTAGGAAGGAAACCTCACTTTAGGTTTATATTATATGTATGCTCTTTTCAGAATTGTTGCAAGTAGAGGCAAGAATATGTTCGTTTAAGTTTGCTTTATAATAATATTAGTATTTTTATTATTATTTTTGCTTTCCGAGCTAACCCTTTTGTTTTCTCATGTCATTTGGTGAAACGTTTGAGAATCATATTGGTACTTTGGTGACCTATTGTACAGTCTCAGCCCACTCCATTTCTCTGCAAGGTATTGACATCCAGGGCCGCGTCTCAGAAATTCTCCTTTATTGGAAGTAATTAGCGGGTTTTCACCATGTCAGAACAACCTACATGTACTACTCTTCCTTTCGCTGGCTTCCAGCGTTTTATGTACTCAGCCGTTTGTATTGTGAAAATTATTAACTTTCAATCCTACTTCAGAAAACAATATGAAATAATATTTTGATTAAATAACTTTAGTAATCTTAGAGAGCATTCTGACGTATGTTGTTGCTTCAATTCTCGTCAATGGATTAAAATTACATGGAAGTAATGTTCTCATCGTTCTCTTTGTTAGCTTATGCAGAGGTAGGAGGCTGGTATGGAGAACATTTGATTCGAAAAAATATTAAATTAACTCTACAACAAACAATTAATGTTATTCTTAATATAAGCGTATGAATGATTAATGTATGTGACGATTACAAGGTTTTGGTACTGGTTCAAGACAAGATCAGCTTTTGGAATCTGGAGAACAGTTTTTCTTGATTTGTTTATGGAAGGTGGAGCCGGAGGTCTAGGTTTTGGGTTGGGATTTCAATGTGCTGCCAGCTCTTGTCAGGCTCGGCGTAGACTCTGAGACATTGATGTAAGCTAACCGCCAAGTGCTGTCATGGTGGGAGAGATCGTGATGGTACTTAAATTTATGTGCCCTTCATTAAATACTTGAAACGGCGTCGCTTCTCAGTGCCTACCTACTACAGTACGACCGTGGAACCCGCTGCGCTGAGTTGAGTCCAGCTGGATCCACAAATTTTTTGAACTTCAAATTCTTTTACTACTCTCTCACAACTTTAACGGTTACTTTTCTCTCCGTTAATTTGAAAACGTACCTTGAAGTGGCAGCCTCCTGACCGTTGATTGTGAAAAAAATAATATTATAAAAATTCCCTCTCACTGGCAAGTCACAGTCTTCTTCTTCAATCTTCACTTTATAAGACCTCTCTCCACCTCTACCTCCAATTCCAAATCCAATCTCTCTCTCTCTCTTCTCGGCGCTCAGATTCAAAAATTTCAAAAGCTTTTCTCTCTTCTACGAAAAGCAAACAAAAATGCGTGAAATTCTTCATATTCAAGGTGGCCAATGCGGCAACCAAATCGGTGCCAAGTTCTGGGAGGTGGTTTGCGCGGAGCACGGCATTGACTCCACCGGACGCTACGGCGGAGACTTGGATCTCCAACTAGAGAGGATCAATGTCTACTACAACGAAGCGAGCTGCGGGAGGTTCGTGCCCCGTGCTATTCTCATGGATTTGGAGCCTGGAACCATGGACAGTGTCAGATCTGGGCCGTACGGTCAGATTTTCAGACCAGATAACTTCGTTTTTGGTCAGTCTGGTGCTGGTAACAACTGGGCCAAAGGCCATTACACTGAAGGTGCAGAGTTGATCGATTCTGTTCTTGATGTTGTCCGGAAGGAAGCCGAGAACTGTGACTGCTTGCAAGGTATTTATCTTCTTCTCTTTTTTTTTCTTTTTTTCTGGCATTTTTGTCGCTCACTTTTGTTTGGGGTCTGCTGCAGGGTTTCAGGTGTGCCATTCTTTGGGAGGAGGAACTGGGTCTGGAATGGGAACACTGTTGATATCAAAGATAAGAGAAGAATACCCAGACAGGATGATGTTGACTTTCTCTGTGTTTCCATCTCCAAAGGTGTCCGATACAGTCGTGGAGCCTTATAACGCTACTCTATCGGTTCACCAGCTTGTCGAGAATGCAGATGAGTGCATGGTTCTTGACAATGAAGCTCTTTATGACATTTGCTTCCGCACACTCAAGCTCACCACTCCAAGCTGTAAGCTCTACTCTCTTTCTCTTTCGGTTAAAATTTGTTTCGTTTGTGTGGTATGTGTGATGTGGACTTATCCCACAGATGTTAGATCTACTGTAGCTGAAATGCAAATGATATGAAATAGTATTGTAAACTTGCTTTATTGTTTGTTTGTTAGTGATGTATAAATAGTACCGAACCATGTAGTTGTATTTCACTGAATGACAAGCAGTTTGCTATTGAAGTAATGAGCAGCTCATAGTTTTTGAATAGAGTGGGTCGTTGCAGCCTGATCCTTGGTTTAGTGACGATTGTGTCATTTTTAGCCAAGTGATCAATTGAAGCAAGTGGTGGAAGCACTTGTAAGATTAATGAAGATGTTATGTTGTTGGTGGTCATTTTTCTTTTAAACTAATGATTAATTGTTTGGAGATGTGTATGTCCCATTGCATTAAATAATATTATGCACCTCTCTTCCCTTTTCCGAAGGATTATAATTTCCTAATTGATTTTAAACGATGTCCTATGTTGCTGATGTTGCTTTTAAGTGTGATGGTTCATGTTGGTTGTTAAATAGCTTCTGTTGGGTTGCTGACTAGATTCTCTATTTTTATTATGGCCAGTTGGTGATCTTAATCACTTGATATCTGCAACAATGTCCGGTGTTACATGCTGCTTAAGGTTCCCTGGTCAACTGAACTCTGATTTGCGCAAACTTGCTGTAAATCTCATCCCGTTCCCTCGTCTTCACTTCTTCATGGTTGGTTTTGCTCCTCTCACCTCGCGTGGGTCACAGCAATACCGGGCCTTGACAGTTCCTGAGCTTACACAGCAAATGTGGGATGCAAAGAACATGATGTGTGCTGCTGATCCACGCCATGGCCGATATCTAACAGCCTCAGCAATGTTCCGTGGTAAGATGAGCACCAAGGAAGTGGATGAACAGATGCTGAATGTGCAGAACAAGAATTCCTCTTATTTTGTTGAGTGGATTCCAAACAATGTGAAATCTACTGTTTGCGATATTCCACCTACTGGTCTGAAGATGGCATCTACATTCATTGGCAATTCCACATCCATCCAGGAAATGTTTAGGAGGGTGAGTGAACAATTTACAGCTATGTTCAGGAGAAAGGCTTTCTTGCATTGGTACACTGGGGAAGGAATGGATGAGATGGAGTTTACTGAGGCTGAGAGCAACATGAACGATTTGGTGTCAGAGTATCAGCAGTATCAAGATGCAACAGCTGATGAGGAAGGAGAATATGAGGATGAAGAGGAACAGTATGAGGATGAGATGTAAGATGTAGGTTATTTGGGAAATTGCTATAGAGCAATTCTTTTTAACCTCAACTTCCAGTTGCTGGTTTTTTTGTCATGTATTGATTTAACTGCAAGAGGGAGGGGAGCAAAGTCAGGAACGAAGTAGTTCTATGGTGGAAAATAAGCCCATCTGAACTTAAATTTTCCTTTTGAAGTTTAATAGTGTACTACTAGCACTTCTATTGTGAAAATTCTTGTGTCTTATCTTCTTACTTCTATGAAACTATGTCTTGTGCTGTGCCAAAACATGCCATAGCTTGTATGTTTTCTGGCTTTAAGTACTGAAAAATGTCATTTTCTGCTCTCTACAATGTGAATTGTGAAGGGAGAAAAATTTTTACTTCGATGAATGAGTTCTTTACTTCTTTATGGAAATAGCCAGTTGGTTGGAATTGCAGAATCAACGTGGTAATCAATCTCACACTTGATCAACTGGTCAGAATTCAGGGATTTTATTGAAATATTTCAAAGAAAAAAAGCAAAATCATCTGTTCCTCACTTTTTTTATTTAAATAATTGTTAAAATTTCATTGAAATTTTGTATTTTAGTTAGCAATGCCGGTATGCCATCTGTTTTTTTAAAATAATTGTTAAAAGTAATTGTATAATCCATCAATATTTTAGAATTAAATATTAAAAAAAGTTTTATTCATTCAAGATTGGTGTATTATTGAAAAGTTTTGGAGTATTACAAAGAAATCTTGGCTTTAAAGGTTTGGTAAACAATAGAAAGATAAAAACACTTGAGCAAAAATAACGCAAATTTCTCTTCGTTTTCCTTGGTTCTTACCAAGTTATATGAGATTTATATCATACTAAATATTGGATATGACATTCTCGATGGTAATGAAGGTTATGGTTCCTGTAATGAATTTTTTTTTTTTCAAACTTACTAATTTGGGGTGTTTCCAAACAAAATTAAAATTATAGGAGGTTTTAAAATGGTGATTATTTTTCAAACCACGGTTAGGATTTTGGTTTTTTTTTTTTCATTTGTTTAAGTTTTCACAACTATTTTTATGCTAATAGTAATAATACTATCCCAAAGGACCTAAACCTGGCAGGCGTGGTGGATTTCGAAGTTTGGACAAACGACACCGTTTAGAATAATTCACCCTGAGGTATGGAAAAATCCAAGGAGGTCCCTAACGTTTTAGAAATAACAGAAAACGCCTCCAACACCAGACACCAGCTACATCTCAAAATAAAGCGAAAAACCTCAACAAAGAGAAACCAGTCACTCAACACACAGAGAGAGGAGAAGAGCAGAGCAACCGAAAATGGCGACTAGTCTCGCAACCGGAGCTACGCCTGGCAAAACCCTAAACCTATTGAGAGTCTCATTCAGTTTCCTTAAAAGCTTCAGCACTTCAGCTTCTCCTTCTCCAGCTCCTGCTTCCAAGAAACCCAAGCGAAAGAAGAAGAACCTGTTCGAGGTGGCTCAGTTCTTGCCCAACTGGGGAATCGGATACCACATGGCAAAAACCCACTGGACGAACGTCTCTTACGAGATCACCAAGATCAATCTCTACAAGGTCTCTCTTTTGGCTGCTCCTTTGCTTGCCTTTTTCATTTCAGTTTGCTTTATTTATTAGAAAATATAAAATAAAAATAAATAATGAGCTCATTAAATGCCTTCATTTAATTTGTCAGCAGCAACTTGGTTTAGGGTTTTAGGGTTCTAGGATTTTAGGGTTTAACGGTTAACGTTGTGAGGAACATTACGGCACTGGCCATGGCCTGCTAATCTCACTGAATGATGGTCGTCTCCGGGTAGATAACGATGCCGGGATTAGCATTGCCTCTAATGTTGTCGGTGGTTTTGTTGCAGGATGGGCGGCATGGGAAGGCTTGGGGAATTGCTCACAAAGATGGTCAGTTTTATCTATATTTGAAACTATTTTATATTTGATTCTTGGGCTTTTAATCTTCTTTTTTTTAAATTTATATTGCCAGTGGAAAATGGAAATTTGATTTTATTTCTAGTTTCACTGCCCGATAAGTTTTCATTTTTGATTAGTTCTGTAGGTAATCTATTAGACAAAGTAGGTTCATAGAGCTTTCTTTAGCATTTGTTAAATCTTTGCATGAGTGCACCGTTTCATAAGCTCACATAAAAACAAACTTGCAATGTAGCTTAGCGTTGGGACTAATTTCCTATATTGATTCATATTTGAATAAACCAAGCCTAGTTTCTGTATGGTGATGTGTCTATCATTTTTTTTTTTTGGCTACATTCTGATCTGCAACTTATGAGATGAGTTTACTATGTGACTAATTGATGTGAACAATTAGTAGTTTAGAACGTTGGTTTGTTATGCTCGAGGGCTGTAAATGAGGAAGTTTTAGAATTTTAGAATGATTATAAATTATGCATGCAAATTTCTTTAACTCATCAAGAATGAGGTTTTATGGTGAAGGATTGGAATTTGGAAAACAGTATCTTTTTGAAGGTTTTTATAGCCTTACTTTTAAAGGGAATGGAATTGTGAGAACTTATGGCCGTAGACTGCCGGTAGCTTAAAATTTTTCATCTCAAACAAAAGTTGGTGATTGCCATCATTTGACACAATTTTGTGTGTTATATAATGAATAATAAAGTAACACAGGAGAGGCTCTGAATTAAAGAAAGACAAAACTAGAGTTATGAAAGTAAGAGAGGACTCAATTATCATTATTGCTTTTAATTGAGAGCATTCAGGTGGTCTTACTTTATTGAAAAAATACAATGCAATGGGGGTTGCATTTATATGCCAAGTGCGCCTAGTTAACTAATTAAATTTTGCGAAACAAATGGCTAGGTGTTTCAAGATGAAATGTGGAATATACACCTGACAATTTCCTCTTCCTCACTTGAGATAGAAAGTCAGTCGTTTGCCTAAATTTGATTGGCAAGTAGGCCGCCTCAAATTTCTTTGTATTTGCTGACAGCTTTTTCTTATAGAATGTATATGATATTTTGTAGGTGCAATTGAAGACTATTGGTTAAATCTTTGATTTTCATTTGATTATAACCTATGGTCAGTGGCAGCTACCAGTTTAGATTGGATTATATTCCTGCATTATAAATTGCAAAGTTTATGTATCATACTTCCTGTCAGTTTGGCTGTCTTTTTATAAGTCATTCATTTTGAAAGAAGATTGAGGATAATGATGTTTACTGCAGGCTTGCCAGCTGCAGATGCTCCCAAGAAAATCAGTGGAGTACATAAGCGCTGCTGGAGATACATTCCAAGCTTGACAAAATCTGCTGAAAACACACCAAAGTTAGAGTTGCCAACAAAAAATGTGCAAACAGCTGAAGTTCAAGCAGCTTGATGAATTTTCTTAAATTTTTGGTGCCAGCTGCCTGACTGTTGATACTCTGCTGTCCCTCCTTGGTCCATCTCCGGTGTTTTGTAGTTGCACTCCATCCGTCTAGTGCACAGTGTTCTTCAGGCATCTTATTTTCTGGATGTAATTGACGCTTTCATGTAATATTCCCATGCCATGAATCTAGACACAGTTTTAGAAATACACATGGAGGTCTGTAGTCAGACTAATACTAGGCAACGTAATCAATTTTGTTGAAGTTTTCTTCTTTTTGAATAAATTTCAATGGAGACAGCCAATGTTTCAAGGATTCTGAGTGGCAATTTAGTTCATCTTTTCTTCTGCTTTTGTTTATTTGAATTTATATTCTTTCGTAAGTGCTTAGTGCGTATGTTCATTTAGCAAGTATGGAAGTAACCTAGAGTTTATAGTTTGATGAATAAGGAAAGATCGAACGATTTTGTTGTTGTTCTACTTATTAGCTTTATCACGATGTTGTATGATATTTGTAGAATTTCAGCTTAACCTAACCTAACTTGAAGGGGAATATTGTTCTGGTTCTCAATTTCATAAAACCAATAATGTAATGCTTACAGAATCATCATGCCGGTAAGGCATGCGACGAATTATCATTTATAGCTTTCTTTTTGTGGTCCTCTGAAGAATGATAATGTCAAATAAGTAAGTAGACCATAGTAAGGAGAGGAGCCGTGTTCCGGGGAACTGATAATGTTAAATATTTGTATATCATCCGTACAAAGTAGGTTTCTTTTGGCTTCCTGCTTTGTGGCTGTTGGTTTCTTGGTGTAATATTTGAAGCGTTTACATTGATAACCATGACTATGGCGGCTTCTGCTATATTTAAAATGAGTTATATACCATGCCCTGTTTGCTATTGTGTTGAGTTGATTGTTTGTTGAACCACTGAGCATGCGCATTGATAAAACCAATCACATTTATGGATTCTTTGTTAAGAAAATAAATAAACAAACAGATACGTCTGAGACACAAGTGTGGATGATATGATTGACATACCCATCTCGCTTACACTTTTTATTATAAAAATTTTACGTAATTTTTACTAATTAAACGTCTTAGTCATTAATTTTTTTTTTCAGTTCTTACTGGAGTATCCTTGTATCGTTTTTACCTTTCTCCACAAGTAAATCAATTATAAAAATATATTTGATAAAAGGTGCTTTTATATAGAAGAGAGCAAGCAAGAGGAATGTTTTGACAAATGTCCAAAAACAAAAAACAATTCAGCAGCAAATCACAGGATCTCCTTAACCAGTACTCACTGTCGCAGATCACTATCAAACTCAACAAGTTACATTTAGAGTCAAAACTCCAGTGTAGTACGCAACCAAAAAAGAGCATTGATTTTGGCTATTAGTACCATGGAACTAATCTCAGACCTGCCAACTCCCAACAACGTTCCATATTTTCATGTACTCGTCTCGTGCATGCCAAAAGGGAGAATCATCTGCAGCTAGCAGATGTCAGAAATCAACCCACGTTGAATTTCGTTGCCACCAAAACATCTCTAATAGTCCTCTCAAATGTTTTTACGTATTATCACGATTATTCTTGATTTTAAAAGTGTATGCGAACATTAAATTACAGTAATTATATGCTTGTTCCTAAGATTCCTCAAATAGTCCCGACTCCAACAAGTGTCATGACAACCCACTAGTCTCTCCTCTTTCCTCTGTATATATAACTCATAAACCCCACACAAAGTGTATCACACAAATATCTCTGCTTCTTCATTTATCTTTCCAAGCTAGCTGCCTAACAACACTTGAAGCCACTTGAAGCTTAAATGGCCTTGATCCTTTTTCTTGCTTTCTCATTCTTCCTTCAAGGAGCACTTGGTAATAACTGAACCCACCTCTACTTCCTGTAATTTGATCTTCTTTGTTGTATGCAGATTAAGAAATGTTTTGAACTATGTCTATGTATGCAGGTGGGATTATATGTGAGGAGTTGCCAATTGAAATCTGCTCATATTCAGTTTCGGTTACTGGCAAGCGATGCTTGTTGGAGAACTTTGCATTGCGTGATGGAACCACTGCATACCAATGCAAGACATCGGAGGTGGTTGTGGATGTACTTCATGATTGGATTGAAACTGAGGAATGCATTCATGCATGTGGGGTTGATAGAAAAGCTGTTGGCATTTCATCAGACACCCTTCTTCAGCCTCAGTTCACTGCTAAGCTTTGCTCACCTGAATGCTACCAAACTTGCCCCAACATTGTCGACCTGTACTCCAACTTGGCTCTTGGAGAAGGTAATGTTTCTTGTACAAGTCTTGTTAAACCTGTCAAAACTTTGTAATAATACTCTTATACAAGATATTGGTTAATTGCGATAATAACAAAGATGAGAGGACTATTTATTTTATAGCATATCTAATTTTTCTTTGATTGTCTAGTCAAGTTCAATATTAAAGATAAAAATATCATTCCAAATAAGATATTAGATGCATTGAATCGTAGATGACAAACAAAATTTTCTTAAATCTTTCTTATCTTTTTCTATTAGATCCTCAAATTTGAGGAGAATTTGATTTAAAGTCATCTAAAACAATAACTTGACTTAAAAAATAAAAAATAAAAAAAGATTTTGCTAAAGTTCAAACAATCAGTACAGCTTAGTTATTTTCTGGTTTCTAACAGCATTTTGTATGTGAACAGGAGTGCATTTGCCTACTCTGTGCGAGAAAATCAGAATCAGTCCAAAACGTGCCACGCTCGAGTTGAGGAGCAATCCTGCAGCATTGAGTCCTGTTTCTTCCCCAGCTTCAGTTTCTAGTGAATTACATCTCATTCCAGCTTCTGCTTCTGCTCCGGCCTGATCAAAGTCACAATTGGCTCCAGTTCCCTTCCTTGGGCTTATCTGTTAGGTTCCCATACAAGTTGATCTTATCATATATGGACACACTAGGAGACATTACCGTTTCACCTGTAATACTTACTTTATAAATTAAATCATATATCAGTATTACAATATATGCTATTCTAGTCCTATCTTTGTGCCAATTTCTGATGATATTATATTCCATTCTAAGTTGCTCTGGGAAGAATGCTTGAAGTGATATATAGTTGCTGTTGATTTCTAATGGAGGCCTATCATTAACATTGCATTAATGAAAAGCGGAACTATTAAACTATTCTTCAGCTAAAGAAACATAATTCATCTGCATTTGGCTTTAAGATTCTGCTAATGACTACGGACTCGCCAGTGTTTATTGGGCTTTTGGATTTTCAATCAGTGATCTTAGTTCTTAAGCTTATTGCTTTAGTAAAGAAATTACAAGCTGACTTTAGTTTCAAACGTATGCAAAATTTCATCTATTTTTCTATCTAACCTTCATAGTCCTCTAATCTATAACGTTGGTTGCTGATTATAAAGTAAGAATAATAAACTTCATCAAACATACTACTAAAATAATTGTACAAAAAATATTCCTAATTAAAATTTTGTTGTTTGATCGACACAATTCTTGGATGTAAAATTCCAGAAGAAGAAGGAAAAAAAAAACGGTGGCCATTAGCTTGCCTATTATTGAAGAAGTTTCTTGATTTTGCAACATATAAGTGCACCAGGATTACTGTTGAGTGCCGATAAGGAGCTATCAACATGATATTATAATATTAATTTCCTCCTCTTTGATATAAATTTATACTTTTTTTTCCTTTTTTTGTTAATTACTTTAATTGTGTATTCATATATAAGTATTAATTTTACTTATCCCAAACAGTCCACTCATTACTCTCCTCACCAAACCAAAACTGTAGTCTCCTGTCTGTCCTTTGCGTTTCTCTCTTTCTTCAGCAAGCAAACAACTGACAAATACGTACACACATATACGTATATATATCAGAGGAACACTCACAGTGCTTTTTTCACCAAAAGGGAAGAGAAAGCAATCCTCCTCCTCTTGCTTCAAACATAACTTAACCCTTCAAAGACATAATGAAAACAATCACAAGCACAAGCAGGTTCGTGCTCTTTTTAACAATTGCTTGACTTCATCTCCCTCCTGGGTAGGTTTCACAGCATGCCTTCTGCTTTGGAGACTCGCCAAGATGAGTTGTCTGTCTCCAGCAACTTTTCTGGAGAGATTGGGGCCCATAGGAGCTCTGATTCTTCTTCAGAGGTGGACCTGGAAGGTGGGGTTCTGTTGGTGAAGCTGCATTTGAGTGATAAGCCAGAGAGGGATTGTAGGATTTGCCATTTGGGTTTAGATTGTAATTCTCAGGAGCTTAGGCCTCCTATTGAGTTGGGTTGTTCTTGTAAAGGTGATTTGGGTTTTGCTCACAAACAATGTGCAGAGACTTGGTTCAAGATCAAGGGTAACATGTGAGTGAAAAGACTTCAGCTTTGTGTTTCATGTGATTTTATTATCCCATGTTTGTGTTTCTTTTCTTTTGTTTTGTTTTATTTTTACTTTTTCAGAGTGATGGATTCCCATTGTGTATGTTGGTGTGTTATGTGTGATAAAAGTGTGATCTTTTGCTTGATTATGCGTAATTGCTGATGATTATGGATGCCCTTTTGGTGGTTTTGAGGAATTGCGCTACGTTGTCATAGAATTGTTCTTTGATGCTAGATTCTGTCTGTTTGTTGACAATTTATTTTGGATACCTATTTGTTGGTTTTGGCTTATTATTAGTTCAAATTGTCTAAGATGGAATCTTGGGGTTGTCGTTTTATATTTATTCGCTTCCTATTCAGGAATCGTGAACTGTTGAACTATCAATTATATACATTTCTTCTGGTTCTCCCTCTGTTCCGTAATTGTTGACTTATTAGCGTCTCAGTTTCCTCATCTTATGATGCTCAAATTATAAAGGCCTCCTGCCTCCTCTAAGGGTGCCTTGGATGGGTTAGTTACCATAAAAGATAATGTAATTTTTGGGGTGTTGAAGAGCAAAAAGCCAATCAAGTTAGCACCAAGGAGCCCTCCCATTAACTTTTGTGATGATGAACTCATATATCCAAATCCATCTATAATTTAGATGCATGTTGCCGAAACTTAACTTTTCCTCTCTGTAAATAAATAACTTAGGTCACCTAATTAGTGGTCTAGTAGTTCAGTCGGAAGGCAACATGCTAATTATTTATTTCGCAACTATAGCATATGTGATCTTGAAGAGGTTGAATTATAAACATTGAATTTTGAATTAGAGGGGAAAAATAAAGAAGATGGTGATGACTATCATTGTAGCAATGGCATCTTCAGAACACGGAAAGCTTTTTATTTTTCAGTCTGTGTACAGTTTTTATTATGTTGTTCTTCATTTTTGTATGAACACATGTATACATGTAGCTGCTTCCTTTTCAGGTGGATTCCACTTTCAGTAGGCTTCTTATTCACTTCTATATTGAATCAAAATTGTGTTGCAGGGACTTTGTGGAGTTAAAGTAATTCAAAAAGTAAGTTCTTATATTGTGTGAAATCGGTTGCGTTTTGGAAAGTGACCAAAGATTGTTATTAAAGAAGTGAGACAACGGAAAGTAGTGTGGGGTCTTGCTCTTTTAATGGGTACCAGATGAAAGTGCAGAAGGATTGAATGCTTATATTCAAACCTCTTTGGATTCTTGTTTTTGCCTAAAATTTGTACTTTAGTTCATTTTAGTTTGCAATCCAACCAATCTGCCTCTTTATTGCTAATCCGGTTTATCTTATTTCTTCCAGGACCTGCGAGATTTGTGGCTCCACTGCAGTAAATGTTGCTGGTGAGCAGACTACTCAGTCAAATAGTGTTGGTGGTGCAGCCTCATCAGCATCAACAGCACCAGTGACCTTTGTGGAAACTCGAACCTTCTGGCATGGCCGCCGCATAATGAATTTCTTACTTGCCTGCATGGTCTTTGCCTTTGTCATTTCTTGGCTCTTTCACTTCAAAATATTATCATGAATCTTAGGAGCAGAAGTGTGGCATTTTGCGCATTTGTGGGATACGATGTAACACTGTACTAGATTGGTGTTTTCGTTTAGCTCCTTGCTCGTACATTGATTGCCCCCGCATAACTTTGCTTGGTGTTGTATATAGTATTACATAGTAGTAAAAGCCTCTGCAACATAATATCTTGCTGGGAACTGCATACCAATATCTTTGGAGTCTAGATTTGCATTCAAGAACGTGCGATGGAAGATTATCTAGTAACAGCTTGTACATAAAATTTAACACCTAAAGCACAGATATACTCTTCAACTTGAAATTTGTTCTTGCACAAAATGCATCTCCATGCCGGTAATTACGAAAGAAACACCAACAAAGGTTGTGAATTGGTAATCCCAATTCCTTCAGTCCATACAGAGACTTTCAGCAGCCATGCGTGTGTCACTGGCCCCTTTAGAATCAATTTCAACTTTAGTATTTGCAAGGTAAATGCACCAATTGCACTTTTTCCAACCGCATTAAATCATCATATTTCCAGCGCAAACCCATTAGTATGTAATCCCATAAATTAGAGATTTTGCTCCATCTCTGAATTAAACAATGAGAAGGGTCAACACTTACAAGCACCTATGTTCCTGTTAAAATGCCATGCTACAACCAGGAGTTCCAACAAATAACAGATGGTATATTCTGATTGATTCTAACAGCCAATGATGAATGGAGCAACATGTCAACAAACAAGATGAAAGCAGTCCCAAAAACGAATAGAGCAATGGTTGGATATATTGAATAAAAGGTATTGAAAGTCTTAAGTTAAAAGTACAATAAAATCTACATCTCAAGACAGAAGACTCAATCACTCATTCGAGTCAATGTTCATGGCCTGCACACGTTCACTTGTCTTAAAATCAGCAACAGCCTTGTCAAAAGTGCTCCTCACATGCCGGCACATCAGCATCAAATCCTGACATGCATCTTTCAGTACCTCTCTGGCTGGATCACCTGCAAAATTACAAGGGAGGTACAGAAGTTCACAATGGGCTGAAGAATTTGACAAACGGCGACCAATATTAAAGAAATTATAGAAAATGTTCAAGTAGAGATAAATTCCGTGAAAAATCAACTCAATGAAGTCTAAATACTGATGACCAGGGGTCGTGGAAATAAAATTACAGAGATTTCACACAAATATTGAATACGTCACGACAACATGCCTAGGCATAACAAATTTACTTGTAACATAGTCATTGCCAGAGGCCTAAGTGATGTTGCTGCTAAAAATACTGTTATCAGACAGTTGTATGGCTCATATTCACATATAACACCCCTAAAACACCATAGACAAAATTTAAATTACCACATGGCCATACGCAAAAAAGGACTCATTGGCTGAAGAAGATTTTCATGACATGTTAGAATAGAAGAATTAGTAGCATATATTGGTATTACAACACGGTCTCTTTTTAATAAACATAAAATAGGGGATAGGAAACAGACAGAAATTTTAATAAAGAAAGAGTAATGCAGTCTAAAAAGACTAGTGTGATTCAAAGAGGAATTGTCAATACAACAGTCATTTATGCTGCTACAAACTAGATACAGTGGGTAATCGGGTATATATTACCTGTTGTCTGCACTCTAATATTAACTCGAGCATCTGAAGGATGAGGAATGCTGTACCCACAGAAAGTCACTCTTGGACTGCAAATTGCAGTATAATTTTTATTAGAAATATTCCAGAAAAAGGAAGCAATATTTTTCAGACAAAAATCAAATAAAATAAAAATCTACAGGGGCCCAAAAGTATATAGTTCATATGTCAATGAATGAACCAAATTTCATAAAGAGACACCTGGGTTTCCTCCACATGTTAGGTTTAACCGAATCAAAGAGAACAAGAACCTAGAGGAAATGGAGAAGGGTCCATTTTTTTGAACATCAAACCCAGCACTCAGCAATAACTTTCTATGTTTTCTCTATTTCAAAATCATAATCAAATACAAAAAGAGCAATTTCGTGCAGCATATAGCCAGCGATTAAAAAATTCATCCTGGTTTGTCATTGCAGCAAAGATTGGCACAGAACAAAGAACTTAACCTTAGCTAGTACTAGTGCATAAACGAAATCAAACATAAATAGAACATACCTTCTAAAAATAAAATAAAAAATAAATAAAGAAGAAGAAGGTGAGTACTAACTCTTGATTCAAGGTGAATCTGACAGCATTAGCAAGAGTATGATCCTCTTCAGTCAAAGAAAATGTAGCATTACTTTGATCCCCGAATGCCCCATGCTCCATTGCTACCAAAGACTTGATATACTGCTTATCAAAAACTAAAAAAAAAAAAAAAGTTATATTAGAAACGCATTCTCAGCAAGAGTTGTCCCCATATTTCTCTGTTCCTCTTAAAAACAGAAACTAGGTCAAGCGTTTCAGCTTTTGAGGTCATGAAAGTGTAAAAAAAAAATTGAAAATTTAACAAAAAGTTGGGTTCTTTTGTTCTCGGCAATCAACCTGAAAACTAATCAGTAACTACCAAAAGTTTTACCAATTCTTGAAACAAGAAAAACAATGTTTTAACACAAACTATTAAGCTTCATGTGCCTTTGTGTGTCTGTGTTCGAAGAAAAAGAAGGATGATTGATTGGTTACCAGTGATTGTTGGTGTGGCCGCAGCGCAGAAACCTCCGCAAAACCCAGAGACCTCAAAATTCTCGCAGCTAAGGCTCAGCAGCAGGTATTATACTTTCACCAAATACATGACAAGTTAAAAGCTCATAATTACTATATTACCCTTTTTTTGTAGTTTCAACAATATCCTAAAATTTTTATAATAGACCTAGAAACAAAGTTCAAACTTCACAAACAAAAATAAACCTTAAGTAATTGCTTTCTAAATCCAATATATCATACAAGTAATTTCTCATCAACTCAAAATATTTATAAATTATAACACTCGATAAATCTATATGACATATTTAATGATGCATTTAATGCTTATTTAGAAGATATATTTTTCATTTCACTTTAAAATTAAACTAAAACATAAAAAAAATTTAAAATTTGTTAAAATCCTAGAAGATTCTCAAGGTGCTTTTTCTCTTATAGCTTTGGTCTTTTGTGTCTATGAGCTCTTTTATTGGCTCTCCATAGGCTAAAATATCTATTTTTGTACCGTTTAGTTTTTATATAAAAAGAGTATACGGATGGTTAAAAAACCTCTCTTAGGTTTATTAAGAGAAGCAAAAAATTGAGGTTTTTTAGAATAAACATTTTTTGAATTTTTTAAAATTTTGAAATATTAAAAAATATCTTATTTAATTTTATTCTTTTATTATACAAAAACTCTATTTTTATAATTTAATTATAATAAATATATCTATATTTATCTTATTAAATAATAATAATTTTTTAATAAAAATATTATTTTTATAAGACCTAATTTAAAAAGCTTTACTTTGATAAACTCAAGCCGAAATCATCGTGCCTGTGTCAAATTTCACTTTACTCCCCTAAACTAAACCGGAGGGCCAAACCGGAACTGAAACTGTCGTCGATACGTGGCCTCTCTTTATTGGTTGCTGCTTGCCTAAAACCCTAACCCGCCCCGTATTCCTCATACCCAGATACATATATATTGGGAGAGAGTCGAAAAATCAGGGTTCCGACGTCGGCTCGCGATCCGAACCCTTAAACCCTAGAAAGGAATTCAGCAATTAATTTGTCAGAAAAGTAAGTTCTCAGTCAAATCTTTATCATTTTTTGTTTGGTAAACTTTTAAATATTTAAAGTGAATGTATTTGTTGTGTTCAGGTTCCAATGGCTGCCAATAACCCGATGGGTATCGATAAAGAACAGGTGAGTTCTCTTCTTTTGTGGAACAATGAAAAGGGGACATCTTTATGTAATTTCTCTCTATTTTAACGTTCTTCGAATAATGGGTTACTTCTTGTTTGTGTAATTTTTACCTAAAACTAGGGATTGAAAGCTTCTGCTGTGAATTGTATTTTGATATTTATGTTAGTATGCTGATGATTGTGCAGGCTTTTGGTATGGCAGAAACTGAGATGGAGTATAGAGTAGAATTGTTTAATAGGTTGGTAAATGCATGTGGTGAATTTCACTGCATACTACATTGATGACAGCTAGTGCTTTTTACAATGTGCTTCTTGTATTGAGAACTTAAATTTTGAGAGTTAATTAAAAAATAATGATGAACATCAATATTTTTTAATTGGCTTGAATTGGAACTTTGCCTGATTCTGCTTTATTCTATTTGTTCAGGCTTGCTCAGACATGTTTTAGTAAGTGTGTTGACAAAAGGTAGGAGAATTTTTTGTTTGGTATCATTTTATCTCTTAAGTTGATGAGTTCCCTTAACTTTACTCATGTTGCAATTGTGTTTGAAGGGAATGGTTTAATAGTTAAGTTCTTTCTGCTATTAGGTACAAGGAGTCTGAGCTAAACATGGGTGAGAATAGTTGCATTGATCGCTGTGTTTCGAAGTATTGGCAGGTAAAGTACAATTTATAGAGAATTTCTTTTAATAATTTTATTGTTACCTTATAACATGGATAGTTGGCTTTTTTTTTTTTTTTACTTTATTTTTTATCCATAAGTTCCTGGCGCGGATCTTGCTTCTCAGCATATGTTGATGTGCATAGATGGAACTGTGTTGTCTATGGTTACGGTTGAAATGAGCTGTCCTACTTTTTCTTTTTCTTCTTCTTTCTTTGAAGCTGCCCTATTACCCGTTTTAATCACAGATCTTAATGTCTCTGAAAGTAAAAACAAGCTAATATTTGCTAATTTCAGTATATCATATATGAGTTGCTGCACTAGTACTTCAAATTTTTGTAACTTGAATTATGAATTTTTTATTTGGGGACTTCCATTTGGTGGTTATATAATCAAACACCTTTTTTTTTCCCCCTATTTTCCAGGTTAATAGTTTGATTGGCCAGCTGCTTAGTGCTGGTGGTCGGCCTCCAATGTAAAACTTAGGCATTTTCCTGTTTGAAGTTTGCTTTAAATTCCCAAGTACTTTAGGCCTGCTCCTAGGGTGACTTTTTGATTTTTGGTCTCTTCTTGAAGATCATTATTTTGTTGTTTGAGAGAACTTATGCCATCTTTAATTGTCGTTATATAATAAAATTTTCGAAATTTGGAATGAGAATGTTTACTTGGCACTCCTAATTATGTTGAGGTTCTTCTATAATTGCTTGCGTTGTGAAGCAAAAAGTGAAACAAGGCTATATTAAATAATTAATGGGGAGATAATTTATTGTATTTCCTGGTTCGGATATTTTTCTCTATCTGTATTATGCTGGCAATTAGCCCAATTAGATTTGCAAATGTGACATGTATATGTTATATTAATTGATATAGTCCTGGTAATCATTGGAAGTTGAAACTTGAGCATTTGGCTGCTTAAAGAAAGAAAAGAGTATAAAAATACTGGATAAATGGTTACAGGCGCCACCAACTTATTGGTCCTGGCGTCAAAATTTCAATTTTGTCATTGGATCTGGAAATATTCACGGTAACTGCAGCAGCAAGTAGATGTACAATAATCTTTAAAATAGCACCAATGTAAGATAGGTTAGGGTCTGTGGATCTATTGGAAGTGCCATAGGAAAAATCAGTTGTCAACTGTGAGATAAATTGATTTTCAAAATTGACAATAACCTTGATTTTTAAAATCTAATTTCTAATATAATTATTAAAATATGCGTTATTTTATAAAAATGTAATTATTAATATTTAGGTTAACTTAAACTTTAATATTGAAATAATTAAATTATTTTTATGTATTATAAATAATTAAACAAAATTATTAATCTGTTAATAAAATCATAAAAAAGAAAATTAAAAAGGGTTGTTGAAGGAAACCATCTTGTCATCGGCCACTGTTGTTGCGTTCGATGACACTGTCACCACCAACGTATTCATTGTCTAGCGCTTTCTGAGGATTCGTTGACATAATTGTTGTTTATGCAGGAAGCCAACGGGATTGAATGTCTAATGTTTTGACACGAAAACTTTAATCGTTCAACTCTGTTAATCCGTATTAAATGATGATGAGTGATGACAAGGTAAAGCGATAGATGGCGAGTAGAAAGGTGGTGACGATATCGTCAAAGGTGCTCCTAAACATAGAGCGTCAGACGACGAGCAAAAAGGTGGTGGTGATGTCGTCAGACGACGAGCAAAAAAGTTATCACATGCCTTGTTTTACAGTAGAAAACTAGATTATTGAAGTAATAAATTTTCAAAAAAATCAGCTTTTAAAATGTTAACGAAAACTTAAAATAGCTGTAACTAATGGCGGAATATATATATGCTGCTGTTGCTATAAGCTATTGTATAACAACAGCATCAATCGCACTTGTAGTGATACGAGATTTTGATTATCATCCCCCAAAATGGACTTCCAGTTCAGCTTAGAAATATACCATCTCAGCAACTCGGCACAGAAGGTCATCTGTTTTCGTTGTCAGAACCTATAAGTGCCTCCAATAACTTTCGGAAAAGTGAATAAGGTACTCTTGGGTCTAGATTGAAATATTAAAATGGAAACATTCACCAACATCAACATATAAATATTACAACCATGTGGTGCCGTAGAAACTCAAATGCTTGCGGCAAAGAAAATAGAAAGAGGTAGATACAAGGAATATTCAAACCAAAAGGAAAACAAAAACCTATATACTTTCAGTTTCTATGCTTTTTGGCTTCCAAGTTTGTGCCATCTTTAAGAGTTTCCTGTGCATCATTATTCATCCCGAGGCTGAAGAGTGCAGCAGCTTGAAGATAGAAAGCTGTGGGCCACTCTGGAGATACAACTTGTGCTTGCATAGCATCTCCAAGAGCTTCTTGGGGCATGTCACTCAGCAAGTAGCATAAGCAGCGTCTGGCAAAAACAGTTGGTGATACCATGGTTCCACCATCAATGAACTACACAGAAACAGAACAATTTAACCATTTAATATAAACCGGTAATTTAGGAATTATATACATGTATAGACACACACTCTAGGTCAAGCTTTTCTACGCTGAATGGAGTACCAGTTGCAATCTGAAGGGGTGGATTGAAAAGTAGTTGTCTAGTTATACCATGGGTAACTGAACTCATCAAGATGGGTTTCACATGACAGTTAAACCAGTGTCTTCTTAGAATTCTAAACATAGCGACATACATATCCTTACTGCTTCAGTTATTCATATGGTGGTAACGAAATCCAATGATGTGCCAGTTTTCGCAAATCAATATGCTTCACACCATCTTCAGATTAGGCTTTTGAGAAACAGATGACTTACATGGGTGTAACATTCGATAGCAGTGGGAAAGTCTTTAGCTCGAAAAGCAGCATCTCCACGTTTCTTAGAATTCAATGTCTCCTGTATTTGATCTGTCCACATTTGGAAAGAAAGCTGCAAGGTAAACAATTTCCAGTGAGACATACAGAAACACTTTTGCAAGAGGAATCAAGTTAGTATTTGGAGTTTTTAACAGGGTATATATCAATATGCGGCAAAAAAATCTAGAAACTCAAGTTCATCAGTGAGTCACTAACAGCATTGTCATTGTATTTATACAATAGACATTTGGATTTTCCTCTTTTTTTTTCAGCACTAGGTTCCCCAAAAAAAAACCAAAAACCAAAACCAAAAAAAAAGAAAAAAAGAGTCTAGAATTGGAAATTACTGACCTCATTTGCAATTCCCTCATCATCCTTGTATCCAACCTTCTCCAATAATTCATGTATTGCAGTAAGGTCAAGTCTTGAACAAGCTTCACCAAGAGGTGTTAGTGTTAGCATTGTTGTTTGCTTGGAGGACGCAGTTCCATGTGGAATACCCATCAAAGTATATGATGGAACCTATGAAGAACCAGCAGAAGCACATCAAGATACAAAAAAATTAAATGAGACCAATAGCACTTTTTGGTGATTGTTCTGGATATTCATATTTCAAAGAAGTTGGGTGTACCTCAGTTTCTTTTTGAAGAGGAGTCAGAGAGGCCACAAGAGACTTGGCATTTGGCCTTTCACGAGGTTCATACTGCAAACAACGTGAAGCTAAGCGCACTAGTTCAGTTCCATCATCATTCGAGAAATGACCCTCCAAACATGAGTCCATCAGCATCAGAAAGTTTTTTCCACGTATAAGGTCAAGAGCCTGATAGAAGAAAGTTGAAGAAGTATTATTGCTCAAAAATTTTCTAATTGACAAATCTAGCTAAAGAAGTTATAATGATCCAAAAAACTCAAATCACTTTGGTCAAAACATTTCCTCAGATGATGCTTTAAATACACAATGTTAATGTAGCAGCTGTTTCCAGCATATGAAAAGCATAAAACTACTTTTATAGCTGAATAACTTCCACAGGACTTCGAAGCACAGTTATTGTGAGATCCTCCACATTAAACGAAGCAAAATATAAGAAGAAGCATTTACATGACTTGGGGGAATGTGTTTGCCACTCAGAAGATCAAGCAACAAGGTGCCAAAGCTGTAAACAACACTCTCTGGTGTTACCCTTCCTGCCATATGGATATCAACATCAGCTAAATTTAAAGCACCGGTAGCTCAGCTATGAGAGTGTAACGCATAGAAAATTGAATGCGGAACCCTGTTTAGCAGTAATAATTACCTGTTCTCAAGTATTCTGGAGGGGTAAAAGCCAAGTTTGTACTATAGCTCTTGCCATCTCTACTATTCTTCATAAGGCCAAAGCAGGAGAGCCGTGGGTTTCCATCCTGTCAAGTGCTAACTCATCATAAGCAGAAGCCTACCAAAAACAGCCAACTTTTTGACAAGTACTAGAAGCCAGAGGGATATTAAAGGCTAATTTACCTGATCAAACAAAATTCTATAAGCATTAAGGTCATGATATAATGCCCTCCCTTTACTGCTGCAATATTCCAGAGCTTGTGCCAGATACAGAGCCACTCTCAGCCTCATTGCCCATTTCATGGGTTGGTTCTCCCCTGAACATTTCAACCAACAAATATTATATGGAAAAGAAAAATATGTCAAGTAAGATTACTTCTTTTAGAAGAATCTGAATGCTATAAACAACATTAATACCATTTAGAGGAGATGAACTAGTTAATCGTCCTTTAAACCTAACTATCACACTAACATATATTGTAGGTGCATATTGATTCCTGCTCATAAACCCAAAGTGAGAACCCGAAATTTTACTTCATTTCTCCACTACAAAAGCTTCCAAGTGGAGTTTAACAACAGCCATTTACCCAACATATAATACATTGCAACTAACTCAAACTAGCAAATACAGAAGGAAGGCACTCAGTGAAAGATTTTTTACAATGGAAAAGATGCTTAGATAGAGTCTCATTGGGCATGAACTCAGCCACAAGCAGTCTCTCCTCGCCTTCACAGCAACACCCTATCAAATTCGCCAACCTCTCACTTCTCAACTGCCCCACCGCTCTTGCCTCCTCCTATAACCAAAGCAATCACAATCAACCAAAAACAAAATCACAAGACAAGAAATTTAAAAAAAAAAAAAAATTACCCATCAAAAACCATTGTTTAAAATTAGCAAATTAACTATACAAGGCACTGTTTGGTCATTAAAACAAAATGCAGGTAGTTAATTAGTTGGTTTGCTTAGTAAAGAGCAAAGCACAAACAAGGAATTGTCTTGAATCCGGCCAAGCCGATCTGTTGAAACGTTTGATGGCGATCCAGCGATCTTCTTCCAGAAGCTTCCCTCTATAAACCACATTGGGCGCTTTCTCTCCATGCTCCGATACAATGTTGTCCGTACAGAACCCTGACGTGGCAGCTCTCAATTGGTCCAAGCTAAACTCCCTGAAAACCGGCAAGGCTTCCGCGTTCCCATTCTCTAAACAAACCAAACACAACAAAAAACACAAACTTTAAGCTCAAAAAAGTTTAGAACTTGTTAAACTTTCTCAGGAAAAAACGAACGTTTTCTACAGAAAGTGACGGAAAGTTTTGGTTTTGGTTACCGAGATCAGAAGAGTCGTGGAGGTTTGACTTGAGATTTGAAGGCCACCAACAGAGAGACAACTTGGAGCAGCGAGCTCCCATTGGCGAGCTAGTGTGTAAGTTGAGAGCTCTCCTCTCTAAGTTTTTTTTTTCTTTTTTCCCAAATATCTGAAACTTTGTTTCAGTTTGAAGCAGCTGCAGAGTAGAGAGGTTCCTGATCGTTAAGACTGAGAAAGTGAGCGAGCAAAATATAAGAGTGTGAAAGAGGCATTGTGTTTGGGAAGCGAGAAAGTGAGAGAAAATTTAAAAAAGGCAACTTTTTGGATCCAAGGTTTCTCTCTCCATTTTTCACCACCTCATCATTCTCTCGTTTTTGCTTGCATTTTTTTGTTTTCAGAAAACAAAAAACAAAAGGCCAAAAAAAAAGTCAAATTTATTTGTTTTTTCACTTTTAATTTAATTATTTCCGCTAGCATTATTACAAGAGGAGCAGTTATAATATCTAATGCTAAGATAAAAATATATTAATAAAATGAAACTATATATTTTATTATCATTATTTTTTATATTATCCAAATATTGTATTCTTTTTATTACACCAATGAGGATCGTTATATGGGTCAAATTGAAAGCCACTATAATTTTAAACAATCTTTTTATATTTTATTTAAAAATCAATGACAACCGAGTTGAAATTTTCAATTTGTGTCAATGATCAAAAATGATTTTTAATAATATGATTTGTGTTAATGGGTCATTTTCTCTTTACAACAGTTCACAATATCATTATAATAATATGATGAATTTAAAATATAATATTTTAAACAATAATGATAAAATTTGAATTGTGACCTTAACAACATAATGTAGTGTTTTAGTTGCAGCATAAGATAATTAATTAATTAGTTTGCTAATTGCTGTGGGTAATCAACCTAGGGTTGATGTGAAGGCCCGGTAATGTTTTTGTGCAGGTTAGTAATGCACAAATAAAGCCCAGTCTACCACTCGGAGCGTGGGATACACTTCCACACTAATTTTACTTGTTGGACACGTGGCTATTTACATGGTGCGATGTGTTTGGGTAGTGTTAAGAAATGAATCATCCGCGATTGGTTGTGTGAAAACATCGCTTTCGAGTCAAGTGGGTCAAAGTCGAAAAAAACAAAGTTGAAAAAAATTTCATGCATAAGTATCGACATGTAAAATTGGTTAATTTTTAGTAAGCATAATGAATTTAATATTAAGCAAAAATAAATTTGTAAATAAGTTTATCAAAGATTTTTTTAACTGATTTTGTCCATTTATTTACTAACCCAGAAAATAAATATTTATAAAATAAATAATTAGACATCCTTTTTAGAGTAATACTATTCATACAAACTACTCATACAAACTCACACATATAAACTAATGTGACATCCTTATATGATTATCGCATTACTCATATTAATTAATATTATTTATTATTAATATATATCAAATCACTGCATTTATTTATCAAATCACATTATATCACGTCAATTTATATAAATTAGTTTGTATAAATAGTTTGTAAGAGTAGCAATAATCCCCCTTTCATCGCATTCTATCAAATTTATCTTATATTCCTCTTTATTACTAATTAGTTTGACGAAATCTAAAAAGGCAAAAAATGATAATAATTAGAGTAGATAATACATTGTATATTTATATTATGTAAAGAGTAAAACAGCTAAGGTGGAGGTTGAATTTGTGGGTGGGGGACTATGTAATGTCATGTCATTGTCATAACATCCCCACAAGGGAACAAAAACACTTGTCTAACATAGAGTTTAGGTCTGATAATTACATGTATTAAATAAGCCATGGTTGAGAGCAAAAGGTGAGTCGCTTTTAAGCCACAATAAATGAGCATGGTGCTTCTCAAATTTCTTGCTTTTTATCATGTTTTTGGCGTCATGACTTTGAGTTGGTGCCATTGATAAGAGCGTTGGATTAAAATAATGAAAACATTTTTAACAAATGCCAAAATCCAAGTCCAGTCATCTTTTCTCAATCGACCCCAAATTGGCCAGCGACATTGAGCTCACATTGTAAGACTCTTTAAGCAAACCATCTCTGATAAAGTATTAAAGGGTGTGTTAGTGATCAAACAACAATGTCTATAGACAAGCAAACAAGCTTAGATATCGTATCATAAGAGAAGATTTGCAGTAGCCCTGACACCGAGCCATGTTAACCTAAAATGGGAATTATAATAAAGCGATAAAACATTATACATCAATATATAGAGAAATTTCAGCACACCTCCTGTAGTTTACTAAAAAAAATTTTCACCCTCTTATTATAGAATTAGTCACTTATATCTCCCATCATTAGTTTTTTCATTAACTTTAACATTTGAATAATGGTCAATTTAATGTAATTTTAAAGTTAATAATAATAATTAAAAAAAAATAACAACAGAGGGTGCAAAAGTAATTATGTAATAAGGGGTTGAAATAATTTAACAAACTACAGGGGATGTATATGATATTTACCCTAAATATATATAAAATTGAAATGAAGAATAATGGGTGGGTGTAGCAATACATGCCTCAAATGATGGAAGAAACCATTAAACATGAAGTAGAGATTCCCCTTGACCAACTTTTCCAGCAAACTTGACACAAGAATGACTCAAGATAAGACTTGTTTAGCATCGTTTAGTGCATGTAAGATACAAGACCCACATGGAGAAGGGGTCAAGTAAAGCAAGGGCAGCTGTGGATGTACAAGCACAGCAAATAATTTAATTGATATATGGTACACTTGGCTAAAATTTCAGCACAGACAGAGATGATACTTTAAAAGGATCTGTTTGGAAACTTTCCAACATGGCTTGGCATGGAGGTTCTCGGGTTTGGGAAGCACGAGAGCAAAATATTAGCTCCTTTTTTTATTCATGAATGTACCGCACAATCTCCCTATTTTAAAACATTAAAGCTAAACCATGCTGCTCTGCTTGCTTCGTGGACCACTACAAAACGTGCTCTTGCTTAACCACAGTAAAGCTCTCCTTCGCCCATTTATGTGATATGGTAAAATATACAATTGAGAATCGTTCTAGTATTATTAAAGAGTATTTTCAAATAAGCTACTATGAGTTTGCTTTCGCATTTCAACACTTCAATGCAAATCAAGTGGTGGGATTATAGTTATTATCCGATTTTTAAATTGCATATAAAGTGTCAATCATTACTTTCAGAAAAGTAATTTTCAAATACGTTTATTAGAAAGGATACTCACCGGAGTGGAAATTGGAAGAGCCCTTTTTATAGAAAAACTATACCAGAAAGTAAAGCTATGGCTGCCGGGTAGAGAAAGAACAAGCAGCAAATCTTTCAGAAGGCGGTGCAGAGTAACCAGGCTTTTTAACTTGCACCACGCAGCCAGAAAGGAAGTTGCAAGTGCATGTAGAAATAATGATCTCTGCTTTTCTCGAGAAAATGACCTCCTACTTTTCGATAAAATTTGGCAATGGTAGGGCAAGCAGAGAAGATGTCATGTTATTAAGAAAGATAAGTGCAAAAAGGAAAGAGGGAACAGTTCCTTTGATGGGGAGAAAAACTAAGAAAGGCATGTGATATAACAAATGATGTCTCCAATTTCATATTTCAACTTCCTCTTAGATTCACAGTGATCTCTGTAAAAAGTGGAAAGTGGTGACCCCTGGTGGGGCATTGGACAAGAAGCATTATTAAATTGCATCATTGGCTTGTGCCAAGCTTCAATTGCCAAAGGAAAACCATCACATGGCTGCTGTTCTTGTCACAGTATTCTTATTTAAAAAAAAAAGGCAAAGTTCCTATTGATCAGGTCCCACTACTCATTTGTGCTTGATCTTTATCTGTAATGTCACAAATTTTCCATGTCTACAAAAACAAAGATATCATCTCATTCAAAATTAAAACAAGGAAAACAACGGGGATGTATTGGATTTGAAAACCGCAAAGAAAGGGAAACTATATAAGACACTTCATTCTATTTCCAACGAAAATACAAATGAGGTTATCAGACTTATTGGAATGAGAATGCTTTGGTTTAAACTTGAGATTTTTGGCACAAGCCTAATCCTGTAGCAACAGCACAGCTATCTTCAGCTAGCGCTAACATCTAACTACTACTTATCCTCGACTATGTTCCTATTTTGAAACTTCTATTCACTTATGATCTACGTCTCTGACTCTCTATAGACAATTTCCAAGTGCCTCAGGAAAAGTATCCAGTAAATAACAATGATGATTGGAGTTCACTGATAATTCATACTCAATTTGCAGTGGCTCCGGAAGTTCCATTAAGTAGTCTGTGATGCTCATCTTTGCCCTTCCCATCCTTGTCTCGGGTGCTCAAAGGTAGCAGTTGCAGAGATGTGGATGTACTGGATCGATCAGGCAGTTCTGCAATTGAATATTAAAGCATCTTTTAAGACCATTCTTTGATAAGTTGTCTAGTTCCAAACTAGTATATTGAAAATTCAGAAGCTTCGGCTTCAACCTACTCATGCACACTAAGTAAAAGTTGTCCTCTTATTTTAGGTCGTAGTAAATGATATTCAACAATCCCAACAGTCCTTAAAAATGTTGTTGCTTCAAATTCATATACTTTCAGAGGTAACTTAATGAAAAGATAATATTGAGAATCCACAAAAAAAAAGAGGCTAGTGTACCTGGCAGCTTCTTGTCAATAAAAAAAGCCACCAAATTTACAGTATACCTGCAGCAGAACAACCCAGAAAAAATCAATAAAAGTAATTCGCTCCTCAAAAGTTTTAATTGTTTAGCTGAAAAAGATCTTGTTGTTACCATGCAACAACTACATCAACAGTGTAGTGCTTGCGAGATGCTATAATTAATAGGCTCTGAATCACAGCAAGCAACCAAGCAAAGTTCTTGATGTACCTGCAAGCAGATGCCATAATAGTGAAGATAAAGCCAAAAGCTTTGAGAAACATCTAGTACAGAGCGATCATAACCAAAGCCGTGATGGCTGATGCAAACAACAACACTTCTTTACCAGGCTACAACTTGAATTTGTAAAAGAATAAATATGACCTGCGACATCACAGTTCATAGCATGCAATGACCATGATTATTACCTTCTTGTGCCATACTTGTGATAGGTGCGCACAAATATTAAGGTGAAAATCATGTGCGACGAAAATATCAAATCACCACAGCCATATATTACCCCTCGGGGAACTGCATATCATATAAATCAAATGAGCATCATATTTTTTATTAAATCATTGATAAACCAAGATATAAAAGCATCTAATGTTATAGAACTAACAATTGATAAAGAGCACTTCCAGCACACTCTCTGGATTGGGCAGCCGGGCAAGTTTTGATCCCTGAAATAGAGAGTACCTGATTGTAAAAAATTGCTTTGCCAAGAAGTTAATATATAAAAACAAATAAGCAAATCATCATGGAACGCCAAGAATTGGAAGTAACAACAATTGGAAAACAAATCACGCAGAGGTTTGAAAAACCATACCTCGCGACAATGATAATTTGGACCAGGAAGCTGAGTTGAATAAAATGTAACTATCCGAAGTAGTTGGGAGACCTAAAAAATAAAAATTATGCCTAAAGAAATTGTCAGACAAATATAGCCAGACAACATAAAAAAACTTTTCAATATTATTCTGACCTCTTTAATAAATATTCAGCGCAATGGTAAGAAGTGATGGTAAGAAGGATATGAATTACATGACTAAAGAGAACACGTCTTTAGGCTAAATTTGTTGAAAAAACAACATGCTAAAACTAAAACAACAAACTTCTTCAGGTCATATTCAAACAAAGCATCTGGAGCACCATTCCTAGCCAAACATATCATTAAATACAAATAAAGCCATCAAGTCAAGTCTCTTGAAGTAAGAAACGGTTTTATCAAGAGTGTCAACCCATTAATCGGTTTATCAAGAGTGTCAACCCATTAATCTGGTCCCACCTCGTATAGCATTTAAATCGAATGCAGGTGTCATGGATATGAAAGAATGCATGATATCACCATTAAGCAAAACAAAGTTAATGATTGTGAACAGTACTTACAACTAGATAGGCAAGAACCCTGCACCATATCAGAACCGTATATATCCTTTTGCTCTGGAAAACAAATGGGTGAAGAGTCCACTGCAACACAATTAACACCATATTTGACTAGTTACAAACTAAAAGTTTTATATAAGCATTCCGGCCATAAATAATTTGGTTAACTTAGCTTCATAACAAGTGAGAATAACTTAGTTGAAGACTATTAAAAGTCAATTTAAGTAAATAAGAAAGGTAGCTATAAAACCTACCATCACAAAGGAAAAAAAGATGAAGCTGAATAGAGTCTCACTGATAAAAGCTTTATCTTGACCAAGTTCCTTAATTCACAGAAAAAGTTATGAAAGTAAAAAGACTACAATTCCAACCCAAAGAGCACAAAATCACAACGCAAGCTAGAATTGGTACTCACAGGAAGAATAGAGTATCCTGTATCCTGAAGTAATGGTCCTGGCCGATGTAAGTAATGAACTCCATGAGCAGCCAATCCATGAATGTACTGAATACAAAAACAAGCCCATGTCATAAGCACATGCTTCTAAAAACATAAATATTGTGTTTCCTATTTCTATTCTATAGACAAGTTCCAACAATAATAACAGAATTTCCAGCATCAAAGATCGGACTCTTATTAACTTATTCAAGCAAATTAATCATGTAATCTTTTAAAACGTGTTAAAAAACCGGTGTCTCAACACAATCCCTTTCCGGATTCCACATCTGAAAATGAGAACTCAACAGAACACTCCCCAATGTTGCGTGTTTATTCTGAATTATGTATTGTCAGTTGATTTTTTTTTTTTTGAGAAACATAACAATAAGGCCGCTGCAGGCTTAGTACTAGAACAAATTAAGTGATTACTAATAAAGTAAGCAACAATGTCTTAATTAATTTAACAGAGTTTAATTAAATTAATTAATTAATAACCTGAAAAATCAGTCCAGCAAGTATAAACTTCCAATTTTCAACAAGAAGCGGAACCTCCACCGCCACCTCTGCACAAATCTTCCTCCATAGCTTCAATAACATCAATCAAATCAATCAATCAATGAAACAAACCTTTCAAAAAATTTAACGGCCGAGATTGAAAACAAAGAGAGAGAAAGAGTGAAACCTTAAGAGCTTCACGATCAACGTAAACCGGCATTGCACAATCGGAGCTTAAGGTTCGAATTCGACATCAAATAATCAGAAACAAAATTGAAATTGAAATTAAAAAATAATAAAAATAATAATTTCAGACACTTATAATTACATTTTTCTCCATTAAAACCGCTCAAACTTCGAATTTGAAATCATTCGAAAATTTGATACAAATTCAAATACAGGATCACAGCAAACGCTCTGCACAAATGATAAGTTGCGTTTAAATGAAAAACTAATGTCGTTTTCGTGTTTGTTACAGAGGCAGTTGAGAAAAAAAAATTCAAAAAGAAATAAGAAATTTTATTGTATTTAAATTTGAAAAGGAGTATATTAATAATATTAAGAGTATTATTAATAGTAATAAACAATATTTAAATTATTAAGAGTTTTCATTATGGTTGGGAATTAGGTTTTGTGATTACGTTGGGAGAAGTGATTGCGTTCTGTCGCCGATTGCACTTCAATAGAGTGCGAGAAGGAGAAATCTCTTGGGCTGACGCCTGGACCCAACAAAGCCCACTAATTGGGTATCTTTGTTGTCCATAAGGACCGTAACCAAGCTATGAGCTTCTAGAGCAACCTAAAAAAACCTATGATTCTTCTTTAATTTCTTTTATTTATGTTATAATTTTACTCCAGGCATAATTAGCTGAAGCCGTGCATAGAACAAAAAAAATCAAGGGCCCTGAGCCAATAAAGACCGAGAAAATTGACTCAAGAGCAAATTTTATTAAGGACTCCATTGAAGAATTCAGACCTAACTATTAATCAAGAAGCGATGGAAACGATAAAATCCGTAAATGCAGAAGATTCTATTAAAAATCAATCTTATGATTCATTAGGTTGAATAGCGAGATCTATTATTTTATTTTAAGAGATGTTGGACTAACCCTGTAACAAAAATAAATATTGAAAGAGTGAATAAAAGTTTTATTTTATTGAAATGATAAACTTTGGTTGATTGTATATAATAAAAGACAAAATCAAATAAGATTCTTTAAAAAAAAAAAAAACAAATTGAGGCTGTTCAACATTTTGTTGGCACATGTTAAAATTTACGAGTGTCGTGCAAAATGTCTAATTGTTAATTGTTGAGCAATCGTTAATCAACAGCTTGACACCAAAAGGATCAAGATTTAACCAATAAATAAAACATAAAATTTAGCCAAATTCTTCAATACACCCTAAAGGTTAACTATTTTTTGCAATTTCCCCTCATTTTTTATGCAGCTGATACGCATGAAAACTCCACTCACTACAAGAGAGATGCTGTGCGAGACTAAAACCATAAACTCAACGTTAATTGATCGATGTTAGGGCATCAATGGAAGCGAAATACCTTCCCACAATACTATGCACAGTTTCATTAATGAGGAAAGTTGATCTCAAAACAAAGTTTATACTGCTACTGCTGTCAACACCAGTACGACACTTTCTAGTATGCTATCTAACTAGTATTCGAGGATTTGGGAACAATGCCGGCTCATCAAAGATATTATTGTATTGCAGATACGTGCACTGCTCAAACCAGCAAACTGGAAATATGTATCTGTACCTCCTGTCTGTAATTACAAGATAACTGTTGACATGAAACTAGACCCTCCCCACTGGGGAAAGGGGTGGATATGAGACAAATCTTGCAGGAACCTCAGCTTCGATTCGATCTAGAAGCCTTGTTTCATCATTCTGTACCAACACAGTTTCTGCAGATGTTTTTTGTTCAAGAAGGTCATTTGATTCACAAGACTCGCATGATTTTCTACTATCTAAAACTGATATACAGATGGAGAATGCTTGTAGAAGTGAAAGCGATGAATTGAATTCGACTGAATAGACACCATCCTTGTATGGGGCTAAGCTGAACAAAGGCTGGCTGTGTTGGTCTCCTCCCTGATGATAAGCATGGAAGAAAACGCACATGTCAATCAGCAATGACCATATTATAGTTGGTGCATTAATTACTTTGGTTTGAGATTTAAAAGATAAGAAATACCTCAGAGAATAGTTGAAATTGATTTACTCTGGAATAACCTTTCGAAGAACCTGCTTTCTTAACGCGTCGACTCCGGTTGGACATGACCCTAAGTTTGCAACCCAAATCCCAACCTCCACAGTCACATGATCCTCCTGATTTCCAGCGTTGGATCAGTGATGAAGGCTCTCCTTTTCGTGGTAAAGAATGAACACCACTTGGAAGTATGACATTAGCACTTATGTCTTGGTTAGCTATGAAAGGCCCATTCTGCACTTCTTTCCCGGAATTAGAATCAAATTTCACTTCTGACAAATACTCTTTTAATCCCACTTCTGAGAGATCTTTCTTCATATCACCCTGATGCCCATTTACAAGTGAACTTCTACTGATCTTCAAAGGGATCTTGATGAAAACAGCGCCAAGCTCATCATTTGGCTGGAAATCTGGTGTTTGCTGATCAGCCTGTCTAAGCTCCACAGAGAATAGAACAAATTCTCTAATGCTAAATTGGTTGAAATAGTTCTCTGTAGTCAATTCGGAAATATTAGAACCACAAACTTTCATTTGAGCAACAACGTTAGGGATGTAGTCTTGATGTTGGCTTTTTCCTCCCGGATTTAGCCACCTTCCATTCTTCTTTTTAACTTCTTTTATGGTGAAGAATGTATAAATGCAACTGTAGTCCTCCTTTCTTGAAGTACTTAACTTCTTCATTGTGGCTGCAAGAATGTCATTTTCATTGTCCACAGCAAATGTGAACAGAGGCTGGCCATTCTTGACCGCAACACGCAAAAGAGCTTGAATTGCTGGTGATCCATTCTGCTTCTCCTGATATGGATCACTAACATTGGCTGTCCTACAACCAGTCACATCAAATTTAACTCGTCCTGACTCTGCTGCAGATGAAGAGTATGGTCGCTCATCAGATGATTTGGTGGCCCTATCTTTTGGTAATGGCTCATGAATTGTATGACAGCTTCCTGGCTTTGCCTTAAGTATTGGATCTAAGAGTCTTCTCAAAGGACTTGACCTGGCTCTGCTTGTGGCATTTGTTTTATCACTATTTGAGGTTTCAAGTCCAGAAGAAACCACAGCCTTCTGTGAAGTAGATTGTGCAGAAATACAAGTTGACTTTGACTGTGGCAAAGCAGAAGCCTCCTTGGAGCTGGAATTTTTGCCTATCTTACTCACACTGAAGCTTAAACGCCGGAAAGGTGAAGTGCTTCTCACTTTTTCTGGTGCTATTTTAGTCACTTTCAGATCCGATCCCACAAATGGCGCATTTGTAGTGGGCTTCTTGACTGGTACAGTAGATTTCCTGTCGTCCAGTTTTCCGCCTTTGGAAGGACAAATATCTATTTTCGCTGAACATGGTAGAGAACAAGATCTTTCCGATGACAAGTTGTCAATCTTTGCATCCATGGAGCCAGTCTGTTTCATCGGTAAGTGTTCAGCACTATCATTTTGACAAGGCAGTGGACTTGAGTGTGGAAAATCAGAAAAGACATCTAATTCCTTGGATCTTTCTGAAAAGCTACTTCGTCTTGCTTCTGCTGGTCTTTGACCTGATAGTAATGTTGAATCAGATACAATGGATACTCCACAAAGATCCTTTTGAGGCAGCTCTTTTGGCATGAGCAGAACAACAGTTTTGTGTTCTCCAGGAATATCAAGGTCAACATCATCAGAATTTCCTTCTTGCGGTTTCTCTGCTCTCTTCATAAATTGACCATCTTGAGTCTTCATGTTCACCTTTGTAGATGATGCTACGTCATATTTTACCCCATTTGTCAAAGTTCCACTTTCTCGATCAATCTTTGGATCTGAATCTTTTCTCCTGCACTCTTCTGAGTTTATATCCCGATTGTTTTTGCCAAAAGGCTTATCAGTTCTGGTGAACTTTCCCTGCACATTTGAGTTATTACTCTGGGAATCTTTGAGATCATGAAACTTTTCAACACTCTGTCCTAAGGATTGGACAACTTGATGGTGGCCTTGTACTGGAGAAGATGTCAGATGAAACTGCAATGAAGGCCGGTGCATTCTCTGATGAGGAGGAGAGGAAATGTAGCGTCGACTAGAATTTGAAGAGCCTGCATCTGACGAGAAAGATGAGAAAACATTACTACTGGATAGTGACGACCGGCCACTCCTGCATGGTACCTGTTTTTGGCTACACTGCCATCTTTCCAGGCGTCCCCAATCAAGAACACCAACATTTAATACTTTCTCCTTTGGATTCTTTCCCCTCTCCAGATAACTTGGTAAATTTGACATGTACTTGACAAGCTCATCATCTTCGTTTCCTTTGCTATCTATTCGTGGCTTTTGCTTGTTCACTGAAGATTTAGATGAGGTATCTTTCACATTTTTCGTAACTTCACAATGAAGATCAGCATATGACAAATTAGGCCTTTCTAGTTTGAACCTGTCTGGCAGATCTGTCCTCTGGCTTGCTTGGAAGGAAGTCTTATCAGAACTTCCCAGTGATTGTTGATCCCTCGAATTCTTTTTGAGCCCTGAATGGTATTCCGTAGACTGGAAAGTTTCTGACTCCAGCTGCATCTCAGATCATACAGTATGATTAAGATAAAATAAGCCGTATACCCCTTTTTCAAGTATCAGCAAAACCAACAACTATTCTAGTGTTTCGCTTCTTCAGCTGCACCACTAAGCATTCACACAGATGGAGCTAATCTGCAATTAAAATAAAATTGAAAAAACAATATCACAATCAGCATTACTCTTAGCGCTTTATGAGCATGTTGAAGTGATTATTTCAGGATAAAAAGATGTTACCACAGAGGGAGTAGAATATATTGAGGCCTTCAACAAGCAGTAATCATCCTAACAAAAAAGACACAGATTCCTCTGCAATAACAACTAATACTAGTGCCCCCTTGAATATATTAAGCCCATGAATGCAGATAAAGATCGTCTCATCATGAGTTCATTTCAATTTAAAATCTGAACAATCAGCATAACCCTTAGCCACGATTATGCTGATTCTAAAATAGATATGGTCCCCACTCCCCAGTCCAAAATAATTATTAAAAAAAAAAGAACGGAGGTCACAATTCACAAATTTCTCTCTCTCTACATGAATTTGATAACATGACAATGCTGCAACTATAACTTCCAACTTGCACTGATTCAAACCGGACGCAAATAGAAAGAGTAAAGAGTGGATATAGACAGAAGGAACCCAGAAATCGATAAAATTGGAGTGGTCCATGCACCGCAACAGTAATGAAAATTTTCCTATAAGCAAAAACGATGAGTC
Organism: Boswellia sacra; assembly: GCA_013180625.2. Taxonomy (NCBI): domain Eukaryota; kingdom Viridiplantae; phylum Streptophyta; class Magnoliopsida; order Sapindales; family Burseraceae; genus Boswellia; species Boswellia sacra. The sequence continues at coordinate 171,495 of SNVD02001782.1, read as the reverse complement.
GTAATTGAAGCCAAAGGACAAAAATCCCTAGCCACTAAAAACTACGAAAGAAGAATAGGCTGAGGCAATCAATTTTCAAATTTAGAAACGTTTGAACCTTGCTTGGTTGTTCAATAAAGAAAAAGAACAAACGGCTGGATAAGGAAGCGCTTTGTGCTCCTTTTCATCGCAAACTACAGCACATCATAAAAATTTCAAACATTTAAATAAATTTAAGCAAAAAATTAAAAATTAAAAAAAGAAAAGAAAAGAAAAGAAAAGAAAAGAATATTCGTCTAATTAAGTCAGCACACTCTTCTCTTCTTTTCATACAGCTAAGCAGTGTCTAGTAATTGAAAATGGACTTCATATGCATATGATTGGCAAATACAAATTTCCAGCCAGCCAAACAGAAATTTTCCCGACTTTATCACTGGAAACAGAGAACAAAAGGAACTCCAGGACGTACCAGAGTCGGTTTAGGAAATGCAGAGTCAAGAAATTCCGTTAACAACACTGACGCCGTCAGTTAGGAGTAGCAAAAGGTGTCGGTGCAGCATTATCCGGCCCGAATAAAACCGAAACGAAGCGTTTCACCGGGCGAATGTTGATAATTGTTTCCAAACTTTCCTTCTTAAAACTCCAAAAGCCAAGCAGAAGGTTTTGAGAGAGTCCGGCTTCAGCTCACCCGTTTCATTTTTGTTCTGTTTTCGTGTTTCGTGTTGTGTGTTTTTAACAGTAGGCGACGAGTCAAAGCAGTGACAGCTTTAAGAGTGAAGAGTGGGGGGAGAGATCGTTGTCATCAGACGGCTGAAATAAAGAGCCGATTATCCGGTGGTCACATCAGTGTGACGTGGGCCGGGAGATAGTATGATCCGGGACCCCACCTTTTTATACGCGTTATTCAATCGTTTTCACTGTCTACTTTTTTATTATTTATTTACGTGAATAATTATTTAGCAAAAGCTTATAATTTATTTATTATATTTTCTTACGTTTAATTAATTTAATTAAATTCATGTATGAGAGGTAGATCTGATAAATTTTATACAATCCGTTAATACGATACGAACTCATTCGATAAAAACGTATTTTGGATCTAATATTATCGGATTAGGTCGTTAATGAGTTAACACGATAAAATCCGTTTGATATCGGACCGTATTTGGGTTTATACTATAAAAAACTGTTTTACCCGTTTAATCCGTTAATATTAAGGATAATATAATAAATTTATTTATGATACATAAAAAATATAATAAAATATAACAAATACTAATTTATAACTATATTTAACGTAATTAAAATTATTCTAATACAATTACGTCATCTTTTTCTTATGCGTGTATGAATATGACATTTTGATGAGAAATATAAATAAGAAACTTATAAAATGTTTTATTTAATTTTCAGAAATCATTCAATAATTGGACATTATCAATTATTTATTTTAAATATACTTTAGATGGATATTTAAATGATATTTGATACAAAATTTTGTTTATATTTTCGTATTATATTAAATTTGGATATTTCAATAGATTTCAAAATATTTGTTAGATTTTAAATTATTTGTTTAGAATTTATACAAATCATGTTATACATATTATTGTCTAACTTATAAAATAAAAAAAACGAGTTAAATAGGTTAAATTTGGATAATACATTAAATTAATAGTCAAATTTAAATTTATAGATTTAGATCCAATAAATTAATAAATCAGATTTAAATTAACATAATTTAACGTAATACGAATAAACAAACGATACGAAACTGCCTTGTCACGTCCTAACGAGAGAGAGAGTAAAGGCTGGGATCGAATGGAGGACCCACGACTGCTAGATCTAAGAGAGTGTAGGGTCCACGATATTGAATCGACGGTAGTGATGGAGAAGTGGAGAACTTGAGGTGACGAGAGCTTATCGTTTGTCTTTTTCGTTGTCTATGTATAGTTGTGCTACTGCTTTCTTTTTTTTGATTTTTGATTTTTAGTTTAATTTTCGTTTTCTCTTGCTTAGTGTTTAGTTCCCTGTAGCCTGATTTGTTGATTCTCTGACAGGTGGCATGTGCCCGATGTGGCTTTGACGGACATGGAACACGAGAGGAAAAAAAAGAGAAAAAAATGAAAAAAAATGAAAAAGAAAAAAAAAAGCTTAGATAGCGACATTAATATCCTCTATTATTATTATTTGTTATTATGAATAATTTGTGAATTTTAAGGTATTAATAAGATTTTAGCCTTTAAGAAACAAAAAAATATTTAACTTTATTACAAAGTTCTGAGGCCGCCTTTTGAGTCACATTAATAGCAATTTTTTAATTCAACAAAGATACAATAATATTATTTTATTTATTTATTTATTATTTCATGAAGTATAATGTTAATCCGTGATAGTACAATGTTAACCCACTTAGATTTTCTGTTTTTGGACTTTATAACCCAAAAAACCTGATACTAATGGGAGGAAGAATTCTACATATATAATTCAAAAATCTTCTCTTATCAAACGATACGAGATTTAAAATTGATACATGATCTCACCACTCTATAAGTCTTAAGTGTTACATAATGTTAGCGTTATAATATCTTTAATACGTATAAATGTTATTTCACTAACCTCCATTATACATTTAATTTCATTCACTTCAATATATTATAATATATCTCCTTAGACTCTAATTTACTGGTCATAGATGGAGCTAAGAAGGAGCGAGAGTAGGCAGTGGCCCCTTTCTTGAAAAATTTTTGACAAATTATTAATTGCCCCTTCTCAGATTTTGAAAAATTTTGATAAGTTTCGATAAAACCTTATATGTTTAATATTTGTCCAGAAACCCTCTATATGCATGGGTGTTCAAAAATCCCAGACCCGATCCAACCCAACCCGACCCGACCCGATCGGATTGGTCGGGTTTTTCTCGGGTCGGTACTGAATAGTAACCCGAATCGGTTTGAAATAATCGGGTTTAAATAGTATCGGTTTGAATAAAATAGCTTAATAAAATTAAACCCGACCCGACCCGACCCGATCGGATTGGTAGGGTTTTTCTCGGGTCTGTATTGAACAGTAATCCGAATCGGGTTAAAATTATCGTGTTTGAACAGTATAAACCCGACCCGACCCGTGAACACCCCTATATATATATGTTATATGCACCTATATAAGTTTAAATATTTTCAAAATCATCCTTACAAATTTAATTAGCTTTTGTCTCTCCTAAAACAAATTTCTGGTACGTCCTTGATATTTGATAACGATGATTTCCCAAAAGAAAAAAAATCTTATAAATAAATTTCAAAATATCATTTGAATTAATCATAGACTTTAGTTAAAAGATAAAAGAGTTAAAGATAGAAACATTTAAAAATGTTGTCTTCCAAAGACAAAATAATAGTAATAATAATATTTAAAGAAAAAGGAAACAAAGATAGTATGTTTTTCAGAACGCTCCTTCAATCTAAAAGTGATACTTTACAGAGTCCAAAAGAGAATTAAAAAAAGAAGTGAAAGTAGGATAAATAAATTAAAAAGAAAAAAAGAGAGAGGGAGAGAAGCATATTGTAAGTTTATGAAAAAGGGGTTAACTTTAATCTTAAAAGTTGTAATGACATGGGAGATCCAAAGATTTTAATCATTCAAAGTACAAAGAGATCAAGTGGTAATTAATAGAATAAAATGATCAGGATTCATCATCTGATCAAAATGATTGAATTGTTTTGTTTGTTTTGTTGTCGCTGCATATACTATCCTTCCAACTTGCACAGAGAGAAGCTCTGTTGGTGGGTAAATATTAATTAATTAATTAATTATTATAATTTGTCTTTGAATCAGTGCTGTTGAATGTGAATAGAGTTCTGCAAAGACTTTTCAGGTATGTACTCTCGTGTATTTATGGGTTTCAGTTTTTCAACAAGTTACAAGATTCGTCATATCTATGTTAACGTTAATTATTTTGTTCCTTTTTCTTGTTGCGTACACGTGAAGTGTGAACACAAATAACAAAACTGAATTCTCATCTTTACATTTAATAAAATTTCATAATTCCGACAAATATAATGTGGTAATATTTTGAACAATAACAACATTAATAAAAGGAATAATTTTAATAAATATTCTTAAATTTTGATTTAATTTTAACCGAAGAATGGTCATATATTTTTAATCAATTATATTCTCCAAATTTTTCATTTTTCGTCATTTTTATTCCTGAAAATGATGATTTCATGGGTGAAAATGATTATTTTTTTATAAGTTAAGAAGTGTGTTTAGTGAAAACTATATAATCGTTATCCAGTTAAAGTTATGTTAAAACTCGAGAATATTTATTAAAATTATCCTATTAATAATATGATATTATATAGGTGTCAAAGTATACATCTTTATATACAATAATGTTTAGAATTGATCAACCTAACTCAGGCACTAAAAGACACTATTAAACTTATATTATTATTTTTTTATTTTTTATTTTTTGAATTGTTGAAGGTGGGAAAGTAGTTTTGGAAAATTGGAACAAACGTATTTTGAAAATTAAAAAATTACAAACCTAATACCAAGATCACCTGCCGTACATAATTGACTCATTGACCATACATGTTATCAAACTTTTTAAAAAGCTTTATTGTAGTTGATGCCACTAAGGCTCACATCATCGTTAAAGTGCAAAAAATAAACAAAAAGAGAGGATCTCCTATGGGGGTAGATAGATTTGTAGATGATGATGTTATTTGATAGTTAGTGACCACTTGCTTCACTGACTAGTCAACTTGAGCGTAAATTCATATAATTATTATATGCGACAAAATTCACTATTTGTTTTATATTTCTTGATATAGATATGCTCACGTCCTCTCATAATTTAATATTATTTCATGTGCCTCCTTTTTCACCATCAATATATGCTTAGAAATGGTCAATTAAAGTATGTGTTAATTTTGTCAAGTGTGCTTGTATTTTACCTCAACGTTAAACAGAAAATAAGTTTAAAACAATTGTCAAACTTCTTTTCTAATAACCCATTAAAATATTAAGAAAAAAATTCAAAAAAAAAAAATTTAAGTTTAAATATAAATTACAAGAATGAGTACATCGATAGAAATTTACATTTTATATTCTTTTATTAAATATAAAACACTATTTATTTAGTATTAAATATTATTAAATACTGTAAGATATATTTATCAAATATCGTAGAATATTATGAGATATCAGATAGAGTAATAGTAAGTCAGGCATGATAATAAGCAATACAAGGTATGTTCTTTTATAAATCTAGTATTTTTATTTTTAATTGAATTTAAAAATATGTGGTTGATTTTAAATTATTTTGAATTTTAAAAAAAATATGTAGTTAAGATTGAATATAAATTATATTAAAAAATATGTAACAAAAAAAAATTTAAAAACAAGAAAGAAGTTTAACAGGATGAGCCGGTTTTATAGATGGGTAATAATAATAGCTAGAATTGAATTGTAGTTTTGCGTCGCATCTTGCTCTTGGAGCCTCTTGGTTGATGTTAACAGGAGCAAGCATTGTCGATTGTTGCGACTGGTCGACACACTGAGAGCAGGTGATTGTAAACAGAAAGGGACCGAAAGAATTGATTAGAAATTTAGAATGATGGCGATGGACGAAGCAAGCAATTATGGTTGGATTGAATGTTGCATCCGGAGCTTCCCCAGTGGATTTCTTTTTTAATTAAATTAAATTCTACCGAGTAGATGAATATAAATATTACCCTCAACTTATTTACAATGGAGATAATTTTTTTTTCATTTTTTTGTAAGAAATATTTTTCTTGGTAGAATATATAATGCCCAAACCATGATTAAAAGTTATAATTATAAGATTGAAAATCATAGTAAATAATAATGAACACATGATGGCCACGTGAAAACCATAATATGATTTGAGAAATAGAACCATATAAGAAAAATATATTTGATTCTAAATTGAAAATAATCACCGACTTAGACCCAGATGTCTCGGATACCGAGGGCAGCCTAATCTAAACGCCAAAATGTTGTAACCATTAATATATTTTATTTAGCTAGTGGGTGCACTACTCAAGAAAAGACAAAGCGTCATATTTACATGTACGGATTTTTAAGCACTAAATTAATTAATTAATTAATTTTCATTTTATGCTTATGCTCTAGTTTTCACGTGGATTGGGCTGTCATCTTCTATTTTCTTTTCTGTATTATTATTATTATATTATTATTATCATTATTTTACTTATATGCCGTCAACATGTAGAACTGCACATCTCTTGCAATTATTGAAGCATACTCGGCATAACTAACTTAGGGCTTTAATCTCGATCAATTTGGCTTTACGGTTAAAATATTCTTCATTGCAAGCAACCGATATTAAGACGAAATGCTGTAGTTGATGTTGCTTTCAAATATTTTAAATTTTTAGATGAATTATTTTTTTATAGAGTCGAAATAGTAAAATGATCGGCTAATCAATATGTAAATGATGTTAGGATAATTTTAGGCTTATTCTTTAAGAAGTAGATTTTTGCAATTGTTGTTGAATTGATCGTTATAAATTAGAGATTAGTGGTCCTATTTTATTGTAGTGGTATTACTTACATAATTTAGTTCTTTAATGTAATATCTAATAAAGACTGTTTCATATTGTGTAATGAATGCAATATTTATATTATGGAATACTGTCGAGAACTTATATTACAAAATACATTTTATAAAATTATGGAGTATTCTCCTCTGTCTAGTCTATTATAATAATATGTGTTAGATAGCTTATAATAACGATATCAAAATATTGTAAAACGTATCAAAGTTTGTAACAATGGTATTTGAATTTGAAAAAAATATATGAATAAAATGGAGCTTGCAATTTATTATCAACGTTGGCTTACTCACTGTCACGATGTTAGCTTGCGGTTAATGTCTATTAATAAAGATCTCATGCACACACATTAACTCCCAATAATAATGAGCTTGCAAGTTATTAAATAATCATTGAGGTCAAGATTAGACTTTATTATGGAATTTATGTGGCTGCATGTGCATGTGGAAGAGAGTGAGCTAGTAGCATGCATGTTATACATGGTCAACTCAGCATACAATGGGATAAATAATGCTAAAAACAAATATAAAGAACATAGGTTAGAGAACTTAGAAGTGGTGGAATGAAAGTTGTTTTTAATATTGTACAAGATGTAGAAATTAGTACTGGCTCATCGCCTGATGTTGAATTTTCTCTGGGTACATACAATTTGCACGAGTATCAATTGTTCGCTTGCTTTCTGAAAGTCAGGAATCCGGGACCTTTTTTTTTTTTTTTTCCTAATTTAACCTTTACTTTAAGTTCCAATGTGACATGCGATATGTGGCAAAGCTACTTTGTTTCTGCAGGCCTATTTTTGAGATATATGGTTGTTGATGTTAAGTTTCCTCTGTACTGCCGTGTCGGGTTCAGTCTGCCAGGCGAGGCGGGCTTACGTCTACGTTTGCACCAGCCACCGCATGTGACCTTATCCTGAGTGATGATGGCCCGGTGCCATGACATTGACTTGAAACGGAGCAGCCAAGACGACAACTCTATTTACAAATTCGAGAAAGATTTAATAATTTATGCAGTTAATTTGTACCTTAATTAACTGGCTCTGCTTAAACATAAGACATGTAATGCAAGGCTAGGAGAGGAGAGGAAGATTAGGCTTAATGTAGAATTTTGAAGACGTTGGATGATTGATTGGAAGGGGAAGTAGATGTACATGGAGAAGATGCATTGCTTCTTAGCATGAAAGGCCTGCTTCACTTTACCTAAGGTACGAGAGTGTCATACCGCATAATTAAGCAAAAAGTAGGAATAGTAATTTTTCTCATACATTCCGAGTGTTTGGATTTTATCGCGTCAATCTGGGTGAAAGAAACTCGAATTATACAGAGAGAAAGTTTGGATGCGATATAGGTACGGTACTACCGAGTAAACTCCATATCCACACAATTCAAACCATTTATCTAAATAACACCAATGCTTGAACCCACGTCGTAGAAGTTAAATTTCAATCATTAACTACCAAACCATGCACCTTTTTATTATAATAATTGGTAGACAAATATATATAAGTTATTTTTTATATATTTAATTAAAACTAATTAATCAAGTAATGTATTACGATTCGAACTTAGCTGTTAAAGAGCGCATTATATAGGCTTTGTACAACTGACAAGCACATCTTTATAACATATTAAGTAATCTTATTTTATTTGATTCATTTATAAGAGAAAAAAAAGTAGGGGCAAGCTGACGAAAATCCAAAAATTTTTTTTGATACAGTATCTCAAAACCCACAAATACCCGAAAAAAACCTAGAAAAATCTTGGAGGAATTTTTTTTGCCAGATGTAGGTGCGAAAACACCAAACCCACACTCGCGCTCGGATGTTTACCATCCCTAGTCAAAAGCAAACCCACATTAAAGGATGGTACTATTATTGTGTTTTGATATAACTACAAGCTAAACGCAACAAGAATAATTTTATATTTACAATCAATTTTTTATGATTAAATGTTTAACTATTATATCATTTATTTATTTTATTAAATAATATTTTATCATATCAAATTGTATAGATTGTTTTTCTAAATAAGTTGTTAAATGTAATAAAGTATGTATTTGATAAGAGCCTGATAAGTGCATCCATAAACACATCATTGTGGGTGAGTAAATTCGCTGAAAAGCGATTTATTTCTCACCTTTTTTAGGGATTTCTCTAACTCTAAGACTTTTTGATGTTTGTCGAATTTTCTAGATTTGATTTGATTTGATGAGTGTGTTTGTTTCTATTTTCAAAAAACTATGAAAACTTATATTTATCAATATATTTTAAATCAATATCAATGAAATATTATTTTCAAAATTCAAATAAATTAAAAAACAAACGTATATTTCCTTTAAATTTTGAAAACAAAAACTCAAAATACACAAATAAATACCAAAATTTTGATAAATTTTAAAACATCTCTCTTATTTGACTATTTTCTCATATTTTTATGTCTCATCTTATGAGACATACTTACCATCAAATTTTATTTGTAGTAAAAGAGAAGAACAAAAATATATAGAGTTTGGCCAAGAAAATTCGGAGTCGCATGGCTTTGAAGCCTAGCAGGTCCATACGAAAAAGGTGCGACTTGAGCTTTCTAGCAAAGCCTCCAAGATTCTGGAAAGTACATGAAAGTTCGTTAAACCCAAGCCCAAAACGTTTACCGAGGAAAGTACTAGATTTCTCCTTTGCTTGCTATAAATACCCAACTTATCCCACCCCATTGCACCCAGCGTTGTTAAAGCATCAACTTCCTCAGCGATCAAACAGGTTTCAATTACAAATTTCAATATCAATGGCGCTGATTCCTACCCTTTTTGGTAGCTCTCGCAACAGCATCTTGGACCCTTCTTGGGACACATTCAAGGACTTTCCTTTCCCTTCACTTTCCTCTCATTTGCCTCAGGAAACCTCTGCTATTGTCAACACCCGTGTAGACTGGAAGGAAACCCCAGAAGCCCACGTGTTCAAGGCTGATCTTCCAGGTCTGAAGAAAGAGGAGGTGAAAGTGGAGATTGAAGACGGCAGGGTGCTTCAAATAAGCGGAGAGAGGAATGTAGAGAAGGAAGACAAGAATGATACATGGCATCGCGTGGAACGTAGCAGTGGCAAGTTCGCAAGGAGGTTCAGGTTGCCAGAGAATGTGAAGACGGATCAGGTCAGGGCATCCATGGAGAATGGAGTGCTCACTGTTACTGTTCCAAAGGTAGAAATCAAGAAGCCTGGTGTGAAGACTATTGAGATTTCTGGTTAATACTAAATAATCAAAAGAGAAATGTCACTTATGCCTCTATGTTGCTGAAGTTGTCATTTCCCGATTTAAAACTTTTGAAGTTTGTAACTTTATAATGAATTAGAAATGACGATTTCTCTTAATTTCTGAACTTCGCGTTCCATATAAATCAGTTTATTGATGTTAGTAATCCGTGATTCCGTGTTGGGGTCTGAATTGGCAAGCCTCTGAGTTACCGAGTATCATACATTTATTATGATACAGCATTCTTTTCCGAACCAATTTCATTGTTAGATGATCCAAATGTAAATTGCATGTCTCCGTCATTTCAAAAAAGCAAAGTGGATTAAAGAAAGAGGACATGGAAAACACGAAAAAGACATCAAAATGGAGCAAGCACAGCCTCTTGTTTTATATTTAGTTTTATTTTTTGTCGTCTTTTCCCATGTTCGGCGAGAAGGATGGAACTCTGTTATATAGTGACATTTGGCCACTTCTAGCAAGTTTGATCGGCTTTTGATCGTGAGCAAGACCCAAACTTTCTTTAATAAAATCTGTACAAACCCAGAAGCTCTGGTGGCGGTTTTTATAGATTATCATCCAACTACCAATTGGATGTGCCAGCATGTCCGAAATTTTATTCAATTCTTTTAGTCACTTCTTTTTGAGGATATGGAACACATGAGGACAAGCAAAACATCAGTGGTTGCAGAAGCAGATCCTCGCGAAGCAGTGAGATGGAGAAACAGAGGCGTGGATGCCGCAGGCAGGTGCTGGTTCCATGTCCATTCCGAGGCTACGTAACACTGATGCTCCAACTGGGCACACTTGGAATTCAGAGAATGAACAGTAAAATCTCAGCTCTAGAAATCTGAGTGAGAGTCATGAAACTTTATATCCGGAGTATTACAAAAAGGTAATGGTCAGCTGTACAAAATCAGAGGCCTCAGCAGAGATAGCCAATAGAAAATTATTACATGGCAATTCTAGAATACTGTACAACTAATCCATAACTAACCTGCTGATTAGACTAACTAATTGATTATCAAAAATTAATAAAACAGTAAGCTACATAACAGAGCAAAGAAACGGAAATAAAGAGAAGGAAGCTGACAAGCAAAAAATAAGAACAGAACACATATTGCAGTGTAGAATGGGATCAGGATCAGGAGCTCAATGAGCTTTCTTTACATCCCTCCTCAAACTGGAGGGTAATTCCAACACTCCAAGTTTGCTTCGGAAGACATTGAACAGAGGCAATGGCAGTGGTTTTGTGAGACAGTCAGCTAGCTGGTCAAAGGAGGGCACATATCTAACTTCAAGTTCTTTCTGCAAAACTTTGTCTCTAACAAAGTGAATGTCTATCTCAATGTGTTTTGTTCTTGCGTGAATAACAGGATTGGATGCCAGGGCACTGGCACTGGTATTGTCACACCAAGTGACTGGGCATTGAGATGGTTGGCACTGCAGTTCACTCAACAATGACTGAATCCAAGTGATCTCAGCAGCAACTTGAGCCAAGGCACGATATTCTGATTCTGTACTTGATCTGGAGACAACAGGTTGCTTCTTTGACTGCCAAGATACCAATGTGTCACCTAAGAACACACAGTAGCCTCCAATTGATTTTCTGTCTTCTACATTGCAGGCCCAATCTGCATCTGAGAATCCGGTTATGTTGATGTGATCACAGGGTCTGATATGAAGGCCAAAGAGTTTGGTATTTTGAAGATATCTCAGGATTCTCTTCACTCCCTGCCAATGAATCAATTTGGGTGTCTGAAGTGCTTGGCTGAGTTTATTTACTGCGAAGGCAATATCTGGTCTGGTGAAGGTGAGATATTGCAAGGCTCCCACAGCACTTCTGTATAGTGTAGGATCAGAGAAGAGGTCTGAATCTTCAGCTCTCTTGTCCTTGCTGACAGCAGCTGGTGTAAAGCAGGGTTTTAAATGCTCAAGTTGTAGCCTTTTGAGTAGATCAGTTATGTACTTTGACTGATTTAAGTACATGCCTGTATCATTCCTTCTTACTTCTATTCCAAGAAAATAATGGAGGTCTCCAAGATCTTTGAGAGCAAACAGACTATTCAGTTTAGAAATAATTCCTTGTATGAACTCTTGACTATTTCCAGTAATCAGTATATCATCTACATACACTAGGATAAAAATCAGGATGCCTTCTGTCTTGTAAATGAACAAGGATGAATCTGATTTTGCATTGATGAAGTTCCACCTCAGTAGTGTGTCTTTCAGCTTATCAAACCAGGCCCTTGGAGCCTGTTTAAGACCATATAGAGCTTTGTGCAGCTTACAGACATGAGAGGGTTTGGATGAATCTACAAATCCTTCTGGCTGTACCATGTAGACTGATTCCTCCAATTTGCCATTCAAAAAAGCATTATTGAAGTCCAACTGTCTTATTTCCCAATTCCTAGTTACTGCCAAAGTGAGGATTACTCTAATAGTTCCAGCTTTCACTACTGGACTATATGTTTCAGAGTAGTCAATGCCAGGTATTTGGTGAAACCCTTTTGCCACCAGCCTGGCTTTGTGTCTCTGGACAGTCCCATCACTATTAAACTTAAGTTTGAACACCCATTTGTTTCCCACTAAATTGTAGAGAGGAGAAAAAGGAACCAAAGTCCATGTTTTGTTTTTAGTTAATGCCTGGAATTCTATATCCATTGCTTTCCTCCAGGAATCAGATTGCAAGGCTTCAGACACTGTCAATGGTTCTGAGTTTTCCAGGTTTATATGATGTGAATAGCTGATGTGGTATATTTTTGGTTTGAAGATGCCCTTTTTTGATCTTGTGATCATTGGGTGGTGTGGCATAATAGGTGCTGAGGTTTGGTGGTCAGGCAGTGGGATTTCAGGTTCATGTGCAGTTGTTTCATTTGGTTGAGTTGACTGTGAAGTGTCTGAATTACTGTCTGGTGAAGGTTGCTGATTGAGAGAAGGGGAGTTGGGACTGTTTGGAGTGTTTACAGGATTAAGTTCTGCTGCAGTGAGAGAGTCTTGAGAGAGTCTTCTGTTCTGATTCTTGCTGGTCTCAATTTCCCTGGGAGTATAGTCTTGTTCCTTCCATTTACTGAGTATTGGAAGGAAAAGTCCTGACAGATCATTGAGGGAGGTCTGTGAAATTGGATTGTTTTTGGTATTTAGAAATCCTTGTTTAAAAGGAAATTCAGCTTCATTGAAGATTACATTTCTTGACATGTAAATTCTTCCAATGGAGCTGAGACACTTGAATCCTTTGTGTTGATTACTATAACCTAGGAAGACACATTTTGTAGAGTGAAACTGAAATTTGTGGTTCTGATAAGGTCTTAGACAAGGAAAACAGGTGCAGCCAAAGATTTTCAGTGAGTGATAGTCAGGAATCCGTTTATATATTTTCTGCCAGGGTGATATGCCATTGAGAATTGGTGTTGGGAGTCTATTGATAAGCCAGACAGCAGTGTGAAAGGCTTCCCACCAGTACCTCAATGGCATATTTGCCTGAGATAGCAAGGTTAGGCCCATTTCTACAATGTGCCTATGCTTTCTTTCTGCTTTTCCCTGTTGTTCATGGGTATATGGACAGGCAATTCTAGACTCTATCCCATTTTGATTGAGAAAATCAGTGAAGATTCTAAACTCTCCTCCCCAATCTGATTGAAGACACTTTATTTGCTTTTCAAATTTGTTTTCAACCAGCATTTTGAACTGTTTGAAGGCTGATAATGCTTCTGATTTGTTTTTGAGGGGATAAATCCAAGTGAATTTGCTGAAGTCATCTATGAAATGGATATAGTATTTATATCCGGAAATGGAAGAAACAGGAGCTGGTCCCCAGAGGTCTGTGTGTATCAGTTCTAGAAATTGTTTGGTTTTGCTGTTTGAGTTCTTGAAAGGTAAGGCATATGATTTTCCACACTGACAGGCATCACAGAAATCAAAATTTTCATTGCTTTTAACAGATTCTTTACAAGCTCTTAGAACTTGACTCAAAATTTTCCCTGATGGATGACCAAGCTTTCTGTGCCAGACATTGAGTTTTTCTTTGTCTGACAGAAAGTTTGTCACAGAGTCCACAGGGTTACAAGAACTTACAATGCTTTCTGTATTTGATTTTTTTGACACATTAGATGACTCACTAGACCTTGAGATAGAAGAAATAGACTCAACACAATTCAAATAACTTTTATTGTTTCCGAGAACTTGGGGCAGGTGCTGATTTGGAAATGTGAGACCAGGGTTGATTTGGTAGAGACCTTCCTTAACTCTCCCCTGCAGAAGAACCTGGTGTATTTGTTTGTTCTTCACAAGACAGAAATCATGGTGAAATTCAACATAAACTTTGTTATCTTTGGTAAGACTAGATATGCTCAGCAGGTTCTTTGTTATTTTGGGAACACACAGTATGTTTTTCAAGTTCAGCAAAGTTTTTTCAGTAAATAACTTTGAATGGCCTACATGTGAAATGCATAGATTTCTACCATCACCTACAGAAAGAGATTTGTTACCAGAGTAGTCACTTCTTGAGTTGAGGAGGCTTGGTTCTGCTGTAACATGATTGGTGGCACCACTGTCAGCAAACCAGGATTCATCATTGACAGCTTCAGGTGTGGCATAGAAGGCCTGTTGGGATTGATTGTTGGTGAAGTAACTTTGTTGAGATTGACCAGGCCTTGTAAAACCTTGCCTGTTGTTGTTCCCACCTCTGTTTCTATTGGTACCTCTCATGTAATTTAGATCAGTCCTGTAGAAGCATATAGTTGCAGAATGTCCTATTTTCCCACAGATTTGGCAAATAGGTCTGGAGTTCCCAAATCTGCCACCTCCTCTTCCTCTGGTATTTTTGTTTCCTGAACCTCTTTCAATGTTCCGATTATTAGTTCTATTAAAACTTTGTCTGAACTGATCTTGGTTGTTCTGATTTGGTTTACCAAAAGCAATATTGGCAGAGGCTTGATTGAGACTCAAGTTTGTGAAACCATTTAACCTCTCAAGTCTGTTTTCAAAGCTGAGAAGTGTGGCTTGGAGTTCTTGCCAGGAGACTTTCTCTCTAGCTTGAATTTGGACAACAATGGGAGTGTAATCACTGTCTAGTCCTAAAGTGATGAATGAAATCAGATCATCCATATCTACTGGACTTCCAGCAACTGCTAGATTATCTGAAATTTTCTTCATGACAGCAAGATATTCATTCATCTTCATTGACCCCTTTCTAGTGGTTTGAAGATCAAATCTCAGATTTGAGATTTTGGATCTATTCCTAATACCACAATATTGTTCAAGTGCTTTCCAAAGTTCATGAGAGGTAGGTTGTCCTATTATCTGAGCTGCTACTTCACCCGAGACTGAGCTGAGCAACCAACCCATCAGCAGGCTATCAGTTGTGACCCAATCTTCAAAGTCTGGGTTGATCTGGAGCTGGGAGCTGCTATCACCTTCAACCCCTGTTGCTGTGATGAACTCAGGTGGGCATTTCCTTGTTCCAAGAACAAAACCTTCCAGCTTATGGCCTTTTAATGTCGGCAGTACCATAGCTTTCCAGATGGTGATGTTGTCTTCATCAAGTTTGACAGGAAATGACTGGCTCAGGGTGTTACCAAAGGGTGAGCTTCCATTAAGGAAGTTGGGTCAGGAAGAACCAGAATCACCAGTGGAAGGACTTCCTTGGAATGATCTTGAGGACATGGCGTTTGCCTTTTCTGTGCTCTGATACCAACTTGGAATTCAGAGAATGAACAGTAAAATCTCAGCTCTAGAAATCTGAGTGAGAGTCATGAAACTTTATATCCGGAGCATTACAAAAAGGTAATGGCCAGCTGTATAAAATCAGAGGCCTCAGCAGAGATAGCCAATAGAAAACCATTACATGGCAATTCTAGAATACTGTACAACTAATCCATAACTAACCTGCTGATTAGACTAACTAACTGATTATCAAAAATTAATAAAACAGTAAGCTACATAACAGAGCAAAGAAACGGAAATAAAGAGCAGAAAGCTGACAAGCAAAAAATAAGAACAGAACACATATTGCAGTGCAGAATGGGATCAGGATCAGGAGCTCAATGAGCTTTCTTTACAGGCACCATCCTGCAACCCAAGGGCTTCTCCATCGCAGTTGTTCACACCCAATTCAATTCTCCTGATGCTTCCGAACACCCTGGTTTTACCTGTCTACTTTTATTGGATGGCTTATGTAAACCAAAATCTTCTAATGGTTTCATACCAAATCTTAACTTAAGATGCAGAGGTACATTCCAGGAAGTAATGACTCATATAATAGAAAAAGAGGGGTAGCATGAAGAGCTCCCCTGCAGCATTTATGACGCAGCCATGTACTTTGCAGAAGCAGTGGCTTTCGATATCAAGCTACCGAGTACTAACTTACGCACTGCCAGTGCCCCCAATTTTCTGACGTTCTTGTATATCCTCGATTTAAAAAGAAGGGTTATATTCCTTGGCAAGGTATCCGAACTCGAGCATTATCTTTAATGAATTTTTGCTTTGTTATTAAGGTGGGTGCTCAAAAAGTGAATTTGTTTTTACCATGTGAAGGGGATGATAGAGTTCCAAGCCAATTATGCAACTCAATCTACTAGCAGTGGTAAAGTGAATTTGTTTTTACTGCGTGAAGGGGATGATAGAGTTCCGAGCCAATTATGCAACTCAATCTGCTAGCATACTGCTACTAGTTATTAAATTTCTGATACATGAGACTATCACTTTTTGCTGCAGATTCTAAGTCAATGGACTAAGTGAGAATCTACCGTTCACTAGTTTAAAAAATTTAGATACTGTATTGCAACTAATAGCTACTTTACGGAATATAGGAACGTCATACCATCAACATTGGCACAACTAAAACAAAAATTTCAAGTTCCAATCGTCTGAATAGGTCTTATGCATAAAATCGGTCTAGCATCCTCCGGTAACCTACTGTTAGAGGAAACCTACTGCATCTCATGGCTTGACAAGCAAGCTAACGACTCTGTTATACATGGATGGAAAAGAGCTAACAGAAATGTTGTTAGACTCAAATATTAATATTGGGTCTTTATTTAATAGTTCAAGTTTTTGTGTCAAGTGACTACTTAAGGTGGTTTGAATACTGAAGAATCTAAGTTCAAATCCTCTCCTTCTCGGTATCTTTGGGCAATTGTGCTACTAGATCAAATCAAGTATTGGTTTTTCGGTTTAATCTCACGGATCCATGTTTCAGTTTATGGATCCGAATCTACTGATGGTTGTCTACCGTAGAGTTTAAAAGCAAGTGTTAGAGAAAGAGGCTGCATAGTAAAATGGGCACCACAAAAGGAAGTACTGTTGCATAGCGCAGTGAGAGGACTTTGGAGTCATTGTGGCTGGAATTCAACACTTGAAAGTAGAAGTGAAGGGTTTCCAATGATTTTTAGACCACATTTGGCGGATCAAAGCATAAATAGGAGGTATGTGAGCCATGTATGGAAAGTTGGGTTTGAGTTGAAGAGTGACTCGGAAAGAGGGGAGACAGAGAAAGGTATTAAAAGGTTGATGTTGGAAAAAGACGGAGAGGAGATGAGGCAAAGGGCATTAGATTTGAAAGTAAAGTTTGAACTTCGTATGTAGAGGGGTGGTTCTTCTTATAATAACTTGTGTGAATTGGTAGAGCTCATTTTGTCACTCTAATGCTATAGATTGTTTGATTCTGATGATATCACGCGTGAGTATATAGATGGTCCCGTATATTACAACAAAAACATTATTCGATCTTTAAGTAGGGTTTTTGCAAGTGCGAGAAAACAATTCTTAATTTGATGCCAAAAATAAAGAAGCTGATTCGGTAACGCAAGCTGCAATAAGGGAATATATTCGATCTTTGAATAGTTTTTTTTCCCCCCCCAAGAAAGTGTATATTCTCGTTACTACGAATTGTTTTTCCTTGCTATTTGATAATGTTAGTTTATTATTTTCCTTGGTTAACAATATTTGTGGTCTCGCATCTACGATATAGGGTGAACTATTCTCCAAGTACAGCTTCAATTGGGTAGTAATATTTCATTGCAGTTGAAAAATATTCAATGACGATTAGGGAGGCAATCTGCTCACCGAAAGGATGAAAAATACATCAAAAGAGGAGGAAGTTTGGACTCTTGTTTATTTTTTTTAAAATATGAAGTTTGGACTCTTGTTTATTTTTTTAAAATATATTTCTTTGTCCTTTTTTCCAGTTCAAAAATCTCTTGTTTAATAAGATGCTCGGACTTGGGCGGATTTTGTTGATATTCATCGAACTGAAGTCTAAACATTGGACTATTTGCGACAGCATATCCGCTGAAATTTTATCAAATGTCGTTTAGCTGAGGTGATATTATACTGCTTTTCGGCTTGTATTGTAAATCCTGAAAGAAGAAGTGACTAGTTGCAGAAGAAGATCTCTAGGGTATTAGAGAGATGGAGAAACAAGAGCGTAGATGCCGTAGGCTGGTGCTGGTTCCATGTCCATTCCAAGGTCACATAAATCCAATGCTTCAGCTGGGCACTATCCTGCACTCCAAGGGCTTTTCCATCACGGTTGCTCACCCCCAATTCAATTCCCCTGATGCTTCCAAACATCCTGACTTTGTCTTTCTACCTTTATTGGATGGCTCATCGTCCAAACCCAAATGTTCTGAGGATTTCATAGCCCTCATAAGAGATCTTAACTTGAGCTGCGGTGCCCCATTCCGGGAAGTGCCGACTAATATAATAGAAAAACAGGAGCAGCATGAGGAGCTCCCTGTTAAGAAAGCAACTCCATCCCATTCATTTCTTTAAGTCTAATTTATGATGTGTGTTAAATATTTATTTATGTTATGTGAGTTAGTGGGTGTTCAATGTTTGAGTTATACTTGTGTAGTGGGCACTAAAAGCTTATTTATGTGGTGTAAGTTACATTTGTGTGGTGTATGTTTGGTTTGATTTTGTGTGGCTATGGTTACTTCTTGTAAACTATAAATAGCCCTCTTTGTTTGAGTTTTATGTATCCAAGCATCTAAGAATTCTAAGGATTCAAGAATCCTAGAATCAAAGAAAATATTAGTTCTTCATTTTGAGTGTTTATTTTGGTGTTCTAAAAAGAAGTGTTGTAGTGAGATTTGGTGTGGCTATAATACAAACAATTTATTTTGTTTGTTCATTGGCTCCTAAATTAGAGTATTGTACTCTAATTTGTTCAACATTTGGTATCAGAGCTTTGGTGTTAAAGCGTACACAGTATTGTTGGAGGAACCTAGCTTGGGTTAGTGAGTGGTTACTTATATGATTGTATGCATGTCTAGAAAAACTTTATCAAAAGGACTATAAAAGTCTAAGGAAACTGGTTTTTTAAGTGGGACCGTTTGTGACCCCTCCAGTTTTTCCTGGAAGCTTTCCTGCTATATATTAAATCGTATAGGCATTTACTACCATCTGGGTTGTTATCCAACAGTAGAGTACGTATACGGATACGTGAACTGTTTTCAGTGCAGTTATCTTGAGTCGTGAAAAGTTTACTTTGTAAGTTTGAAAGAGAGCTTGTTCGGTAAATTTGAAGTATTGCCGGCACGATGGGTGACCTTCAAGTAGTTGGAGGAATTAAAAAGCTTAACAATAACCAAAACTACAATACTTGGGCAACGTGTTTAGAGTCCTACCTACAAGGTCAAGACCTTTGGGAGGTGGTCGGTGGTAGTGAAGTTACACAACCGACAGTAGAAGATACAAATGGTATTTTGCGAAAATGGAAGATTAAAGCAGGCAAAGCAATGTTTGCTTTAAAGACCACAGTTGAAGAAGAAATGTTGGAGCATATTCGAGATGCTAAAACACCAAAAAAAGTATGGGACACTTTTGCTACACTTTTTTCAAAAAGGAACGACACAAGATTACAACTTCTTGAAAATGAGTTGTTATCAATGAAGCAACGTGACATGACAATTGCCCAGTACTTTCACAAGGTGAAGTCGATATGCCGTGAAATTTCAGAGTTAGATTCCACAGCTGCTATTGGGGAAGCTAGGATAAAACGAATAATTATCCATGGTTTAAGACCCGAATATCGAGGTTTTGTTGCTGCAGTACAGGGATGGTCGACACAACCATCACTTGTTGAATTTGAAAATTTGCTTACCAGTCAAGAAGCTATGGCTAAGCAAATGGGAGGAGTTTCTTTGAAAGGAGAAGAGGAAGCACTCTACACCAACAAAAACAAAGGCAACTGCAAGCAGCATGGCAAAGGCAGATCTAATGGTGACAAGACAAAAAGTCATCAAGGAGATGGAGGCTCTCATATAGAGGGAGCTTCGAAGAATCGCAGTAACACTAGAAAGTTCGATGGCAAGTGTTACAACTGTGGAAAGATGGGTCATATGGTGAAAGATTGTTGGTCTAAGAAAAAACATGTAGAGAGTAATGCCGCTAGCTCCAAATCTAAGGAAAACAGCGAAGATAGTTGGGGTGCTGAAGCGTCCTTTGCAGTGGAGGAAGAAGAATTAGCTTTGACAGTTACAAATGAACAGATCAATTATGGAAATGATTGGATCGTTGATTCTGGTTGCTCAAATCATATGACAGGTGATAAACATAAATTACAGAACCTGATAGAATACAAGGGAAATCGAGTGGTGGTAATAGCTGATAATTCAAGATTACCGATCACTCACATCGGTAAGATGATAGTTGTGCCCCGATATAGTTCTGGTCAAGTAATGCTCGAAGATGTTTATCATGTTCCTGGCATGAAGAAAAATTTGCTTTCAATGGCACAATTAACATCATCAGGTCACTATGTCTTGTTCGGTTTGCAAAATGTAAAGGTGTACAAGGACCTCGACATGTCACAAAAGCCAACAATGGAAGGACGACGACTGGAGTCAGTGTATGTGATGTCAACAGAGTCTGCATATGTAGACAAAATACGAAAAAATGAGACGGCAGATTTATGGCACATGCGATTGGGTCACGTTAGCTATTCTAAGCTAAATGTGATGGTGAAGAAGTCGATGCTTAAAGGACTTCCTAAGCTTGATGTGAGAATAGACACAATCTGTGTGGGATGTCAGTATGGCAAAGCACATCAATTGCCATACGAGGAATCGAAGTTTAAAGCAAAGGAACCATTAGAGTTAGTTCACTCTGATGTATTTGGGCCCGTTAAGCAATCATCAATTAGTGGAATGCGGTATATGGTGACGTTCATTGATGATTTCTCCAGATATGTGTGGGTCTTCTTTATGAAAGAAAAATCTGACACATTCTCAAAGTTTAAAGAATTCAAAGAGATAGTTGAAGGAGAAGTGGGAAAGAAGATTCGTTGCTTGCGTACAGACAATGGAGGTGAATATAGCTCAGAAGAGTTTTCTCAATACCTTCAAAAATGTCAAATACGTCATCAGTATACATGTGCCAATACACCGCAACAAAATGGTGTAGCTGAAAGAAAGAATCGACATCTTGCAAAAATTTGTCGAAGTATGTTACATGCAAAGAATGTACCAGGAAGATTTTGGGTTGAAGCTATGAGAACCTCTGCTCATGTGATCAATAAGCTTCCTCAACCAAGGTTAGGATCTATATCACCCTTTGAAAAATTGTGGGACATGAAACCTACGGTTAGCTACTTTCGAGTATTTGGATGTGTATGCTATGTATTTGTTCCTGATCATTTACATAGCAAGTTTGATAAGAAAGCAATTAGATGTATCTTTGTGGGATACGATAGCCAAAGAAAAGGGTGAAAATGTTGTGATCCTACAAGTGGTAGGTGTTATACATCACGAGATGTAGTATTCGATGAAACATCTTCTTGGTGGTCCTCAGAAAAGGAGGTGTTATCAGATTCAAAAGAATTTGAAGACAAGTTACAACAGAAGATGATGGAGCATATTGTCCAAATTCAAACAAGTTCAGATAAAGATGAAGATCCATACGATAATAATGATGACGATCAAGATGTAGCTCAGAATCCTTGGCAAACTGGTGTGTATGGACATGATAATAGACCTGGTGAAGTAGAAGAATCAATTCCACAATCACAACCTAGAAGGTCAACAAGATTACGAAAGCCAAATCCCAAATATGCCAATGCAGCCATAGCTGAAGAAATTATTACAAAAGAGCCTCAGACTTTTGAAGAAGCATCTCAGAGATCTGAATGGATTCAAGCTATGAAAGAAGAAGTCACAGTACTAGAGCAAAATCAGACATGGGATCTAGTGCCAAAGCCAAGAGATGTGAAACCTATATCTTGTAAATGGGTTTACAAGATAAAGCATCGTCCAGATGGATCAATTGAAAGGTACAAGGCTAGATTGGTTGCACGAGGGTTCTCTCAACAATATGGGCTAGATTATGATGAAACGTTTAGTCCAGTGGCAAAACTTACAACTATACGAGTCCTGCTAGCACTTGTAGCCAACAAAGATTGGAATTTATGGCAAATGGATGTGAAAAATGCCTTTTTTGCATGGGGAGTTAGATCGGGAGATTTATATGATTCAGCCAATGGGTTTTCAAAACCAAGATCATCCTAAGTATGTGTGTAAGCTGCGAAAAGCGCTCTATGGATTGAAACAAGCACCAAGGGCGTGGTATGGTAAGATTGTTGAGTTTCTTACCAAAGGTGGCTATTCAATAGCACCTGCAGATCCCAACTTATTTGTCAAAAATAATGGAGGAAAGCTAGCTGTGGTGTTGGTATATGTAGATGATCTAATCATTACTGGGGATGATGAGATAGAAATTCATCAAACTAAGGTGAACCTGTCAGTCCGTTTCCAGATGAAAGAACTTGGACAACTTAAGCACTTTCTTGGTCTTGAGGTTGATCGCTCACAAGAAGGAATATTTCTTTGCCAACAAAAATATTCCAGAGATTTGTTGAAGAAGTTTGGGATGCTTGAATGCAAGCCAATCTCGACACCAATGGAACAAAATGCCAAGATGTGTGCACATGAGGGAAAATATTTGGAAGATGGAAAAATGTATCGACAGTTGGTCGGTAGCCTCATCTATTTAACCTTAACTCGGCCTGACATTTCTTATGGAGTTGGTATAATGAGTCGATACATGCAAAATCCAAAGAAGTCTCATTTGGAAGCAGTTCGACGAATATTGAGATATGTGAAGGGTACAATTGATTATGGTCTTTTGTACAAGAAAGGTGAAGATTGCAAGCTAGTGGGCTATTGTGATGCTGACTATGCAGGAGATCAAGACACTCGTAGATCAACTACTGGATATGTGTTTACTCTTGGATCAGGAGCAATTTCTCGGTGTAGTAAGAGAAAACCAACTGTATCTTTGTCAACAACAGAAGCAGAATACCGAGTAGCAGCAATGGCAGCTCAAGAAAGTACATGGTTAATACAATTAATGAATGATCTACATCAAACAGTTGATTATGCAGTTCCATTGTATTGTGAAAATCAGTCGGCAATTCGTTTGGCAGAGAATCCAGTTTTTCATGCTAGAACAAAGCATGTGGAAGTGCACTATCACTTCATCAGAGAAAAGGTTTTGCAAGAAGAAATTGAGTTGAGGCAAATCAAGACAGATGATCAAGTTGCAGATTTGCTCACAAAAAGTTTGAGTTCAGGCAAGTTCGAAAACTTTAGACGTCAACTTAATGAAGTAAAAAGAATGGGAGCTGGTGTTGAGGGGGAGTGTTAAGAAAGCAACCCCATCCCATTCCTTTCTCCAAGTCTAATTTATGATGTGTGTTAAATATTTATTTATGTTGTGTGAGTTAGTGGGTGTTCAATGTTTGAGTTATACTTGTGTAGTGGGCACTAAAAGCTTATTTATGTGGTGTAAGTTACATTTGTGTGGTGTAGGTTTGGTTTGATTTTGTGTGGCTATAGTTACTTCTGGTAAACTATAAATAGCCCTCTTTGTTTGAGTTTTATGTATCCAAGCATCTAAGAATTCTAAGGATTCAAGAATCCTAGAATCAAAGAAAATATTAGTTCTTCCTTTTGAGTGTTTATTTTGGTGTTCTTCTTCTTCAAATTAAAAGAAGTGTTGTAGTAAGATTTGGTGTGGCTATAATACAAACAATTTATTTTGTTTGTTCATTGGCTCCTAAATTAGAGTATTGTACTCTAATTTGTTCAACACTCCCATGCATCATTTATGACGTACTCATGTACTTTGCAGAAACAGTGTCTTCCGATCTGAAGCTACCAAGCATCATCTTACGCACTGGTAATGCTACCAGTTTTCTGACCTTCTATGCACACCCTCGATTCCTAGAGGAGGGTTATGTTCCGTTGCAAGGTATATGAACGTAATCTTAACTTCAATGAAATTTAATTTTGTTTTGTTATTAAGATTACTAGTGCTTAAAGTGAATTTGTTTTTACCTTGTTTTCCTTCAGTGAAGGTGATGATAGTTATGAATTTCTGATAGCTAAGAACATCACTTTTTGGTACAGAATCTAAGTCAATGGAGTTAGTGCGAGGTTTTGATTTTCTCAGATTCAAGGATCTTTCTGTCAGTACTTTCAAAAATTCAGATATCGTATTGCAACTAGTAGCTACAATAGTAAATAGAGGAACATCATCAACCATCATTACCAATAGCGTGGATTTCCTTGAACAATCAACATTGGCACAATTACAACAAATGTGCCAAGTTCCACTCTTCTCCATAGGTCCTATGCACAAAATTGGTTCAGCCCCCTCTAGTGGCTTACTGGAAGAGGACACCAGCTACATCTCGTGGCTTGACAAGCAAACTTACAACTCAGTTATATATGTAAGCTTGGGTAGTGCAGTGTTTGTGGATGAAAAAGAGCTTACAGAAATGGCTTGGGGCCTAGCCAATAGAAAGCAACCTTTCTTGTGGGTGATAAGGCCTGGTTCAGTTCGTGGATCAGGATCTAATGATTGTTTACCTGAGGGTTTCAAAGTAAGTGTCGGAGAAAGAGGTTGCATAGTGAAATGGGCACCACAAAGTCAGGTTTTGGCACATAGTGCTGTGGGAGGGTTCTGGAGTCATTGTGGCTGGAATTCAACTCTTGAAAGTATAAGCGAAGGGGTTCCAATGATTTGTAGATCATGTTTTGGGGATCAAAGGATAAATGCGAGGTACGTTAGCCATGTATGGAAAGTTGGGTTTGAGTTGGAGAATGATTT
The DNA here is from genome assembly GCA_013180625.2 of Boswellia sacra. Lineage (NCBI taxonomy): Eukaryota > Viridiplantae > Streptophyta > Magnoliopsida > Sapindales > Burseraceae > Boswellia > Boswellia sacra. Next base: position 146,562 of record SNVD02001782.1, on the reverse strand, counting down.
GGAAAGAGGGGAGATAGAGAGAACTATTAAAAGGCTGATGGTGGAAAAAGAAGGAGAGGAGATAAGGCGAAGGGCATTGGATTTGAAAGTAAAGTCCAAACTTTGTGTTCAAAATGGCGGCTCTTCTTATAATAACTTGTGTAAATTGGTAACGCTCATTAAATTAGTCTAATGCTATATATTGTTTGATTGTAATGTTTTTTCTCTTGAGAAAGATCCCTTAAATAAAAACTACTATCTACTGTTAAGTATATCAATTTGTTTTGTATTGTTACTTTACACATGGATTTTGGGTTTTTCTTTGTTGATCCTCGAGGAATACATTACAAGCATGATACAGAAAGGAGAAAACTGGTGAGGAATTTTATGCTTTTTCTGCTTGGTCTGAGACTTGTGTTTGTTTTTGTTTCTATTAAATCAGAACCAAAAGAAACGATTTTATAAAGAAAATAAGACAGCTAAAGGATTTCTACTACACTATAGCCTAGAAGCAAAGGCCCATGTAATGTTTAAAAGTGTATAAAAAAGATCGCATATATAAAAATTCATACAATGTTTAAAAGTTCTAATAAAAATCAGATATCAGAGGATCATTGTTCACTCATGCTTGTTCTCGTGATTGAATGTATAAATGACAATCATATAGTTTTCTTAGATTTCTTTTAAGGCTATTATCTAGCTTTCCTAATTTGAGATGTATGAGAAACGTTTAAAGAGATCTTTTATGAATTTGACGAAGCATTTGTCACATCCCATAGTATACATACAAAGTATAACATTTAAACCGTCGTTCAACAATGAACTCTGTCATTTCTTTCAAAAATTATATTGGGTATTATCAAATACAGAGTTCTTAGTTACAACCACAACATTTCACTATATATATGTACATTCAAAATCAAAAGAATTTCTACAGTATAGTTATGTTAATATAGCGCCGCAGTCCGTAGTTGTCAAGAGAACTTCGTCACTATTGCCAAAATTCCTCCATCTAGCTCTCGGTCTACTGGTCACCTGAGGCACACAATAAGTTTAGTGAGTAAAACTCAGTAAATAAGCTAAGTGAGTATACAACAATGTTCAATAACAACAAAATTCAGTCTACAGTATGAATACTATTCATTTCTTAGTACACAAGCATAAACTAACTTGTTAAAGAAGAAATGACCTAGAAATCACTTGTAACCATTTCTATGTGCCAACTTGGTGCTCCTACACCATATGAGTGACGCACCTGCGCTAACTCTTTGTCTGACTAGTTTCATATCGGTTACATCTGCACTCTTGTGCCACACATATATTGCGCTCCTGCCCCAATTTTCTGTCTCGATCTCTGTAGGTCGATTCATTACATAAGTGAGTTCACATTTCTCAATTCATCACATCCTCATGTACAATCATAATCATATAATTTATTCATATAGATATCCATACACATACACACATTTTTCTTCAATGTACATTAAGGACTCACATACAATACCATACTTGGTACCGTATTAATGACACATACTATGTCCATATCACATAACAAGGAAGCTTCCACATAATCAGTTATAGTCACTTAGGAAATAAGGCTCTCTTATCAAGGTAGGATTTCTCATATCACGGTCATATCACACTTATACGGGCCCATATCACATAGCCACCTATTGGCAACGTCCGTAGGCAAGGCATCGTCGTAGTGAGTATTTATCATATTCTCACATTGCGCGAATCTGCCATCACCTAGAGGTAACAACCATATAGTCCTACTGGACTTTATGCTGCCACACGGAGCAGTACAGATACACGTAGATGGCTATACTTGAAATAGCTCAAGGCTAGTCTGACAATTCAGGCTATACCGGACCCATACTACCGAATCCCGTATAGGAAAACATATGGTCCAGACCTCCCCTCAAGCTATGAGAGCTAAGTTTCCTAAGTTTTGGTATGCCAATCACATTTCACAATTCACAATCAATCACATAAAAGAAGCTCTATATCAAGTTTCTAGTACAGTCACAATATATCCCAATTCAAGCATCAAAGTGCTAACATTTAACAGTGTTACAATACACAATATTACATACAATGTAACACAATTTATTGTGACCTCAAAATAGTTAGCTCACTTACCTTATTCAGCTCCTTTGTTGATGTTGTGTTTAACCTAAAAAAAACACAAAATCATACCATACATATTGGTGAAATAATTCCCCTTTTTGGCTCTATTTCTATACATACTCCATCAAATAATTTATAACAAATAATTGTCTATTCTAAAATCCATACAAAAGCATAGACAACTTTTACACTCATATAACATGTCTCCTTAAAATTTTTAGAGCCAAATAAGGTCATATGCCTACTCAAAATAACTCAATTCATTAACTCAATAATTCTGTCAATGCATTTATTTCACTGAGTAGGACAGACTTAAAAATTATAAGAATTGCAATACTACTCAAATAACAACAAAATCTTGCAGCATAGTATATAACACATATAAATACTACCATACCAAAAATCATGGCTTTTCAAGGGGTTTAAGCCATTCAAACTGAATTATTTCTAACTGCCCTGTTTTGGAAACTAAGAATTCCAATTTTACCAAGCCAAATTTAAAAATTCATAGCAATTCATACAGAGCTTCAATATTAGTAAAAATTTACAGTCTCATATCTGACACATAAAAGAACTTACATACCAAAAATTAGGTAATTTTAAAAAGATTTAGACCTTCAACTAAATTCATTTTCCCTTACTCTGTTCTAAGACAGGGGAAATGTGAAATCCTATACCAGAAGTTCAAAAACTCACTATAATTCACATACTTCGAATTTTTGAGTGAATCCAATTTCTATACACTCCTGGACATACACTGTTCATCAGCAAAATTTTCAGAACCAGAAAATATTTCTCTAATTTTTAAGAATTTTCGGAATATGCACTGTTCAGTGTAAAAATACTGCAGGATTTGAACTAAACTCTCATTTCTAGTTTTGTATCCTCATCCCCTTACTTAGATACATTCAAATCTCATTCAAATTTACATTTCCACACAATTTTCAGCATGCGAAATAACAATTCTCATACTCACATCACAACACAAGGAAATTCTTTAAATTAACTAGACAATAGTACAAGGAATTCTAATGAGAGAATTGGTTCTTTCCTTCTCCTTTCTTCTTCTCGATTTCTTCCCTTTCTTCTTCTCCCTTTCTTCCCTTGAGTTCTTGATGATTTGTGTGAAAAATTTTAAGAGAGTGAAGAGCTGAGAACGTGTAAGCAAGGAGGAAAAATGAAAGAATTCTAGAACTCCCCCCTTTTATAGACAAACATTAGGCTAAATTACCATTTAGTCATTCTCTCCTTTTTTTATAACATTAAGCCCAATAGTTTTTTAAGTAAGCCCCTCATTCTCTCATTTATTACACTCTAATTTAAATATATCACATATACATTAACACATATTAATACACATATATTCATAATATATGAGACAATGTATACTACAAAATTTAAGATGGTGATATTAAACCAAACCTAAAGGATAGGTGGTGATTCGATATTAGCCTATCATTAACTATTTTATGCTGAGTGAAGGTCCAAAATTTAAGTTTAATAATTAATATTAGTAGAATTACTATTAGTTAGAATTACAAAGGAAATCACTTGTTTTGCTACCTGAGACAATCTTATTAAAATATTTATCTGCTCATGTAAGCATGTTTCTGTCATTTGAGTAATATATAGAAGGGTGGTTGAATGAATGACCTCCAACTCATGGAGCGACATAAAAAAATCATAATTAGTGTAAAACAGCATAAACAAAAGAGAAATCCAAAAACTTGCAGCCAAAAAGGATGCACAATCCTTGTTCAGTCTTAGTTAATGATTGGCTGCTGATGATAAGAAAGACCACAATTCCCTTACTACCTAACAGCTCTGGTGGTTTTTATAGATTAAAATTCTATTCAATGTCGTTTGCTTGTCTGGCATGTTTTGTATATCGTAAAAGGAGAGGTGACTTTTGACTAGATGCTTAGGGCTAGCAGCAATTCCCATAGCTGCAGAAGAAGATTTCCAGGGTAGCAGACAGATGGAGAAACAAGAGCATAGAAGCCGCGGGCTGGTTCTGGTTCCGTGTCCCTTCCAAGGCCACATAAATCCGATGCTTCAGCTGGGCACCATCCTTCACTCCAAGGGCTTCTCCATCACAGTTGCTCACACCCCATTCAATGCCCCTGACGCTTCCAAACACCCTGGTTTTACCTTTCTACCGTATGGATCACCATGCAAACTCAAATCTTCTGAAGGTTTCGTAGCTTTAATATCGGATCTTAACTTAAAGCTGCAGAGCTCCATTCCAGGAAGTACTTACTCATATAATAGAAAAATGGGAGCAGCATGAGGAGCTCCCCTGCATCATAAATGATGCAGTCATGTACTTTGCAGAGGCAGTGGCTTCCTATCTGAAGCTACCGAGCTGCTACTTATGCACTACTCACGCTACCAATTTTCTAACCTCCCATGCATATCCTCGACTCCAAGAAGAGGGTTATATTCCTTTGGAAGGTAATGAACTCAAGAATCAACTTTCATTAGATTTTGGTTTTGTGACTAAGATTAGTAGTGCTTAATTAGAAAGTGAACCTGTTTTTACAACTGCTAGTTATTAATTTCTGATACGAGACCATCATTTTTTTTTTAAAAAATTCTAAGTCAAGGAGTTAGTGCCAGGGTTCCATCCCCTCAGATTCAAGGATCTATCCGTTGCTACTTACAAAAATTTAGATAATGTATTGCCACTAGTAGCTTCTATACGAAATATAGATGTATCATCAGCCGTCATTATCAATACCATGGATTTTCTTGAACAATCAGCACTGGGACAAACTACAACAAATTTGCCAAGTTCCAATCCTCTCAATAGGTCCAATGCACAAAATGGGTCCGGCATCTTCTAGTAGCTTACTGGAAGAGGACAGCAGCTGCATGTCATGGCTTCACAAGCAAACTTACAACTCAATTATATATGTAAGTTTTAGCAGCACAGGTTGCATGGATGGAAAAGAGCTAAAAGAAATAACTTGGGGCCTAGCCACAGCAAGCAACCTTTCTTTTGGGTGATTAGGCCTGGTTCAGTTCATGAATCGGAATCTACTTATTGTTTACCTGAGGGTTTCAGAATAAGCGTTGGAGAAAGAGGCTGTATAGTGAAACGGGCACCACAAAAGCAGGTGTTAGCACATAGTGCAGTGGGAGGGTTCTGGACACATTGTGGTTGGAACTCAACCATTGAAAGCATAAGTGAAGGGGTTCGAATGATTTGTAGACCATATTTCGCAGATCAAAGGCAAGATGCGAGGTATGTCAGCGAAGTATGGAGGGTTGGGTTTGAGTTGGAGAATGATTTGGGAGGAGGGGAGATAGAAACAGCCATTAAAAGGCTGATGGTTGAAAAAGGAGAGGAGATGAGGCAGAGAGCATTGGATTTGAAAGTAATGTCTGAACTTTGTGTTAAGAAAGGCGGTACTTCTTATATATAATAACTTGAATGAACTGATTTAGCTCATCATGTCAATATAATCTTACAGATTAATTGCTTGATTCTAATGTTCTTTTTTTTTTTTTCCCCTCTCTCATAAGTATGATATGTTTGAATAAAAACATAGTATTGACTTTGGTTTTTTTCTTTGTTTCCTCAAGAGGAATACATTACGAGCATGATATATAAGGGGGGGTAATTGGTAAGGAATTTCGATGATTTTTCTGCCTGTTCAAGAGATTCGTGGGTTTGTTTCTAGATATAATTTGATATTTATTATGAAATTTTTAATAATATATATCGACATATTAATCAATAAATATTTTATATAATCAATTGAAATAACAATGCCCATGGTTTCCCACTTAATAATTACTCAGTGAAAATTAGAAAGGAGATCACGTGTCTTGCGACCTGAGACAATCCTATTTATCTGCTCATGTAAGCACGTCTCTGTCATTTGATTAATAAATAGAAGCGTGGTTGACTGATTGCTCTCCGACTGGTGGAGCGATATAAAAATCATAATTGGTCGACACAAATTGCAAAAACAAAAGAGAAATCCAAAACTTACAGCCAAAAAGATGCATCATCCTCCTTAATAAAGTTTTAGAGGTCTTTTTCAGCTTAAGTTTGATTGGCTGTTGATTATGAGAAAGGCCAAGCTTCCCTTGATAAAATCTATACAAACCTAACAGCTCTGGTGGGTTTTATGGATTACAGGTTCATTCGATGTCGTTTGGCGGAGCTGATATCATGCTTGCCGGCATGTTTTAATGTTATAAAACGAGAAGATAACTAGTTGCTCAAGGCTAACATTTTCAGTACCTGCAGAAGAATATATCCAAGTAGCAGAGACATGGAGAAACAGGAGCGTAGATGCCGTAGGCTGGTGCTTGTTCCTCTTCCACTCCAAGGCCACATAAACCCGATGCTTCAGCTAGGCACCATCCTTCACTCCAAGGGCTTCTCCATCACAGTTGCTCACACCCAATTCAATTCTCCGGACACTTCCAATCACCCTGATTTTATCTTCCAACCATTGTCGGATGGCACATCATCAAAACCTAAATCTGCTGAAGATCTTTTGCCTTTTCTATCAAATCTTAATTTAAACTGCAGAGCTCCACTCCTGGAAGTATTGTCTCAGATCATTGAAAAACAGCAGCAGGATGACCAACCCCCCTGCATCATTTATGATGGATTTATGTACTTTACAGAATCAGTGGCTGATCTTCTGAAGCTACCCAGCATCATTTTACAGACTCGCACTGCTGCCCATGTGCTGGCCTACAATGCCTTACCTCGTCTCCAAGAGGAAGGTTACATCCCTCCGAAAGGTATAAGAACATCAACATCATCTTGACTGCAAATTTGCTAATGACAAAATGAGAACTTAGTGCTTAATAGTACAGTAACATATTTTACCATGCTGCCAAATTTTGTTTCTGCTTCCTGAAACTTCCACCTTCTGATGCAGATACCGAGTCACTAGAGTTAGTACCAGGGCTTCATCCACTCAGATTCAGGGATCTACCCACAAAAAATTTCAAAAACCTGGATGCCCTCTTTCAGCTAATGCCTAAAATGCAAAATACAGGATCCTCTTCAGCCATCATTTGGAATAGCATGGACTGCCTTGAAGGGTCATCCCTAGCGCAGTTTCAACAGCAATGCCAGGTCCCAAATTTCCCAATCGGCCCAATGCATAAAATTGTTCCAGCGTCCTCTAGTAGCTTACTTGAAGAGGACACCAGCTGCATCACATGGCTTGACAAGCAGGCTCCTAACTCAGTTATATATGTAAGTTTTGGAAGCATAGCGTTGGTGGATGCCAAAGAGGTAGCGGAAATGGCCTGGGGCTTGGCCAACAGCCAGCAACCTTTCTTATGGGTGCTTAGGCCTGGTTCAATTAATGGATCAGAATCTACCGATTTACTGCCAGATTGTTTCGGGGAAAGTGTTGGAGAAAGAGGATGCATAGTTAAATGGGCACCACAAGAGAAAGTGTTGGCACATAGTGCAGTGGGAGGGTTTTGGAGTCACTGTGGTTGGAATTCAACCATTGAAAGCATAAGTGAAGGAGTTCCAATGATTTGTAGACCTTCTTTCGGAGATCAAAGGGTAAACGCAAGGTACATCAGCTATGTATGGGGAATTGGGTTTGAGTTGGAGAATGATTTGTACAGAGGGGAGATAGAGAGAGCTGTTAAAAGGCTGATGGTGGAGAAAGAAGGAAAGGAGATGAGGCAGAGGGCACTGGACTTGAAAGAGAAGTCTGAAATTTGCATCAAGAAAGGCGGTTCTTCTTTTAATTCCTTGAATGAATTAATAGAGCTTATCATGTCGGTTTAATTCTTAATATTAGTTGTTAGTGGGTAGAAACCTCCATAGCAACTATGAAGAAACAAAAGCAAGGGATAAATTGCCATTCAAAGTTTTTCTACACCACCTTTAATTCATCATGTCAACATAACTGCATTCTTCGACTACTGCATGCTTTTCTTCATCTAAATTCAACGTAAACAATTATCAGTTATGTGATTATGCACAAGCCTTCCAACTAATTACTCACATGACCTTAGAAAAAGCAATGGTATAGTATAATTGATTCATTAACGGTTAGAGGTAAAAATAATTTCAAATACTCTAAAAAGAAACTACCTAACTTCAAATCTTTGATTTCTATATCAGTTTCTACACGACTTTGTATATAAAATTTATAACGGTAACGTTATTTATTATTAAACTTTAAAACATTAGAATTAAAGACAGGATTTGATTCGATGCAATAGAGGAAAAGAAAGACTATTTATCTACACAGAAGAGAGTTATAAGACAATTGAAACAAATTAATTGTTTATAAATGAAACACCAACATCATAAATAATGTATCCTCAAGTTCAACGTTGGTAAAGTCAAACTGGCCACCAAACTGAACACCATGACTTCACACACAATTGAAGAAAAGAATTTATATAGTATTGCTCTCTTACATTCTGACGGTTATCAAGACAACAGACATTCACTTAACCAGAAATCTCAATGGTCTTGACGTCAGGTTTCCTCATCTCCAATTTAGCTACTGTAACAGTAAGCACCCCATCCCCCATAGCAGCTTTAATCTGATCCATCTTCACATTCTCCGGCAACCTGAACCTTCTTAAGAACTTTCCACTGCTACGTTCCACGCGATGCCATGTATCATTCTTGTCTTCCTTCTCTACGTTTTTCTCTCCGCTGATTTGAAGCATTCTGTCATCTTCAATCTCCACTTTCACATCCTCTTTTTGCAGCCCTGGAAGATCAGCCTTGAACACGTGGGCTTCTGGGGTTTCCTTCCAATCAACACGGGTGCTGACAAAAGCAGAGGTTTCCTGAGGGAAATGAGCGGAAACTGAAGGGAACAGAATGTCCTTGAATGGGTCCCATCTGGGATCAAAGATGCTGTTTCGAGAGTTACCAAAAAGGCTGGGAATGAGCGCCATTTTGTCTGAGACTTTACAGGGTTTAATGAAAAATTTGGTATTGGAATTTGGAACAGAAATTTGTCAGCCTGCCAAGAACGTTTTTGCTCTTTCGTTGCTTGACAATTCAGAGTAATAGGATGGTTATTTATAGGAAGCAAAGGAGAAATCCGGTACTCTCTCGTGTGAATGTCGCGGGCTTGAGTCTGTTTAACGAACTTTCGTGTAGGTTCCCGAACTTTTGTGGCTTTCCCAGAAGGCGACGACTTTTGGTAAGGACCTCTAGGCTCGACAAACTAGCGTCTAGCGTTTGAATTCTTGTCGTAGAGTTTCTTTGGTACATATTTAATGACTTCATGTATTTATCCAAATTTGACAAGACTTTATATGAGTTAGTATATAAAGAATTTAAATTGAAGTGCTGTCCATTTTATCGGAGTTTAATATATAGTAGTATTAGATTTATTATTTATATATAATTCAAATTTTATAAAAATATCAAAAGAAAAAAATTATAAATTCAATTTGATTTTATAATATAAATTATCATATAGATTATAAAATTTAGATTATATATAAATTATAAATCTAATAGTATTGTTAATATAATTATCTCTTATGCCGTGTCCGAACAAAGTTTCTACGAAGAAGCTATGGATGGCCCGTAGATTTAAAAATTGAAATCCTCGAGGAAATGCAGCACGATAGATTAAAGAAAACCCATGAAATAAATAATTGATGGCTTAGACCTGATTCATGGGCTTGAGCCTTTAATCAAAGTCAGAAGGCCCATATGAGAAAAGGTTGCCTTCTAGAAAAGCCTCAAAGCTTCGCGAACTTACAGAAAAGTTGGTTATCAAAAGCCCAAAACACTGAGAAAGTACTAGATTTCTCCCATACTTGTTATAAATATCAAATCTATCCGTTCAGGCCACCAACACACATCAGCACGAAGCAAACTTTCAGCTTAACAAGTTTCCGAATTTCGGATCAGTTAAACTTCAATTCCTAGAGGAAAGGGCAATGATTCCAAGCTTCTTCGCTAACTCCGGAAGCAGCATCTTTGATCCCTTCTGGGACCCATTCAAGCACTTTCGTCTCCCCTCGCTTTTTTCTCATTTCCATCAGGAAACCTCTGCCGTTGTCAATACCCGTGTAGACTGGAAGGAAACCCCGGAAGCTCACGTGTTCAAGGCGGATCTTCCAGGGCTTAAGAAAGAGGAAGTGAAGGTCGAGATTGAAGACGACAGGGTACTTCAAATTAGAGGACAGAGAAATATAGAGAAGGAAGAGAAGAACGATACATGGCATCGTCTGGAGCGTAGCACTGGCAAGTTCTCGAGGAGGTTCAGGTTACCAGAGAATGTGAAGATGGATCAGATTAAGGCTTCCATGGAGAATGGAGTGCTCACCGTTACTGTTCCTAAAGAGGAAGTTAAGAAAACTGATGTCAGGGCTATCGAGATTTCTGGTTAAATAAACAACTAAAAAAAGTAAAAAGTGATTTACATGATGTCAAATATTTCCTGGAAATTTAGCCTGCGTTATCGTGTCCAACTTTTTTAATATTTGACAAGTAAAATTAATTTTCTACTGTTCCCATAGTAATTAATTCAGAGTTTTGAGCAATGAGAGATGTTCTTGTGCCATATTCAGTGCCTGCAAAGTGAAGATTTTAGTTCTAGGTTTATCCATTTCCATCAGATAGTCTAGTCCAAATAGTAATAAACCGAATGCCTGTTGAGGGTGCTGTCTTAGAACTCGTCGGTGAAATTGATAAAAAATGAGACTGGAAATACGGATTTCATACGCTTTGGAAGAGACAACAAAATTCCGTTCATTTTCATTTTCCGTTTCGCAGATCAACCCGCGAACAAGTCAAAGTTGTTTTTAAAGTTAAAAATATATTCAGGCCAGACTTGGAGATCGAGTCTATGCGATAATACATTAGATTATGTATACATTATCAAAAAACTCAACTTGAACGAGAAGATCATTATTACTGTATAAAATTGTAAATTTAAACTAGGAAAATAGTTCTTTATCCAAGAAATTAACAGGTTAAAAAATACAATAATCAAGAAATTAACAAGTTAAGAAACAGAATATCGAACAAGAAATCAAAACGAAAATATAACGCTGGATTTATAATAGTTTCGTCAATTAAATTTAGGACTATTTTGGATCTGAATAGTAGCTTTTATTTTGGATCTCAATCGTACGAGGAATATGACAAGCAATATTATCAAAAACATCCGAATGGTTTGCCCAAAAATTTTAGGCGAAGAGCCTCGTATATGAATATATTAACATTAACATAGTCTTTCATATTTGCATTTTAGTATTGTCTAGGTCGATTTACTTCCAAACTAAGAAAGAGGGCAAAATAAAAAATGCACAAATTGATCATGAATCCAAATCAAAATGTAGCTTACTTCAAAAAATGGAGCTAATCAAGTTCAGAATGCTAGAAGGCTTACTTAAACCAAAAAAATAAAAAATGGAGCTATTAACATTGCCAAAGACTTTCTACTGCTGCCATCCTCTTAGGTAGCTGCCATCCTCCTAGGCACTGCTACTATTTTTTTTTTTTACCTCTTAATTATGGACTTAAGTGATAAAGTATTTTGAAGCCTGGCAAAGCATATTAAAATTGAAAATTTTCCCCAAAATATTCCACAAATCCTCTTCAAAAGTTAAGCTCCATCTATAGGATTAAATTTCTTAGAAACCAAACGTGAAGTTGAAGAAAAACAAGCAAACCAAACTAACAAAGTTACCAATAACACAAAAAACCGTTTGGTTGTTGAGAAAATCACCAAAATATTTTTCAAAAAGATTTTCCCAAAAATTAGAAATTTAAATTAAAAATCTGAAGAAAAACACTGCTTCTTTTTATCATTGGAACCCCCCATTAAATGCCGAAAATATAGGTGACACATGTGGTTTTCAAAAATCTGCACAAAAGCTCTTGCTGTTTCTTCCGTTCCGTTGGAGCTTGAATAGAAAGGGTAATATTTTGGATTTGCTTGTTTACACTTTTAAAGTGCTGAAAATATAGGTGGCACACGGCCTAAATGGTTTTATTTATTTATGTTTTTAAACTTTTATTTTTTAAAAATATATATCTTTTAATATATTTAAATTAATATTAATTATATATTATTTTTAAAATTTAAAAAAATTTAAAATCAATCATATATTCTTCTAAAATTTTAAAATTAAAAATTAAAAAATTAAGAATAAACACAACCTAACAATTGATTGCATGATTTTTAACTAGAATAAAAAATTTGCATTGGAAATAAATACAAAAACTCTTTAATATCTCAAGTACAATAGACATAAAAATTAAACTTTAATTATTTTCCCTCTCTCCTCCGGATCCCTTCACCTGTACATTTCTTCATCTCTGTTATCTCTTTGCATTTTCTTCTCTCTTCTTTCCCATTCTCTCTTTGTTCCCTCATCTCTCACTCTCCCTCTCTTTACCTTCCTGCATTGGGAATAAATTTTTGTTATGATTTTGTCAATGCCTGTTGAATATTGATCTGGTTATATGAAGGGTGGTGCAACCGGTTGCTTTAATGGTTGTGCGAAAGGGTGGTGCCATCGGCTGCTTTACTGATTGTGGGAGGGTGGCCATTTGGTGCTGGGTGGGCTACCAATTGACGCTGGTTTATTGTTTATGGCTCTTTGCTTATTTTTAAGCTTGTGTTGTTCTGGGTTTTGGAGTAATTCTCTTCTCTTTCTACCGCTTTTGAGGGTTCTCCTTTCTGAGTGTTTTAGCTAAAGTTCTTATGGGTTTGCTACTAAATTCCAAAATTTGTTTGTGCTTCCTTAAAAGTCTGGATTTTGAAGTGTTTCATGCGAAAGGTTTAATTTTAGAGGTGTTTTTGTTTCCTGGTTTGAAAATTGTTTGGTAATTTCTGCTCAGGCTAAGGTACACTTTGATTTGGGGTTGTGTCTCAGCTTTGGAATTTGTTTAATTTTAAGGTCTTGGGATTAGGTTTACTTAGATTAGATTTTGGTCCTCTCCGTTTTGGTGGTTTGATCGTAACTTCTGAATTTTGTGTTAGGATTTATAGTGGTTCTTTTGAAAGGTCTTTCTTTTGTAAAATTGGCTAATGGATGTAAATAACTGCTTAGATTAGAATCAAATTTTTGGTTTGGATGAGTTGCTGGTTTTTGGGGTCTGAAGCATTTCAATTCTTAGTGTATGAAATTGTTTTCCAATAACAAGCCTACAATTGATGAACTTTTGAGTCTTTGGATCGGTTAGGAAGGATGCGAGTTTCTGCTTTCTAGTTTAGGAATTTCATTTGGGTTGACCTGATTTTTAAACTAGATATTGTTGTGCTTTTCTAGATTGCATTTCTCGATGTTCCTATGGATTCTCCACAATCTGTTGTCTCACCATTCAAGACCTCTGTCATTGCTAAACTTGAGAAGCAAAAATCTGACTTTTTTGCTGAGTCTGGTGGCTTAACAAAGGGAGCTCAGGCCAACAGAAAAGAAGTTGCGTCTGACTTATGGAACTCTGTTGGTGAGCCTGAAGTTAACATACATCAGGCTCGGACATTCATAAAATCTGCGTTTACCACAAGCAAGATGTTTATGCTAAGCTTTGCCTCACTAATGATCCTGAGAACACTGTCTCTACCAAAATCATCAATGGTTGTGGGAGGAATCCTATGCTCAATGAAAATCTTCGACTCAATGTTCAAACTGTTGAGTCCTCCCTCAAATGTGAGAGATTTATGATGAGCAGGGTCAAAAATTATCTAGAAGAACAGTTTTAATTATTAAAGAAATTAGTTTTTAAAACTTATTATATTTTAAATTTGCTTATTTAACGTTGGAGAATGGGCTATCAAGGGTAAATTAATCATTGTCATCACTGGTCTAGGATTTCTACCAATTTAACCGGAAAGTAACGATAGGGGTTTTGTCCTGTTTTTGAAAATATTGTGTGTTACTGTATTTTTTTAATGGGGGGTTCCGGGATAATAACCAAAAAAAAAATAATAATAATAAAGACAACTACGTATAGAAGAGGGGTGAAAGAAAATAAGGCTAGAATAGTCTTTTAAAATTAAATGGAATCTGTTCCTTGAATCTGGGTGATATTAAAATGCGAACGTTAAGTATCACGAGAACCACGCGGACCACGTTTATAGGGACCACGTGGATCACGTTTATATATTTGCATACAGACTTTTCATTTGATAATAGCCTAAACGATAAGGTTGATTTTTTAGAATATCCTAATATCTATAACTATAAGTATTATTTATGTTCCTATTTAAAAGTCAAGTGAGAATCATATTCGCAAAAGATTTTTATCTCTTCTTCATGCTCATTTTCTTGATTACAAATGTATAAATGACACTCACATTGTTTTCTTGATTTTCTCTAAGGCTATTATATTCTTAACGATATTAAACCGATCCTCTAGGATCGTTAGTTATATTATCCTATCATTAACTATTTTATGCCGATTAAGGGTCCAATTTAAGTATAATATTAGTGAAAAAATTAGAAAGGAGATCACGTGCTTTTCGACCTGAGACAATCCGATGAAAATATTTATCTGCTCATGCAGGCATGTTTTGTCATTTGGTCAATATATAGAAGGGTGGTTGACAGATTGCTCTCCAACTTGTGGAGCGATATTGCTCTCCAACTTGAGGAGCGATATACAAATCATAATTAGTCTACGCCAATTGCAAAAACAAAAGAGAAATCCAAAAACTTACAGCCAAAAAGATGCATCATCTTTTCAACAAAGTTTAGAGGTCTTTTTCAGATTAAGTTTGATTGGCGGTTGATCACCAGTAAGGCCAAACGTGCGTTATTAAAATCTATACAAACCTAACAGCCCTGGTGGGTTTTATAGATTAAAATTTTATTCAATTTTGTGTTGCCGAGCCAATATCATGCGTGCCGGCATGCGTTGTATATTATAGATGGAGAAGATAACTACTTGCTTAAGGCTAACATTATCAATACTTGCAGAAGAATATCACCAAGTGGCAGAGAGATGGAGAAACGGGCCTCCAGGGATAAGCATTAATATGCAAGTAAGAAATGGCTCATCTCTCCACTGCAATTGCAAGTAATCTCATTCACTGCATGCAAATTTCCATCTAATTGTCTCACCTTTACTAGAGCTAGAGCAAATGGGTTCCCTGATGCAATGAAGAAGCCTCATGCAGTCTGCATACCTGGCCCAGCTCAAGGGCACATAAATCCCATGATCAAGCTAGCCAAAATCCTTCACCACAAAGGCTTCCATATCACCTTTGTTAACACAGAGTTCAACCACAAACGCCTCCTCAAATCGAGAGGACCCGCATCTCTCAACAGCGTCCCTTCCTTTCGTTTCGAAACAATTCCTGATGGCCTTCCCCCCACAGATGTTGAAGCCACTCAAGACATCCCATCTTTATGTGAATCCACTAGAAAACATTGCTTAGCTCCTTTCAAGGAGCTTCTTCATAAGCTAAATAATCCCTCCTCTAATCTTCCGCCGGTCTTTTGCATAGTTTCCGACGGAGTTATGAGCTTCACTCTCGATGCAGCAGAAGACTTGGGCATCCCTGAAGTTCTCCTTTGGACAACTAGTGCATGTGGCTTCATGGCGTATGTTCATTATCACCAACTCATTGAAAAGGGTTATACACCTCTTAAAGGTACACTTAACTGATCACATTTTTTTTCTTTATATCTTAGTAATTAGCTATACAAATTCATCATGTACTTTATATACTTGCCTAAATATTGATTATCTTGCTTTGTTAATTGATTAGCAGATGAGAGTTACTTGACAAACGGGTATTTGGATACTGTTATCGATTGGATACCTGGGATGAAAGACATCCGTTTGAGGGACATCCCCAGCTTTATCAGAACAACTGACCCTGATTCCATTATGCTAGATTTTCTTGTAAATGAGACTCAGAGAGCTAAAAAGGCTCATGCTATTATCTTGAACACGTTTGATGACCTGGAACATGAAGTTCTACGTTCATTTGCTTCCATATTGCCGCCTGTATACTCCATTGGTCCCCTGCACCTTCAGATCAATCAGATCCCAAATGATGATTTGAAGAATATTGGATCAAATTTGTGGAAAGAAGATACTGAGTGTCTCCAGTGGTTAGAATCAAAGGAACCCAATTCGGTTGTTTACGTGAATTTTGGAAGCATTACAGTTATGACGGCTGACCAAATGACTGAATTTGCATGGGGACTCGCAAACAGCAAGCAAATCTTTTTGTGGGTGATTAGGCCTGATCTTGTTGCTGGTGACGCAGCAATCCTCCCTTCCGAATTTTTGGTGGAGACCAAAGAGAGGAGTATGTTAGTAAGTTGGTGTCCTCAAGAACAAGTTCTAAGCCACCCATCAGTTGGAGGATTCTTAACGCACAGCGGATGGAATTCTACACTTGAAAGCATCAGTGGCGGAGTTCCCATGATTTGCTGGCCATTTTTTGCCGAACAACAAACAAATTGTCGATACAGTTGCAAAGAATGGGGCATAGGCACGGAGATAGACAACAATGTGAAAAGAGATGAAGTTGAAAATCTGGTTAGAATGTTGATGGAGGGAGAGAAGGGCAAAGAGATGAAAAGAAGAGCTACTGAATGGAAGAAGATGGCAGAACAAGCCGCTTGTGGTCCTACTGGATCATCATATAGGAATCTGGACAAATTGATCAGCAAAGTGCTTCTATCTTCCACTTTGATGTGATTTCTTGTATTTGGCGCCTAGTAGATATTATAATTGCTCGTAATTTCGATGCGTGGGATTTCATATTAATTGCATAAGCGCGCGGTGTGCTTAACGTCAACACTTGCATCAAGTACTGATAATACTAATTAAGTCTACTATTTGTTACTTGTGATTAAGCGTGCCATATGATGTAAACCTTGCAGGCCTCCAAAGATCAGCATATGTATATAATCAAGGATTCCTCTTGTTGTGTGCACAGATTGTGTGAACTTGACCCTGCAACTTTTGTCATAGACAAAAGACTAACAAAAATATAGACCATTCAATTTTTCTTTTTCCCAACCCACCCTTTTTATACAACTATATTAAACCATTTTTATTAACATGCCCCAGTCTCCTATGTCATAAGTTCGTAATATTATTTTTCTTTTCTGACACACAAAGGCAGAATAGTTTTGTGGGAGGGTTCTGGACTCATTATGGGTGGAATTCACTTTGTACACCATATTTCGTGGATCAAAAGCAAAATGTAAGGTACGTTAGCGAAGTATAGTGAGTTGGGTTTGATATGGAGAATGATTTGGAAAGAGGGGAGATAGAGAGAGCTGTTAAAAAGGCTGATAGTGGAAAAAGGAGAGGAGATGAGGCAGAGGGTGTAATATCCTAAATTTTGTAATGTACATTATATCATGTGTTATGGTTACATATGTATTAATATATATGTAATGTATTTGAATTGTAATGTAATAAATGAAAGAATGAGGGGCTTAATGAAAAGAGTATTGGGTTTAATGGTTATAAAAGAGAAGAGAAGGACTAAATGGAAATTTGACCTAATTTTTGTCTATAAATGGGAAGAGTTCTAGAATTCTTTCATTTCTCTCCTTGCTTACACGTTCCCAGCCCTCTGCACTCTCAAAAAATTTTCACACAACTCATCAAGGAATCAAGGGAGAAAAAGGAGGGAGAAGGAAGAAAGAAGTGGTAAGAACTCACCCTTTTTCCTTAAAATTCTTGTCTTAGTGTGTGTGTTTGCAAGAATTTTTTTTTGGGTTGTGATGTGAGTATGTGAATTGTTGTTTGTTCTGCTGGAAATTTGTGTGGAAACATGAATTTGAATGAGTTTTGAATGCATCTAAGTAAGGAGATGAAGATATAAACTAGAAATTTGAGTTTAGTTCAATCCTGGAAATTTTTGTTTACACTGAGAAGTGCATGTTCCGAAAATTACCAAAAATCAGGGAGACATTTTCTTGTTCTGAAATTTTTATGGATGAAAATAGACATGTCCAGGAGTGTATAGCAATTGGATTCACTCAAAAATTCGAAGTAGGTGAATTGTAGTGAATTTTTGAATTTCTAGTATGGTATTGCACATTTCCCCTATCTTCGAACAGAGGAGGGGAAGACGATTTTAGTTGAAGGTCCAAATCTTCATATAATTACCTTATTTTTGGTGTGAAAGTCCTTATATGTGTCATGTATGAGACTGTAAATTTTCACTGAGATTGAAGTGCTGTGTGAATTTTTATAGATTTTTAAATTTGGGTTGATAAAACTGGAATTTTTAGTTTCCAAAACAGGGTAGTTAGAAATAATTGGATTTGAATAGGTTAAACACCTTGAAAAGCCATGATTTTTGGTATGGAGGTATATATATGTGTTATATACCAGCCTTTAAATTTTTATTGCCAATTGAGTAGGATTGCAATTCCTATAAATTTTTAAGTCTGTACTGTTCAGTGAAACGAATGCAATGGTAGAATCGTTGAGGTAACGAACTTGATTATTTTGAGTGACCAAATGACCCCAATTGGCTCTAAAAATTTTAAGGAGATATGATATATGAGTGTAAAAGATGTCTACCTAATTGTGTGAATTTTTGAAAATAGATAATTGTTGTTATAAATTGTTTGTCAAAGTAAGTATAGAAATAGAGCCAAAAATGGGAAATGCTTTACAAGTGTATGGTGACCTAAAAAGAGATTTTTGTTTTATTTTTAGGTCAATTACAAGCATCAAAAAGCAGCCGTACAAGGTAAGTAAGCTAACTATTCTGAGGCCACAATAAATTGTGTACTGTATGTATGTAATTTTATGGATTGTAACACTGTTAATTGCTAGCACCTTGATGCTTGAATGTGAGATATTGTGACTGTTCAAGAAGGTTGATATCGAACTTCTTTTATGTGTGATTGATTGTGAATGGTGAAACATGATTGGCATGCCAAGGCCTAGGAAGTTTAGCTCTCATAGCTTGAGGGGAGGTCTGGACCATGTGTTTCTCTAGACGATATTCGGTAGCATGGACCCGATATCACTCGGATTGTTAGACTAGCCTCAAGCTATTTCAAGTGTGGGCATCTAAATGTATTCGTACTGTTCTGTACTATTTCGTGGCTTGAGGGGAGGTCTGGACCATGTGTTTCTCTAGATGAGATTCGGTAGCATGCGCCTGGTATCACCCGGATTGTCAGACTAGCCTCAAGCTATTTCAAGTGTAGGCATCTAAATGTATTCGTACTGTTCTGTACTATTCCATGGCTTGAGGGGAGGTCTGGATCATGTGTTTCTTTAGATGAGATTCGGTAGCATGGGCCCGGTATCACCCGGATTGTCAGACTAGTCTTGAGCATTCTGTGCTCCCATGACTTGAGGGGAGGTCTGGACCATGTGTTTCTCTAGATGAGATTCGGTAGCATGGGCCCGATATCACCTGGATAGTCAGACTAGCCTTGAGCTATTATATGGAAACTGACTATGAAATGAAAAGTCCTACCTTGATTATAGAGTCTTTTCCCCTAGGTGACTGTAATTGATACTGTGGAAGCTTCCTCATTATGTGATTGTGATTGTGATTGTACATGAAAAGGCGATGAGTAGAGAAATGTGAACTCACTTATGAGGTTGAATCGACCTACAGAGGTCTAGACAGAAAATTGGCGTGGGAGCGCAAAGGTAACCGAAGTGAATTCTAGGGCATTCCTTCTTTAACAAGTTAGCTCATGCTTGTGTATTTAGAAATGGATAGTTTCATACTGTGGACTGAATTCTATTGTTATTGTTTATTGCTGTATATTCACCTAGCTTACTTACTTAGTTTTACTCATTAAAGTTGTTGTGTGCCTCAGGTGAGCAGTAGATTGAGTTTTTGGATGGAGAACTTTTGGCATTACCGACAGAGTTCCCTTGGCAACCATAGACCGCTGCTCTATATTAGCATAGCTATACTGTAGAACTCTTTTTGATTTTTGAATGTACTTAAATACAGTACATTGAGGTGGTTGTGATTAGGAACTTTGTTTGAGTGATACTTATATTAATTTTGAAAGAAATATTAGAGTTCACATATAAAGGACTGCATAAAATGTTACTTTCTGTGTGTCCAATATGGATTGTGACAGAGGGCATTGTGTTTGAAAGTAAAATCTGAACTTTGTGTTCGGAAAGGGGTTTCTTCTTATAATAACTTGAATGAATTGGAAAAGCTCATCATCATGTCAATCTAATTTTTCGAATCTAATGATTTTTTCTTATAAGTGTGATCCCTTGGATAAAAACATACTATGCACCGTTTGGTTAAATTATTCTATTTAACTTTGTATTTGTTACTTTGTAAATGGATCTTTGTTTTTTTTATTTTTGGTTGATCCTTGAGGATTACATTACGAGCATGATACATGAAGGGGGTTAACCGGTAAAGAATTGTGTTGCTTTTTCTGCCTGTTCATGAGACTTGTGGTTTTGCTTTTGTCTTTATTTAAATCAGAATTTATAAAACAAGGGATGAAGTACAATATTTTACTCAGTTTGGTATAATACCAAGCATAATCCTATGGATATGCGAGTGACATTTTCGTTGCTTTTATCCGGGCTTTAATTTAGACAGTCTTTTTCTATTTTGTCCAACTTCAAATTGCACCAAACATACATTTTAAAATGCAATCCGAGTCATTTATCTTATTCTATCCAATGGTCCAAAGGCGCCCAAAAGGATTCTACTATAGCCTCGAAACAAAGGCATGCATACTACATGGGTAGCTAATATGGTATCATTTTAATTTCCAGAACAGAAGAATATCTGTGTTATATAATTACGGCTGGTCGCTCCAAATTGCAAGAAATTATTATACCTAATCCAATGAAATGAGCAACATGACTCCGCCGAGAAACTCGTTAAAATGGGTCATGGATCTTAATTATTTTGTACAAGTCTGTAAATTAGTTTACGAAGTAATAATTTCATTGATTACCCTTAATTACTGTTGACTTAAGAAGAAAAGTATATAAATTTTCTAATAGAGAATAATAATAAATCTTAAATATCTATAATTATAAATATCATTTATGTTCCTGTTTAAAAGTCGAGTGAGAATCACATCAGCAAAAGATTTTTACCCCTTTATGCTCATTCTCCCGATTACATATGTATAAATGATATTCACATGGTTTTCTTGATTTTCGCGAAGGCTATCAGCCACCTTAATTTCATACTTTAAGATGTTTGAGTACTTTAGAGAGATTGGGTTTCTTTTTTTTAAATGAATTGATATTTAACGAAGAATTATTCTTAAGAGTAATGATATTAAACCAAAATTAGAGGATAGTTGGTGATATTAGTCTATCATTAAGTGTTTTATGCTGAGTGGGTGTCCAAATTTAAGTTTAATAATTAATATTAGTATAAATTAGAATGGAAAACACCTGTTTTGCGACCTGATACTAAAATATTTATCTGCTTATGTAAGCATGTTTCTGTCATTTGATTAATAAATAGAAAGGTTGTTGACTTATTGCTCTCCAACTTGTGGAGCGATATACAAATCATAATTTGTCTACACCAATTGTAGAAACAAAAGAGAAATCCAAAAACTTACAGGGAAAAAGTTGTATCTTCCTTGTCAACAAAGTTTGGAGGTCTTTGTCAATTGTCAGCTTAAGTTTGATTGGCTGTTGATCATGAGAAAGGTCAAACTTCCCTTAATAAAATCTATACAAACCTAACAGCTGTGGTGGGTTTATGGATTAAAATTTTTTTCAATGTCGTTTGGCTGAGCTGATATCATGCTTGTCGGCTTGTGTTGAATATTATAGAAGGAGAAGACAAGTTGTTGCCTAAGCCTAACATTTTCAATACTTTGCAGAAGAATATCACCAGGTAGCAGAGAGATGGAGAAACAGAAGCGTAGATGCCGTAGACTGGTGCTGGTTCCTTGTCCATTCCAAGGCCACATCAATCCGATGCTTCAGCTGGGCACCATCCTGCATTCAAGGGGCTTCTCCATCACAGTTGCTCACACCCAATTCAATTACCCTGACACTTCCAAACATCCTGGCTTTATCTTTCTACCGTATAACTCATCATTCGAACCCAAATCTTCTGATGATATTGTATCTTTAGTATCGAATCTTAACTTAAGCAGCAGAGCTCCGTTCCAGGAAGTACTGACTCAGACAATAGAAAAACAGAAGCAGCATGACGACCCCCCTGTCGTCATTTATGACGCAGTCATGTACTTTGCAGAAGCAGTGGCTTCCAATCTGAAACTACCAAGCATCCACTTACGCACTGGTAATGCTACCAATTTTCTGCTCTCCTATGCATATCCTAAACTCCGAAAGGAGGGTTATATTCCTTTGGAAGGTACATTAACTCAAGCATTAACTTTAGTGAAATGTCCCTTTTTTACTAAGATTAGTGGTGCCTAAAAAAATTGAACTTGTTTTTTAGCACTACTAGTCATTAATTTCTGATCCCTGAGGCCATCACTTTTTTTTGGATGCAGATTCTAAGTCAATGGAGTTAGTGCCAGGATTTCATCTCCTCAGGTTCAAGGATCTATTTGTTAATGCTTTTAAAAATTTAGATAGTGCATTGCAACTGATAGCTAGTATAGGAAATATAGGAACATCATCAGCCATCATTTGTAATACCATGGATTTTCTTGAACAATCAGCGCTGGCACAACTACAAAAAACGTGCCAAGTTCCTATCTTTTCAATAGGTCCTATGCACAAAATGGGTCCAGCCTCCTCTGGCAGCTTACTGGAAGAGGACACTGGCTGCATCTCATGGCTTGACGAGCAAACTCACAATTCAGTTATATATGTAAGTTTTGGCAGCACGGTAATTGTGGATAAGAAACAACTAACAGAAATGGCTTGGGGTCTAGCCAACAGCAAGCAACCTTTCTTGTGGGTGATTAGGCCTGGTTCAGTTCTTGGGTCCGAGTCTACTGATTTTTTGCCTGAGGGTTTCAAAGGAAGTGTTGGAGAAAGAGGCTGCATAGTGAAATGGGCACCACAAAGGCAGGTGTTGGCTCATAGTTCCGTAGGAGGGTTCTGGACTCATTGTGGTTGGAATTCAACTCTTGAAAGTATAAGTGAAGGGGTTCCAATGATTTGTAGACCATCTTTTGGGGACCAAACACCAAATGCTAGGTATGTCAGCCATTTATGGAAAGTTGGGTTTGAGTTGGAGAATGATTTGGAAAGAGGGGAGATAGAGAGAGCTATTAAAAGGCTGATGGTGGAAAAAGAAGGAAAGGACATGAGGCAAAGGGCATTGGATTTGAAAGTAAAGTCTGAACTTTGTGTTCAGCAAGGCGGTTCTTCTTATAACAACTTGACTAAATTGTCAGAGCTTATCATCTCAATGTAACATCGTAGATGGGTTGATTCCAATGATCTTTCTCATGGGTATGATACCTTGAATAAAAGCATACTATGTATTGTCAGGTTAATTACAAACAGTTAACTATTGCTCTTTGTATTGTTACTTTTAAATGAAAATTTGAATTTTTCTTTGTTGTTCCTTGAGGAATAAATTAAAAGCATGAATATTTAAAAAGGGTAATTAATTGACACATCGGTAATTATTTGCAATACATTTGGTAAATATATATAAAGGGGAGGGGAGTTGGCTACTACCATGAGACAAAAGGTTTTATTTCTAAAGAGATTCAGTTTGGCATTTATAGATAATATATTATGATAATTCTGTCAAAAATAGCATAAAGTGGTTAAACCTAGCCCAATAGAACGAACAACTTGATTTCATTGAAAAGCCCGATAGCACAAGGCATGGTATCATCTATTCAATACAACTGTACAAGCCCATGAATAAGTTTACAAAAGATTAATATCATTAGTTATCGTTAAGGTTTGACTTAACATCACTTCAAATAATACTTTTTCAAATTTATCAAAAATTATCCTAGAGTTCCGCCAACTCCAACACTAATGAAAAAGAGTAAAACAATAATTTCATAATCCTAAAAGACAAGTCCTGATCCTTAAATGTAACATTCCGGTTGCTGTCTAATATTTATCTACTTTGGACACATAATCTTTCATGATTTTGTTCTCAAGATTTGCAACTCAAAAGACCTGCAATAACTTAGGAAGTTCATAAGTTATTTAACTTACTATCTTAATATTTCATATCATCCAAGAAAGAAATGATTCGTTAATGAAGATTGAATATTATTATTATTTTGGATGCCTTTCGGTTTGCAAAGCTCAATAACGAAATCGTTGAAGATTGTGTGTTCAAAATAGATAATACTTGACATTGAGTTAAGATGTTACAAAGAAAGTAAGTCGGGGCCTTCTAGCAAAGCCTCAAACGTTCTGGAACATATAGATGATGAGATTGAGGCTGCTCGGGAGAAAAGGAGTACTCACCGTTATTGTTCCTAAAGTGGACATGAAAACCTTGATGTCAAGACCACTGAGTTTTCTGTCAGAAATTGAAGATGGGCTTTTGTGTCTCTCTTGCGACATTTAATAAATTATTCTTGTTAATAGGAAATAATATGTGCTTGAGTAAATGTAGCATAGTGTTTATGTCATGCGAAAGTTCATTATGTAAGTGAATTGGAATATGTATGAAAAGTACATAACCTTCTTGGCTGTGTTAATTATGTGTTAGTATGGTTATAGCAGGTATTTTATTGCTTATTTGTGTCCTTCGATGTTTAACCAGTGCTTAACGTAATTGCTCTTCAGTCTTCATAATCCACAATTGAGTATATGAATTGTCCGAGAAATGGTTTTGAAATCAGCTTGGCCAAAAAAAAAAAAAAAATGCATAGCAACCACATTCATACCACTAAACAAGAAATTTCTTGTCATTATTAATATTGGATTCTCTGTTTATCTAATTTTTGTCTAATCTCTTAGAGATCCAATGACACATGACATTTATATAATTTAATGTACAATACTCTTTAATCATAAAGTTTTTAATAATCAATTTATATAATTCATTAATAAGATTTAATATTATTGTTTATCATTATCGACATCATTTTGGTTTTCTGTTTTAAGATACTGTTTTATTTTGACTCTATTGCTTAAGGATGAGATTTTGGGGTTGTGTAAAGGAAAGATTGCAAATCGAAGAGAAGTGGTTCTGTTTGATTTGCATCATTAGGCGAACGGAAGACTGATATTAGAAATTAGAAATCTCAAATTTTAGAGAAATTTTTGATGAATTTGACAAAATGTCATTCTAAATGATAGTAAAAGAAAGCTAAAGGATAGTTTCGAGGGTATGATTAGCATCATTAGACGAACGGGAGACTGATATTGGAAATTAAAATTCTCAAATTTTAGAGAAATTTTTGATGAATTTGACAAAATATCATTCTAAATGATAGTAAACCAAAGCTAAAGGACAGTTTCGAGGGTACAACTTAAGTTTAATATTAGTGAAAATCAGAAAGGAGATCATGCGCTGATACAATCCTATTAAAATATTTGGCTACTTATGTGAGCATGTTTCTGTAATTTGAGGAATGCCAATGGATTAAAGCGTGGTCGACCATTAGGGGAGCAGTCACATTACTGAGCAATATACAAATCATAACTAAGATTAGTCTACGCCAAGCAGAAACAATATAAAATCCTGAAACTTAGCAGTCAAAAAGGATGTACTATCATCCTAAAATCTATATTAACCCAGAAGCTCCGGCGTCATTTAGAGCTTAAAGTTTCATTCGATGTCATATATTTAGCTGACTTGATATTCTGCTTGTCGGCTTGTGTATATCCCAAAATAAGCAGTGACTACTTGTTTAAAGCTAACATTTGCAGTAGTCGTAGAAGAAGATCTCCAGGGTATCAGAGAGATGGAGAAACAAGAGCGTAGCTGCCGCAGGCTGGTGCTGGTTCCATGTCCATTCCAAGGCCACATAAATCCAATGCTTCAGCTTGGCACCATCCTGCACTCCAAGGGCTTCTCCATCACAGTTGCTCATCCCCAATTCAATTCCCCTGACACTTCCAAACAACATGGCTTTATCTTTGTACCGTTAAATGATGGCTTGTCATCCAAATCGAAACCTTCTGATGATTTCATAGCATTTTTAATAGATCTTAACGTGAGATGCAGAGCTCCATTCTGGGAAGTACTGACTCATTTAATAGAAAAACAGGAGCGGAAGGACAAGCTCCCCTGCATCATTTATTATTAACACAACAAGGACAGAATTGGAATTAAGAATAGCTTAAGGGTAGGATAGTCAAATCAAGTGTAATTCTGTTAGAGGAAATTGAATAGCTTGCTGTGTAAGCTTTCGGTTAGTTAGAGTTAGTTAGAAGTCAGAGCATTGTAGCATATATAGAAACTGTATGCACTGATTGCAATTAATCAATTATTGAAGAATATTCATTTCTAGCTTGGTATCAGAGCTTGTAACGATCCTATGGGAGATCAACCTCAGTCTATATTTCCTGGAAATGTTCGATCGAATTTTCCTGGAAACAATGAAGGAAACTCAGCTCCTGGTTTATCAAATCCTGATCTTTCTCCCTCTTCATCTTGTTTAATAAACCCTTTTTCTCCAGTTCTGCCAATAGTGCTTCCAAGCTCATCGATCAAGCTTCAAAGAGGAAACTATGGTTTCTGGCGTACTCAAGTTCTAGCAACACTTAGAGCATTTGATCTTGAAGAATATGTTACTGGAGAAAGATCCTGTTCAGCAAAGGTAATCACCACTCGATCCTCTCAAAGTTCTGATGAAGTTGTAACACAAATCAATCCTGAGTTCTTGAACTGGAAAAGAGTAGATCAATTCATTCTTAGTTGGATGTTGTCATCAATTTCAGAATCTATGTATGGCTATGTAGTTCATTGTACTTCATCAGTAGAAATTTGGAGTGTTCTTGAAAGGTTGTTTCTGACAGAATCCAAAGCTAGATCCATGCATTTGAGGCATCTAACTTCAGAATACCAAAAAAGGATCTCTTTCTATATCTGATTATGTGTTGAAAATGAAAGAAATAGCAAACACTCTAGTTGCTATAGGTCATGATGTCACTGATTTAGATCTGTTATTTCATATACTTGATGGTCTTGGACCAGAGTATGATGCCATTGTTGTTAATTTGACCTCAAGAGCCGACACTATATTCTTGGAAGAAGCTCAATATCAGTTGCAAAGTTATGAAATGAGATTGGAAAAGTTGAATATCACACAGACTTTAACCATGAATCATTGTGCTAATGTTGCTAATAAGCTACCTCAATTCACTGCAAATCAATTCACAAATCTTGGTAGTTCAAACTCTTCATTTTCAAATAGCACTAGGCAAACTTATAATCAAGGATTCAGAGGAAGAGGAAGAAATCGTTATTCAGGCAGAGGTCACAACTCATTTCAAAGTTTTCAAGGCAACAAACCAGTTTGTCAGCTTTGTGGGAAGCAAGGTCATACTGTGATAAAATGTTATCACAGATTCGATATCAGCTATCAAGGACCATAGGCCTCTCAATCCTCTTAGGCCTTTAATGTCAATCAGACTTCTCAAGCTTTTAACACTGGTTCTTCAACTCATTCATCTCCTCAGCAAAATCAAGCTTTCATAGCTTCTCCAGCAATCATTTAGGATCCAGCCTGGTATCTTGACACTGGAGCTTCAAATCACATTGCATCATATTTGAGTAAGCTTACAAATGCACAAACTTATACTGGTTATGAAATAGTTCAGGTTGGAAATGGTACTCATCTATCTATAACTCATTGTGGTTATGGCACTTTAAATTCTACATTTTCTTCAGCCTGTTTGTAGCTTAATAACATACTGTGTGTGCCTGTTATGACTAAAAATCTACTTAGCATTTCTCAGCTTATTAAGGACAATAACATTACTGTTGAATTTCATGAATATGGATGTTATGTAAAGGACAAGGATACCAGGCAGGTTCTACTGGAAGGATTTCTCAGTAATGGGCTGTATTAAGTCCCTTTCATATCAGGCAAAACTACTTCAAGAAGTAAGTCTACCTATTATGTGTCCTCACAAGCTTACTTGACTCCCACCATAGCTCTTATTTCTTTGTTCTCTTTATTGTCAAGTTCACAACAACCTTCAGTTGCAGCATCAACAAAATCATCAGCTGCAAGTGATCAGATTCTCTGGCACAGGAGGTTGGGACATCCACACTTCCAAACACTGCACAAGCTATCTTCTTCAACTCAGCTATTTAAGTGTGTAAATAACACTGAGTGTTTTTGTGAGTCCTGTAAGTTTGGCAAGCAATGCCATGACTCTTATCCCATTTCTAATAATAGAGCTGCTAATCCACTTGATATTGTATATTTTGATCTCTGGGGTCCCTCTCTAGTAAAATCTGTTGAGGGCTATACTTACTATGTAAGCTTTGTAGATTACTTCAGTAGATACATCTGGATATTCCCTCTAAAATCCAAAGCTGAAGTCTCAACTGTGTTTAAGCAGTTCTTAACAATTGTTGAAAGACAATTTGAGAGGAAATTGAAGTGTTTGCAATCAGACTGGAGGGGTGAATACAGACCTCTTGCATCTTTTCTTCAAGACCTTGGCATTGTGTTTAGACACCCCTGTCCACACACTCATCAACAGAATGGAATTGTAGAACGCAGATATAGACAAATTGTAAGTACAGGTCTGACATTATTAGCTCAAGCCTCACTGCCTCTAAAATTCTGGTGGTTCTCATTTCACACAGCTGTGTTTCTAATCAACAGGTTACCCTCATCAGCTTTAAGCTTTCAATCTCCTTATTATACTTTATTTCATATGTCTCCTGATTACAAAATGCTAAAAGTATTTGGCTGTGCTTGCTATCCTAATCTCAGGCCATATAACTCTCATAAATTTTCATTCCATACTTCCACTTGTGTCTTCATTGGCTATAGTGCTTCTCACAAAGGGTATCTCTGCTTGCATTCTTCTGACAGAGTCTATATTGCCAAAAGTGTGTCTTTTAATGAAACTGAGTTTCCTTTCAAGACAGTTTTCCTTACAGATTCATTATCCTTGTCCACCTCTTCCACTCCCATCATCTCATGTCCTTGGATATTTCCTGATTCTGTTTCCACCTCTACACCACATACACTTACCTCTCCTCCATCTCATGCATCACCAGTTTCATCTAACTTGCAGACTAGTCCAGCTCCCTTACCAGTTTCACCTTCAACTACTAATCCTACCACTCAATCTGTCAGCAGTATTAATCCAGTCACTCCAATTCCCTCTACAAAGTTACCTCTCACTAATACTCACCCCATGACTACAAGATCCAAAGCTGGTATCTTCAAGCCTAAGTCACATGCCTATACAGCCATCACTACAAGTCCCTTTTTTTCATCTCTTGAACCAGCATCCATACAAGAAGCTTTATCAGATTCAAAATGGTTTGCTGCTATGCAGCAAGAATTTCAAGCTTTACAAAGTAATAAAACCTGGACACTAGTACCTCTATCACCTGATATACATGTTGTTAAAAACAAGTGGGTTTTTCAGAATTAAGTATAATCCGGATGGCACAGTTCAGAGGTACAAAGCTAGATTAGTTGCAAAAGGTTTTAAGTAAACTGCTGGTTTGGATTACTTTGAAACTTTTAGTCCAGTCATAAAGCCATCCACTATCAGAGTTATGTTTTCCTTGGCAGTGACATTTGGATGGGATATCCAACAAATTGATGTTAACAATGCCTTCTTAAATGGTGATCTTCAAGAAACTGTTTTCATGGCTCAACCAGAGGGATTTATTGATGCTTCTAAACCTGATCATGTCTGTCATCTTCACAAGTCCTTGTATGGCTTGAAGCAGGCACCCAGAGCTTAGTTTGACAAGCTCAAGAGTGCCCAGCCTCAGTGGGGGTTCCTCTTTTCTAGTTCAGACACAAGTTTATTTGTTTACAAGTCTGATAACACAATCATATTATTACTGGTTTATGTTGATGATATATTGGTGACTGGGAGTAATAGTAATCAAATACAAAAAGTAATTTCTGATTTGAATCAGACTTTTGCTTTGAAGACTCTTGGATCAGTCAACTACTTTCTTGGATTTGAAGTAGCAAGGTCTAAAAACTGCATAATGCTCACACAAAGAAAATATGCAGTTGATCTCTTGAAAATGCGCAAAATGCTTGATTCAAAGAGCATTCAGTCTCCTTTGGAAGCCAACTGCAAACTGTCAATGCATGACAGTACAGAATTTGATCAACCTAGCTTGTATAGAAGCACAATTAGAGCATTGCAGTATCTCTCCATGACTAGGCCTGATATATCCTTTGCTGTAAACAAGTTAAGTCAATTTCTGCAGCATCCTACAGTCAAACATTGGCAGGCTTGTAAACGTGTGCTAAGATATATCAAAGGGACTTCAAACCATGGTTTAATATTTAAACCAGTGCAGTCATTTAAACGGAAAGCCTATAGTGATGTTGACTGGGCAAGCTCACTAAATGACAGGAAGTCAACTTCTGGATGCTGTGTTTATCTAGGAGACAATCTGATTTACTGGTGTTCCAAGAAGCAAAGAGTTGTAGCAAGGTCTTCAACAGAAGCTGAATATCGGGCCATGTCACTTGCTGCAACTGAAGTGCTTTGGCTGCAAAGTTTGTTACATGAAATTGGTGTTAAACTAAGTGAAGTTCTAGTCTTATATTGTGACAACAAAGGAGCAGAATCTCTAGCATCAAATCCTATTTTTCATGCTAGAACAAAACACATTGAAATTGATGTGCACTTCATTAGAGAAAAAGTGCTGGCAAATCAGTTACAAGTTCAGCATGTGCCTTCAGAATTCCAAAATGCTGATATCCTTGCTAAAGCTCTAGCTGGAACCAAATTTGAGTTTCTTAAAGAAAGACTAAATGTTACTTCTGGAGATGATGCTGATATAACAGCAGAAGAAAGCAACCGGCAGCGTTGATGCAAGTTTGCTAGGACATGAACAATCATCCTAGCTGCACTTGAGGGGGACTATTAACACAACAAGGATGAATTGGAATTAAGAATAGCTTAAGGGTAGGATAGTCAAATCAAGTGTAATTCTGTTAGAGGAAATTGAATAGCTTGCTGTGTAAGCTTTCGGTTAGTTAGAGTTAGTTAGAAGTCAGAGCATTGTAGCATATATAGAAACTGTATGCACTGATTGCATTAATCAATTCTTGAAGAATATTCATTTCTAACTTTTATGATGGACTCATGTACTTTGCAGAAGCAGTGGCCTCCAATCTGAAGTTACCAAGCATCAACTTACGCACTGGTAATGCTACCAGTTTTCTGACATTCTATGTATTTCCTCGACTCCAAGAGGAAGGCTATCTTCCTTTGCAAGGTATATTTACTCAATCTACGAGCATATAACTGCTAGTTATTAAATTCTGATGCCTGAGAGATAAGACTACCGCTTTTTGATGCAGATCCTTAGTCAGTGGAGTTAGTGCCAGGGATTCATCCCCTCAGATTCAAGGATCTATCTTTTACTACAAAAAAAAAAATCTAGATATTGTATTGCAACTAATAGCTACTATACGAAATATAGGGGCCTCATCAGCCATTATTTTTAATGGCATGGATTTCCTTGAAGAATCAACATTGGCACAACTACAACAAATGTTTCAAGTTCCAATCTTCTTAATAGGTCCTATGCATAAAATTGGTCCAGCCTCCTCTAGTAGCTTGCTGGAAGAAGACGTCAGCTGCATCTCATGGCTTGACAAGCAAACTCAGAGCTCAGTTATTTATGTTAGTTTTGGCAGCGCAGTATATGCGGATAAGAAACAGCTAGCGGAACTGGCTTGGGGACTAGCCAACAGCCACCAACCTTTCTTGTGGGTGTTTAGGCCTGGTTCAGTTCATGGAACGGAATCAACGGAATCTACTGATTATTGACCTGAGGGTTTCAAAGCAATTGTTGGAGAAAGAGGTTGCCTAGTGAAATGGGCACCACAAGGGCAGGTGTTGGCTCATAGAGCCGTAGGAGGGTTCTGGACTCATTGTGGTTGGAATTCAATCGTTGAAAGTATAAGTGAGGGATTCCAATGATTTGTAGACCATATCTGGGGGATCAAAGAACAAATGCAAGGTATGTGAGCATGTATGGAAAGTTGGGTTTGAGTTGGAGAATGAAAAAAAAAGGAGATAGGGAGAGCTATTAAAAGGCTGATGGTGGAAAAAGAAGGAGAGGAGATGAGGCAAAGGGCTTTGGATTTGAAATTAAAGTCTGAACTTTGCATTCAGAGAGGTGGTTCTTCTTATAATAAGTTGAATGAATTGGTAAAGCTCATCCTGTCAGTCTAATCCTATACATCGTTTGATTTTGTTATATTACTCGTGAGTATGGTCCTCTGAATTACAATAGAAACATACTGTGCACTGCTATGTTAATTTCTTAACTGTGCTATGATTCTAATGATATGACTACTTTTTTATCAGAAACTTGTGATTTTGTTTTTGATGCATCAAGTAGGGAAAACAATCTTAATTGTTGGTACCCAAAATAAAGTTGCGGATTCAGTAGTGTGAGCTGCAATAAGGCAACTTATTCAATTTTTGAGTAAAGATTTTTCTGGTCTAAGCATATCTTGTCTTTACCCGAAATTATTTTTCTTGGTTAACAGAAATTTACGTAGTTTTTCCTATAGTTGCAGGTTCTTTGATTTTATTTCTCTCTTATGGAGGGAATTGGGTGAATCAAGTACCCCCTTTAGTTCAGGCTTCTTAAGACTATTCTGGATGTAGAATTGCATTTGTTAGTAATTATATTACATATCAGTTGGAAATTGCAGTCATATGTTTGGGCAAATATAAGAAATCGAGGGGTATTCTAGATGTACAAGTCCATTTGACAGTAATATTCCATTTCAGTTAGAAAAAGCAGTCAGATGTTTGAGGTTAGGAAATCTGATGCGATTTCTGGCAGAAATCAAAGATAGGATTTTTGCCTCTCCACTGAGAGAGCTAATAAATATTTCTTGTTAATACTCAGATAATATGCGTTTTGAGTTAATGGTTTAGTGTGTTTATAAATCGTGTAACCAAGTGTCTGATGCAATGCTTCTTGTTGAAGTGCGTGATCAATTGTAATGGTTATGCTGGTTCCTGTCCTGTGAAGGTTTCAATGCGCAAGTGAATAGAAATATAACCTGAGGCCGTGGTAACTGTGTTGCGAAATTATGTAGATGAATTCTTCACGGAGAAATTCGGTGTCTTTTTCATCATTATAGATTCTTGATAGATTGCATTTGTTACGGGGCAATTTCTCATAAACCAGTGATTTCATTAGCAAGATAGCTCGTGAGTATTGGAGCAACTCCTTGTTAAGGGGTATTGTGATTATGTGAATTTTGGGGTGCGAATCTCTCAGATAAACCATATGTAACATGTATAGTTACTCTTCAGTCTTCGTATATATTCCATAGTTGAGTATGTGAATTGATTGGAAATGGTTTTCAATTCTGCTAGGGAAAAAGCATGCATCGAATTGCCATTTACAAAAGAAGACGGCGGAGCAAATTAACTTTAATGACAAGGCATATTCATAAAAGCAAACAGAATGATAATTTATTCACATGTTAAATCACTTTTTACACCCCACATAAATAAAACCTAATTCCTAATCTTTTTTATTTAGACCCTAGATTTTATATTATTTACTTATTGATTTTTCACAATTAAAATAATCTCATCAATCTAATAAATACGTAGTTTTCTTTTTAATGAATCCTTATGTTCATTTATAGGCATTGATTTTTATATACTACAGTGTTTGAGAGTTCAATATTTAGGTGTAGAATGATATGTATTTTGTTTGTTAGAGACATGAATAAATTCTACACCATAATGCTCCACAAATTATGAGTATGAGATAGATTTTTTTTTTTTTTTGGGTTCAAATCCAATCCTTTCAAATAATAAAAAAAACCAACAATTTTTAAAAGAAGTTTCTAATTTCAAAGGACAAATTTTATGATTTGTTTCAAAAAGATGATGAAGAAAAAATAGAGAAAAGCGAAAAGAAGTATATACCCTGAAGGGGGGGTCTTGAAGTTGATTCAAACAGAAGAATTATTATTATTACTTTCTTTTTCTTCTTTGTTTATTTCTCTATTTTTCTTTGGTTGTTTTTATTGAAAAGAAGAATGACATTTAAACAAAAAAAAAGATATATTAATCTAATACGATGCATGATGTTTCTACCAAGATGTTAGATTATTGAATTTATTTATTTTATGTTTTTCTAATTTTAAGTCCACCAAATTAAGAGATGGCTTTTGACAAGAAGGGAAATGGGACCTTAATGCCAATTGCCACCACTTTCCATGATGATAAGATGATGGGAATGAGACGACATGTTGCTCCAAATCACATAAAGTGTTCAGATCAGGCCCACTAGAAAGCCCATTAAATTGGCCCGTTGATCCAAAGCCCTTGCAAAATATCTTTATTGATGTTTCCAGAACATTCGTCATTCTTCCTCAACTAAGCCAATCCAGAACCAGAAAATGTCGTCCAATAATCTCGAAAGTACTGGAATGCCCTTTCCACCAATATAAAATAGCGAAACCATCACGTTTTCTCAAGCAAAGCTAGTAAACGTATCCGAAGCGCTTCTACATCGTACACTTCTCAATTCTCTGTTCTGAGTTAAAGATGTCGCTGATCCGAAGAGGAAACATCTTCGACCCTATCTCTCTCGACGTTTGGGATCCATTCAAAGGCTTTCCTTTCTCCTCACTGTCCTCTCAGTTCCCTCAAGAAACTTCTTCTTTTGTCAACACCCGTGTAGACTGGAAGGAAACCCCAGAAGCCCACGTGTTCAAGGCCGACCTTCCAGGGTTGAAGAAGGAGGAAGTGAAGGTGGAGATTGAAGAAGACAGAGTGCTTCAAATAAGCGGGCAGAGGAACATAGAGAAGGAGGACAAGAACGACACGTGGCATCGAGTGGAACGTAGCAGTGGGAAATTTTTAAGGAGGTTCAGGTTGCCAGAGAATGTGAAGATGGATGAGGTTAAGGCTTCCATGGAGAATGGAGTGCTCACTGTTACTGTTCCGAAGGTGGAGGTTAACAAACCTGATATCAGGGCTGTTGAGATTACTGGCTGATCAATTCGAAGAGGGGAATTTTGCCACAATCCTGAGACAGATTTGTAATAAATAAATCTTGTTATTAATTAGATAAAATGCAATTTGAGTGTTTATAAATCCTGTAATGAGTGTTGAACTCATGAGTGATTAGTTGTAATGGGTGTGTTGGTTCATGTCATGTGAAAGTTTCAATATGTTAGTGAATACCAATATAAGTAATATAAATCTTGCTTTCTCTTTTTCTTTACCTTGGCTGTGTTAACTGAAATCTTCTAGTTGAATTCTTTTTCAGAAAAATTGCAATTTCTTGTTAATCGGTGAAGTTTCTCAGGCATTTCTACCCTTCACTGATGGTTTACAAACGATTTTCAAGGTAAAGTACTCTACGGTAAGAAATTAACATACTAGAACATGGTCTGTTTTTATTCAAGGGATCATGCTCGTGAGAAAAATCATTAAAATCAAACAATCATAACATTAGATTGAGATGATGAGATCCACTAGTTCACTCAAGTTATTATAAGAAGAACCCCCTTTCTGAATACAAAGATCACACTTTACTTTTAAGTCCAGTGCCCTCTGCCTCATTTCCTCTCCTTCTTTCTCCGCCATCAGCTTTTTAACAGCTCTCTCTATATCCACTCTATCCAAATAATCCAACTCAAGCCCAATTTTCCACACATAGGTGATGTACCTTGCGTTCACCTTTTGATCCCCGAAAGAAGGTGTACAAATCATTGGAACTCCCTCACTTAAACTTTCAATGGTTGAATTCCAACCGCAATGACTCCAAAACCCTCCCACTGCGCTGTGTGCCAACACTTTCTCTTGTGGTGCCCATTTCACGATGCATCCCCTTTCTCCAACACTTTCCCTGAAACCATCTGGCAACAAATCAGTAGATTCTGACCCATCAATTGAACCAGGCCTAAGCACCCACAAGAAAGGTTGCTTGCTGCTAGCGAGGCCCCAGGCCATTTCCGCTACTTCTTTGGCATCCATCAACGCTATGCTTCCAAAACTTACGTATATAACCGAGCCGTAACCCTGCTTGTCAAGCCATTTGATGCAGCTGGTGTCCTCTTCAAGTAGGCTACTAGAGGATGCTGGAACAATTTTATGCATTGGGCCTATTGGGAAAATTGGGACTTGGCGTAGCTGTTGAAACTGAGCCAATGACGACCCTTCGAGGCAGTCCATGCTATTCCAAATGATGGGTGAAGAGGATCTTTTATTTTGCATTTTAGGCATTAGCTGAAGGAAGACATCCAGGCTTTTGAAATTTCCTGCTGGTAGATCCTTGAATCTGAGGGGATGAAGACCTGGTACTAATTCTATTGACTTGATATCTACATCAGAAAGCGGAAAATTCCGTGAGCAGACGCATTAACTTGAAGCGTGGTAAAATATAGTACTGTACTATTAAGCACTTAGTGCTCATATTGTTACAATTGTTCTTATACCTTGCGGAGGAATGTAACCTTCCTCTTTGAGATGCGGATACGCATGGTACGGTAGCAAACTGGCAGCACTGCCAGTTTGTAAAAGGATACTCGGTAGCTTCAGAAGACAAGCCACTGTCGCTGCAAAATCCATTAATCCATCATAGATGATGCAGGGGAGTTGGTCATCTTGCTCCTGTTCCTGGATGATCTGAGTCAATAGTTCCAGGAGTGGAGCTCTGCAGTTTAAATTAAGATTTGATACAAAAGGCAAAAGATCATCAACGGATTCAGGTTTGGATGATGTGCCATCCGACAATGGTTGGAAGGTAAAATCAGGGTGATTGGAAATGTCCGGAGAATTGAATTGGGTGTGAGCAACTGTGATGGGGAAGCCCTTGGAGTGAAGGATGTTGCCTAGCTGAAGCATCGGTTTTATGTGGCCTTGAAATGGTAGAGGAACAAGCACCAGCCTGCGGCATCTGGGAGTTCCCATCTCTCTTTTTGTGGGAGATTTTCTCTGAAACCTTTTGAAATATTAGCCTCAAGCCGCTTGCGAGTGTCACCGCCTTTGATATACATAAGATTGGATCTCAGGTCTTGTAATATAAGCTTTAATTTTTAGATTTAATGGAATTTCATTTAAGCTATTAACTGCAAACATATTTAATTACGTCTGCTCCCTACGTTGAACTACCATTAGTATGATACTTAAAATTGATGATTATAATTGCACAAGTTTATTTTGTTATGAATTTCAGTTATTAGAAGGTTTGTTAATGCGTAATTAATTAATTGAGAAATACTTACATATATCTGGTGTACCATCTCCTCTTTTATAGTGCGTCTAACAAATCATGAATGATCATGTGGTGTCATTATATCAATAATTTAATTAACTTTTATTTTTTTATTTTTTCAAATTATCCCGCTCAAATTTTTAAAAAATCCCTTGGGACCTTTTAAAATCCTCCTCCCTTGTTTTGAAAATTTTAGTAGTTTCTTTCACCGTATATTTTCTACCAAAAATATCTTAGAAATTAATCTTCAAATTTCCTCCTATTATTCTCTAATAACTTTTTCTCAATAGAAAAAGAAAGTAATGGCATTGGATTCATAGACTTCCTCGCCGCCGAAACGGTTTCTAACGCATGCTATTTTCCCTTCATTGCAAATGCGATGGAAATTTTCTTCTACAGAACTCTCTTTCCTCTCACGCTTAATAGACAATTTAGCATTTTTAGATGCCATGGAAGTCATCTAAAATTTTGATGATCTAATACGAGAATCACCAGTG
This sequence comes from Boswellia sacra, assembly GCA_013180625.2. NCBI lineage: Eukaryota > Viridiplantae > Streptophyta > Magnoliopsida > Sapindales > Burseraceae > Boswellia > Boswellia sacra. Next base: position 108,710 of record SNVD02001782.1, on the reverse strand, counting down.
CTTTGCTAGTAAGGCATAGAACATCCTGTCAGAAGTTTATCGGAAGTCATCTAAAATGTGATGACATACTAAGCTTGTTTGAATTAGAGGTTGGAAACCAAACTCCGCTTCAGAATATCTAGATACTAGCATTTAGTGCTCCTGAAATAGATGTATATATATAACTGTTTTATAAATTTTAAATAATTGAAATTAATTGAAACAGCAAACCTGATAGCTGGCTTCATAAAAAGATGAATATAATGAATATAAGATATATGTCTTATTTTTGTTTTTAACAAACCTAACCCACCTAGAAAAGTTACATAAGAGAATATGCATGTTCTTATACTAAAACTTTTTAGTTAGTTGATTTTTGCACTTCTATTGAGAGAGAGAGTCTTGGATGCATTGGTTGTATTACGTGGTTGGGATGACGTGGTGCAATAAGTCAATAGAATGCATCCCATTAATTTGCTGCATCATGTTAGTAGTATAACAGATGCATCCAAGACTCTCTCCTCTACTGAACGTACATAAAAATACAAGACGTTATTTAAGATAAAATCTCGTTCACAAAAAAACTACTCAAAATTATTCAAAGACTCAAAAGAGGGTTGAGGCCGGAAAGAGTAGTGAAAATAGAGCCAAAACCCACTTTATAATGATTAACTTAATTTATGAATTGCTAATTAATTAACGTTGACCTGCGATTTTAGGCAAAGACTAAATTCCAAACAACTTCCCTATAGTTTTAAGGAAAAATCTGACCACATGATATCCTCTCGTACAGTATTAAAACTAGACGATTTGATGGGCGACAATTAGTGATTATTTTTTACCCTAGGCTAAATTTTACGAACTGATTCATAAGAGAGATAGTTTATGTTCAAAATTTTATTATTTTATTCCTAAATGTTAATATAGTTGGCTAAAGTTCAGGTCATATTAAGAATTTAGCTTTTCAAGTGCAACAAAAAGTTATACATGTGTAATAAAGAGTTATTTTTATCTATGTTAAATTATATGTACTTGGTAACTAGAATGATATATCATGTTTCAAAATTTACTTTTCTAAAACTAACATTTTGGTGCAAGAGTAGTAAAGTTGACCACATTAAAAATTTACCATTTAAAGTGCAATAAATATTCACCAACACGCGATAAAAAGTCTTTTTTTTTAATCATATTGGCTAAATTTTATGGGTTGGGTCAAATGAATGACATATTTTGCTTCAAATTGTATCATTTTAACCGGTTGTGATCCACGATTTTAGACAAGAAGAGGGACCTTAAATATTATAATATTATAATTTTTTAATAAACCTTAATTGTAATAGTAATAGAGAATTTATTAAACTATAGATAAAAAAGAGTACTATGTCTAGGTAAGGTGGATATAGTAAACTTTACCTCTTACACAATCCAAATATAATGTATAATTTCTTAAGAATTATAAAAAGAGTTGGTTACTACCATTCATTAAAAATTCTTTGAATTTATAGTTTAAAGAAAAACTAATTTATCTATTACAAAATATGAAAAAAATAATAGAAAGATATAATTTATAACAGATTAAATAAAAATAAAAAAGAAAAACTGATACAATTTATGAAATAAAATAATAAAATTAAAAGACAAGAAAAACTTGCATCATTATAAGTTGCAAAATGTATTTCTAATTATATTATATGGAATAAAAAAAGACATGTATGTTATACCAGAGTAGAAGGAGAAGGTTGTTGAATATTTGTCAAGCTAATGATTAGAAAAAGATGAAACTAAGAGATTGGGTTTAATTTTTAAGGAGAGGTATAATATAACTTATAAAGATAAGGGGGTATAACTAATATTGTAATTTGTAGAAGGGGCCCGATCCCACTCGGGTCCCTTCCTAGGTCTGCCTCTTATTATAATCCTAAATATATATATATATATATATATATATATATATATATATATATATATTTTTTTTTTTTTAGCAAGAATGATCAAGTTTTATAACATTATGAATTTATCTTTTGAAGTGCAACAAAAACTTATACACATATGTCAAATGGTTATTTTTTCTTACATAGGCTAAATTTTATGTAATATGTCAAAAGAAAGATAGATTATGCTTAAAACTTTATTGTTCTAATCCTAAAATTTACTTTTTAAAGCAAGAGTAGTAAGTTTTGGCCATATTATTAGTGGCAAAATGACTCGCCCGCGGTTGGGGTCGGGGAATTACCCGAAAAATCGGAAAAATTGGCTTGGCCAGGTGTAATTTTTCTCCTTGATGGGGGTCAGGGTCGGAGACTCGGAATTGAACTCGGGTTATGTAATTGAAGTTAGAATTATGCTAAATTTTTTATGCCCCTTAGTTTTCAATACTTATTTATAACTCCTTATTTAAATGTAAGCCCATTTTTAACTTTTTTTTTTTTAAAGAGGCCAAGAGCTCCTCAAAGCCCGGCCCAGCCCATCCCATGCCAAAATTTAAAAAATTAAATGAGGTTCAAGGAAAACTGTTGCACACTAGGTTTAAATCCCTTCCCTTTTATATACTACCTCGCAGCATGCTACCACTAGGCTACAACTCATTTTACTACCAATGTTGAATGCCGAATACATACACATTATAAAAAGCTATTAGAATTTAAAAAAAAAAAAGTATAACTCAGGTTTTAATCTCGGATTATTGGAAAACCCGGCTTCAGCCCCGGGAAAAAAATTCTAGAGGATTTCCTAAGGCCGAATTCAAAAATTGGAGGTTGAGGCTGGTAAAAACTTTCACTTTCAAGTGCGACAAAAGTTTATATAAGTGTCTCTTCTCTAATGGGCGGATTTTTGTTTCAAGGCATGTTATTTTATATGAATATTAGTTTCTCTTTGCTATGAAAATACTTTCACCTCCATCTCCTATCTGTTCTTCTCTTCGTGATCAAATTGGCATACCGTTAACAGCTATTACACCTTATTCCAATGTTTCCTCTTGAATAAATTCTTAAACATCTTTTCGTTGCCCATCATCTCAATCTGATACTTCATCTTTTTCTTTTCTAGTGCCGAATTCCTCATAACAAAATTTTCCTAATTGCTCTTAAGACCTACTACCAGACCCTCTTCTTCTATCAATACTCACCCAATGGTTACAAGATCAAAAGCGGAAACTTTTAAACCAAAAGCTTACATATCTGATTTGTCTCAATGTGAACCATCTATTGTTCAAGAGACACTAGTGAGTCCACTTTGGACGGCTGCAATGTAGGGCAAGCAAGATGAAGCGGGAAGCAAGGGATAAATAGGGCCGGCTCAAGGATTTTTGAGGCCTAAGACAAAATTTATAAATTGGGTCTATTATGTTTAATTAAAATAATTATAAATTTAATTTTTTTTAAAAATACCCTATATCTAAAATTAATTTTTCTTACCTTTTGAGATGCAAAATTATTAATCAAATCTTTATATTCAAGTTTTTAAAATATTTCTTTTTCAATATACAATAAATTTATCAAGAGCTTATTTTTGGGATTCAATTAATCTTTCTAATTTTCTTTTTTTTTTCCTTAAGTTTTTCATATCCCAATTCCTATTTTCTAGTAGCCATTTCTAAGATTTCTAAGACTAAATTATTAATTAACAACAAGTAAACACAGAATAAACAATAACTATAGATAAATAAATAAAATAAGAACTATAAAAAATATGAATAAATTAATAATATGGACAATAATATAAAATTAATAAAAATATTAAAATTTAAAACAAAAGAACCGGGTTAGAAAACTTAAGGAAGACCGAAGTGGAAGAGCACTTTGCGCATCTAGCTTACTAGTTGCATTCAACTTGGTTAATAATCATTTCTTAGATTTCTAAGACTAAATTACTAATTACCAACGTTTATGTTCTGTGATTCCTCGAGCTCATGGCCTAATGGCATGCATTATAGAGGATATAGTTTCTTTATTTGGATAATAAACATTTACGTGGTTGTGTTTAGGCCCAAAGCCAATCTAAATGAAGCCCACTTTTAATTTTTTTTAATAAAGGCAAATTTATTCATATGTTAAATTACTATTTATAAACCACATAGATAAAACTTAATTCCTAATCTTTTTTATTTAGACCCTAGATTTATATTATTTACTTATTTATTTTTTGTAAATAAAATAATCTTATCAATCTAATAAATACATTGTATTTCTTTTGAATGAATCCTTATGTTCATATATAGTCATTGAATTTTATGTACTTTAGTGTTTAAGAGTTTAATATTTAAGTGTGTAATGATATGTATTTTGTTTGTTAGAGATACAATTAAATTTTACGCAAAATTGCTTTGCAAATTATGAGTATGAGATAGATATCTTTTTTTATTCAAACCCAATCCTTTCAAATAATAATAAAGAGAGCCAATAATCTTAGAAAAACCAACAATTTTAAGAGATGAAATCCAAAGAGTTTCTAATTTCAAAGGACAAATTTTATGATTTGTTTCAAAAAGATGGTGGATAAAAACTAGAGAAAAGCAAAAGGAAATATATCCCTTGAAGGGGGGATTTTGAAGTTGATTTAATCAGAAGAGTTCTTATTACCTCCTTTCTCTCATTTGTTTATTTCTCTATTTTTCTTAGTTTGTTTTTATTAAAAAGAAGAATGACATTAAAAATAAAAAAAAAAAAGAGATCAAATTAAAAGATGGGTGTTGACTAGAAGGGAAATGGAATGTCAATGGCAATTGCCGCCACTTTTGATGATCATGAGATGACAATGTGCTCCAAATCACGAAAGGGGTTTAGATCAGGCCCATCAGAAAGCCCATTAAAATGGCCTGTTGATCTAAAGCCCTCACAAAATATCTTTATCGATGTTTCCAGAACATTCGTCATTCTTCCTCGACTAAGCCAATCCAGAACCAGAAAATGTCGTCCAATAATCTCGAAAGTACTGGAATGCCCTTTCCACCAATATAAAAGAACGAAACCATGACGTTTTCTCCAGCAAAGCGAGTAAACGTATCCGAAGCGATTCTACATCGTACACTTCTCAATTCCTTGTTCTCAGTTAAAGATGTCGCTGGTCCGAAGAGGAAACATCTTCGACCCTTTCTCTCTCGACGTTTGGGATCCATTCAAAGACTTTCCTTTCTCCTCACTGTCCTCTCAGTTCCCTCAAGAAGCTTCTTCTTTTGTCAACACCCGTGTAGACTGGAAGGAAACCCCAGAAGCCCACGTGTTCAAGGCCGATCTTCCAGGGCTGAAGAAGGAGGAAGTGAAGGTGGAGATTGAAGGAGACAGAGTGCTTCAAATAAGCGGGCAGAGGAACATAGAGAAGGAGGACAAGAACGACACGTGGCATTGAGTGGAACGTAGCAGTGGCAAATTCTCAAGGAGGTTCAGGTTGCCAGAGAATGTGAAGGTGGATGAGGTAAAGGCTTCCATGGAGAATGGCGTGCTGACTGTTACTGTTCCGAAGGTGGAGGCTAAGAAATTTGATGTCAGGTCTGTTGAGATTTCTGGCTGATCAATTCAAAGATGGGAATCGGGCTACAATCCTGAGACAAGATATATAATAAATAAATCTTGTTTTAATTAGATAAAATGCGATTAAGTGTTTGTAAATCCTGTAACGAGTGCTGGAGTCATGAGTGATTAATTGTAATAGGTGTGTTGATTTCTGTCATGTGGAAGTTTCAATATGTTAGTGAATGTCAATATGTTAAACTTTCTCTTTTTCTATGCCTTTGCTGCGTACTGTACAATGAAATTTCCTAGTTGAATTCTTTTGTGGAGAAATTCAATTTCTTGTTAATAGTTAAAGTTTCTTAGGCATTTCTTAGAAGGCAGTGATCGCATTAGTAATAAAGCTAGCCAGCTTGTGGTCGTGAATATTGGAGCTACTTATTGTGATTCTGTGTTCTTTAAGGTGTGATCCTGTTGTCAGAGCTATCTCTTACCGTTTTCTTGAATTGTTAGGCAACGAACCGGGATATTCTGATTCAAGAAATGAATCGTCATTGTTCGATTATTTTTTTATTTTAAAAATTAAAAAATTTCGATATTTTTATATTATAGGAACATTATAAAATTTACTTTAATTTAAAACAACTGTTGTAGCTGTTATGTTGTTATGAAATAAAGAATGAAGAAAATAGAATACTTGCAACTGTGCAAAGCAAAGTAGAAAATACAAGAGTAGAGCAGCGAAGTATCTTCTGTAAGAGGATATATAGTTAAAGTTATCTCGTATTAAATTGTTGTAAGGAGAGATTGAATTGACAGATAAGATTGATTGTTAATAAGCTTGTCTTTTTGTGGAGTTCGGATGCCAGATAAATCAATTAGGTTTATCCGAAATAATTGCTTATGACTAGGTTTTCAACTTGACATTTGTAAAGAGGTCACGAGGCACCAAATGAATAAAAAATACATTAAAAGACGACTCGATAGTTGTGAAGAGGCCAGGCATAATTAAAAAGGCATATTTCATAGATGGAAGTGATGTTACATATGTGAGTGGGTGGGTCTGAGAGTTAAAATCAAGAGTTAGTGACAGACGACATCAAGACAGTAACTGACTCCTGAGGGTGCGCGAGAGATGAAAATATCTATTTTATTAACACTCAAATAGGTTCCAGCTATAATGACGAGAGTTAAGGGGTGGTAAAGGTTCCGCCAAGTATTTAATATTTACAGTAGTTTAATTATTATTCGTTTTTGTCGTCTTGATTTTTGTTATTTAATAGGATGTGCTGCTGTGACCGCTCTTAGGTCTATACAAACAATAGCTGAGAACTTACAGGGTAGCTGAGAGATGGAGAAACAGGAGCGGAGATGCCGCAGGCTGGTGCTGGTTCCATGTCCATTCTTAGGCCACTTAAACTCCATGCTTCAGCTAGGCACCATCCTGCACTCCAAGGGCTTCTCCATTACAGTTGTTCACTCGCAATTCCATTCCCCTAATGCTTCCAAACATCCTGACTTTAGCTTTCTACCGTTATCGGATGACTCATCATCCAAATCAAAATCTTCTCATGATTTCATGGCTCGTACATTGGATCTCAACTTAAGTTGCAAAGCTCCATTCCAGGAAGCGCTGACTCATATGATAGAAAAGCAGGAGCAGAATGACGAGCTCCCCTGCATCATTTATGACGCATTCATGTACTTTGCAGCAGCAGTGGCTTCTGATCTGAAGCTAGCAAGCATCAACTTACGCACTGGTAGTCCTACCAATTTGCTGACGTTATATGCATATCCTCGACTCCAAGAGGAGGGTTATATTCCTTTGCCAGGTAATATCAACCCAACCATTATCTTTGATGGATTTTAGTTTTGTTAAGAAGATTAGTAGTGCTTCAATAAGTAAATTTGTTGCTGGTTACTAATTTTTGGTACCTGAGACCATCATTATTTGGTGCAGATTCTAAGTCAATGGATTTAGTGCCAGGGTTTCATCCCCTCAGATTCAAGGATCTAGCTGTCTACACTTCCAAAAATTTAGATATTTCGTTGCAAGTAATTGCTAATACACTAAATCTAGGGACATCGTCAGCCATCATTTGCAATACCATGGATTTCCTTGAACAATCAACACTGGCACAACTTCAAGAAGTGTGCCAAGTTCCAATCTTCTCAATAGGTCCTATGCACAAAATTGGTCCATCCTCTTCTAGTAACTCTCCGGAAGAGTACACCAGCTGCATCTCATGGCTTGACAAGCAAACTCACAATTCCGTTATATATGTTAGTTTTGGCAATGGAGTATCCGTGGATCAGAGAGAGCTAGAAGAAATGGCTTGGGGCCTAGCCAACAGCAACCAACCTTTCTTGTGGGTGATTAGGCCTGGTTCGGTTCGTGGATCAGAATCAACTGATTGCCTATCTGAGGGTTTCAAAGTAAGCGTTGGAGAAAGAGGTTGCATTGTGAAATGGGCACCACAAAAACAGGTGTTGGCACATAGTGCCGTGGGAGGGTTCTGGACTCATTGTGGTTGGAACTCAACCCTTGAAAGCATTAGTGAAGGGGTTCCAATGATTTGTAGACCATATTTCGCAGATCAAAGGCTAAATACGAGGTATGTTAGCCATGTATGGAAAGTTGGCTTTGAGTTGGAGAATGATTTGGAAAGAGGGGAGATAGAGAGAGCTATTAAAAGGCTAATGGTTGAAAAAGAAGGGCAGGAAATGAGGCAACGGGCATTGGATTTGAAAGTAGAGTGTGAACTTTGTGTTCAGAAAGGGGGTTCTTCTTATAATAACTTGAGTGAATTGGTAGAGCTCATCATGTCAATCTAGTGTTATAGATTGTTTGATTTTAATGAATTTTCTCATGAGTATGTTCTGTGTAATAAAAGCATACTATGTTCTATTGTGTTAATTTCTTACTGTTAAATATTTTACTTTGTAAATCCATCGGAACAGAGATCAGAAACGGATCAACCATCAATCAAGGGTAGAAAGATGAAATCAGGATGATCAGATGGGTTGGGAAATTTGAATTGGTTGGTGTGAGCAATTATATGTTATGGAGAAGCCACAAGAGTGAAATGGAACCAGCATAAGCTGGAGCCTCTCTTTCATTGCTCTTCCATCTCTCTCTGAGTATCGTCTTCCAGTTATTTTGAAATAACTTTGACTTGGTTGTATTTCAAAGGGAACTGTTAACAGTAGGAAATTACATTTGCATGGTCAACCATAATAAAAGCGCAAAACATTTACACAAACTCTTCAGGAAAATATTAACATCAACAAAAACCAATTGTTGAATTTATGTTGAATTTATATGAAGAAAAGGATGATTGCAGCTATGTTAACATAATGAATTAAAAAAGTGCAGCAACATTGAATGGCAATTTCCTTTTTCTTTCTTCATGGTTGCTATCGAGATTTCTATACTAACTTCCGTAGTTGAAGTTTCCTTTGACCGAGATAATTTATATATCAATAATTTTAGAAATATTACAAAAAAAAAAAAATTTCTGCAAACCTTAAACATATGATTGGAACTCCTTCTCCAACACATAGCTCAATAGTTGGACTCATTGCGGCCGGAATTCAACCATTGAAAGCATAAATGAAGGAGTTCCAATGATTTGTAACCCTCTTTTGGGGATCAAAAGGTGAAAGCAAGGTACATTAGCTATGTATGGGGAATTGGGTTTGAGTTGGAGGATGACTCGGATAGAGAGGAAATAGAAAGAGCTGTTAAAAGGCTGATGGTGGAGAAAGAAGGAGAGGAGATGAGGCAGAAGGCACTGGACTTGAAAGAGAAGTCTGAAGTTTGTATCAAGAAAGGGGGTTCTTCTTTTAATTTCTTGAATGAATTAATAGAGCTTGTCATTTCAGTTTAATACTTAATATTAGTTGCCAGCGGATAGAAACCTTCATAGCAACTATGAAGAAAGAAAAACAAGGGATAAATTGCTATTCAATGTTTCTGCACTTTTTAATTCATTATGTCAATGCAGTTTTTTACTTCATTATGTTGACAAAATTGCAGTCTTCAACTAGTACATCCTTTTCTTCATGTAAATTCAACATAAACAATTATTGTGATTATGCGTAATACTGCTAACTAATTACCCACATGACCTTAGAAGAATTAATAGTATAGTAATTGATTCATTAACGTTTAAAGGTAAAAATAATATGAAATACTTAAAAAAAATACTTTAACTTAAAAATCTTTGATTACGACGTCGGCTTAATTATTCATTATTAAACTCTAATACATTAGAATTAAATGGAGGATTCGATTCCATGCAAAAAAAGGAAAAGGAAGACTATACATAATTGTAGACATAAAAGAGATGTTGCATATAAAATTTCAGAATTTTATAGCATGTTTAAGGCATTCTAGAAAGTCCCATAATTTCCATAACAGGTTCTGAAATCAGTATTTTTGGTCCACAACAATCATATTCAAAATTTCACTAAAATTTGCCTAGTTCGATTTTTTAATCAAAACAAATTTCTAATGAATCCCTATCATGACTAGTTGGGCCCTACAAAAATTTAGCTTTAAAAGCGGATTACTGATTTTTATAAAATCCATTGCTTGTTCCTTGTCAGAAAATTCCTGCGCTGTAAAATATTCATGTTTAAGAACTCTGAGGCTCATTTGCAAGCCTATATAAACATGTATTCTACTCCCATTTGATCCCTATGTTAAAGCATACAATTAATATAAACACAGGACATTAAAAGTTGAAAATCTTGAATCAAACATAAGCAAAAGTAAGACCTTAAATACTTAATTACCTCTTTGTGTTGAGATAGACACAGGTTACACTCTATAACCTACGATAACCTAAATAATAACTTTTGTAAGCTTTAATATATGTAGAGGTGCAAAGTTTATCTTTAAGAGAGTAGAATAATTACGTTAAAAGTGTTTTAAGGGGTCGGATATAGTTTGAAAGAGCATCGGTTCCATTAATAACCAACTTACTAACAAAACAAGCTAAGCTCATTAACAATAATTAAGAAAATGAACTTAAACTTAATAATCACTACTTATTTTCAATATTCTCTACGAGTTTTATGAGGACTTAAATTACCAAATTAAATAACTATAAATAAGGGTTTAAGACATCTGAAATTAATAACTCATTAACAAGCGTTCTAGTAACTAAAATTAATAACAAAACGAACTTGCACAATTTTACAAGTTTTATGAGGACTTAAATTACCAAATTAAATAACTATTAACAAGGGTTTAAGACATCTAAAATAATAACTCATTAACAAGCGTTCTAATAACTAAAATTAAGAACAAAATAAACTTGCACAATTTTACAAGTTTTATGAGGACTTAAATTACCAAATCAAATAACTATTAACAAGGGTTGAAGATATCTGGAATTAATAACTCGTTAACAAACGTTCTAATAACTAAAATTAATAACAAAATAAACTTGCACAATTTTAATAATCAATTTAGGTATCATATTAATGCTAGTTCAACGTAACTAAGGAGCACACAAATAATTAACTATATTTCGAGTTAATACCTTAAATGAAATCAATTAAACCATTAAATCTAAAAATTAAAGCTTACCAATTTCAAGTGTTACATGACCTTTGATCCAATCTTGTGCATATACAAAGATGGTGACACTCGCAAGCGGCTTGAGGCTAATATTTCAAAAGGTTTCGGAGAAAATCTCCCACAAAAACAGAGATGGAAAATCCCAGACGCCGCAGGCTGGTGCTTGTTCCTCTTCCATTTCAAGGACACATAAACCCAATGCTTCAGCTGGGCAACATCCTTCACTCTAAGGGCTTCCCCATCACAGTTGCTCACACCCAATTCAATTCTCCGGACACTTCCAATCACCCTGATTTTATCTTCCAACCATTATCGGATGGCACATCATCCAAACCCAATTCCCCTAATGGTCTTTTGCCTTTTATATCAAATCTTAATTTAAACTGCAGAGCTCCACTCCTGGAAGTATTGTCCCAGATCATAAAAAAACAGCAGCAGGATGACCAACTCCCCTGCATCATCTATGATGGATTGATGTACTTTACAGAATCAGTGGCTGCTCTTCTGAAGCTACCTAGCATCATTTTACACACTGGCACTGCGACCAATGTGCTAGCCTACTTTGCGTTACCTCTTCTCCATGAGGAAGGTTACATCCCTCCGAAAGGTATAAGAACCTCAACATTACCTTGACTAAAAATTTGCTAATCACAAAATGATAGAACTTAGTGCTTCATAGTACAGTACTATATTTTACCGTAATTCAAGTTATTGTGTCTGCTCCCTGAATTTTCCACTTTCTGATGCAGATATCAATTCAATAGAGTTAGTAACAGGTCTTCATCCCCTCAGATTCAGGGATCTACCCATAAGAAATTTCAAAAACCTGGATATCTTCCTTCAGCTAATGCCTAAAATGCAAAATACAGGATCCTCTTCAGCCATCATTTGGAATAGCACGGACTGCCTTGAAGGGTCATCATTAGCACAGTTTCAGCAGCAATGCCAAGTTCCAATATTCCCAATAGGCCCAATGCATAAAATTGTCCCAGCGTCCTCTAGTAGCTTACTTGAAGAGGACACCAGCTGCATCACATGGCTTGACAAGCAGGCTCCCAACTCAGTTATATATGTAAGTTTTGGAAGCATAACGTTGGTGGATGCCAAAGAGGTAGCGGAAATGGCCTGGGGCCTGGCCAACAGCAAGCAACCTTTCTTGTGGGTGCTTAGGCCTGGTTCAATTAAAGGGTCAGAATCTACTGATTTGTTGCCAGATGGTTTCCGGGAAATTGTTGGAGAAAGGGGATGCATAGTTAAATGGGCACCGCAAGAGAAAGTGTTGGCACATAAAGCAGTGGGAGGGTTTTGGACTCATTGTGGTTGGAATTCAACCATCGAAAGCGTAACTGAAGGAGTTCCAATGATTTGTACACCTTCTTTGGGGGATCAAAAGGTAATCGCAAGGTACATCAGCTATGTATGGGGAATTGGGTTGGAGTTGGAGAATGATTTGGATAGAGGGGAGATAGAGAGAGCTGTTAAAAGGCTGATGGTGGCGAAAGAAGGAGAGGAGATGCGGCAGAGGGCACTGGTCTTGAAAGAGAAGTCTGAAGTTTGTATAAAGAAAGGCGGTTCTTCTTTTAATTCCTTGAATGAATTAATAGAGCTTATCATGTCGGTTTAATACTTAATGTTAGTTGTTGGTGGATAGAAACCTTCATGGCAACTATGAATTAAGAAAGAAAAACAAGGGATAAATTGCCATTCAATGTTTCTGCATTTTTTTAATTCATTATGTCGACATACCTGCAATCTTCAACTACTATATTCTTTTTCTTCACCTAAATTCAACATAAACAATTATTAGTTATGCAATTATGCATAAGCCTGCTAAAAAATTACCCACATGACCTTAAAAGAGTTAACCTTTCTCCTCTCCTTTCCTTTCCTCAAACCGAACACACTCTAATAGTATACTAATTTGAAATACTTTTAAAAAATTACTTAGTTTAAAATTATCACGTCAATTTATATACATGAATTTGTATATAAAATTTGTAAAAATATAACTATTCATTATTAAACTCTAATACATTAGATTTAACAGCAGGATTTGATTCCATGCAAGAGAGGAAAGGGGAAGACTATACATTTAATCTTTACGGAAGAGAGTTCTGAGACTATTGAAACAAAATTAATTGTTTGTAAATAAAACACCATCATCTTAAATAATGTATCCTCAACTTTGTCAAAGTCAAACTGGACACCAAAGTCTTTCAAAATGTTTTCAACTGAACACCATAACTTCGCACAAAATTGAAGGTTCGACATGGTAAAAGATAAAATTCAAGAAGGGTCAAGGAAGAAAAATGTTTAAGGGAGTCAAACATGGAAAATAAGAATATAAGGGTTGAAGTGAAAAACGATTATCACTTCAATCCAACTCAAAAGGCCCATATGAGAAAAGAAGCCTTCTAGGCAAGCCTCAAAGATTCGCGATCCAACAGAAAAGTTCGTTAACTCGAAGCCGAAAACATCGAGAAAGTACTAGATTTCTCCCTCTCCTTTTTTAAATACCCAACCTATCCCCGTCTAAATCACCGATCAACAAACAAGCACAAAGCAACCACTCTCAGCTTCCGAACAAGTTTCAGAGTTTCTGTTCTACATTGGAATACTAGAAAAAATGGCAATGATACCCAGCTTCTTCGTTAACCCTGGAAGCAGCATCTTTGACCCCTTTTGGGACCCCTTCAAGGACTTTCCTTTCCCTTCGCTTTCCTCCCATTTCCCTCGAGATCAAGACACCTCTGCCATCTTGAGCACCCGTGTAGACTGGAAGGAAACCCCAGAAGCCCACGTGCTCAAGGCCCATCTTCCAGGGCTAAAGAAAGAGAAGTGAAGGTCGAGATTGCAGAAGACAGGGTGCTTCAAATTAGCGGAGAAAGGAATATAGAGAAGGAAGACAAGAATGACACGTGGCATCGTGTGGAACGTGGCAGTGGCAAGTTCTCGAGAAGGTTTAGGTTGCCAGAGAATGTAAAGATGGATAAGATTAAGGCTTCCATGGAGAATGGAGAGCTCACTGTTACTGTTCCTAAAGAGGAAGTTAAGAAACCCGATGCCAAGGCTATCGAGATTTCTGGTTAATTTATTTGATGTCGGGTTTTATGGGTTGTTATCAAGTATTTGTACAAAGTAATTTAAATGATGTTTGACAAATGAAATAATACAGATTATTTTAGTAATGAGGAGATGTTCCTGTAGCACTTTTCAGGCCTGGGAATTGAATATTTCAGTTGTAGGTTGAGCTTCGGCTGTCTTTCCATATTAATAAGAGATTGTAGCTTAACTGTAAAGCACACAAAATAATTTGTGAAATATTCTTGGGAACTACTTTACATTTTCTCTCAATACTCTCTGATTTTCTTTCGTAATTTTTCTGGAGAATTGTCAATCTTCATTCTTCTCATGGTATCAGGACGCCAGTTCAGCCATTGGTCCAATTGAGCATAACTGGAAATAGCTTAGGAAGGGAGACGGAAAGTTCCATCCATCTTCATATCTGTAGATCAAACCACAAACAAGTCAAAGTTCTTTTAAAATAAACTGTATAGTCAGGCAAGACTTGGTGAGTCTACGCAGGATAATATTAGATTATACATTTTAGACTTTACTTGAAGAAGAGATGTACAAAATGCAGGGCGGTGATTTAAGACTATCATTTCCACTGGAGACGATATTCCAGAGAGAGAGAGAGAGAGATGGAAAAGCGACGACAGAGTGGCCGGAAACTTGTGCTGGTTCCATGTCCATTCCACGGCCACATAAATCCTATGTTTCATCCTGGCACCATCCTTCACTCCAGGGGCTTCTCCATCCTGCAGAGTACCACTCCAGGAATCATTGATTCGGATGACAGATAAACAGAAGCACCTTGAAAAGCTCTCTTGCATCATCTATGATGAATACATGTACTTTGCAGAAGAAGTGGCTCATAATCTAAAGCTTCCCAGCAACATCTTGTGCACAGGCAGTGCTACCAATTTGTTATCGTACCATGTGTTTCGACGACTGCAAAATGAAGGTTTCACTCCTTTGCAAGGTACGACTGCTTTTCTTTTTTCTTTTACCTAAGAGTTTTATGGATTGATAATCTAGCCATCTTTAAGGATCAACTGCAATCAAGAAGGCTTCAGGTTGTTATTAACATAATATTTTATGGATCTAGTTAACTTCTATACCTTATCATAATCCCTGGTGGTTAAATTTTGACCAGTATATATCGCTGGACCTAGTGCCTGAGCTTCATCCCCTCAGATTCAAGGATCTTCCATTAGCCAATTTTGAAAATATAGAAGCCTTACTGCTGCTAATAGCAAGTGCCCGTGAGGTCAGATCATCTTCTGCTGTCATTTTGAATACTATGGACTGCCTTGAGCAATCATCGCTGGTGCAGCTGCAGCAGCATTACCGGGTACCAATTTTCCCAATAGGCCCTTTACACAAAGTTTCTCCATCTGCCTCCAGCAGCTTGTTGAAAGAGGAATCAAGCTGTATGGCATGGCTTGACAAGCAAACTCCTAACCCAGTTATTTACGCAAGTTTGGGAAGCATAGTTAAAATGGATGTGGAAAGGAGCTAGTAGAAATGGGTTGGGGCCTACTTAACAGCAATCAGCCCTTCTTGTGGGTGCTTAGGCATCAACCGCCGGGTTCATTTCTTGGATCAGAAGCTGCTGATTTGTTGCCTGATAATTTTAAAGAAAACGGCAGGGGACAGAGGCTACATAGTGAAATGGGTACCACAAAAGGAAGTGCTGATACATAGAGCAGTGGTAGGGTTTTGGAGTCATTGTGGTTGGAATTCAACTATTGAAAGTATAAGCGAAGGGGTTCCAATGATTTGTACACCATCTTTCGGGGATCAAAGGGTAAATGCAAGGTATATCAGCCATGCATGGAGAATTGGCTTTGAGTTGGAGAATAATTTGGATAGAGGTGAGATAGAGAGAGCTATTAAAAGGCTGATGGTGGAGAAAGAAGGGGACGAGATGAGCCAGAGGGCAATCCATTTGAAAGGGAAGGCCGAAACTGTACTGGGAATTCAGGTTCTTCCTGTGATTCCTTGAAATAGTTAATTGAGCTTCTGATGTCCGATTAGTCTATAGACGGTATGGCTTCTGATAATTCCACTCACGAGCTTAACCCCCAAAAGTTGTCATAAGAAAAGTAGGAAAAAGAAAAAGAAAAGCCATAGTATAATGACAGTTCTTTTGTTGTTTATGCTGGTGAGAAAATGGAACTTTTAATCATTTTGTTGGTATGATTGTTGCTCCAGTATTCAAGAGTAATGAAATCAATCACTAATTTATGAGAAATGCCCCGGAACAAACACAACCAATTAAGATTTTTCATGATGAACAAGAAATTCTCCAATAAGAATTCAACTAAGGAATCACAGCACAATCAACAAAGCTGCACTTATAGATCGAACTTTCACACGACAGCAACCAACATCCATTAAAATGACTGAAATGCATATTATCTACGAATTAACAAGAATGATTTATTATCTGACGCAGGAAAGATGCAACAGTCCCATCTTCAATTTCAACCAGAAATCTAAATAGTCCTTACATCAGATTTCCTGCAGTCCACCTTTTGAACAGTAACAGCGATGACGTCCATTCTTCATAGAAGCCTTGACCCAATCCATCTTCACATTCTCCTGCAACCGGCACCTCCTCAAGAACTTTCTACTGCTACATTCCACTCAATGCAATGTGTCATTTTAATCTTCCTCCTCTGCACTCCTGTTCCCACTAATTGGGAGCACCCTGTAATCTTCAATCTCCGCTTTCACCTCCTCTTTCTTCGGCCCTGGAAGATCAGCCCAGAACACACGAGCTTCTGGAGTTTCCTCCCAGTCTACACGTCAGCTTCCAGTGTTCTAATCTAATGTATTTCTCGAGGATCAACAAAGGAGAAAAGCACAAACTCATTTATGGAATTGACATAAAAGTGCATAGTATGTATTTATATTAATTCAAAATCGGACAATCTATAAGAATATTAGACTGACATGATGAGCTCTACCAATTCATTCAACTTATTATAAGAAGAACCACCTTTCTGAACACAAAGTTCGGACTTTACTTTTAAATCCAGTGCCCTTTGCCTCATCTCTTCTCCTTCTATTTCCACCATCAGGCTTTTAATAGCTCTCTCTACCTTCCCTCTTTTCAAATCATTCTCTAACTCAATCCCAACTTTCCATCTATGGCTAACATACCTCGTATTTATCCTTTGATCCCCAAAATATGGTCTACAAATCAAAGGAATCCCTTCACTTATACTGTCAAGAGTTGAATTCCCGCCACAATGAGTCCAGAACCCTCCCACAGCGCTATGTGCCAACACCTGCTTTTGTGGTGCCCATTTAACTATGCAACCTCTTCCTCCAACACTTACTTTGAAACCCTCAGGTAAACAGTCAGCAGAGTCCGATCTACGAACCGAACCAGGCCTAATCACCCACAAGAAAGGTTGCTTGCTGTTGGCTAGGCCCCAAGCCATTTCTTCTATCTCTTTCTGATCCAGGTATACGCCACTGCCCAAACTTATATATAGAACTGAGTTGTGAGTTTGCTTGTCAAGCCATGAGATGCAACTGGCATCCTCTTCCAGTAAGCTACTATTGGATGCTGGACCCATTTTGTGCATAGGACCTGATGAGAAGATTGGAACTTGGCAAATTTTTTGTAGCCGTGCCAGTGTTGATTGTTCAAGAAAATCCATGGTATTACAAATGATGGCTGATGATTTTCCTATATGTCGTATAGCAGCTATTATTTGCAATTCAATATCTAAATTTTCGAATGTAGTAAGAAATAGATCCTTGAATCTGAGGGGATAAAACCCTGGCACTAACTCTACTGACTTAGAACCTGCATTGAAAAAGTGATGGTCTTAGTTATCAGAAATTAATAACTAGCAGTTGTAAAAACAAATTCGCTTTCTTAAGCACAACTAAACTGGTTACTAAGACTAAAATTTCACTGAAGATAATGCTTGAGGTCATATACCTCGCAAAGGAATATAACCCTCCTCTTGGATCCAAGGATATGCAAAGAACGCCAGAAAATTGGTTGCATTAGCAGTGCGTAAGATGATGCTTGGTAGCTTCAGATTGGAAGCCACTGCTTCGGCAAAGTACAATACGGCATCATAAATGATACAGGGGAGCTCGTCATGCTGCTCCTGTTTTTCTATTATATTAGCCAGCACTTCCTGGAAAGGAGCTCTGCAGCTTAAGTTGAGATCTGATACTAAAGCCAAGAAATCAGAAGATATGGGCTTGGTGGATGGGCCACATGGTAGAAAGATAAAGCCAGGATGTTTGGAAGTATCAAGGGACTTGAATTGGGTGTGAGCAACAGTGATGGAGAAGCCCTTGGATTGCAGGATGGTGCCAAGCTGAAGCATCGGATTTATGTGGCCTTGGAATGGAGATGGAACCAGCACCAGTCTGCGGTATCTACTTTCTTGTTTCTCCATCTTTCTGCTGCTGGTAGATCTTCTTCTGCAACCATGGGAATTGTTAGCCTTAAGCGACTGGTCAATTCTCCTTTTAATATGTGCAACAGACGTTGACAAGCATAATATGAGCTCAGCTAAGGGACATCTGAATAAAATTTCCAATATGCTGTACAGTCCAAGGTTTAGTTGGATAACATTTATAAGAGCCTTTTAGATTTGTTCATATTCAATTTAATAAATGACACATGGTACGATCAACAGCCAATCAAACTGACTAGTTAATTAAAGGGAATCTTATTAAATAACAGAATTCTATACCACTCTCTGTTGGTTTATTGGCTCATATGAAAGAAATGGATATCCCACATCGGCTACTTACTAAAATTGGGTCTTATATGGCTCTTATAAAAGGAAGCCATGTGGGAGAAATTAATTGTTCCAAGAAAAATATTCTCCACCCCCCTAAAGTTGTAAGGTCTCGCAAATAAGACCTCATAGTTTAAGGGCCTTTCCGTAAGGACCTTAAAGTTTGTAATATTTGTTTTTCCCCTTTTATTTTGGGTATTTGTAGTATTACCCAATTGTTTGGGTAATTATAGTTTGACCCAACTATTTGGGTAATTGCAGTTTGGCCCAATAGTTGTGGAATTTGTATTGTAGCCCAAAAGTTTGTAATTCTCTTTGAAGATAGTGGAAAGTTTCTTCAGCGGCGCCCGAGGACGTAGGTACTTATACCGAACCTCGTTAAATCCTGGTGTGTATTCTATTTCTGCATTGTGGTTGATTGGTTGCCTCTTTAATTGCTATTATATTCAATTATCTGGCATAGTTGTGGTTGTGCATTTGGTTGTTCTATTGGTTATCGCTTCCGCTTGTGAATAACAATTGGTATCAGAGCCGAAGGTTTTGGGTAGTTAGTGGCTATTTCATTGAAGCACTTACTACTGTTCTGGGCTGTTGATTTTGGATTGCTAGTTATTGAATATAATAGTTTGTTTGGAGCTTGGTTATTGGTGATTTGTGTATCGAGCTTGTTTGTGAGAGGTAGTAATGGCTTCATCATCTACTGTATCTGAGAAGACAGTGACTGTGACAAATGCAAAAATAGATGTTGAAAAATTTGATGGCCGAAATAATTTCGGCTTATGGCAGAGTGAGGTGTTGGACGGGTTGTATCAGCAGGATTTGGATATTGTTCTGGAAGAAACAAAACCAGAAGATATCAGTGCAAGAGATTGGGACAGGCTGAATATAAAAGCTTGTGGGTTGATTCGCTCTTGCTTGTGTAGAGAACAAAAGTATCCGTTCACTAAGGAGACATCTGCAAGCAAATTGTGGAAGGCGCTGGAAAACAAATATATGAAGAAAAGCAATGAGAATCGGCTGTATCTATTGAAGAGATTGTTCCGTCTCCAGTTGAAACCAGGTACGAGCATCAGTTCTCATATTGATGAGTTTAATAAGTTAATTGCTGATTTGTTAAACTTAGATGAAACATTCAAAGATGAGATTAAGGCTATGCTATTGATTGGCTCACTTCCGGATGAATTAGATCATTTATGCATTACTCTTATCCATGGGAAAGATAAACTGTCTTTTGAAGAAGTCTGTTCTGCTTTGTTGAATTATGAAATTCGTAAGAAAGATCAAAGGGAACATAGGGATGAGTCAGTAGATGCATTGACAGTGAGAGGGCGTAGTCATAGTAGGAAACCAGGAAAAAGGGGAAAATCTTTGTCGAGGGGTAGATTAGGAAAAGATGAGTGTGCCTTTTGTCGTGAGAAAGGGCATTGGAAGAAAGATTGTCCTAAGTTGAAAAAGAAAGATAAGGGCAAGGCTGTTTCTGATGCATGTGTTGTTGAGCGTGAGGATGATAGTGATTCAGATATATGTCTAGTTGGTCATCCATCCACTTCTGTTTCTGATGAGTGGATTATGGATTCGGGTTGTACTTATCATATGTGTCCACATCGGGATTGGTTCTTTCAATTTGAGGAGCTTGATTGTGGAGTTGTGTATATGGGCAATGATGATATTTGCCATACTGCTGGGATAGGTTCGATCCGATTGAGGAATCATGATGGACTGACTAGAGTTCTGACAGATGTTCGGTATGTACCGAAGTTGAAGAAGAATCTCATCTCTTTGGGAGCCTTGGAATCTAAAGGCTGTGGTATATCTATTCGAGATGGTATTCTGAGGGTCACTTCAGGCGCTCTTGTGGTATTGAAAGGCACTAGGAGAAACAACTTGTATTACTATAATGGTAGTACAGTTACTGGATCAGCGGCTACGGTTTCTGATAATGATGCAGATTCAGAGATACGAGACTGTGGCATATGCGTTTGGGACATGCAGGTGAGAAAGCCTTATTCAGTTTGGTGAAACGAGGCTTATTGAAAGGTGCAAAGACCTGCAAGCTGGATTTTTGTGAGCATTGTGTTCTGGGAAAGCAGAAGAGAGTAAAATTTGGCACCGCTATTCATAATACCAAGGGTATTCTTGATTATGTTCACTCAGATGTGTGGGGACCTACCAAAACAGCATCGATGGGAGGTAGGCACTACTTTGTTACTTTTGTTGATGACTTTTCCAGAAGAACTTGGGTGTATTGTTTGAAATCAAAAGATGATGTACTTCGTGTTTTCCTTAAATGGAAAAAGATGATTGAGACACAGACTGGCAAGAAGATCAAGCATCTCAGAACAGATAATGGTGGTGAGTATTGCAGTGATCAGTTTTTGAAATTTTGTCAAGATGAAGGTATTGTACGTCATTTTACTGTTAGAGGTACACCGCAGCAGAATGGGGTGGCAGAACGCATGAACCGGACATTGCTGGAGAAAGTTCGGTGTATGTTGTCCAATGCTGGGTTGGGCAAAGAGTTTTGGGCTGAGGCTGTGACTTATGCGTGTCATCTCATTAATCGTCTACCATCAGCTGCTATTGGTGATAGAACTCCATTGGAGGTATGGTCTGGACAACCTGTTTCTGATTATGATTCTTTACATGTTTTTGGTTCCACTGCATATTATCATGTGAAAGAATCTAAGCTGGATCCTAGAGCCAAGAAAGCGATTTTCTTGGGATTTGCTTCAGGAGTGAAAGGATATCGTCTATGGTGTCCTAGTTCGAGGAAGATTGTATCCAGTCGAGATGTGACATTTGATGAGTCTTCAATGTTGAAGAAATCAGAAAACCAGACAAAGGTGAATGGTACTCCACAGCAGGTGGAGCATACTCAGCAGCAGGTGGAGTTTGAAACGACGACATTGAACCCAGTTAGATCTGTTGAGACAGATGATGGTACTCCTGTGACAGAGGAGGATTTGGGAGATGATGGTGAGGGTTCTAGTCAGGAACCCCAACAGCAACAAGAATCTATTGCAATTGATAGGCCAAGACGTGAGATTCGCAGACCTGCTCGATTTGCTGATATGGTGGCCTATGCACTTCCAATTGTAGATGCTGATGTTCCTTCCACTTATAGAGAGGCAGTCAGATGTTCTGAAATTGATGAGTGGAAGACAGCTATGAGGAAGAGATGCAGTCTCTTCAGAAGAATGAAACTTGGGAGCTAGCTCAACTACCGAAGGGTAAAAAGGCAATTGGGTGCAAATGGGTATATGCAAAGAAAGATGGATTTCCTGACAAGAATGACGTCCGCTACAAGGCAAGGTTGGTGGCTAAAGGCTACGCTCAGAGGGAAGGAATTGACTACAATGAGGTATTTTCTCCAGTTGTGAAACATTCTTCCATTAGAATTTTATTAGCCTTGGTAGCTCAGATGAATATGGAACTAGTTCAATTGGATGTAAAAACTGCATTTTTACATGGTGACTTGGAAGAGGAAATCTATATGACTCAGCCAGAGGGATTCAAGTTGCTGGTAAGGAAAACTTGGTTTGTAAACTGAAAAGATCGCTTTATGGTTTGAAGCAATCTCCCAGACAGTGGTATAAGCGATTTGATCGGTTTATGATGGGTCAGAGGTACACAAGAAGCAAATTTGATAATTGTGTGTATTTTCATAGGCTACATGATGGTTCTTTCATTTATCTACTCTTGTATGTTGATGATATGTTGATAGCTTCGACGAATGTTGAAGAAATTGTAAAGTTGAAGACTCAGTTGAATCGAGAGTTTGAGATGAAAGATTTGGGTGAAGCTAAGAAGATTCTTGGCATGGAGATTAGCAGAGATAGAGGGAGAAGCAAGATTTGTTTGACTCAGAAGCAGTATCTGAAGAAGGTATTACAGCAGTTTGGCATTACAGAGCAGTCAAAACCTGTAAGTACCCCACTTGCTCCTCATATGAAGCTCAGTGCATCTTTATCTCCTAGTACAGATGAGGAACGAGAGTATATGTCTCGAGTTCCGTATGCTAATGCAGTTGGTAGCCTGATGTATGCTATGGTGTGTACGAGACCGGACATTTCACATGCAGTTGGAGTTGTGAGCAGGTATATGCATGATCCTGGTAAAGGACATTGGCAAGCAGTGAAATGGATTCTACGGTATTTGTTGAGAACCGTAGATGTTGGCTTAGTCTTTGAGAGAGATGATACATGTGGTCAGTATGCTATTGGTTATGTTGATTCAGATTATGCTGGTGATTTGGATAAACGTCGGTCGACAACCGGTTATGTGTTTACTCTTGCAAGAGCACCAGTGAGTTGGAAGTCTACTTTACAGTCTACAGTGGCTTTGTCTACTACAGAGGCAGAGTATATGGCTATGACAGAGGCTGTGAAGGAAGCTATTTGGTTACAGGGATTGCTGGATGAATTGGGAATTGGGCAGAAGAAGATCACTCTTTATTCTGACAGTCAGAGTGCTATCCATTTAGCGAAGAATCCAGTGTTCCATGTTCGTACGAAGCATATTGATGTTCGGTATCACTTTGTGCGGGAGATCATTGATGAAGGAAGAATCTTACTTCAGAAGATTGAGACTGCCGAGAATCCCGCAGATATGTTGACTAAGGTTGTGACAGCGATCAAGTTCAGTCATTGTTTGGACTTGATCAACATTGTACGAGTTTGACCGCGCCATTGGGCGCATTTGGAGGCGTTGCAGTTGTGATAGAGAATATGGGAAAAAGAAGAGTTTTGTGGTGGGTTGGCATATTCGCCAAGGTGGAGATTTGTTGGTTTATTGGCTCATATGAAAGAAATGGATATCCCACATCGGCTACTTACTAAAATTGGGTCTTATATGGCTCTTATAAAAGGAAGCCATGTGGGAGAAATTAATTGTTCCAAGAAAAATATTCTCCACCCCCCTAAAGTTGTAAGGTCTCGCAAATAAGACCTCATAGTTTAAGGGCCTTTCCGTAAGGACCTTAAAGTTTGTAATATTTGCCTTTTATTTTGGGTATTTGTAGTATTACCCAATTGTTTGGGTAATTATAGTTTGACCCAACCTTAAAGTTTGGCCCTTTTATTTTGGGTATTTGTAGTATTACCCAATTGTTTGGGTAATTATAGTTTGCCCCAACTATTTGGGTAATTGCAGTTTGGCCCAATAGTTGTGGAATTTGTATTGTAGCCCAAAAGTTTGTAATTCTCTTTGAAGATAGTGGAAAGTTTCTTCAGCGGCGCCCGAGGACGTAGGTACTTATACCGAACCTCGTTAAATCCTGGTGTGTATTCTATTTCTGCATTGTGGTTGATTGGTTGCCTCTTTAATTGCTATTATATTCAATTATCTGGCATAGTTGTGGTTGTGCATTTGGTTGTTCTATTGGTTATCGCTTCCGCTTGTGCATAACACTCTCTCCGTTCAGGGAAAACGAGGACAAAAATTTAAAAAAAAAAAAAATTCAAAGTCAGGACTTCCTCATTTGGTTTATATTTATCTTTTCAGCGGCCTCTTTTCAAATGTCAAGCCTGCTAATTGCCATGGAATACATCAGAGCACCCGGCAAGCACTAATCCAACTTAAGGCTTGAAACATGCTTAAATCAGTAGCTAAATATTTCGAAACATGCAAGTCTACCTCATTTACATTTGGAGCATCTATCGATGAAATTGTTCTGGTAAAGAATGCTGTATCGTAAAATGTATTGTATTGATGACAAGTCAATTTGTGAGCAGCTTGTATGTTCGCCTGCCTATAGAGACCCACAACACAGATTGTCACCTTCAAATAAATATGCAGTTGTGGAAGTTCAATAAGTGAGGAGAATGGTAATTTTCAATTCATTATTAATGTCAAACTTATATTACAAGTCTCATCTTTTAAAAGTTTCTTACAACGGAATAATAATTTCAGAAATATAGAAGCATGAGCAACACTGCATGGCATGCTATGCTGATGGTTTAGCCAGAAATTTGAATGGCCTTGACATCCGGTTTCTTCACCTCCCCTTTAGGAACAGTAACAGTGAGCACCCCATTCTCTATAGAAGCCTTGACCTGATCCATTTTCACATTCTCTGGCAATCGGAACCTTCTTGAGAATTTCCCACTGCTACGTTCCACTCGATGCCACGTGTCGTTCTTGTCTTCCTCCTCAATGTTCCTCTGTCCGCTTATTTGAAGCACCCGCGTGGGCTTCTGCGGTTCCTTCCAGTCTACACGGGTGTTGGCCAAAGCAGACGTTTCTTAAGGGAACTGAGAGGACAGTGAAGTTTAAGAGAAAGGAAAGTCTTTGAATGGATCCCAAACGTCAAACGAGAAAGGGTCGAAGATGTATCCTCTCCATATCAGTGACAAATAACCCCTTTACCTTCAGAACTGATTCAGAAGCGCTTTGATAAAGTCCCTATTTTTAGGAACTGTGGATGATTTCGTTAATTATATTGGTGTAAAGGGCATTCTAGTACTTTCACGATTATTGGACGACAATCTGGATTGGCTCTACGGCTTCAGTTAAGGAAGAATGACGAATGTTCAGAACATCGATCAGATTTTTTGTGAACTTATTTGATGGGCTTGTAGAAAATACTTTAGATCCATGGGCCATCGTAACGGGCTTTTCATTAGAATCACAGTATTCATTTCATTTGACCGAGTTTAATCGCTTCTTTTAAGTTGGACGACGTGTCGTATCGTTTTATGTTTTGCGTACGCTTCGACATTTACTAAAAAAATAACCCAACTGTGTGTCATCCATAACCATTTGACTTTACGTCAAGACATCTAGACCGGCTAATCAAAATTTGTGTTGTGTTTCTGGTATATGTGTAGTCTTCTATCTTTTGAAGCCTAGTGGTAAAGGGGCTTGGTTAGGAGTCCTCTTGGGATCCTTTAATGGTTTAGATTATTCATTGCTGTCGACTAAACAGAACAGAGAAAAAAAAGGGTCTCATGAGCAGGCAGAAAAGGTGTTGGAGTTCCTTACCAGTTATCCCTCAGCATCTTCATGCTCGTAATTTTATTCCTCAAGGATCGACAAAGAAAAATTCGAAGTTGATTTATGAAGTAACAATAAAAAGTGACATAGTTAGGGGTAAGAAATTGACATGACAGTACATTGTATGTTTTTATTCAGGGATCATACTAATGAGAAACATCATTAGAATGAAACAATTAATTTATAGTGTTAGCTTGACATGATGAGCTCTACCAATTCATTCAAATTATTATAAGAAGAGCCCCCTTTCTGAGCACAAAGTTCAGACTTTACTTTCAAATCCAATGCCCCTTGCCTTATCTGCTCTCCTTCTTTTCCCACCATCAAACTTTTAATAGCTCTCTCTATTTCTCCTCTTTCCAAATCATTCTCCAACTCAATCCCAACTTTCCATACATGGCTGACATACCTCGTATTTATCCTTTGATCCGCGATAGATGGTCTACAAATCATTGGAACCCCTTCGCTTATACTTTCAATGGTCGAGTTCCAACCACAATGAGTCCAGAACCCTCCCACGGCACTATGTGCCAACACCTGCTTTTGGGGAGCCCATTTAACTATGCAACCTCTTTCTCCAACAGATAATTTGAAACCCTCTGGTAAACAATCAATAGATTCTGATCCACGAACTGAACCAGGCCTAATCACCCACAAGAAAGGTTGCTTGCTTTTGGCGAGGCCCCAAGCCATTTCTTCTATCTCTTTCTGATCCAGGATTACGGTGCTGCCCAAACTTACATACAGAACTGAGTTGTGAATTTGCTTGTCAAGCCATGAGATGCAGCTAGTGTCCTCTTCCAGTAAGCTGCTTGAGGAGGCTGGACCCATTTTGTGCATAGGACCTATTGAGAAGATTGGTAAGTGGCATACTTCTTGTAGTTGTGCTAGTGTTGATTGTTCAAGGAAATCCATTGTATTACAAATCATGGCTGATGATGTTCCTCTCTTCATTGCAATAGCTACCAGTTGAAATACGGTATCTAAATTTTTGAAAGTAGCAACAGCTAGATCCTTGAATCTCAAGGGATGAAACCCTGGTACTAACTCCATTAACTTAGAATCTATGCCAAAAATATGATTGTCTCAGGTTTCAGAAATTTATTACCACCTACAAGTTTACTTTTTTAAGCACTACTTATCTTATTAAAAAAACTAAAAATCATTAAAGATAACGCTCGAGTTAACATACCTTGCAAAGGAATGTAACCCTTCTCTCGGAGTTGAGGATATGCAAGGAAGGTCAGAAAATTGGTAGTACTACCGGTGCGCAAGTGGATGCTTGGTAGCTTCAGATCAGAAGCCACTTCTTCTGCAGAGTATATCAATCCATCATAAATGATGCAGGGGAGCTGGTCATGCTGCTCCTGTTCTTCTATAATACGAGTCAAGATTCCCTGCAATGGAGCTCTGAGGCTCAAGTTAAGATTAAACATAAAAGCTAAGAAATCATCAGAAGGTTTGAATTTGGATGAGCCATCCAGCAACGGTAGAAAGGTAAAATCAGGATGTTTGGAAGCGTCAGGGGAATTGAATTGGGGGTGAGCAACTGTGATGGAGAAGCCCTTGGAGTGCAGTATGTTGCCCAGTTGAAGCATCGGGTTTATGTGACCTTGGAATGGACATGGGACCAGCACCAGCCTGCGGCATCTCCGCTCTTGCCTCTCCATCTCTCTGCTACCTTGGAGATCTTCTTCTGCAACTATTGGGAACTGGGAATTGTTAGCCTTAAGCAACTAGTCACTTCCCCTTTCAGGATATACACAAGCGAAACAAGCATGATATCAGCTCAGCTTAACGACATCGCATACGTCTAGATTTAACTTAAAATAAACGCCGGAGCTGTTAGTTTGGTACAGATTTTAAGAATGTCTAAGCAGACTGCCCCCTTAATGATCACGGGCAGGGCAAGGCAGAGCAGCTGTAGAGCATTTACATAATATTTTGCTTTATCTCCTTCTTTATTTTCACTAATATTAAACTTCAATTTGGACCTTGATCAGCATAAAATATTTGATAATTGGCCAATATCATTGACTACCCCCACTTAGGAATAAATTTCCTTGAAGCTTCCTATTTCCATCAATTATTGGATTCGTCAACTCCAACCATAAAGCTAAAACGTCTTTGTTATACCTTCTGTTACATATCAAAGTAGAAAATAACAAAAATACCATTATGATTTACAAGAAATTACGTTAAATAATAAGTAGAGCTACGTTTACAAACCCTATATATAAAGTTTATATATAAAGTTGATATAGTATTACTCATTCAATGTCACATGTTTTATCAACATTTATTATATTGACGACTCATATCAATTTTTTCATACCACAATAATGTTATATACAGACTTTATAAATATAGCATTATTATTAAAAAATATCGTAATCTTAAAATACAAACTCTAATCCCCAAATGAAGACAAAATCTAATCTCGAGATCAACACGAATCCTAATTTCCAAATCAAAACCAGCCTAATTGTTCAAATCAACATCCCAAGAGCCAAATGATGCTAATCAAACAGAACCACTTCTCCATGTTGTTATAAATGTTATCCATTGTCATTCCTAAAACGACAAAAACATGCTTACATTAGTAGCCATATATTTCATTAGGATTGTATCAGTTCATAGCGTGAACTCCTTCCTGATTTTCACAAATATCAAAAGTCTTGTCCCTGGTTATCAACTTTATATATTGAATCATTTGTTACATTTTAATCATTTGCGTGTACATATGCGCGAGACAATATGATGTAGGACAAATTAGGAATAAATTAGGAATTTATAATTTTAGGGATTTTAATAAATTAGAGATTTTGACTATTATTAGGGATTTTGACTTCCTAAATTGGGAGTAATCCTAATTTGAGTCATTTTCCTAAATTAACAGTTTACTATTTTATTTAGAATTTAATTTTGGTATTTTCTACTTAAACTAGGATTATGATTCTATTTCCTAATAGGATTTTATTTCCTAGTAGAACTATACTTTAAAGTGCTATAAATAGGAACCTTTAGTTATGTTATTTTTGGACT
Organism: Boswellia sacra; assembly: GCA_013180625.2. Classification (NCBI taxonomy): domain Eukaryota; kingdom Viridiplantae; phylum Streptophyta; class Magnoliopsida; order Sapindales; family Burseraceae; genus Boswellia; species Boswellia sacra. Next base: position 79,809 of record SNVD02001782.1, on the reverse strand, counting down.
TGGTTGTTATTGTTTTTTGATCTTTTAGTAAAAAGATTATTTCTCCTTCAATTTTCACCCTACTTCTTCCCCAAATTTCTTCTATTACTGCTCCCCTTTTCTCTGTCTACATCTCCCTCCCTTTCTTTTAATTTGAGGAACCCCGTTCCTCATCATAATCACTGGTCTTTTCAGCTTCTTATTTTAGCTCTCTTGTTTATTAGGATATTTCATGGCACCATACAAGTCTGCCTGACTCATATTTGAAACATCTAAAGCCGTAATATTTTTAGGAAAAGAATGTTGTATCGTAAATTTATGGCACAACTGTTCATTTGTCAGCAGCTTGTATGTCTGCTTGCCGTTTCAGACCAAAACAAAGATTACTAACTTCAGATCTCTGATGAATATGTTACTTTGAGGTTCAGCACTTGATGATAATGGTATTTTAATTCACTATAAAGTTAAAAACTTACAAGATCACAAGTCTTGACTATTAAAGTTGGATAGTTTGATTATTTATACTTCATAGTATATATGGTATAGCAACACACAAACAAAGAAAAATTCATTTATGAAATTAACATACTTGTGCATGGTGTTTTTTAATTGTAATTCAAGTGCCGTAGACGAGTAATATTATCAGCATTGACAATCTATAGCATCAGATTGACATGATGAGCTCTACCAATTCATTCAGGTTATTGTAAGAAGAACCACCCTTCTGAATACAGAGTTCGGACTTTCCTTTCAAATCTAATGCCCTTTGCCTCATCTCCTCTCCTTCTTTTTCCACCATCAGCCTGTTAACGGCCCTATCTATCTCCCCTCTTTCTAAATCATTCTCCAACTCAAAGCCAATTTTCCATACGTCACAAACATACCTCGTATTTATTTTTTGATCCCCGATACATGGTCTACAAATCATTGGAACCCCTTCACTTATACTTTCAAGAGTTGAATTCCAACCACAATGAGTCCAGAACCCTCCCACTGCACTGTGCATCAACACTTGCTTTCGTGGTGCCCATTTCACGATGCAGCCTCTTTCACCAACACTTACTTTGAAGCCATACGGTAAACAATCACTAGATTCTGATCCATGGACTGAACCAGGCCTAATCACCCACAAGAAAGGTTGCTTGCTGTTGGCTAGGCCCCAAGCCATTTCTGTTAGCTCATTTCCGTCCATGTTTACTATGCTGCCAAAACTTACATATATAACTGAGTTGTGAGTTTGCTTGTCAAGCCATGAGATGCAGCTCGTGTCCTCTTCCAGTAAGCTACTAAAGGAGGCTGGACCCATTTTGTGCATAGGACCTATTGTGAAGAACGGAACTTGACACAGTTGTTGTAGTTGTGCTAGAGTTGATTGTTCAAGGGATTCCATGGTATTACAAATAATGGCTGATGATGTTCCTATATTTCGGAAAGTAGCTGCTAGTTGTAATAGAATATCTAAACCTTTGGAAATATCAACACCTAGATCCTTGAATCTGAGGGCTTGAAACCCTGGCACCAACTCCATTGACTTAGAATCTGCACAAAAAGTGATGTCTCAGTCATCAGGACTTAATAACCAGCAGTGGTATGCTTGATAACAGTACAGGACTAAAACTTCATTAACGATAATGCTTGAGTTCATGTACCTGGCAAAGGAATATAACCCTCCTCTTGGAGTCGAGGATATGCATAGAAAGTCAGAAATCTGGTAGCATTACCAGTGTGTAATTTTATGCTTGGTACGTTCAGATCGGAAGCTACTGCTTCTGCAAAGTACATGGCCGCGTCATAAATGACGCAGGGGAGGTCGTCATGGTGGTCCTCTTTTTCTATTATATTAGTCAGTAACTCCTGGAATGGAGCTTTGGAGTGTAAGTTAAGATTTGATATTAAAGATACCAAATCATCAGAAGATTTGGGTTCGTATGAGGCATACGGTAGAAAGATATAGCCAGGATGTTTGGAGGCATCAGGGGAATTGAATTGGGTGTGAGCAACGGTAATGGAGAAGCCCTTGGAGTACAGGATGGTACCCAGCTGAAGCATCGGGTTTATGTGGCCTTGGAATGGAAACGGAACCAGTATTAGCCTGCGGCATATACGCTCTTGTTTCTCCATGTCTCGACTACTTGGGGATCTGCTTCTGCAATCATAGGAATTGTTAGCCGGCCAGCATAATATGAGCCCAGCTAAAAGACATTCAATAAAATTTTAGATATGCTGTCATGATTCATGAATAGTCCAATTTTTAGTTTGACGACAATCTGTACGAGCTTCTAGGTTTGTGCAGATTTTATTAATGGAAATTTGGTCTTTCTCACGATCAACAGCCAATCAAGCTTACTAAAATAAATTTTATCACCTCCCAGCTTTTTATTAAATAGCAGAATTCTAGTCGTCTCTTTTTGAACAGGAAAAGGACAAACGAAAAAAAATTTGAAAATGAAAAAATGCCTTTCATCTTTCCCTCAGCCTTTTCAAATGTCAAGCAGACTGCATCTTCAATGGTTAATGAAAACATCAGGGCACCCGTAGAGCGATAATTAAACAACTGTTTTTATTCTTTTTCAGCCTGCACGGTGTTGACAAAAGCAGAAGTTTCTTGATAGAACTGAGAGGAAAGTGAAGGAAAAGGAAAGTCCTTGATAGATCCCACACATCAAGAGAGAAAGTATCGAAGATGCTTCCTCTTTCGATTAGCAACATCTTAAGCTTTTGATGAATTAAACGGAGCTGAGAAATTAGAACTGCTAAGTGCAAGATTCAGAAATAGAAGTGCTTTTGATAGAGTTACTTGCTTGAGAAATAGTATATTGTCTCGTTATTTATATATGTGATAAGTCTAATTTTACACATTGTTTACACCTTTTTTCTTGGGTTTTCTATCTCCCTTTTTTTCTTTAATTGATGATTTTTGTCTAAATTTGTATGAATTCTATCTAAAAAAAGTTCAGTATTTGAACCTGATTAAATAAAGATGGAGTTCTATAATATTGTCTCCCATGTGGAAGGGCAATTTCGTATGGCTTGTGGGTGAAAATGAACTAGAAAGGAAAATGAATGATTGACTATTAATTTGGAGCATTTACACCTTTCGCGGAGTACTCAAGAAATATAAAAAGAAAATCATTTTTATTCTTCTCTTGGCAAGACAATCAGCAAAGAGTTCATTGACTTGGGGTATCAATTAAAGCTGGTTCACATGCGTAATCGAAGGACAAAATAATAATAATTATTGTAGATGTTGGGATGTAATGATCAACTCAGAACAGAATTTGGGAGAAAAATTACTTGTATTAACAGAGAAAATTAATGTACAAGAATTATACAAAAACTCCCCTAAAATTTCTGGAGCTCTCCTGGCTCTCTCTCTCAATCCTAAACTCTCTGGTTTAGACTCTGGACTCTCTCTGGAATCTCTCTGATGCTTGGAGCTCTCCTGGCTCTCTCCTGGAGCTCTCCTGGCTCCCACACACACACTCTCTTGGAGCTCTCCTGGCTCTCTCCTGGAGCTCTCCTGGCTCCCACTTGGAGTGTATATATCTACAGAAATCATCCTATATTTATAGGAGAATTTCTACCTTAATTGTCAACCATGTTAGGTAAGAGTTTGGCCACCTACCTTCACCTAACATGGTTGGCCACCTACCTCCCATGGGAGGTGCCTAACTCCACCTCCCTTCACATGGGAGGGATTGACTCTAATAATTCTCCCCCTCCATCCCATGTGAAGGGGAATAACCACTAAGATACTCAGTCAGCCTCTAATCCAACTATGTCTCTGCATAGTTCTATCTTTCTGGCTCCCCCTCCATCAGTAAGCAGTGTATATTCTGATTCCGGATATTTCCTCGACGGAATCCTACCTCGCTCATATCATCTTAATTGAGGTTCTTCATCTCCAGGAGGTACAGTAGACTGTGGCTCCCCCTGGCTCAACAATCTCTTTATTTTTCTTCCTCCTGATTTGCTTCTGGAACTTCTTCTGGCTCCTCAGAATTTCAACTTAATCATGGCTCCGGATGATCATTCCGAAATTACAGGGGTCCAATTGTAATTTTGAAAAGTTTTGCTGACGTGTCAGTCTCGGGACACGTGGCGAACACGTGTGTGACAAGTGGCAACGTTCTCTGATGTGGCAGATGACATGGCAATGCTGACGTGGTTGATGACGTTGTTGCTGACGTGGCTGATCTGCTGACGTGTCTGCTGACACAATGGATAATGTGCTGACGTGGTCGATGACGTGGCGAAAAAGTGCGCTGACGTGGCTGGTGACGTGGCGCTGACGTGGTCGTCTTCTTCCTTGGAATGGCGCGTGCAGCGCGTGGGGCGAGTGACGCCCACTCGCAGACCAGGTCGGAGGCGCGTGCGGCGCGTGCGGCTTCTTTGGACGTCGGATCGGTCGCCGGAAAATTGCAGAATGATCAGAACGACGTCACGAACACACAGAACACTTCAAATTCGAAATTCGATGACTTTCCGAAAAATCGAAATTTTCCAGAAACAGGGGACAAATTTTCTCTGAATTTTTCCTCTCTGTTCTGACGTTCCAGGAGCTCAACGAGGCTCTGATACCACTTGTTGGGATGCAATGCAAACTCAGAACAGAATTTGGGAGAAAAATGACTTGTATTAACAGAGAAAATTGATATACAAGAATTATATAAAAACTCCCCTAAATAATTCTGGAGCTCTCCTGGCTCTCTCTCTCAATCCTAAACTCTCTGGTTTAGACTCTGGACTCTCTCTGGAATCTCTCTGATGCTTGGAGCTCTCCTGGCTCTCTCCTGGAGCTCTCCTGGCTCCCACACACACACTCTCTTGGAGCTCTCCTGGCTCTCTCCTGGAGCTCTCCTGGCTCCCACTTGGAGTGTATATATCTACAGAAATCATCCTATATTTATAGGAGAATTTCTACCTTAATTGTCAACCATGTTAGGTAAGAGTTTGGCCACCTACCTTCACCTAACATGGTTGGCCACCTACCTCCCATGGGAGGTGCCTAACTCCACCTCCCTTCACATGGGAGGGATTGACTCTAATAGTAGAATCCAAAGAAAAGGGCAATGAATATGTTTTCTCTCTTGTTGGCTGGGATTGGAAAGAAAAAGGAGAGAATTCATTCAAGCAAGGGGCATTCGGACTTGGAGAGGAACTTGGGGGAGAAGACAAACTACTGGAACAGGAGAGGAACAATTCATTATCAAGATTCAACTCCAATAGCTAGTTTTTTGTCCTTTTTACTTAAGTTTAAAAGCATATTTAGATCTATATTTTTCCTGTAATATAAATTAATTTTCTTTTTTTAGTGTGAAAATGTAGCCGTATTTTGATGTTTAATATCTCATGATCTTAGTTGATTAATGTTTATTCTAATATTATTGAGCAATTTAATAATATGCTTAATGCTTATGATTTTCTGATCAATTATTGCATGAACTGAGATGTGGATTGGGACTGAGAAGTACCATATTAGTCTTTAATTAAATTGCTATAAATCATGTGAGACAGAGATATGAATGTGATTTGTGCAATCATGTATAATTTCTTTTGCTTAAATGATACTAATAATAAGTTATATGAGATAAAGATGTGATTCTAATTTATTAATATACTTTATTATTGCTTGAGAAAAAATAATAATCAAATTAGTGAAATTGATTGGCAACAATATGAATAAACATTGGTTTATTAAATTAGAGAAGTTGAATTAATTAATTCTAGTGAAATCGGATCCATAAATTTTTAATTATTAAACTCCTCTCTCTCTATAATTTTTGTGAGTGTCTATTTTGTCAATTTTAGTTTAATTTTATCAAAACCAAATTCTCTTTTATAATTATTTAAATTAAATAGAGTTTAATACAATTTCTATATTCAACAGCAATAATTCTCGTAGGATGATACTTGTACTCTTATTTTATTATTTGTTTATGATATCGTATACCTGTGATTTTTAACCAACAAGTTTTTAGCACCGTTGCCAAAGATTTTTTTTTTCTATTAATATCGAAATAATTAACTATGTTTTAGTTTGAATTCATATATTGTGTGCATTTTAATTTCAATTCAATGTTTTAATTTGTGTTTGCAAGTAGATAAATTATTGTTTATAATTGTTTGTTTACAAAATTTCCCCGAAGAAACCTCTGCTCTTGTCAATAGCCGCGTGGACAGGAAGGATACCCCAAAGGCACACGTGTTCAAGGCGGGTCTTCCAGGGATCAAGAAACAGGAAGTGAAGGTCGAGATTGTAAATGACAGGGTGCTTCAAATTAGCGGGGAGAGGAATAAAGAGAGGGAAGACAAGAACGACACATGGCATCACGTGGAGCGTCGCAGTGGGAAATTCTCGAGGAGGTTCAGGTTACCAGACAATGCGAAGATGGATGAGATTTAAGGCTTCCATGGAAAATGAAGTGCTCACTGTTATTGTTCCTAAAGAGGAAGTAAAGAAACCTGATGTCAAGGCTATCGAGATCTCTGGTTAATTTCATTAATGTCTTTTTTTTATTTTTAATAATGAATATCAAAATATTAGAAGTATAAAGCAAAGTATATAACGTTAATATTTCCCGAAACCTTTTTGTGTTATCGTTTTGGACTCTTTTCATATTTGACCATGTAAATGTATTTGCTACCTTTGCTACTGTGATAATGAGCAAAGTGGATATGTTCTTGTGCCGTCTTTCAATGCCTGACAAGTGAACAGTGTTTATCCATTTCCAATTATTAACAAATTGAAATTCCTGTTCAAGATGTTATATTGGAATCCGTCCGTTAATTCATAAAGCATAAGAGAGAGATACGAATTCCATACTCTTGAGAAGGGACAAGGAAATTTCCTCCATCCTCAAATCTGTAAATAAGTCCATAACCAAGTCATAGTTCATGTTATAAAAAAAGCATAAAAATAGCAGGCCCAGGCTTGGTGAGTCTAGGCAGGATGATATCAGATTTTACGTTTGAGACTTAACAATGACTTGACTTAAACAAGAGATCAATAGAATGCAGATTGCAGACTGACGATTGCTATCAATTCCTATGGAAAACTATCGTTAGAATTCTTACAATCAAACAATAGCATTAGATTGACACGATGAGCTCTACCAATTTATTCAAGTTATTATAAGAAGAACCGCCTTTCTGAACAGAGAGTTCGGACTTGACTTTGAAATCCAATGCCCTTTGCCTCATCTCCTCTCCTTCTTTTTCCACCATCAGCCTTTTAATAGCTCTCTCTATCTCCCCTCTTTCCAAATCATTCTCCAACTCAAAGCCAATTTTCCATAAATGGCTAACATACCTCGCATTTATCCTTCGTTCCCCGAAACCTGGTCTACAAATCATTGGAACCCCTTCACTTATACTTTCAATTGTTGAATTCCAACTACAATGAGTCCAGAACCCTCCCACTGCACTATGCTTCAGCACTTCTTTTTGTGGTGCCCATTTCACTATGCAACCTCTTCCTCCAACACTTAATTTGAAACCCTCTGGTAAACAATCATCAGTAGATTCTGATCCATGAACTAAACCAGGCCTAATCACCCACAAGAAAGATTGGTTGCTGTTGGCTAGACCCCAAGCCACTTCTGTTATGTCTTTTTCATCCACAAGTATTACGCTGCCCAAACTTACATATATTACCGAGTTGGGAGTTTGCTTATCAAGCCATGACATGCAGCTGCTGTCCTCTTCCCGTAAGCTGCTGGAGCAAGCTGGACCCATTTTATGCATAGGACCTATTGAGAAGATCGGAAATTGGCAGAATTGTTGTAGTTGTATCAATGTTGATTGCTCAAGGAAATCCATGCTATTAAAAATGATGGCTGATGATGTTTTTCTATTTAGTGTCATAGTTATAAGCTGCAATGCAGCATCTAAATGTTTGAAAGCAGCAAGGGCTAGATCCCTGAACCTAAGGGGATGAAACCCTGGGACTAACTCCACTGACTTAGAATCTGCAGCAAAAAGCGATGCTCGCAGGTATCAGAAATTATTAACTAGCAGTAGCATGCTTATCAATTGAGTTGCATAACTGGCTTAAAACTCTGTCATCGCCTTTCATAAGTGAAAAATGGTAAAAGGAGACTTCACTTTTTTAAGCACTACAAATCTTACTAACAAAACCAAAATTCAATGAAAGATGGTTCTCAGGTTCATACCTTGCAAAGGAATATAACCCTCCTCTCGGAAACGAGGATATGCATATAACATCAGCGTATTGGTAGCATTAATAGTGCGTAAGTTGATGCTTGGTAGCTTCAGATCGGAAGCGACTTCTTCTGCAAAGTACATGAGCGCGTCATAAATGATGCAGGGCAGCTCATCATGCGGGTCCTGTTTTTCTATTATATGAATCAGTACTTCCTGGAATGGAGCTCTGCAGCTTAAGTTAAGATCTGATATTAAAGCTATGAAATCATCAGAAGATTTCGGTTTGGATGGTGAGCCATCATAAAACGGTAGATAGATAAAGCCCGGATATTTGGAAGCGTCAAGAGAGTTGCTTTGGGTGTGAAGAACTGTTATGGAGAAGCCCTTGGAGTGCAGGATGGTGCCCAGCTGAAGCATCGGATTTATGTGGCCTTGGAATGGAAACGGAACCAGTACCAGCCTGCGGCATCTCACCTCCTGTTTCTCCATCTCTCTACCGCTTGGAGATGCTCTTCTGCAACTAGGAAATTGTAGCCTTAAACAACTGGTCGCTTCTTTTTATTGAATATACAATCCACGCCAGACAAGTGTGACATCAGCCCAGCTAAACGACATTGAATAAAATTTCCACAAAAAGTTCAATGTTTAGTTTGATGGCAGTCTAATTCTCATTGGCCGACGTTTGGTCTTTCTGCCGGTCAACAGCCAATCAAACTTCTTAAAATGAATTTTATCACCGCCCAGCTTTCGTCTCTCTTTGAACAGGCAAAAAGACAAAAAGATAATAAAAATAATCGAGAATAGACTTTTCGTCTGACGATGCATTTTCCATCTTTTTCTTGGTCTTTTTTGTTCATGAGTAATTAACATTACCATTCAGATAAAATAATATTTTTTTAATCTTTGATAGAATAATATATAAATCTTTAATTTTTAAATATCGTTAATTTATTTTTTACTGTTAAATATATTATAAGAAGGTAATTTTATTCTTATTTATATTATAAAATTTTTTATTTATTACTCTTTAAAAATAAAATAAATTTTTGAAATATCAATAAAACTCTAAAATTTTATAAAAAATAGTTTATATAAATAATTTATAAAAAATTATTTTTTAAAAAATAAAAATTACAAAAAAGTATATAAATAAATAAAAATGATTGTCTAATTAATTTTCTTAGTAATTATTTATTTTTTAAGATTTATATTTTTTAAAAATAAAAATTAAAAAGAAAATGATTTTTTCTCCTCTCCCTTTTCTTGCATATTTATATTAATTTTTTATTGAATCTTCTGCATATTAATTTTGAATGTTGGCGGCTGTAATTTGGAGTTGTTGATTTATGATTTCTTCTGTTTGTTGAGTTGATAGTGATGGAAATTAAGGATTTGAAGTTGGATTTGTGAGTTCTGCAAATAATTGAGGATTTAGATTGGCGGTGAGTTGGATTTGGTAAAGTGTTGGTGGAGAAGAAGACGAAAGGAGGAGGAGAGAGAGAAAGCAGCGTAGTTTAGGTCGTAAGAAGGACGAAAAGGAAGAAGAACGGTATAAAAAAGGAAAAAAATGAGAAAAATAAGTGAAAAAAGGAAAAAAAGAAAAAGGAGAAAGGAAAAAAATAAATAAAATACATATATTATTTTTTTGCCCACAAACATTTTCCAATCCAAAATTTCTATAAGATTACTAATATTCCTCCCTTTTTCCCCCGGCAACAAAACAGAGAAATTTGAAACTGACTGAGTCACATTAGTTGGGCCAAACTTAGGGTCATACATGAGATTTTTCCCAAAGATTATTGATTATTTTTCAAGGGGAAAAAGACTTAAATATGATTGTATTACTCTCAACTCATTTATATTTTCGAATATATGTTTCGGTTTCTTTGAGAGGGTCCCGTTTAAATAATGATAAGCTGACCTTGTAACCCAAATTTAATTATGATAAAGAAGATGAGAATTGTGGACTAACCACGTTGCCTGCCATTGTCATTTTGCAAAATTTAGTAGAAAGTCTAAAACCAATTAACAAGCCCACATGAAAAAGTTAAGGTATTGCGTATGCATTGTTGCTAATAGGGATGGCAGTTTTCCCCGGCTGGGCCGGGTACCCAGAGTTTACCCGCATGGCTCGGCCGGGGAAAACCCCAGATTTCTGGGGATCAGGCCCGACTGCGGGGCTGCTAAGGGCAACCAGGCCCGGGTGTACTCCGGGGGCCGGATTGCTGAGGAAACCCGGTCCCCGGCCCGCACCCGCACAGCCCAATTATTTTTTTAAATTTTGTAATATAAAATGCGTAAGAGGAGGCTTGAACCCATGACCTACCATTTGAACTTTTGGTGGTGAACCACCAGGCAACACTATTCTTTGCACACAATTTATAATACCAATTTTCTTTTATATATTTAATTAAAAATAGAACATTGAGGCGGCTGGGATTTGAACCTTGGCCCTCAAAACTCATTCCACCCCCTTCGCCAGCAATGCTAGCCATGTCCTTCATTTAAGTTCTGCAACATTACATTATTTTACTCTATCAAAAGTGTAAAAAAATTAAAAAAAAATAAAACCGGGGATAATCCGGGTTTTTTTCCCGGGTGCGGGTGCATCATCTCAACACCCGCAAATCCCCGCACTCGGAAAAACCCGGAAAAATCCGGGGATTTTGCGGGGACCGGGGCTAAGTTTTTTGATCCGGTGCGGGTGCGGAAATGCAAAACCCGCACCCGCACCCGGATTTTGCCATCCGTAGTTGCTAACAAGAGCAAGCGAAGAACACATGCCCTTACATCACCCCTCAAACAAGCACAAAAGTCAACATCACATTACATATTATATTACTTACACACAACTGCTATTGACACACAACTGCTGGAAGAAGCATAAAATCAAACACCTCCTCTGCAACTCTTCAACGAGATATTGTCGCAGGACAGCGGCACCACATGAGCCTCATATTCTGTAACTACCCATCCCCCGTCCGATCTCTCTCGGGCGCACACGGACCCCCCTGCCCTGCCTCTGGAGTCACAGGTACATGACACAGTTTTGTCTTGCCCGAATGGTACTCACTTTGAACTTGAATGACCTTTGGGATCTTTGGTTCGAGTGAGGGAGGCGTCACACCTGTGTGTAGATACACGGAGTGTGGACAAAACCGTGCAGGACCGGTGGGCTCCAAAACGAACAATACCTTAGAGTGTCCGACCATGTACCTGTGACTCCAGAGGCAGGACAGGGAGGTCCGTGTGCGTCCAGAAGAGATCGGGCGGGGGATGTGTCGTTACATATTCAGCCAGAAATATCGATACTCCTGACATGGGGTTTCTTCACCTCCACTTTCGGAACAGTGACAGTGAGCACTCCGTTCTCCATAGCTGCCTTTACCTGATCCATCTTCGCATTCTCCGGCAAGCTGAACCTCCTCAAGAACTTCCCACTGCTACGTTCCACGCGGTGCCACGTGTCGTTCCTTTCTTCCTTCTCCACGCTCCTCTCCCCGCTTATCTGAAGCACCCTGTCGTCTTCAATCTCGACTTTCACTTCCTGTTTCTTGAGCCCTGGAAGGTCGGCCTTGAGCACGTGGGCGTCCGGGGCTTCCTTCCAGTCGACTCGGGCGTCAACGAAAGCAGAGGTTTCTTGAGGTAAATAAGAGGAAAGCGAAGAAGAAGAAGAAGGGAAAGGAAAGTCCTTAAATGGTTCCCAAATGTCCAGAAAGAAAGGATCGAAAAAATTCCCGCGTTAAGTCAGCGACATTTTCTAAAGTTTTTCTTAATGAAAATCAATCGGAGCCGAGAAAATTAAGCAGAGTTATGAAGATTGACGTTTCGACGGCGAAAGATTCTTAAACTAATGAAGGATGGCTTCGTAAGCTATTTATTTATGATGGCAAGGGTGTTCTCGTAATTTGCAGGTCGTTAGAGTAAATTCCGGTGCCAGGATGGCTTCGTACCATAGCTCAGGAAGGATCTAGAATGTGGATCATTGTGGGCTTATAAGCAAGACTTCACGCCCACGGGCTTTGTAGAAGCTTCTTGGGTCGAGTTAAACGTTTTCTGCTCATTGACGTTACATGCACAATTTTTTACTATTATTAATATTATTTTTTTATATTTTAATACAATTTATAGATACATTATTTTTTTCAGAAGTAAAATATTTATTACTTCACCTCATGGTCATGGCCATTACATTACAATTACACGAACAATATTATTACATGAAAATATTAGGCAAACTCATCAAACCCCTTTAGTTTTGCTTTGCTTTAGACAAAAGCGAGCAGTTGCACGTTTCAACCAGCGATTTCAATAGCCTTGACATCAGGTTTCTTGACTTCCACTTTCGAAACAGTGACAGTGAGCACTCCATTCTCCATGGAAGCCTTGATCTGATCCATCTTCACATTCTCTGGCAGCTTGAACCTCCTCGAGAACTTCCCACTGCTTCGTTCCACACGATGCCATGTGTCGTTCTTGTCTTCCTTCTCTACATTCCTCTCTCCGCTAATCTGAAGCACCCTGTCATCTTCAACCTCCACCTTCACTTCCTCTTTCTTCAGCCCGGGAAGGTCAGCCTTGAACACGTGGGCTTCCGGGGTTTCCTTCCAGTCTATGCGGGTGTTGGCAATAGCGGCGGTTTCCTGAGGGAAACGAGCGGAAAGTGAAGAAAAAGAAGGTAAGTCGAAGTCCCTGAATGGATCCCAAACATCAAGAGAGAAGGGATCGAAGATGCTGCTGCGTCGGTTGCCGAAGAAGCTTGGAATCAATGCCATATCGATGTTTTGGATTGGTTGCTGAATTTTGAAGAAAGTGCTTTCAAGTTGCGATGGTACAAAATACGGGGTACGCTTGGTTTTTATAAGAAGGAAAGGAGATTTCTGGTACTTTCGCGCAGAATCTTCGTAAACTTGAAGCTTCCGTGGGCTTGCTAGAAGGTTCTGGATTTTGTTCCCATATGGCCCCAACCCCAAATGGGTTCAAAATTTAATTTAATTATTTTTCTTGTGTTTTTTGAAATTACTATTCTAGATATTACAAAATGATTGTATGAAAACGCTTTTGAAAAGCACTTATAACTATTTTCTTTAGAAAACGCTTCAAGCATTTTTCTTACAGAAAAGTAATTGTCACCTAAGAAATTATTCATCCAAGCATCACAAGAAAAAAAAAAGTAAATTCAAGAGCTCAAGAACAATATTATGAAGACTCAAATAAGAAATAATAAAGAGTAAACACGTTCCAAATTTTATTTTAAAATCGTGCATCTCAAATAATATATCATAAATTTAAAACTAATAATCATTCATTGCATCATTTATTTGATAACTATTAATTATAAAATAATATCAGTCTTACAAATTTATTTATACAAACTTCTAAATATAAATTGAATTATACAAACTGAATTTATTTATACAAATTTTAAATACAAACTGATATATCATGAGATGATTGAAATAATAAATATATAAAATTTACTCATTTAATAAAAGGTGATGATATGTGAATAAATAAATAATGTTACGTAAATTTGTATATATAAGTTTTTAAGAGTAGGACTATTCTTAATTATATTAAGACACACCCAAATTTTGAGATAAAATTTGAGATGAGTATTATTATTTAACAATAATTATATCTACATTAGATATCATTCATCACCATTATTATTATAAGTTAATGATAAAAATATGAAAAAATTGAAAAAATATATACAATTAGGGATCTTTGATGAAATTTGGACGTATTCTGAAAAATTTTCATGTCATAAACACTTTCTTGACCAAAAAAACTCAATTACTCTTAGCTTTATTTATGTAATTGAATTAAAAAAAAAAAGTAAACGAAAAAAAAGAAACAAGTCACTATTCATACACATCACTGTCCGAAACAATCTTCAACAGCTGAAGCTGAGCAACAAGGTAAGAAAAACTTTCGTTATTCTCTCTCTAAATGACTAAAATGTCTTTTAAAACTCAAACTAAAAAAAAAAAGACCCGTTTGATCGTAACGAAGAGAACACTCGACATGCCGAGTCATGTTGGATGTTTCAACCGATACTTGACATCATCGTCGGTGTTCACTCAACACTCAACATGTTATATTGAGTGTTAGTTCGTGCATCCGACAAAACTCAACACGTTATGTAGAGTGAACACCGACGATAATATCGAATATCAGTTGAAACATCTGACATGACTTGACATGTCAAATACCCTCTTCGTCACGACGAAACTTATCGATTTTTACTATTTTTACAACATCAAACCAAAAAATCAACTAAATAACACTTCGTTTAACCTTACAAACACAGAAAAAATATAAAATACAAACCCCAACTCAAATCCTCAAATTTAAAATCTTCAAAATCTATCATAAATTTCTAAACACAGAATGTAAACAGTAATAATTTGGAGTTGTTGATTTATGATTTCTTTTATTTGTTGAGTTAATAGTGATGGAAATTAAGGATTTGGAGTTTGATTTGTGAGTTCTGCAAATAATTGAGGATTTAGATTGGCGGTGAGTTGGATTCGGTAAAGTGTCGGTGGTGAAGAAGACGAAAGGAGGAGGAGAGAGAGAAAACAGCAGAGTTTATGTTTTAAAAAGGAAGAAAAGGAAGAAGAACGGTATAAAAAAGGAAAAAAATGAGAACAATAAGTGAAAAAAGGAAAAGGAGGAAAAGGAGAAAGGAAAAAAATAAATAAATTACATATATTATTTTTTTCACCTACAAACATTTTTCAATTCAAAGATTTCTATAAGATTATTAAGACTTTATTTATTTATAAATTTAAATCTTATTTTTTATGTTATATATTTTTTAATATAATTTACATAAAATCTTAATTATATATTCTTTTTAAAATTTAAAATAATTCAAAATCAATCATATATTCTTAAATTTAATTAAAAATAAAAATTCATAATCGATCCACGTTCTAATATTTCTTCTTTCCCCCGCACAACAAAACAGAGAATTTTAAAACTGTCTGATTCACATACAGTTTGGCCAAACCTTAGGGTCACACAGGAGATTTTTCCCCAAAGATTATTGATTATTTTTCAAGGGGAAAAAGACTTAAATATGATTGTGTTACTCTCAACTCATTTTATATTTACGGATATATGTTTCGGTTTCTTTGAGAGGGTCCCGTTTAAATAATGATAATCTGACCTTGCAACCCAAATTTAATTATGACAAAGAAGATGAGAATTGTGGACTAACCACGTTACCTGCCATTGTCATTTTGCAAAAATTAGTAGAAAATCTAAAACTAATTAACAAGTCCAACACGGAGAACAATCAACATGAAAAAGTTAAGATAATGCGTATGCATTGTTGCTAACAAGAGCAAGCGAAGAACACATGCCCTTACATCAACCCTCAAACAAGCACAAAGTCAACATCACATTACATATTATATTAGTGACGCACAACTGCTACTGACACACAACTGCTGGAAGAAGCATAAAATCAAACACCTCCTCTGCACCTCTTCAACAAGATATTGTCGCAGGAGAGTGGCACCACATGAGCCTCGTATTCAGCCCGAGATTTCAATAGCCTTGACATCAGGTTTCTTGACTTCCACTTTCGGAACAGTGACAGTGAGCACTCCATTCTCCATGGAAGCCTTAATCTGATCCATCTTCACATTCTCTGGCAGCTTGAACCTCCTCGCGAACTTCCCACTGCTTCGTTCCACACGATGCCATGTGTCGTTCTTGTCTTCCTTCTCTACATTCCTCTCTCCGCTAATCTGAAGCACCCTGTCATCTTCAACCTCCACCTTCACTTCCTCTTTCTTCAGCCCGGGAAGGTCGGCCTTGAACACGTGGGCTTCCGGCGTTTCCCTCCAGTCTATGCGGGTGTTGGCAATAGCGGCTGTTTCCTGAGGGAAACGAGTGGAAAGTGAAGAGAAAGACGAAGGAAAAGGGAAGTCGAAGTCCCTGAATGGATCCCAAACATTAAGAGAGAAGGGATCGAAGACGCTGCTGCGTCGGTTGCCGAAGAAGCTTGGAATCAATGCCATATCGATATGTTGGATTGGCTGCTGAATTTTGAAGAAAGTGCTTTCAAGTCTCGATGATACAAAATGCGGGGGACGCTTGGTTTTTATATCAAGGAAAGGAGATTTCTGGTACTTTCGCGCACAATCTTCGTATGGGCGGACTTCTAGCTTTCGTGGGCTTGCTAGAAGGTTCTTGATTTTGTTACCACATGGCCCAACCTCAAATGGGTTCAAAATTTAATTTAATTATTTTTCTTGTGTTTTTTAAAATGACTATTCTAGATATTACATGATTGTTTGAAAACGCTTTTGAAAAGCACTTATAACTATTTTCTTTAGAAAACGCTTCAAGCATTTTTCTTACAGAAAAGTAATTATGACCTAAGAAACTATTCATCTAAGCATCACAAGAAAAAAAAAAAGTAAATTCAAGAGTTTAAGAACAATATTAGGAAGACTCAAATAAGAAATAATAAAGAGTACACACGTTCTAAAATTTATCTCAAAATCGTGCATCTCGAATAATATATCATAAATTTAAAACTAATATATTGAATGATTTATTTAATAACTATTAATTATAAAATAATGTTAGTCTTACAAATTTATTTATACAAACTTCTAAATAGAAACTAAATTATACAAACTGAATTTATTTATACAAACTTTTAAAGACAAACTGACATGTCATAAGATGATTGGAATAATAAATATACAAAATTTACTCATTTAATAAAAGGTGATAATATGTGAATAAATAAATAATGTTATATAAATTTGTATATATAAGTTTTTAAGAGTAGTCCTATTCTTAATTATATTAAGACGCACTCAAATTTTGAGATAGAATTTGAGATGAGTATTATCATTTAACAATAATTATATCTATATTAGGTATCATTCATCACCACCATTATTATAAGTTAATGATAAAAATATGTTGGAAGAAAATGACATGTGATCATCCAATCTTTTGTATAAAAGGGATTGTGTAGCATCAATCATCGTTATATTTGGGAAGATAATATCATTATCACACTAGTTGTTAATTGCACTTACCAAGCTCAAAAGAGTGTAAATTGTTTATGCAACAAGAAAATTCATGGAAGTGAAACTGTGATGACCAAAGCAAATAAATTAAATACAGTTAAATGACTTGATGAATTCTACTAACTCATTCAGTGAGTCGTAGGAAGAACCACCTTTCTGAATGCATAGTTCAACTTGTTCCTTTAATTCCTTAGCTCTCTTTCTGATCTCCAACCCCTCTTCATCAACCATTAATCTTCTTATTTTCCTCTCCACTTCAGCTTTCTCCAACACATTCTCAAGTTCCAAGCCCACTCTCCACACATGACTTATGTATCTTGCATTCACCCTCTGGTCCCCTGAATTTGGTCTGCAAATCATTGGAACGCCTTCACTTATACTTTCCAGGGTTGAATTCCAACCACAATGGCTCCAAAATCCTCCCACTGCACCATGTGCCAACACTTGCCTCTGGGGTGCCCATTTCACAATGCAACCTCTTTTTTCTGTAATCTCTTGAAACCCTTTTGGCAATGACTCAATCCAATCCGAACCACGCACTGAGCCTGGTCGAACTACCCACAAGAAAGGCTGATTGCTCTTGGCCAGGCCCCATGCCATTTCGGCTAGCTCATGCTCATCTATTGCCGTTATGCTACCCAAACTTACATATATTACTGAACTTTCGGTTTGCTTGTCAAGCCATGTAATGCAGCTGTTGTCCTCTTCTAACAAGCTACCAGACGAGGATGGAGCAAATTTGTACATGGGGCCTACTGCAAAAAGTGGAACCTGGTATCGTTGTTGGATCTTGTTCAATGATGGCCTTTCAAGGAAATCAACAGCATTGAAGATGATAGCTGAAGAGCTTCTAATGTTGCGCAAGTTGTTAGTCAGTTTTGACGCTGTTTCTAACGACCCCCATTTGGAAAATGGCAGATCTTTTAACCTGAGGGGATGAAACCCGGGCACCAAATCCTGAGATCCAAGACCTGGAATCCAGGGTTGTGGATTGTTAGCAATTTTCAAGAGTGATTTGAGGATGAGAAGATTAGAACTTGAAAACTTATAACTCTGTTTAGAAACCATATGACATAAAAACTTCTAGCTTTCAGATAAATTACAACATTAATGTTTGAGTCTTAACATATTGAAAAAGGATTGTCGGTTCTCATCAATGTTAAGGTAATTACACACCTCTTAAGAAAAAGCAGGCTACATAAGAGCTTAAGTTAAAATTGTAACCTTAGAATTTGAGTTTAACAAACCGAAAAAAAGGCAATTGCACAGTTACGACAAAAAGTAGTCTACCAGTCTTGTTCAAAAATAAAAATTCTGGGGAATTTTTTTTTTTTTTTTTTTTTTTTGCATATCGGAGAATTTTGTGTTGACTAGAATTTTTTTTTTTTTCTAAGATAGCAGACATGACATATACCTTGCAAGCAGCTGTTACTTTCTGCCAGGAATTGGAGAGGCGCATCTCGAGAAATGGAGGCAGTTGGTGAAGCTGAGAGCAAGATCATGCTTGGAAGCTTTAGCTGATTAGCGGCTACTTCGGAGAAGTACATTAATTCATCATAGATGATGCAGGAGATTCTCCCCTCATTTGGCATCTGTTGCTTCATCAACTGAGCCAAGCGTTCTTGAAATGGCTCTTTGCACTGGGCATTGAGAAGCAGAATTAAAGCCAGTAAATTCCCCGAGGAGAATTCTTGATCATATGAGTCATCTGAGATGAGCACGAAGCTAAAATCAGGATGATTTGAAGGGTTAGGAGAGTTAAATTTGTTGTGTGCAACCGTGATCGAGAAGCCCCTGGAGTGAAGAATGGTGCCCAACTGAAGCATTGGGTTGAGATGTCCCTGGAATGGACATGGCACCAACACCAATCGATTTCGTCTCTTACCTTTCTCTTGCTCTTCCATCACTTATTCTGTGAGAAGTGAGGTGCTAACAACGTACTTAAAGTGAAATTAAGTGCTGGTTTCAAGCGCCCCCCAAGCACAAATATGCTTTCTGCTATATCTGGCCATTTTATGAATTGGATTAATACTGATAAAAAGAGTCGTCTAAATGCACAACTGCTTAACACATTGAAACTTGCTTTATTAACTGGTAGTTTTCCAGAAAAGTACGACACTGACAATGTTATCCAAAAATAGAATTCTTTACTCAATAAGGTACGTGGTCCTATAGATGCACAACTCATTAGCACATGGAGGCGTCACATCAATACTTGCTACGATTAACGGTAACTTTCTAGAGAATTACCGGTAAATGGTATTCTTTTTACTGCATGGCAATAATGGTTTTGAAGTTTTCCCAATATCAATTTGGCCACGTTAAGCTTTTGGTTGGATCCAAAATGGGCATCAATGTACACAACCAACTCACAGGCCGTATAATAAATTTTCCAGGACATGATCGATCACAGAAATTAAATCTTATTGTACTGTGAGTCATAATTTCACGTAACACGCTTGGGAAAAAAAAAAGGGTCCTGCTCTATTATCTGGAGGAGAGGAACTTGCGAATCAAATTCAATTTCCTCATTAAGGGCAGATTCCAGTAGAGAGAGTTTGTCGAACAGCAGTTTGCAACTCTGCATGCAAGAACAGAGCTTTCTATTTGGCATGTGGACGCCAAAACTCGATAGATGAACGACACCCGATGAGGTTTATCTTGTTTGTTCTTGATTTTTGTTGTGTGATAAGATGACACAAGTTCACATACGGTGATCTGTTGGTAAATTCCTGCCTAATCCTGGAAGCTGATCTCGGTTACACTTGGATGTTCCCTTTTTGGATGTATGCTTCATTTTTTGGTTTCTATCATATTCGTACATGTTTTTCATGGTAAGAATCGAGTTTTCTATTTGACAGAATCTTCATTAATTAATCCAAGTGTCCAACAGATCAATTAAGCATAAGTCACTATTGATTGAAAACAACATAGGCATATTAATCTTATATCTGCATGATTCTGAACTTTAATTATGAGTGAAGTGCATGTTCGATTATTTTCAGAAGTGTGTAAGATCCGGACACTGATATCTTCATTATACAATTGTTAAATTCAAATATTAATAATGATCCATTACCTGATTGCTCAAACTTTTGTATTAAATGGTTACTTGAAATGGTATCAAAATTAAAGATTTCAAGTTCATAAAAGCAGCTTATCCTGACATCAGAAGGTTCAATAACCACAAAGCTCAATAGATGACAACTTCAATAATCACTAGATCCATCGATATATTTTGAAGCATTAATTAGTACTTATGAAAGTTGTAAACATAAAAAATGCTTTAAAATATTAGACAACAAATATGAAATCTTAAATGTGTGACTATATAGAGCTGAAACTCTAGCTTCATCCTCCTTTATGTCAAGATTTGTTCTACTAAAGCATTCAATGAAGTGTATGAAGAACCACCTTCCCTCAGACACAGGTCTACTTTCTCCTTCATATGCATGGCCCTCTTCCTCATCTCCTCTCCTTCTGTTTCCACCATGAGTCTTCTCACAGCTTTCTCTATCTTCCCTCTCTCCAACTCATTCTCCAGTTCAAGGCCTATATTCCACACATCACACAAATATCTTACATTCACCTTTTGGTCCCCAAAAAAGGGCTTACACAACATAGGAACTCCTTCACTAACGCTTTCAAGAGTAGAATTCCAACCACAATGAGTCCAAAACCCACCCACAGCACCATGTGCTAATACTTCCTTTTGTGGTGCCCATTCCACAATGCAACCCCTCTTCCCAACTCTTTGTTCAAAAGTCTTTGGTAAAAGCTGCTCCTTGCATTTTGAGCCACGGACCAAGCCTGGCCTGACCACCCACAAGAAGGGCTGGTCACTATTGGCTAGCCCCCAAGCTGTCTCAAGTAGCTCTTTCTCATCGATGCTAGCCATGCTGCCAAAACTAACATAGAGGACAGATTTGGCGGCTTGTCTGTCTAACCAGGATATGCAATTAATATCTTCCTTCAGTAATGAACTGGAAACGTTCGGAGCCAATTTGTGGAAAGGGCCAATGCTGAAAATTGAAGCTGGGAAAAGCTCCTGAATTTTTCTAAGTGATTCTTGTTCAAGGAAATCTACTGTGTTCACGATGACAGCTGAACAATTTTTCAGTGAACTTGTCAGAGCAGCTCTAAACTCCAACATAGCTTCAGTTGCGTTTTGCTTCATTATTGCAGCTAGGTCCTTGAGCCGGAGGGACTGCAGCAGGGGCTCTTGGTCTTCTGAGATACAATCTGTTGCACATTTTGCATATAAGCAATCAAATTAAAAAAAAAAAAAAAAACCTACTGTGAGTTTAAGCAACTGTCAGGGGATATTAGATTGTTTTAACTCAGAAATTATTAAGTGAGCATATGAACACGAATTAGGATTCTCTCCTAATCTAATTTTCATAAAAGCTTCTAAAGTTCCAGTATCATGTGGATTTTATTACTTATATTTCAAAATTTGTTGCAATCTTTCTCCTTTTTAATATAATTATTTTATTAACATCGAAGGTGATTTTAAAAGCACTTACCTAGGTAGGATATGTAACCTTGCTCATGATGTCGAGGAAAGACAGCGAGGGCTAAAATTGTAGCAGCAGCGCTTGTGCGCACACTAATTCCTGGCAGCTTCAAATGATCAGCAACACTTTGAGCAAAGCACATGAGAGCATCGTAAATGATACATGAGATCCGATCATGTTGATCTTCCGCTTTCAACATCTGTTCTATGCATTCTTTTAGCGGTTCTTCACAATTCTTGTTAAGAGCTGAAATGATACCAAAAAAATCTCCGGACGAGACTTGGCTTTCAGGCAATTTATCTGATATGGGCACGAATGTGAATTCAGGGTGATCACTTGGGTTAGGAGAGTTGAATTTGGGGTGAACAATGGTGATTTGGAAGCCTTTTGAGTGCAGGATACTTGCAAGCTGAAGCATTGGATTTATGTGGCCCTGGAATGGGAACAACACAAACACCAAGCGGCTGGCTTTTGTTTCCTCTCGTCCTTCCATTCTTTTTCTTGAAATGGGAATACCAGGAAAATTTTCATAGCAGAAGCTAGCTAGGCTGCGTGCAGGTGATTGCAATTATGTTTTGCACGATTTGTTGACCAAAAAGTTTCAAAGATAACAATTTTGACTTGCATATTATTGAGACTAATGAAATTATGTCACTTTCACGAGCAATTTTGTTTTTCCTGAGATTCAAAATTTCAGCCTGACATTTGATTAAGAGAAACGTATGAGTAGAATTTTCTCACTCATGACGCCCACAAATTTTCCGTTACTTAATTATATTCCATTAAAGTAAGTTTTTACTGAAGGACGATATGATGATAAATATGAAACTTTAGAGCTCAAAACATAGTCTTCCCTCACTCAAAAGTTCAGCATACAAGCATGAAAAAGATATATTACTTAATTTGAGGACAGTCCACAAATTAATGTCTCTATTATTAGCCACTAATCGCAATAGAACTATAACCTCAGCCTTCAATAAGCAGAAAAATTTAGCATACAATTCTTTTCTTGATTTCTACAAAAGGAAAAAAAATGTTTTATGAACTCGTTGGCTTCGCACACGGATCATTCATCCATATGGATAAGCTTTTGGGTTTTTGTAACCGTTATTCGTCAAATTAAAATGCTTTTATTTATCAAGGAAACTCAAATTTTATGAACTAGTCCAGAATCTCATTTACTAGAGATATGAAATTTGACAAGCAATTGCTTAAATATTGTCATGACATTGAAAATCTAATTCGTGTGCCAATTAATGGTATATACAATCAAATATCGCAGAGCTGATCCATGTGGGGAATATATAAATTGATCGAAGAGTCAAATGCCGGCAAACAAAAACTTGGAAAAAAGGAAACAAAAGGTTGCTACAACCACAATTGTGACTTGTACTACAAATAACCTAATTGCGGTGTACTACATAACAAAAAGATAAACTCACTTGGGTCCTATAAAACATCAATATGTATATATCATCTTTGTCATAGTGGAGTTGCATGTACGGACAATAGGTATGGATTTCCAACCTTTTTTTTTTTGGGTGCAAAAATGCTATCTAGGCAGGAAAATTTGGATACAATAATCCAACAAAGTTGCTTTCAAATTGAGAATTAATCACAGTTGGGCAGTACCATTACAGCTCTCAAATGAAGCACCAGATAGTACAGATACAAAGTGTTAGTACTATCACTAGAAAGATCCTTTTTCCCCTATAATTGTACCTCTTGTGTCTTATTTCGTACTTCTTTCCCTCTGAACTTTCTGAGAGAAAAAAAAAAATTGAGACAGAGATAGAAAGCAAATATGATGTCTCACGTAACATTTTTCTGGGGCACAAGCGCAGAAATTATATTCCCAGGCTGGCCTGGCCGAAGCTTCATATCCTACATATTAGCCTTGATCATTGTGTTTTCGATCTCATTTGTGGTGGAGTGCCTCTCACATGCCCGATTGGTGAAGTCCATCAACAACAATGTCACTGCCGGGCTCTTACAGACCTTGATGTATGCCATCAGGATGGCGCTGGCCTACTTGGTAATGCTTGCTGTCATGTCCTTCAATGTTTGTGTCTTGTTAGCTGCCGTTTCTGGATATTCAGTTGGGTTCTTGATTTTTGGTAGTCAAATTTTCAGGAAATTCAACATTGAAAATTACCAGGATTTGGCTGATCTTCCGCCACTGAATTGCTAACCACAATATACAATATAGAATTCTGAGATTGTTTGTATATTGTACCATATTATAGGAATTTTGCATGTAATCATTTATATGTAAAATTGATTTGAAGCTTTCAGTTATTGATTCAGTTGTTCCTTGCAGCTTGTATCTTGAATGAAACTGTTCTTTTTTGATATTACATATCTATGACTACCAACTGATCAATCACATACTAGCAGCTGCAAAATTAGCTCCATCATCGGGAAACAGCATCAGCAAAATTATGAATTTACTAATCAATGAAGCTAGCTGAAAACTATTTAATCATAAGCACTCTTAATCTCAACAGATCATGTTCATGCATGGGTGCCACGTGCGGTTTGTGTCAATAGGCTATTATCTGAACAAACAAGCTACAACAGTCAATTACGGCCCAAATTAGCTCAAATGTTTGGAACAGGCTTCGAAATAATTCCCATAGAAGCCCGTTTTGCTTTCAACCATGGCAGACAAAAATTAACAGAGAATATTTCCCCCAAAATCCAAGATTACATTTCGTAAATAAATACTAATAAACATAGATACCAACGATACACAAGGGAGGAAATGAGGGAATCAAACTAAGATCGAGAAATTCTCTCAAGTATCATTCACTTTAATCTCTCAAGTAAATTAATTTTTACTCAAAAGGTCTCTACTTATTAAATTTTTGTACTCCTCTTTGTGTCTCTATTTATTTACATGTCTTGGTTTTTGAGTGATCGCAATACCAAAAGCCACTCAACATGGCCACACCCCAACAGCTACTAACAGCAGAAGCTAGCTGGGTTGCGTGCAGGTGATTGTAATTCTGCTCGATTTGTTTACCAAAAATTTTCGAAGATTACAAATTTGACTTGGATATTGTTGAGACTAATGGAATTATGTCACCTTGATGAATGGTTTTGTTTTTCCTGAGATTCAATGACATTTGACTAATAGAAACGTATGCAGTAGAATTCTCTCACTGACATTCACAAATTTTCCATTACTTAATGTAGAGCCTATATTTTTTTACTGAATATATATCACCAATGTGGTGTGAATTTTGCAATAAATTGCTGAGTAAAGAATCTTTTAACTTTCAAGAATGGGTTGGACCAATCAGAATTGCCGAATGGATTGTGATCTGAGTTGCTGAGCAGACTTCGCTAGGCAAGCATGATATCAAGTTTTACTACGAAGTCATAGAAAGAATGCTCATGTGGGCAAGAACGAGTGGGCCCATTTCCATTCAACGAAGCAGCAAAGTTTTATACAGATAAGCATCAAGTCAAGTCAGGTGTCCATTCAGCAGTGCAGACTAATATAAAGGTAACAAGTCAGTAAATCCCAATACAAATAGAAAAGATTCTATTATTTAGGATTTTGTAAAAAGAAGCATTCTATTCGGCAATATCTACTCAGCACCTTCCAATATAGAGTGGTCAATTTGAGACTTACTAATATGATCAATGCTTTCCTATTTCAAAGTATCAGGCGAATATGGAGATGCCCAAATAGAACACGAGGTGACCTAAGGTGGGTCTTATGGTTTTGAAAGAACTAATTAGCAAGTTATCGTATTTGGTACTACCAATTAAATTCCTATTTGGTACCTAGCAGTTGTTAGTACAGGTACAAACTGCTAGTACGATTTTTTAAAAAAAGATCTCTTTACCCCAATAATAATTGGGGGTACTTCTTTTCTCTTCTTCCGAGCTCCTTTCCATTTGAACTTTCTGAGAGAAAGAGATAGGAAGCAAAAATGATGTCACACGTTTCGTTTTTCTGGGGCACAAGCATGGAGATTACATTCCCATGTTGGCCTGGCAAAAGCTTCATCTCCTACATATTAGCCTTGATCTTTGTGTTTATGATCGCTTTGGTGGTGTAGTGGCTCTCACATGCCCGATTAGTGAAGTCCAGCAGCAACAATGTCACTGCCGGCCTCTTACAGACCTTCATTATGCCATCAGGATTACACTGGCCTACTTGGTAATGCTTGCTGTTATGTCCTTCAATATTGGTGTCTTGTTAGCTGCTGTTTCTGGATATTCAGTTGGGTTATTGATTTTTGGTAGTCAAGTCTTCAAGAAACTCAAGGTTGAAAATTACCAGGATTTAGCTGATCTTCCTCCACTGAATTGCTAATCAAAATATATAATAATAGAATATTGTTGAAATTGTTATACGCTTATAAATCAAGAAAGAACGGCTTAATTGCGCAGTACATGTGTAGTTGTATAATATTGTAGTATATGTAGCTAGGAATTTTATTGCATGTAGTTACTAAACTTTAAATTATTGTTTCAGCTCCTCTCCTTGTATTTGAAATGAAACTGTTCTTTGCTGATCTTATATCTCTTTGGCTATCAGCTGAGTAGATGATCAATGACATACTAGCACAGCTAGGCTAGCAACTGCAACTAATAGTTCCGTCTGGAAACAGCAGCAATCAGCAAATCAAATATAGAGTTGAAAAGTTCTTATCTATTTTCCAGTCATTTTTTCCAATATTTTTTAATGATAAAATGCATTAATTATGCATAACTCAGAATTCTACGTTAATTTTCAGTACCGCTTGAATTAACAAACTATTTTACTTCTCATTTGTAGACTCATAATATGGGTGACGATAGTGTCAATATTGAGAGATTTCTCTAGTTTATTTTTATTTTTATTTTTAAGTTAAATCAACTAGATCCTTTCTTTCCCTTAGATTTGACTCTCTAACGTCATATTTTTGTCCTTTAAAAAAACTTAAAAAGTTGTAATCATAGAATAAATGCAAATGCAAATCAAAGTGCGGGATGATATAAAATCAACGGGGTTCATGTAGCAGTGCCCTTTACTAAAATTGCACATGGAGATTGTAACAGACTAGGCCGAAATCGGGCCGACAGTGCAGGTCAGGCATGCCTCAAGATCCAGCCGGCCTGGAAGAGGCTGAGTCCGGGTGGCATGAGCCGGCCCATCTTTACATAATTTAATTAATGACAACAACTGACCCTAATTTTTATGGATCATGATTTTCCCATAATCAGACATTCACCTTAGTAAAATATAAACACATAATTGATAATTAATACATAATAAATGAGAGAGAAAAGGAAATAAAATGAATCTCAATCATTCAAAGTTAGTAAAATCTACGTGATATAAGATTTGTAAAAATTAAGGTAAAGCTAAGATCAAGAGATGATCCTAATTTAATTTTTAAAAATTTTATTTTATCATTAATAATTTTTTACACTAATAATAAAAAATTATTGTTTTTAATCTCATGTTCCCTAAAAATTTTCTAATTAATTTTTTTAATATCTTAAAATATTATCAATGGTCATATTTATTATTAGCTTATTCTTTATCATCTTTTCTTAACCACTCTTTACTTCTCTATCCTTTTCTACTCTCTTTACAAAGCATGCTGAGAGATTTAGCTTATTCTTCTTCTTCTATTTTTTTTTCCTTGTGCTTCTTTTAAAGCAAATAGTATTGTAGGAAGATAAATATATCTTGAATTTGGTTCATCATATTTGAGTTAAAAAAGAAGAGAAAAGTGAAGAAAAAAGAATGAATAGAACTTAACATAATGTTTGGAAATCCTGTCACATCTATGTTCTCGAAATATTGGAGAAATATCATTTCTCTATTGATATGTCCTGGCTTTTATAAGCATTTTACTCCACTGAGGATGCCATCAAAACCTTGCTTATAAGTGAAGAGTTGCAGAGGAAGACAAAGAACAGTTTCCAGAGAATGTTGCAGAGGTAGGGGCTGCCATTCCCTTGCTTCACACATTTATGTATGCTTTAAAAATGAGATGATTAGCAATTGAAGAATGAAGTTGAGGCCTTGTGCCATCAAAATGACAATAAGGGAGATGTTGGCAACAATATTGTCAGATTTGAATATGATAGAGGTGGGCACAGCCAGCCTTGAGAAAAATTTTCTCACTATTGTTTAGTAGAAAATCATGTTGTTGGTATCGAGGAACAAATGAAAAATTAGGTAGATAAATTGGTACATGAAAAAATGCTTAGTGATGTTAGAAAAAACTTAGTTTATTTTGAAAGGATATTTAAGAAATTAAATGGGTTTAATAGGGAATAAATAAGGATTTAATATTTTTGTCAGGTACATTTAAAAATAAGAGATGAAAAGACAGAAACAAGGGTATTTATTTAGGGATAATTACATTTGCCCCCTGAGGTTAGGTGAAAAGAAATTTGAGGACTTCAATTTTCTAAAACCTAAATTTACCCCCTGAGGTTACTGTAGCATCGTTAGATTTAACGGAAAATATATTAAATAGTAACTTAACGCTTTACAAACCATTTAGAAAAGTGTATTATAGTATATTTTACTACTTATTAGCGTTAAATTATTATTTAATACATTTTTTTATTAAATCTAATGTTAGCATTAAGTTATTATTTAATACATTTTCCGTTAAATCTAACGGTTTAATATATTTTCCTTTAAATCTAACGGTGCTACAGCAGCAACCTCAGGAGGCAATCTTAGATTTCAAAAAATTAAGGTCCTCAATTTTTTTAAGCCTAACGGGCAAATAGAATTATCCCATTTATTTATTTACACGATCTTGGCTTCGCGGCCGCCACATAGCTATTGCCTGGCCGGCCTGCAGAAATTTCGTAGTAGGCCCAAATTTTGCGCCTTGGAATTTTGTGCACACAGTAAGAAATAGAAATTCCACATTATGCATGCAATGTAAAATGAACACAGAGACGTTTGTGTAGTACAAAATATTGCTTTCACTATGTACTATCAGTCCAATTAAACAACGTAGGAACCTCGTTCTCCTTCACAGGAGAAATAAATACTAGACTAGACCTTTAATTTGCCACAAGCGAGCGCCACACCAATTTGGACAAGAAACAGTCCAAAACAACATCTGATCTTAACTTCCGTCATGAAGGGTATGAACGGCGGCGGCATGGGTGATGACTATGGAATGGATGGCATGGCATCCTCCATGAACAACAGCACAGATGGTATGATGATGATGCACATGACCTTCTTTTGGGGTAAGAAAGCTGAGATTCTCTTCTCAGGCTGGCCTGGAACACGCTCTGGCATGTATGCACTAGCTTTGATATTTGTTTTTGTGCTTGGTGTCTTGGTTGAGTGGCTATCTCATTCCAAATTCATTAAGCCTGACTCCAACCATGTAACTGCTGGTTTGATTCAGACTTTCCTGCATGCCATGAGGGTTGGTCTTGCGTACTTGGTGATGCTGGCTGTAATGTCTTTCAATGGAGGCGTGTTCTTGGTTGCTGTGGCTGGACATGCTTTAGGCTTCTTGCTTTTTGGCAGCCGCCTTTTCAAAGAATCATCGCCTCCTGCTAAAACCTCTGATCTTCCTCCCATGAGTTGTTGAATAGTCAAAGAATTAATTAAGGAATTGAAGCTCGATCTATGCGAGTTATGGTTCTCTTTTACTTGGATTTTTGTTGCTTAAATCTCTCTGTAAAAGCTAAACATGAAATTAATATGTAATCTATATGATCGATATTCATATATCGATTTCGAATTTTCGATTAAATGGTTTAAATTATAGTGAACCAGTTGCAGGCAATTAATATCTCCAATTTCTGTATTACATGGCGATGTGCAATAAACCAAGTACATAAATAAATATATCTCAGATTCCAAAAGGGTTTCCAGTTTACCATGGTAATTATATATGGACTTTTTCAATCTTCTCTGTAAAAAAAAAAAAAAAAAAAAAAAAAAAAAGGAGTGAGAGATCATATGTTTGGTGGTGGATAAATAAAACAAATTAGTATCGTTTCGTTTACAAGGCTGATCGAGGAATATTTCATTGTTCTAAGTGTATGTTCCACCGGTGAGTGATGAGCTTCGCTTACATCACATTCAATGCTAAATGTTGGTACCCGTCCATCGAATTGTGCACATTTGTTTTAATATTTGATTTCTCTAGCCTATTATTTGATATTATTTGAAGGATAACGTTACATCTTTAACTCATTAATAATCATTTTTTATACAACCTGAGTTGATAAGTTATTACTTGATGGTTAAAAAATAAAATAAATAAAAGATATTAAATTGAATAAGATGATAATTATTCATTTAAAAATATATTATCAACTCAGTTTGTATAAAATTTTAGTTGTAAATAAGTCGTAGGTCTAATATTATATATATGTTATTCGCTGTTCCAGCGGAACTGTCTTGCTCTCTCAAACGGCAAGCACCCCTTTATAGCCCGAGAGAATTTTACGAAGGACAAGCATGAAGGATAAGTTTAAAAAGGAAAAGGACAAAGCATGAATAAGACTTTGAGGTGCATCTCGACTATGTGATTAAGAAATCGATCCAAGGACGGTGAGTCCAAGTTAGATCATTATGTAAATATTTATAAGGATGAGCTGTACTGGTGAGCAGCAGTATTGCCAACTGCTATTTCTTCTTCCTTTTGGATTTTGAGAAAAAAAAATATTAGGATTGGTTGACCATCTCACTTTATTTTTTCGTGAGCCCATCAAATCAAATAAGGATATGCTATCTTAATTAATTTATAATTCAACCAAAAACATAATTGAGAAAAGAGTGGTGCTATGCTTACGAATTTGGAGCAGGCACAAATGAAATTGAAAACTAAAAGATAAAAACATAAACATATATTAACACATGATAGAAAATATGAGTGACAAGGTACACCACCTTGAAACAATAACATGGTGTGCTAAGCCTGTATAAGTATCTCTATAGATCTGAATTATTACACAATAACATGGTGTGCTAAGCCTGCATAAATATTTCTATAATCTGGATTATTTCCGTAGCTAATTTTTACCTAAGGTTTTACAGATTCACATCATTCACTAATCTAGGACATTTGTATGACTCAATAGTCAAAATCTTATGTGATTATATATGCACACAATAAAACTCCCAAATAGATCAGCAAATTAAAATTTCTAACATGTCTAACAACAACTTTAAATAAAATACTAATTATAACCTTGCATCTTTGTGGCTTGACCTCGGGCTGCTAACTAGATTCAACAATGCCTTCACTAGGGTGGAGGGAGTACAAGAATGGGGTGAGCATAAATTTTAGTAAGTGGGGATAAAGGGTATTTAAGTAAATCATTTTCTGAAAACATATATTACTATAAAGCAAAAATAATTTCTCTATTAAAAGTAATTATGTTCTAAACTGCTTCTGCTTATTTTTATATTTTAAAAACAATAAAAAGAATGTGTTTCTCATATATAAAGCAAAGCTCATGATAGTTATGTTAAAACATTTATTCTAATTCTATTTAAAATATAAATGCATGATTTTCATTAAAATTCCCCATTAAATGACTTCTGTAAATAATGCTTAATCATCATGAGGAGAAATAAACTTCATCATTAATAGGACTACAAACAATGGAATTGCTAGTTATGTATGAACTATCAACATATGTACTGTTTTCAAGTATTTGTAAAGGTTCATGCAAATTAGCTAACAATACTTCTTTTCTAAACTAACTCATAAAAGCATATTTACATACCTTTTGATTAAACAAGTACCCAAGAAGCTAGCTGGTCATACCTGATGAGATCTACATCGCATAAACAGAGGAAAATCTAAAGCTGGTTATACTTAGCGAGATCTAATATCGTATAAGACAGAGTAATATAATAACTGATACGCTGGCCCTACTTGGCGAGATTTAATGTCACACAATAGAACAATCTGTTAAACTGGTCATACCTAATAGGGCTATGATCGCACAGGCAAAACAATATTTGAAATATGTTATACCTGACGGGGCTTAGATTGCATGAGGAGAGCAATATCTAAAATTGATCATACACATATGCAGAGATACCCTTAAAAGATAAGTGCCCAAATCATACGCCCAAACTAATTAGAATGCTGTACATTGGGGTACTTCTTTTCTCTCTTCTTTGAAGCTCCTTTCCATTTGAGCTTAACGAGAGAAAAAAGATAAGAGAAAAAGATATGAAGCAAAAAAAAAAAATGTCACACATTAAATTGTTATGGGGCACAAGCAGAGATTATACCTAGGTGAACAATGCTAAATTTACAATTAAATTTTACAACCAATTCTTTACTTTTAATTTATATAATTTTAATAATAACAACAACTGACCATACTTTTTAAAAACTTCATTTTATCATTAATAATTTTTTTTCACTAACAGAAGAATTCATTTGTTTTCTAATCTTATTTTCCCTAAAATTTTTCTAGATTAATTTTTTAATATCTTTTAATATTATCAATTGTAATATTTAATTATTATGTCCATGATCTTGGTTTCACGGCCGCCACATAGCTATTACCTGCCCTGGCCTGCAGAAATTTCGTGGTGGCCCAAATTTTGCGACTTCGATTTTTGTGCACACAGTAAGAAATAGAAATTGTACATCATATAAAATGTACAATGAACAAACAGAACTTTGTGTAGTACAAAATATTACTTTCCCTGTGTACGATCAGTCTGATTAAACAACGCAACAACCTCCTCCTCCTTCACAACAGAAATAAATGCTAGACAAGATCCTTAATTTGCAACAAGCGATCGCCACACAAATTTAGACAAGAAACAGTCCAAAACAACATCTGTTAACTTCTGCCATGGAGGGTATGAACGGCGGCGGCATGGGTGATGACCATGGAATGGGGGGCATGGCATCCCCCATGAACAACAGCACAGATGGAATGATGCATCACCACGACATGACGCACATGACCTTCTTTTGGGGTAAGAACTCTGAGATTCTCTTCGCAGGTTGGCCTGGAACACGCTCTGGCATGTATGTGCTAGCTTTGATATTTGTTTTCGTGCTTGGTGTCTTGGTTGAGTGGCTATCTCATTCCAAATTCATTAAGCCTGGCTCCACCCATGTAACTGCTGGTTTGATTCAGACTTTCCTGCATGCCATTAGGGTTGGTCTTGCTTACTTGGTGATGTTGGCTGTCATGTCTTTCAATGGAGGCGTGTTCTTGGTTGCTGTGGCCGGACATACTTTGGGCTTCTTGCTTTTTGGCAGTCGCCTTTTCAAAAAATCATCGCCTCCTGCTAAAAGTATCTCTGATCTTCCTCCCATGAGTACTTGCTGAATAATCAAATTAGAATCAATTAAGGAATTGAAGCTCTATGCCCTGCGTGGCTGTGGCTCTCTTTTACTTGGATTTTTCTTGCTTAATTAGATCTCTCTGTAAAAGTTACACATGAAATTAATATATAGTATTTATGATCGATAGATCGATTCAGAATTTTCAATTAAACGGTTTAAATTATACTGTACCAGTTGCAGGAAATTCATATCTCCAATTTTTGTATTAAATGGCGATAAGCAAGCCACCAACCATATAAATATATCTCAGATTCCAAAAGGGTTTCCAGTTTACCTTGCTAACTATCTATGTACTTTTTCGATCTTCTCCGTTTAAAAAAAAAAAAAAATTGGGTGAGAGATCAAATGTTTGGCAGTGGATAAATAAAACAAATTAGAATAGTTTCGCTTACAAGGCTGATCGAGGTATTCATTGTTCTAGGTGTATGTTGCACCGATGAGTGATGAGCTTGGCTTACATTACACTCAATGCCAAATGTTGATATTATCCATTGAATTGTGGGTATTAATTAATTTTTCCACGAGTTAACTCAGAAGTCTTAAATGCAAGGATTATATATATAGATATATTCATTCGATTCTAGTCTGTCTTATTGGTTAATTACGTCCTTAATTAATGGGCAAGGCTTTCTGCAAATTAAACTCATCAATAAAACCTTGACGTTAGGCATGCAGTTGCCTTGCCAACATTGGCGACTAGACTTGCAAATCATGGATGGAAACTAAAGGTCATGTGTATGCGTTGATTTACCTTTTTCCTGCATGCCTTGTTTATCATGTTTATCAACTTGTAATAATCAATCAATTAGCTAGATTTCTCTTTTGCAAGTCTTTTTAATTAACTTAATATAGAACAATAGTATATGCGAAGACAAGGCTGAAAATTCCCTAGCTAGATATTTTTCTTGTTATTTTAACTTCTTATTCTCTTTGGCACTTTCGACTTTGAACTTATGTGGTTGTGGAATGTAGGGTTTCTATGGACAGCACAAAGCACCATATTGGTAATAGAATACTTGTCCACACTTATATACCCATGATGTTCCCAATGTCTAGCCAATGTGGGACTTTGATTACACACCCAACAATCCCCCCCTCAAACAAACTTATATACCCATGATGTTCCCAATGTCTAGCCAATGTGGGACTTTGATTACACACCCAACAATCCCCCCCTCAAACAAAGGACCATACTATTTTGTTTTTTTTTTTTCCCGAGCCTCCCCACAAATGATCATTCATTTGTATGCTTCATCGAGGCCTTGGTTTACCTCGAGAGCCATCCGTCTTGCTTCTCGATGCAGGACTCGAGAGCTTGCTCTATCGTGTCCCCAAATAGAGCTCAACCACGGATCCGGGGGCCCACCACCTTTTGTTTGGGTCTGAGAATTTTCATCACGTATTCTCCTGGCTAAGTCTGGGCCTGGGCTCTGATACCACTTATAGGGTTTCTATGGACAGCACAAAACACTACATTGGTATGATATTGTCCACTTTGGGCCTAAGTCCTCATGGATTTGCTTTTGGATTCTACCCAAAAGGCCTCATACCAATAGAATACTTGTCCATACTTATATACCCATGATCTTCCCCATGTCTAGCCAATGTGGGACTTTGATTGCACACCCAATATGGAATACTGTGATTTTGGTCCTCCATCAAAGTGGGTTCTCCATGACTACTATTTCTATTTGTAATGAAAAAAAAAAACCCTCTTCAATAATAACAAGTAGCTTCCCAGGATGAGATAGTCATCAAGTCACTCTCCAGTGGCATATCAGGACTAGCGATTTGGTGGTCCCTGACCTGTTTATGGCCGGGTTTAATTTGTTCTCTCATGTCTGATCAACTGGACTACTGCTTGTAAACCTTTATTGTTTCTCTTGGAGATATTGGGGAGATATAAGAAATTTTGAAAATATTTGTTTTCTATTGTTAACTCTTTTTATTTTTTCCCTCAGATTGTACAGCTTATTTCCATATTTGTCTTGATGTAAATTTTATTCCCTAATCTTATAAAGATTTATATAACACCTTTGTCAATACTCTATATATAACAAATGAGAGTTCTCACCTTTGTCGGCTTCGATTGGAGAACTGGGATGATGATAAAGGAAAGAATAGAAATTATCCTTTTCATGCACCTTCATTAATCCAAATGAATAAAATAATTGAAGAATAATAGTTTTTAATATTTGATTTCTCTAGCCTATTATTTGAATATATATTTTATCGGCTGCTCCACGGAGCTGTCTCGCTCTCTCAAACGGCAAGAACCATGCCTTTCTAGCATGAGAGAATTTTACGATGGACAAGCATGAAGAATATGTTGGGATGTAATGATCAACTCAGAACAGAATTTGGGAGAAAAATTACTTGTATTAACAGAGAAAATTGTATTACAAGATTTATACAAAAACTCCCCTAAAATTTCTGGAGCTCTCCTGGCTCTCTCTCTGAATTCTAAACTCTCTGGTTTAGACTCTGGACTCTCTCTGGAATCTCTGTGATGCATAAACAAGGCAGAATTCGTCCCATATTTATAGGAAAATTTCTGCATACAAATTCAAATCAAATTTGGCTACTTCCTTTGATTTTCAAAATTGGAGGTGCCTAACAAATTTGACTCTAAATGCATTCACATGGGAGGGATTCTGGAAGCCATGCATGTCATGCATGAGCTCAGCAGATTCTAGAACTCATGCATGTCATGCATGAGCTCATCAATTCTCTCCCTCCATCCCCTGTGAAAGGGAGGAACAACAAAAGTAGTTAGACAACTTCTAATCCAACTATGTCTCTGCATAGTTCTAGCTTGTCTCTGGTGACCACTTTTGTTAACATGTCGGCTGGATTCTCTTTAGTATGGATCTTCACTATTTTCAACAGTTGCTTGTCCATCACCTCTCGTATCCAATGATAGCGGATGTCGATATGCTTCGTTCGAGAATGGTACACTGAATTCTTGCTCAAATCTAGAGCACTTTGACTGTCACAGTGTACTCTATACTCCTTTTGCTCAATCCCAAGTTCTTGGAGAAATCGCTTCATTTCTTTTCCAGCTTCCGCTGCGGCAATGTATTCTGCCTCTGTCGTGGATAGCGCAACACACTTCTGTAGTCTTGACTGCCATGAGACAGCTCCCCCTGCAAAAGTGTAAACAAAACCTGATGTAGATTTCCTACTGTCAGGATCTCCGACCATATCTGAATCTGTATAGCCTTCCACGATTGGATCAGCTCCCCTGTAACACAAGCATATCTTTGAAGTACCTTTAAGGTATCTGAGAATCCACTTGACTGCCTCCCAATGTTCTTACCCTGGATTGGAAAGAAATCTGCTCACGACTCCGACAGCATGAGCAATATCTGGCCTTGTACACACCATGGCATACATCAAACTTCCTACAGCAGAAGAATAGGGTACCGATGCCATGTCCTCTATCTCTTTCTTGGATGAGGGGCATGATCTCTTGCTCAGCTTGAAATGATTAGCCAGTGGTACACTAACTGGCTTGGCACTATCCATGTTGAACCTTTGAATTACCTGTTCAACATATTTCTCCTGAGACAGCCATAATTTCTTTTGTTTTCTGTCTCGACGGATGTGCATCCCCAAGATTTGCTGAGCTGGTCCCAAGTCCTTCATATCGAAGTTTTTTGATAGTTCATTCTTCAGCTGCTTTATTCTTGTTGCATCTTTTCCGACGATCAACATGTCGTCCACAGATAACATTAATACAACAAAGTCTCCACCTGGAAGTTTCTGAAAGTAGACGCATTGGTCTGCAGCGGTTCTTTTGTACCCATGACTCACCATGAAGGAGTTAAACTTCTTGTACCATTGCCTTGGTGCTTGTTTGAGGCCATACAAGCTCTTTTTGAGCTTGCACACGAGGTGTTCTTTTTCTGGAACCTCGAACCCTTCTGGCTGCTCCATGTAGATATCTTCATGCAAGTCTCCATGAAGAAATGCTGTCTTCACATCCATCTGTTCAAGCTCCAAATCAAGACTTGCTGTTAATCCGAGGATGACGCGGATTGAGGACATTTTTACTACTGGTGAGAATATTTCATCAAAGTCAATTCCTTTCTTCTGAAGGAATCCTTTTACCACCAATCGGGCGTTGTGCTTTATCACCTTTCCTGTTCCATCTTTCTTGAGCTTGAATACCCACTTGTTCTTCAGTGCCTTCTTTCCGTCTGGGAGTTTGACCAGTTCATAAGTTTTGTTCTTCTCTA
Organism: Boswellia sacra; assembly: GCA_013180625.2. Lineage (NCBI taxonomy): Eukaryota > Viridiplantae > Streptophyta > Magnoliopsida > Sapindales > Burseraceae > Boswellia > Boswellia sacra. The sequence goes on along the minus strand of SNVD02001782.1, from coordinate 42,508 downwards.
GAGAATTCATTTCATCTTGCATTGCATGCAGCCATCGTTCTTTGTCTGGATGAGATAAAGCTTCATGAAAGCTTTCTGGCTCCCTCTCATCAGTAAGCAGTGTGTACTCTGATTCCGGATATCTCATCGACGGAATCCGACCTCGCTCAGATCGTCGTAGCTGAGGTTCTTCATTTCCAGGAGGTATAGCAGCTTCTATGGGTGATTGTGGCTCCCCCGGCTCAACAATCTCTTCATTTTCTTCCTCCTGATCTGCTTCTGGAACTTCTTCTGGTACTTCGTCATTTCTTGTAGCATTTGGTGTTTGGGTAGAATCTGCAACAATATCTGGGGCACTGCTAGTGGGATTTGTAGATATTGTTGTCTTTTCAGCGTCTTTATATGTTTGGTCTTCGTGAAATACGACATCTCTACTCCGGATGCTTTTCTTTTCTTTGGGATCCCATAATCTGTATCCGAATTCTTCATCTCCATAACCGATGAAGATACATGGAACAGTTCTTGCATCGAGCTTCTGTCTGAGCTCCTTGGATACATGTACGAAGGCCTTAAACACCAAACACTTTCAAATGATTATTAGGAGGGCTTTTGTTTAGACCATAACCTTTATCCAGGATATCTCGAAGTTCTTGGTGCCTGATGGTGTCTGTGGATTAGTTACCCCGGCGCTGTCGTCAACTGCCTCCCCCCCCAGAATGGCTTGGGTTAACTTAGCCAATCTGGCATGCTTCTGACTCGTTCCATGATGGTTTCGCTTCATCCTCTCGGCCCACTCCATTTTGTTGTGTTGTGGCGTGGGACTGTTCTTTCATGTCGGATGCCATATCTTCGACAGTAGGCATTGAACTCTCTGGAGGTATACTCGCCTCCGTTATCTGATCGAAAGCATTTTAATTTCTTACCCGTTTCACGTTCCTACGATTGCGTGAAACTCCTTGAACTTCTCCAGAACTTCATCCTTTCGTCTCTGAGGAATAACACCCACACTTTCCGAGATGCATCATCAATAAAGGTCCCAAGAAAGACTTTTAAAAACAACCACCCGCCTAAGGACTTCCGACTTCGAGAGGTCCGCAAGACATCACTTGTGTAATAGCTCCAAAAGCTTTGATTTCTTCACTGATGAGGAGCTGAATGACCCCCTCCGTTGTTTCCCGTACAAACAATAGTCGCAAGGATGAGACGCTGCATCCTTGGAAACAGTGATCAGCTTCTTTTTCTGAAGGTTGATAAACCCTTTTAACCCATGTGACCGAGCCTTTTATGCCACAAATCTAGAGGTACCATGTGCTCTGCTACATGAAGGCTCTCTCCGTTTATCTTTACATGAGTCTGTAAAGATATGTCACATAATTTACCTCGAGCACCACCATGAACCCCTTTCATATCTCCATGTACCTCGTTGGTGACGCAGCAGCCTCTCATAGCCTTGCTGATCAAAAGCTATTACCGAGAGCAAGTTGAGTCGAAGATCTGGCACATGACGAACGTCCTTCAAAGTTATTTTGCATCCGACGTTCGTTTGGAATTGAATATCACCAATTCCCATGATTTTGGTGGTGCTGTTGTTACCCATCTTCACTATCCCAAAGTCTCCTGCTTTGTACGTGGTGAAGATCTCTCTGCAAGGAGTGACGTGGCAGGAAGCTGCTGTGTCAATGACCCAGTCTACTCCTTGATCTGCTGTGTGGAAGCACGTCTCTTCTGCACAGATGGTTACATCTTCTACCACTGTAACTCGTGGTTCTTCGTTGCTTTGTGCCTGTGAACTCTCCTGGTTCTGCTTCCGAAGACTGCGACAATTTCTCTTCAAATGTCCCTCTTTGCCAGAGTTGTAGCACTTGTATGTTGGTCTCCGCCCATCTGATGACCTGCCCCTTGATCTGCCTCTGCTTTTGCTTCTACCTCTTCTCCAGTCTTCACCTCGAGACTGTCTTCCTCAATTCTCTGTGATGTAGGCTTCATCTTGACTGGCGCCTGCATCTTTTCTTCTTGCCTCCTCGTTCATTAAGGCATCCTTAACCATTGATAGGTTAAGTCTGCCTCCGGGTGCTGAATTACTGATGGAGACCACTAGTGTCTCCCATGAATCTGGAAGGGAACTGAGAAGTAGAAGTGCTTGTTCCTCGTCTCCAAGCTGTAACTCGACTGCTGTCAACTGATTCACCAAGTTTTGGAACTCACTTGTATGTTCTGCTACAGGAGTTCCGCTCCGCAACTTCAAGTTCACAAGCCGTCTCATCAGGATGGCTTTGTTTCGTGCTGACTTGGCTTGATACATACTCTCTACTTTTTTCCATAGAGTATATGCATCTGTTTCTTTGGCTACATGGTGGAAGACACTATGATCGATCCATTGTCTGATCTGACCGATGCATTTTCTGTTAATTTTCTTCCACTCTGCCTCTTTTTCTGTCTCAGGTCTCTGCCTTTCAAATTCTATAGGGTCATATAGATCCTTACAACTAAGGAGATCCTCCATCCTGGGTCTCCATAGTGTGTAATTTGTAGCAGTCAATTTTATCATGGCTCCGGATGATTCTTCCATTTTAGAATAATTAATTCACTAAAATGGAAATTGAATTTCAAAAAACCGAGCCCACCGTTACGTCCGGACCGGTCAAATTAGGTGGAATAGCCTCTTCCGGGGCTCAAAAATTCTTTTTATACAATAAATACCAAGCTTGGAAACTTTAAGGACTAAACTGAAATTTCTTAAGGGCTAAACTGAAATTTCAGAAACTAAAGGGGGCACAATGTCATTCACCAGAACTACAGGGGCCAAACTGATATTTCCTAGGGACTGAAATGTAAATTTCATAAATTCAGGGGGTCAAAATGTAATTTTCCAACGTTTTGCTGACGTGGCAGGTGGGGTCCACAATGCTGACGTGGCTCTGACGTGGCGACACGTGGCACGCTGACGTGGACGGCTGACTTGGCTTTGCTGACGTGGCGACCGATCCGACGTCCAGAGAAGCCGCACGCGCCTCCGACCTGGTCTGCGAGTGGGCTTCACTCGCCCCACGCGCTGCACGCGCCATTCCAAGGAAGAAGACGACCACGTCAGCGCCACGTCACCAGCCACGTCAGCGCACTTTTCGCCACGTCAGCCGTCCTACCATCAAACATTTTTATTTTGACAGTTCCAATACCAGTGATTTTTAAGGCATGATCATCACCCATGTACGACATGTTTGATGGGCGCTGACGTGGTCGTCTTCTTCCTTGGAATGGCGCGTGCAGCGCGTGGGGCGAGTGACGCCCACTCGCAGACCAGGTCGGAGGCGCGTGCGGCGCGTGCGGCTTCTCTGGACGTCGGATGCAAAATAACTTTGAAGGACGTTCGTCATGTGCCAGATCTTCGACTCAATTTGCTCTCGGTAAAAGCCTTTGATCAGCAAGGTTATGAGAGCTGCTTCACCAACGGTACATGGAAGATGTTGAAAGGGGTCTTGGTGGTTGCTCGAGGTAAATTATGTGACAATCTTTACAGGACTCATGTAAAGATAAACGGAGAGAGCCTTCATGTAGCAGAGCCCATGGTACCTCTAGATTTGTGGCATAAAAGGCTCGGTCACATGGGTGAAAAGGGTTTATCAACCCTTCAGAAAAAGAAGCTGATCACTGTTTCCAAGGATGCAGCATCTCATCCTTGCGACTATTGTTTGTACGGGAAACAACGGAGGGTGTCATTCAGCTCCTCATCAGTGAAGAAATCAAAGCTATTGGAGCTAGTACATAGTGATGTATGCGGACCTCTCGAAGTCGAGTCCCTAGGCGGTAAAAGGTATTTCTTGACCTTTATTGATGATGCATCTCGGAAAGTGTGGGTGTATTTCCTCAGAACGAAGGATGAAGTTCTGGAGAAGTTCAAGGAGTTCCACGCCATGGTAGAACGTGAAACGGGTAAGAAATTAAAATGCCTTCAATCAGATAACGGAGGCGAGTATACCTCCAGAGAGTTCAATGCCTACTGTCAAAGATATGGCATTCGACATGAAAGAATAGTCCCACGCACACAACAACACAATGGAGTGGCCGAGAGGATGAATCGAACCATCATGGAACGAGTCAGAAGCATGCTCAGATTGGCTAAGTTACCCAAGCCATTCTGGGGGGAGGCAGTTCGCACCGCCTGTTACTTAATCAACAGAGCACCATCGGCACCACTGAACTTCGAGATTCCTGAAAAGGTATGGTCTAACAAAAAGCCCTCCTATAATCATTTGAAAGTGTTTGGTTGTTTAGCCTTCATACATGTATCCAAGGAGCTCAGACAGAAGCTGGATGCAAGAACTGTTCCATGTATATTCATCGGTTATGGAGATGAAGAATTCGGATACAGATTATGGGATCCCAAAGAAAAGAAAGTCATCCGGAGCAGAGATGTCGAATTTCACGAAGACCAAACATATGAAGACGCTGAAAAGACAACAATATCTACAAATCCCACTAGCAGTGCCCCAGATATTGTTGCAGATTCTACCCCAACACCAAATGCTACAAGAAATGACGAGGTACCAGACGAAGTTCCAGAAGCAGATCAGGAGGAAGAAAATGAAGAGACTGCTGAGCCGGGGGAGCCACAATCACCTATAGAAGCTGCTGTACCTCCTGGAAATGAAGAACCTCAGCTATGACGATCTGAGCGAGGTCGGATTCCGTCGAGGAGATATCCGGAATCAGAGTACACACTGCTTACTGATGAGGGGGAGCCAGAAAGTTTTCATGAAACTTTATCTCATCCAGACAAAGAACGATGGCTGCATGCAATGCGAGATGAGATGAATTCTCTAGAGAAGAACAAAACTTATGAACGGGTCGAACTCCCAGACGGAAAGAAGGCACTGAAGAACAAGTGGGTATTCAAGCTCAAGAAAGATGGAACAGGAAAGGTGATAAAGCACAAAGCCCGATTGGTGGTAAAAGGATTCCTTCAGAAGAAAGGAATTGACTTTGATGAAATTTTTTCACCGGTAGTAAAAATGTCCTCAATCCGCGTCATCCTCGGATTGACAGCAAGTCCTGATTTGGAGCTTGAACAGATGGATGTGAAGACAGCATTTCTTCATGGAGACTTGCATGAAGAAATCTACATGGAGCAGCCAGAAGGGTTCGAGGTTCAAGAAAATGAACACCTCGTGTGCAAGCTCAAAAAGAGCTTGTATGGCCTCAAACAAGCACCAAGGCAATGGTACAAGAAGTTTGACTCCTTCATGGTGAGTCATGGGTACAAAAGAACCGCTGCAGACCAATGCGTCTACTTTCAGAAACTTCCAGGTGGAGACTTTGTTGCATTAATGTTATATGTGGACGACATGTTGATCGTCGGAAAAGATGCAACAAGAATAAAGCAGCTGAAGAATGAACTATCAAAAAACTTCGATATGAAGGACTTGGGACCAGCTCAGCAAATCTTGGGGATGCACATTCGTCGAGACAGAAAACAAAAGAAATTATGGCTGTCTCAAGAAAAATATGTTGAACGTGTGATCCAAAGGTTCAACATGGATAGTGCCAAGCCAGTTAGTGTACCACTGGCTAATCATTTCAAGCTGAGCAAGAGATCATGTCCCTCATCCAAGAAAGAGATAGAGGACATGGCGTCGGTACCCTATTCTTCTGCTGTAGGAAGTTTGATGTATGCCATGGTGTGTACAAGGCCAGATATTGCTCATGCTGTCGGAGTCGTGAGCAGATTTCTTTCCAATCCAGGGAAAGAACATTGGGAGGCAGTCAAGTGGATTCTCAGATACCTTAAAGGTACTTCGAAGATATGCTTGTGTTACGGGGGAGCTGATCCAATCTTGGAAGGCTATACAGATTCAGATATGGCCGGAGACCTGACAGTAGGAAATCTACATCAGGTTTTGTTTACACTTTTGCAGGGGGAGCTGTATCATGGCAGTCAAGACTACAGAAGTGTGTTGCGCTATCCACGACAGAGGCAGAATACATTGCCGCAGCGGAAGCTGGAAAAGAAATGTTGTGGCTGAAGCGGTTTCTCCAAGAACTTGGGATTGAGCAAAAGGAATACAAAGTACACTGTGACAGTCAAAGTGCTCTGGATTTGAGCAAGAACTCAGTGTACCATTCTCGAACGAAGCATATTGACATCCGCTATCATTGGATACGAGAGGTGATGGACAAGCAACTGTTGAAACTAGTGAAGATCCATACTAAAGAGAATCCAGCCGACATGTTAACAAAAGTGGTCACCAGAGACAAGCTAGAACTATGCAGAGACATAGTTGGATTAGAAGCTGTCTAATTACTTTTGTTGTTACTCCTTTTCACATGGGATGGAGGGGGAGAATTGATGAGCTCATGCATGACATGCATGAGTTCTAGAATTCTGCTGAGCTCATGCATGACATGCATGGCTTCCAGAATCCCTCCCATGTGAATGCATTGAGAGTCAAATTTGTTAGGCACCTCCAATTTTGAAAATCAAAGGAAGTAGCCAAATTTGATTTGAATTTGTATGCAGAATTTTTCCTATAAATATGGGACGAATTCTGCCTTGTTTAAGCATCAGAGAGATTCCAGAGAGAGTCCAGAGTCTAAACCAGAGAGTTTAGGATTGAGAGAGAGAGCCAGGAGAGCTCCAGAAATTTTAGGGGAGTTTTTTGTATAATTCTTGTACATGAATTTTCTCTGTTAATACAAGTAATTTTTCTCCCAAATTCTGTTCTGAGTTGATCATTACATCCCAACAAGTGGTTTCTGACATACGAAGAGTGTACAGAGAAAATTTTAGGATTGATTTTTCTTCAAGCCAGTCACATGTCGTACATCTTGGATAGTGCGAATCGTACCATCAAACATTTTTATTTTGACAGTTCCAATACCAGTGATTTTTAAGGCATGATCATCACCCATGTACACAGACCCTTCTGAGATAGGCTTATATTAATAGAACCAATCTCTTCTAGAAGTCATATGCCATGTTGCTGCTGAATCAATTAACCATATATCAGCAAACCTTTTTCTGCCTTCCACAACTGTTGTTGCCTCGCTGCACAAGATTTCGCCATTCCCTGAAGTACTTGCTACACAACCCTGAGATCCTGACGACTCAGATTCTTTTCCTTTGCTGTTTCCCTCTCCATTCTTCTTAAGATGCCAACACTCGTTTTTCACGTGCCCTTGCTTTCCACAATGGTAGCATTTAATAAACTTCCTTCCTTTAGACTTTCCCCTGTTCTGATTGTGACTCCCACTGGAACCACGTTCCCTTGATCTCCCTCTGTTGGCGGATAAAGCCTCTGCATGTTGAGAAGTCATTATTCTGTCTTCCTTGTTTTTACGTCTGCTTTCTTCTTCTAAGACAGCAGCCGCAACATCATTAAAGACTAGAGATGACTTCATTGAACCATTTGCCAAGTTGAGGATGAGATTGTCATATGAATCAGGTAGACTCTGAAGTAGAAGCTCAGCACGTTCCTTCTCTTCTATGTTATGCTCCATGGTTGAGAGCTGAGAGAATAACGTCTTCAAAGTGTTGATATGTTCAGTCACCGGAGTGGTTTCTGACATACGAAGAGTGTACAGCTTCCTTTTCAAGAAAATTTTGTTGTGTAGAGATTTGGCTTCATACAAGCTTGTCAAAGTATCCCAAATCTCCTTTGCAGAGTTTAATTCTTGAATACTTGACAGCACTTCATCTGCAACTGCTAGATGTAGACTTGCCATCGCATCACCATCTATCTTCTCCCATTTCTTTTCGTCTTGCATATTTTCTGGTCTTCCATCAATTGCTTCAAGGCAATTTTCTTTTTTCAAAATAGCCTTTATTTTTATTTTCCATAGCCCAAAGTTGTTTCCATCGAACTTCTCTATCTTGAATTTGGCTGCCATTTGTCTTGCAGTGAACAGTACCGTATGTGTGAACAGTACTCTTGAATAGTATCGTATACGTGAACAGTAACAGTATCAGTATACGTACACCACTGCTAAACAGTAACCAAGAATAGTAGTAAGTGCCGGTACGATTTAATATACACCAGGAAAGCTTCCAGAAAACACTGGAGGGGTCACAAGCGGTCCCACTTAAAACCCAGTCTCCTTAGACTTTTATCGTCTTTTTGACAAAGCTTTCCTAGACATGTATATAATCATACAAGTAACCACTCACTGTCCTAACCCTTGGCTCTGCCTTCGCAACCTTGCTCTGATACCACTGTTAGGAGATTGAACACTCCCACCGCAGCTCAAATAAAAGACAAGAAACAAATTGTTATGTTAGAAATAACAATTTGGGTGGCACTGCCCTCCACAATAAAATAGGCAACTTGGGCGGCTCAGCCTTCCACAGTAAATAAATAAATTAAAGGCAATCAAGAAATAAAGACACAAATATTTAACGTGGTAAAACCCTCAATTTGAGGGAAACCTCCACGGGACAAGACCGAAAATATTTCACTATGAAGAAAAATATTACAATCTCTCTCACAATTAGAATGGAGGAGATTACAAGGGAGGAAGAAGAGAAAAGCTTAATACATAAGCTTGGTACAATTTTAAGGGGAGGAGGAGGCTTTAATATATAGCCTAGCCTCCCCACTTGGTTTTTGTTTCCCACCGATGTGGGATTGGGTGAAAGGCAAAAATGCCTTCACCCACTTCACAGTTTAAGTAAAAAAAATATTTTTAATTAATAATTGAATTAATCGCTTATATACCATCATGGTTAAGATACTTGGGAGTTTGGGTTTCCGTGTGTGTCGTATTATGGTAGAGAAAATTACCTGCACATTCTTCAGGTTTGGCCTAAATTATTGGACCCTTGAAAGTTTGAAGCAGTAACATTGATATCCCTATGCTTAACAGCCGCAACTTTGTTCAGAAAGGCTGTTGCTACTTGATTGCTTTAACCAATCACCATCCCAAAGTTGATGCAGGAAATAATACATTTTACAAGTATTTTTTACAAAAACATGTCAACTATTTTATTTTTTAAACTAAAAAAAATGTTATTATCAGATGTTTCTCACTATATTAAGAATAATTATAATACACACTTTTAATATGTTCAAGTAATTAAATATCTTCACTACTACGTAACTAACATTTCACGATCAAGTTACTAAACCACAAGAATCTGATCAATTTATTGATTTATCATATATCCTGCATTTTTTTAAAGAAAATATAAATCGTTAGAATGTCAAAGGTTGAAAGCTTCATAATTCTGTAATGTGCTACTGAGACGGATCTAGGGGCAATTTTTTGCTGAAAGGGTTGGTAATTACTTTAATTTTTAGAAACTTTTCTTCATATTTTAGTATAATTATGGACATGAAAGACATTTCAGGATTCTATATGTGTTAGATGACAAGTTTCAAGCAAGATATCTAACATGCATGAAGGATCTTAGTGAAGACTATCGAAACACTTGGCACAATTTATCACAACCAAGCACTAATTCATTTCCTTTCCTTTCCTTTGTCTGGAAATTCACTCTGATAAGAAGTTACAATCTGATGATGAAATGTTGATGGGGAGATACTACTAAATTGTTGTTGACGTGTGTTAATCATAGATGGCCTTTTTTTTTTTTTTAAATTTTCTGGCATTCCAAGGGACACTTGTCATTGCCCTCCCAGTCTTCTAGAGAACTTTGTTCAAACTTCAAACTGAGAATCAATAATACTTTTTAAGTACAGAGTTACTGCATATTGAAACTCATGTCTGATACAATTACCTTTCTGAATTTTGTTGTAATTTATCCTCTGATAACTAATTACTAATAAAAAATGTAACTAGATTAAGTGAGAAGAGCTCTGGATGAGCCTGGAGAAATATGGGATACGCTGTCTTAATATTTCTCTGTTATGGAGAGAGAAGATAACATAGAAGCAGAGTCTTGTAATTTGTAAATTATATATGAACGTGAAAATGACTTATAATAAATGGCACCCCATACTTCACCCATTTATATTCATATTTAGATAAATTAAGTCTCTTCTCTTCTCTCTTGATTGATTCATTCTTATTATTATTATTTTACGTGTATAACTTTGAATATAAGTATTGTTAGTTAGTTTGTCATCGTAAATGAAAACTAAGTACGTGAATTGTGTGTAGTCTTTTATTATTCATAAGAATTGTTAAACAATATTTTATGCAATTTCTGTTCTTTCAAATATAGTTGCTCTTAGATTTGCTTTATCACCAAGAATGGCGGCCGAGAAGGTTATATGGCAAGTGGGTTTCATAATCTAATAATTAATTCACTAACCCAAAATCAAATAATGAAATAAATCAACCTAGGTGACACTATCGAAGAGAAAGTTGGAAATATGTACAATAATTTCCCATAATCTTGAGTTTGTATACAATATCTATTTCCCCAACACTATAAGCTGATTTTGGTAATTCGGAAAGTTACTTTTGATGACTGATTAGCACTTTTCACCAACAGTGGTGATGGGTAAGTGGGAGCTGTCAATATTTGTTGAGTTTCGGTAACTATCACATAATCTGAATCAGTGATCTCTAGTAGTAGTAGTAGTAGTATTAGCAAGTAAAATTCTCCATTATTGTTGTACTTTAATCTCTCTCTCTCAACCTTTGCTAATAAAATGTATGGCAGTCAGTAAATAATTAAGCATGAAGTAGGTAAAGACGTAATCAGTCTACTAATTAATTAGTTAATGAATTTGTACATATATAAACAAGATTTGACTTGAAAACAAAGGCGGTCAGAGAAATTGATTGCCTTTGACAGCACTCTAAAGTTGTTCTAACAACTAGTCTTCTCAATGTAGCTACTAATCAAGCTGTCCTTGTTTTCCCTCTAAATTTTTAATAACGTAATGAAGTACTACACATGTGACACAACTCTATATATATTCTACCGTATAAGCTCTGGTGAATACATTCACAAAGACTAGTCCTATACATCCATCAAACTCTCAAATCAATTTCCTCAAAAAAAAAAAAAAAAAAAAAAAAAATTTGAGAGGAAGAGAGAAATGGGTGCTTCTCTTCTTCAGTCACCAACATTTCTAGTAGTCATCTTCCCTTTTGTTGTCTTGTCTCTGCTTGCTGAGCCTGCACTTGGCATTACCAGGCACTACAAGTTTGATGTATGAGTAAACTGATTCTGACTACTAATTTTCAAGCTACAATTTGTTTATAAATCATATCTCTTAACAATCTGTCGAAAAACACTATTTTGTAGATAAAATTGCACAATGTTACGCGTCTGTGCCACACCAAGAGCATTGTTTCAGTGAATGGGCAGTTTCCAGGGCCTCGCATTGTAGCAAGGGAGGGTGACCAGCTTCTTATCAAAGTGGTTAATCATGTTCATAACAATATTTCCATTCATTGGTAATACTATGCACTTAGCACATATGCATATATTTAGCTATCTCTTGCAAGATGAGACCTAATACATTGTAAAATTAAAGTAATTTTTGCTCTCCTTGCTGAGTGTAAGTAATAAATTCCTTCAAACAGGCATGGCATTCGACAGCTTCGGAGTGGATGGGCTGATGGACCTGCTTATATAACTCAATGCCCCATTCAAACAGGGCAGAGCTATGTGTATAACTACACGATTGTTGGCCAGAGAGGCACACTTTGGTGGCATGCACATATCTCATGGCTACGATCAACCGTCTATGGTCCCATCATTATTCTTCCCAAGCGTGGCATTGCTTACCCTTTTGCAAAACCTTACAAGGAAGTTCCCATCATCTTTGGTAATTATATACAATTATAATTTATCCACATTTTGCTCCCCCCTTGGTAATCAAAATTTGCTTACACAAACAATGATGTTTAAATTGCAGGAGAGTGGTTCAATGCAGATCCTGAGGCCATCATTAGTCAGGCTCTTCAAACAGGTGGAGGTCCAAATGTCTCTGATGCCTATACCATCAATGGACTTCCAGGACCTCTGTACAACTGCTCTGCCAAAGGTATGAAAGTCTACTTTGAGACACTGTCAATGTGGTTCTATGAAATGAACTTTTTCTTTCCTTATTTGGCATAATTTGGTCCTGGCAGATACATTTAAGCTGAAGGTGAAGCCTGGAAAAACTTATCTTTTGCGTCTGATCAATGCTGCGCTCAACGACGAGCTCTTCTTCAGCATAGCAAACCACACTGTCACAGTTGTTGAAGCTGATGCTGTTTATGCTAAACCTTTTGATACTGAAACAATCCTCATTACCCCTGGACAGACAACAAATGTTCTTCTTAAGACCAAACCCCATTTTCCAAATGCAACATTTTTCATGACTGCTAGACCTTATGCGACTGGCCTAGGCACTTTCGACAATTCAACTGTGGCTGGTATTCTGGAGTATGAAAAACCACCGAATGTCTTTCATTCAAGTGACTCCATTAAAAAACTTAAACTCTTCAAACCAATTCTGCCCGCTCTTAACGACACTTCCTTTGCTACAAATTTCACAAACAAACTCCGTAGCTTGGCGAGTGCACAATTCCCTGCCAATGTGCCCCAAAAGGTTGATAAGCGATTCTTCTTCACCGTAAGCCTAGGAACGAGTCCGTGCCAGAGCAACCAAACCTGCCAAGGTCCTACAAATCAAACCATGTTTGAAGCTTCAATCAATAATATATCTTTTGTTATGCCAACCACAGCTTTACTCCAATCTCACTTTTTTGGCCAATCAAATGGTGTTTATACCCCTGATTTTCCTACCAACCCTTTGATTCCATTTAATTATACGGGCAACCCACCAAATAATACCATGGTTAGCAATGGAACGAAGCTAGTGGTACTTCCTTTCAACACAAGTGTCGAGCTAATTCTTCAGGATACGAGCATACTTGGTGCTGAAAACCACCCTCTTCACTTGCATGGCTTCAATTTCTTTGTTGTTGGTCAAGGTTTTGGTAATTTCGATCCAAGTAAGGACCCTGCAAACTTCAATCTCGTTGACCCGATTGAAAGGAACACTGTTGGTGTGCCCTCAGGTGGGTGGGTGGCCATTCGGTTCCTGGCAGACAATCCAGGTGATGCATTACTCGAATGTCTTTCATACGACTTACTAAGAATTCTGATTCACATTTAATTATAATCAGTCTAGCAGTTTAGATGAAGCAGCTTTTCTAGGATTAAAATATATCGCGCTTCTCATTCAGAGTAAATTGGTCTAAGTTGATACTAATGCTCAACCTTCTGTAACAGGGGTATGGTTTATGCATTGCCACCTTGAAGTCCACACCAGCTGGGGTCTGAAGATGGCTTGGATTGTCTTAGATGGAAAGCTTCCAAAACAAAAGCTTCTTCCTCCACCTGCAGATCTCCCAAAGTGTTAACTATGATTTACTCACTTCTTGGTTCACACTGACCCGAAACGGCCTGAATTATTTCCTTCTTTTTTCTTTTCAATATTTTGGCGGAATTAATGTTTGTTGATTACTTGCTGGTCCACGAGCTATAGAAAGAAAGCACGAATAACTTTTGTAACATTTACTCTTCAATAATGTTATCCCATTAAGGCATTTTTATATAATTCTTCCCCTATGCTTTGGCTGTGATTTGTATGTTTATGCTCAAAATAATATCCTTCACAATCTGTTGTGTAAACTCTGTTAGTGAAAGAATGATGTGAGATGAAATATATAAAAGGATGGTTTCTGGCGTCCATTTTTAAGTAAGACAAGCATAAAAGACTTTGAATAATACATCCAAGAACACCTTTGACCAGGCCAACATAATACTTTGTAATCCCCACATCTGAGACTTTTAACAGACTTCAGACTAAACCTTGTTTTTGTAAAATTCCTAGAGTCGGCAGATTTAACATTGTAAAGTTCCAATGTTAGTTCACATGTCAAATAAGACGGCTGAAATATCGCCATCTATGCCGACTGCTGCGGATAAGCATTTAACAGTTGCTTCATTGCCGTCCCAGCAGCTGGGCACCAAGCAGTGCACCAGAGTGGACTTTACTAGGAAATTTTATTAATAAATGCATCAGATTAATTTCATCTTCTTGGCATCATTTCTAATGAGATAGTACTCTCAAATTTTTATGATACATCAAACTTTTTTACTTGACACAGAGCCAGATTGATATTGGGATCGTGGAAGGATCCATCTTTTGATTAGTTCTTAACCATCCAAAATTATCCTGGAATTTCTGGTTCTCTTGGCAGCATTGGTATGCATGCTATGAATAAAGTTGTACAATAAGTTGTCCGGTACCAATGTAGAATCACTGATGGATAGGATACACATCATATCAAACAAATAATAAATATAGATTCCATCGGCCAGCACAATCTTTAAACAGTTCAGAAATTAGATAATCACAAGAATTCAAACAATGAAATTTAGTAACAGAAACTATTGGACTAAGTGCACAAGTACATAAGAGAATTCTTCACGCATCTGACCAGAAAACATTTATAATCGAAAGAATGATGCAAGTGCTAGAAGGAATTTGCAGACTTACAAATGCCTTGTTTACATAAAATGTTGCACATATTTAAATGCAAAATATAAATATCTCGTTAATATATAATAGTCTTAACATTGTTCACTTCCAAAACTACCTTTTTGGAAAACATAACTGCAGCTCTCAATTCTAACATCCATGAAGTCATATAAGCTCCTTGTCCTTCTTGTCCTAAATGTTCTCTTCGCCTTATTTTCATCAATCCAAGCAGCCCCAGGAAACTCAAAGCTCTTTAGAGAATACATTGGAGCTGAGGGCAAGGACATTACATTTTCGGATGTACCCGTTAATTCCGAAGTTGAATTTCACTTTATTCTCTCCTTTGCTATAGACTACACCGCATCTTCCAATCCATCACCCACCAATGGTGACTTCAGAGTGTACTGGGACAAAGACAACCTCACCCCCGTTCATGTTTCCTCCATTAAAGCACAGCATCCTAATGTCAAGGTGGCTATGAGTCTTGGAGGAGATACCATAAACGACAAATATGTATACTTCAGCCCCGAATCAATCAACTCTTGGGTTAGAAATGCTGTTTTTTCAATAACAGAGATCACAAGGCTGTATAAGTTGGACGGAATCGATATTGACTATGAGCATTTCAATGCAAATCCTGATGTATTTGCTGAGTGCATCGGGCGGCTTCTGTTTTACCTTAAACAACATCAGATAGTGTCATTCACATCAATAGCACCATACAATGATGGTCCTGTGCAATCACATTACTTGGCTCTGTGGAGGAAGTATGCGCATCTCATAGACTATGTTAACTTTCAGTTTTACGCCTATGACAAGGGAACAACTATTTCTGAGTTCATGCAATACTTTAGAGACCAGAGCAATAACTACGGTGGAGGAAAAGTCTTGGTGAGCTTTGGAACGGACGGGAGTGGGGGTTTGTCTCCTGCAAACGGGTTTTTTACGGTTTGTAGTAAGCTTAAAAGTCAGGGGAAACTTCATGGGATATTTATTTGGTCTGCAGATGACTCGAAGAAGGATGGTTTTCGCTACGAGAAACAGGCACAAAAGCTCTTAGCCAGCTAAAAATGATGCCATTCTGTCCCTGGTTATGTACTTTCCACTTCTTTGCTATAGATTAAATAAAAGCAGAATCTTTACTCTTAGATTCTTCCATACCTTTTCCAGCGAAACTAACTAATAGGCTGGAAAAGGAAGAGCCTGTAATGACATCATAAATTCTAGATAATTTTTTTTGTACATATCAATTGCTTGTGCTCACTGTCCAAAATATCAGTTCCTGAGCCGCATTAGAAAATATTGTCATAAATTGAATAGAAAAATAAAATATATAAATTTTATATGTAATATATCATGGTTATAAATAAACCATATCTCACAATTAACCTGCCTTCACAGTGGGAACAATTCATGGGGAGACCATTTGTGGGCATTTCCATTTTTGCAATCACAAAAGAAGAAAAAAATGCAAATGAAACACTTAATTGACTCTCTCATACAGTGTTAGCATCAACCACTCAGATCAAACAACTGAAACAAAATTTCAGTCCGAAGCATATTTCATTAACAAATGAGAGCAGATGCAATGTAAATTAATGAACAGGCACAGTATCCATCCAAATTCCACATATGAATATCAACAACACAGGAACAGGGAAGAAAACAAAACCATCATAAAATTAACCATCAATAAATCACATCACAATTATCAATAATTGTGATGGAAACCAGCCAAAAAAATCATATCCTCCCTCCATCATTACAATCCTGTTGCAAAATTACCCATTTAGCTGCCAGGCCCAAAATTTGCTCCAAAACAAAATTTTGCTAAATTAACTCAAGTCTACTCTTAACTCTTCAGTTTTTCTTTTCTTCTTCTTCTTACTCTGTAATTCCTCTAAATGATTTTCCTTTCCCTCCTCAATCTCTCCACTCTTCCTCTTCTTCTTCTTCACCTTCTCCTCCTCAATTACAATTTCACCCCCGTTTTCCTTCAAATTACCATTTTCACTTCCCTCTTTGTGCTTCGGTTTCTTATGCTTCTTTTTCTCGCTTACTTCAACAACCTGACCCAGGTTCTCTTCGATCGTAATTACAATTTTACCCTCAACAATTTGACCATCGTTTTCCTCTGCGTCGTTGCCCAACTCACCCTTCTCCTTCCTCTTCTTCTTATGCTTCTTTCTCTCGGTCTCCACTCCGTCACCATGACTCGGTGGTCCCCGACTCAACTCGGGCTGACTCGACAGGCCACTTCGGGCCGGCTTTTCGTCTTCGGTAATAACATCCGACTTGGAAGCTTTGTGCTTGCGATGGGATTTGAGCTCCTTGTGAAGCTGGGACAACTCGTTGAAAGAAAGGGATGCGCGTCGAAGGTAGGCGCAGACGGCCTGCGAGGCGCCGGTGTCGGCGGAGACGAATTTGGAGAGAATGGAGGCGGCCTTGGAGATAGATATCGGGGTCGTGGAGAGCACTTTGCCCTTGATCGTCTTCATGGGTTTTAGAAATTGACTGTTTGGGGGTTAGGGTTAGGGCTTTGATTTGGAGAAATTGGGCTTTTGTTGGAGGCAAAGGGCAGAAGTCAAGCGAGTCTTGCGTCGTCCTCATTTGGAGCTTTTTCCCTCATGGAATATGGGGGTGCAACTGCAAAGTTTTATTCTTCATGGTGATTGAGAGTAATTCAATTAAAAATGGAAAATTAGATGATGACTTTAGTACCTTTTTGGGTTTGACACAGTACATTTTAGTGAAGCCCAATAAATTGGGCATACAGACTGGATTCAAGTTGGGCTTGGTCTTTTAAAAATTCTTGATTAGATATGTTTAGTATCATGACTTTGTGCTAACATGTCCCTAAATCAAGCATTTATTAACATTTTACCAAAATTTGTTATTTTAGTTTTGTATTTGGACTATAAGATTGCCAATTGTAGATATTTAGATTAATTGATCTTTCTATTCGTACATGAAACTCATAGTTTCTATAGCTTAGCTACAATTTTTTATGATTAGTTAGAATATTTACCCTTGTAAGAATCGTAGAGCCACTAAAATCCCATTCTAGTTCCAAAAATTGGATTTCCAACACTAGAAGATAGCTTTTTTAGCTGGAAATATAGAAAACGATACTATTTTGTCGCAAAATCTTTTGTTTATTAAACTCTATGATGATTTCAACAATTTGGCTTTAATTTTAAATCATTAGTTATAATATCTATGCCTCAAAAATAAAATAGTCTTCAAGACCCGACGTCAACTCTAAAAATTAGAGTTGGATATATAAAAAAGGCTTCTACTCCATAGCATAGCTTACTATTTCTTGAATACAATGATAGATTTTCTAAAACACTAATAATAAGTAGCTATCTAGGTACACCTAATAGATTTGTCCAACTTAAAATGTCAGATGCCACGCCCTGTACTGCCCAATTTTAAAGTTATAAGTGATAAATTTCCCAGTGAATATAAGCATAAAATTTTGTTAATTTTTTATTTATTTATTTATTTTGTTTGGAAACATAATATGTTCAAAATGGGTTTGCTTAATTGTACATTTTAGATTAATTGCTGAAGAAAGTTATTGTTTTCGTTTTTTTACATGTTCTACCAAAGTTATAATAAGATTTTAGTACTTTTTTGGATTTGATTCACTAGATTTTAGTGGAGCCCTATCCCCTGGGCCTATGGACTCGATTCAAGTTGGCCTTGGTCTATTCAAAATTCTTGGTCAGATGTGTTTGATGTCAGGACTTTGTGCTAACTTGTCACTAAGATTTTACTCAATTTTTTTTTTTATTTTATGTTATATTTGGACTATAAGATTGCTAAATTTAGACATTTAGATTAATTGATCTTTATATTTGTACATGAAACTGATAGTTTCTATAGCTTAGCTACAATTTTATATCCTTGGTTAGAATATTTACGCTTCAAAGTATAGTAGAGCCACTAAATACCCATCTTAGTTCAAAAAATGGGTTTCCAGCCCTAAAAGATTTTAGTTGGAAATATATAAAACGATACTATTTTGTCGAAATCTTTTGTTTATTAAATGCTATGATAATTTCAACAATTTGGCTTTACATTTAAATTATTTGTTACTATATCAACGCCTCTAAAATAAAATAGTCTTTAAAACCCCATGTCAACTCTAAAAAGTAGACTTTTTGGAGTTGGAAATATACAAAAGAGTTTCCATTTCGTAATCTAGCTTACTATTTCATAAATACTACAATGATAGATTTTCTAAAACACTAATAAAGTAATAATTTGTAGCAATCTACTGTAGCTAGATTTGTCCAACTTAAAACATTAATTAGATGCCACACTTTGGACTGCCCAGTTTTAAGGTTATAAGTGATAAATTTTCTAGTGAATCTAAGCATAATATTTTGTTGACGTCTTATTTATTTAATTAGTTTGTTTGGATACACAATATGTTCAAAGTGGGTTAGATTAGTTGTACATTTTCGATTAATTGCTGAAGAAAATTATTGTTTTCGTTTTCGTATATGTACTATCAAAGTTATAATAAGGAACATATATTCACCACTTAATAAATGAAGTAAAATAAAAATAACTAGAGAAGAAAGGGGTTAATATATATTTCAATAATTTGTTTATCAACTTTTTTTAAGGGCTCTAGCTTCTGTTTTATATAAACAATTATGTACGCAAAGCATCAAATTCTTAAAGTTTTATGCATTGCTTGAGAGATCAATACTAGTATATATCTTACAATTGCCCCTCCAAGACTTCAAAACTTTAGTTTGCTTTGTCCCGGGATAAAGAATATTCACACAAATACAAGGGCAAAGAATATACAATTAACCAACTGTTAAAATCATTTGCATAAAAGCTAATATCGATCGCTTTAGCTGCAAGAAAGTTTCTCTAATTGGCATAAATGGGTATTAAAATTAACGGCAAAACAGGTTAACAAAACCTTAACAACCACCAGAGCTTTTCTTTTCTTTAGCAATGAACAACTAATAAACTCATAATCACCAATCTACGGCAGCAAAGTCAGAAATTTATTGCAGTTCATGCTAAATATAATTTTTCAATGATGCTTGTAAACAGGACTGGAGACACGATTTCACTTTTTTGACACTACAGAATCATTAAATAATTTTGGAGTTTAACAAAAGTAAATTTGATTTTTTTAATATATTTTGATGTAAAAGAAAGCACAATCATTAAAATTACAATTAAATTTTCAAAACAACATGATAAAAAAATAAAACGGTATCAAATTCTAAAAGTATACATTTCATTAATGCAGAAATATTGCACCTCAATCAAGGAAAGTATAAAGTAAATTAAGATTGAGAGAGGCGTCATAAAGCAAGGAGATATGTACTTTAATTCATCTTATTGTTGTTGTTTGCTCACTTTGAGCGTAAACAAATAGTAAGAGAGAGGCAACGAATACAGATCAGGAAAAGGCTGAAAAGAATGAGGAAATATACTCAAGTGATAGTTCAAACCTCTCTGTTATTCCTATTGTTGGAATAGGAGGTTTGGGAAAGACCACTCTTGCTAAATTGGTATATAATGATAAAAGGGTAGATGAGATGTGTTTTGATTTAAAGATGTGGATATGCGTTTCGAATGAATTTATTTTGAAAAAATTGATAATTGATATTCTTAAATCTGCAACTGGTCAAAATTGTAGCAGTGAGAGTTTAGATGGACTTCAAAGAAGTTTACGTGATGCTTTGAGTGGTAAAAAATATTTACTCGTGATGGACGATGTATGGAATGAGGATCCTAACCAATGGAATGAACTAAGAAACTTACTGCTAGGAGGTTTTAATGGAAGTAAGATCATAGTGACTACACGTAGTCATCAAGTTGCCTCAATCATGGGCACTGTTCATAGATACCATTTAAAAGGTCTTTCTCATGAGGGATGTGTGATGTTGTTTGTTAAGTGTGCATTCAAAGAAGGAGAAGAAAAGCAACATCCTAATCTAATAGAAATTGGAAAAGAAATTGTGAAAAAATGTGGTGGTGTTCCTTTGGCAGTGAGAACATTAGCAAGTTTACTTTATTCATCATATGATGAAAATTATTGGGAAAGTGTGAGGGATAGCGAGATTTGGAAGCTAGAGCAAAGTAAAAGTAGTATTTTACCTGCTTTAAGACTTAGCTATGATCATTTGCCATCTTACTTGAAGCCATGTTTTGTTTATTGCTCTATTTTTCCTAAAGATCATGTATTCAAAACTTTTGATCTAATTCCATATTGGATGGCCCATGGGCTTCTTCAATCCTCAGATGAAAATCAAGATTTAGAAGATATTGGCTATCGGTATATAAAGGAACTAACATCAAGATCTTTCTTTCAAGATTTAGAGGTAACTTCGAAGATTTTTTATAGATTTAAAATACATGATATTATACATGACTTGGCAATATCACTAATGAAAAGTGCGTCTACAACATTGAAGTCTAGAAGTCAATCTATTCCCAAAACAGTTCGGCATTTAACATTTTCTGATGTGGATGCGCTGGAAATAAATCTTCCCGCCTCGTTACCTGCTTGTCATGTGAGAACCATTCTCTCTCCTGTTGAGGGAAACGAAGCTAGCGAATCGTTTTTTGTGAGATCAGTCATCCCAAAGTTCAAGCGCTTGCGATCTTTAGATTTAAATGATTGTCATATCCGAGAATTGCCAGGAAAGAATATTGGTCATTTAAAGCATTTGAGATTTCTTTCCTTTGGAGATAATAGCGAAATCAGGAAACTACCGAACTCCATATGCAAGCTACATAGTTTGCAAACTTTATTACTTGCAGGATGCGAGGAACTAGAGGAGTTGCCGAGAGATATAAGGTATCTAATTAATCTCAGAATGCTCGTCTTCAGAACGAAGCAGAGATGTCTGCCAAAGAATGGAATTGGCCGCTTAATTCGCTTCGTTTTTTGGGAATTGTTGGTTGTGACAATTTAGAATATCTGTGTGAAGATATCGATCATCTCAAAGTCCTTCAAACTTTAATTATTTTTGGATGTCCAAAGCTAATTTCCTTACCACATAATATGAAATACTTGAGCAAATTGGAGAATCTGGTATTGATCGGCTGTAAAGTCCTTGTTCTTAATTTGAGTTCGGAATCAGAAAGGGAAACAAATCCTCAAGATCTCAATCGCACAGGGCCTCACCTTCGCACTCTTGTGATTAGAAGATTACCAAAGTTGGTGGAATTGCCGCAGTGGCTTCTTCAAAGCACGTTACAGGCCTTGTATATCGCAGATTGTTCCGACTTCAACGCACTGCCAGATTCGATTCAACATCTCAAATCACTCCAAGTTCTTCATATTGAAGAATGTCCACAATTGTCGTCTTTGCCGCAAGATATGAAGTACCTCACTTCTATGAGAGAATTAATAATTGACGGCTGTCCTGAACTGACTGAAGGATGCGAACCGGAAAAAGGCGAAGATTGGCCCAAGATTGCCCATATCCCCAAAATTCAACTTGATGGGGAGATCATCAAACGGAGCAATTAATAAGGTATGGTTAATCCATCTCTCTCTTGTAATTCTTCTTCTTCCTCAATTAATACGTGAATTTGTTGTAAAAATGCCTATTTGCTTCAAGTCAAAAACTTTTACCGATTATTTTTGCGCAAGATGGGTTCATAAATGCTACACATTCAAAAACAGTGTCATAAATAATTAACAAAAATTTGATTGAAATATCCTTATTTTCAGCTCTACTCTAATTCCAACAGCTGACAGGAGGAGGAGTTATATATTTTAATTACTTCTATGTCTTAGGCATTGGTGTTTCGTCGCAGTCGTGCTCTCCAGGTATGTACCTAATAATTTTCATTAATTTTTTTCGATATTGCCATTCTCAAGATGATTATAAGTTGGTCGTTTGGTGCCTAGAATATTCTCCTAAACTTTAGCTCATTTGTTTTCCAAATATATGTGGCAGCATGGGCGCTTGGAGTTTCAGCAAGATAACAGCCTGTGAAAATACTCCCCTAGTTTGATTCAGGGTTGTATGTTCACTGTTAAAAATTAGGCTTGAATTGTACATTAATGTTTAACCATCATAATGTGATTTGTTTAAAGCAATGTTCATATGTATGTATGTGTGCACTTCTGATGATGCACCTTAAATACATAAGTTTACACCAATTATGTTTCCATTTTTCTGCCCATGTAGGATTTTCAAATTTTAAATATATAGATTTTCCAGATATGTAATTTTAGTATATGAATTCTTTGCTATTTCTGAGTGTTCTAAAAGATGCCTAGTGAAGCAAAAATACAGATTATAGTTATCTTTCATGGAGCGCTGCATCCATTATGCGATTTCTGCTTACAAGGGAATAAAGCTCTTTGGTAGATCAGATCATATTAGCAGGTTTGTGTTAAATGCAATCAAGTTTGTGTATATTTGTCCTCTATGCACATGTTTAATTCGTAGGGCTCTTTCACATGTTTAGATGAAATGAAATTTATGAAGGCAAATTTTATAACTTCACTTTATATTTGCTATTTACATTAATTTGGATACTTAGATCTTCTTTTCCTTTTCTTTGTTTTGCAGTCTAGTCATAAAACTTTCAGCAGATGCAGAGCTTGAGGTTTTGCAAGACACAACTATGGAAAAGGTATTGATGACTTACATTAGATTTTATATCAGTATCTTTGAATTTGAGTGTGTGGTGTGTGGGTTAGAAGTGTTCTTTTATTCCTGAAATGTTTTTAGCTAAGTAGTCATTTCCGAAAAATAAATGTGGCATTGCTGATAAAGTTTTATTTTGGGAGCTATTTGAATATGATAATTTCTATTAGATTTAACTTTGCACAATGAATTCAGTACTACCTTTTAGAAAAGAACTTCACTAAAGTTGCTGGTTATTTACAGCTACTTTGAGCGTTGACACAGCATGATTCTGGAAATCATATGAATGTTACTTTTGTCCAGACTCACTATGGATTCTCTGCATATGATCATTACACGCATAGAAATAAGTAATCACTTGAGATATGCACTTACACTCAAGAATTTTTACCTTCTTTAGATTCTGAGATATGTTGCTGAATTTGACGGGAGAGAAGAAAATTACTTATTGATTATTTAGAATCAGCATAAATGTTCTCAAATCAAATAGAAGGGTGAGTCTTAACATTGCCAACTATAAATTACTGTATTCGCTTAGAAAGACGAATCTCAAATGTCTTTCCTAGCAATTTTCTGATCTTTGCATCCCTAAGGTCAATTCCAGAAAAAGATGAGCCTGAGCCTCTGCTCAAGTTTCCTGTGGACTCTGATTCCAAAGGTCACCCCCTCCCTCTCCGATGGATCCCAGAGGTCAACCCTCTCGAAAGATCGGCTAGAGCTTCTACTCAAAGCTTCCAGAGGATTGGACCTGTAGTGATATAGAGGTACAAAAAAAAATTGTATTGTATTTCTTGTCAAGAATACAGATGTATTGAAAGTCTTTTAAGTCTAATTGATTCACTCCAACTCTGTTTTCTCCAGTTTGAACTGCATTTTATTATTCCATCACTTTCAAACTATATTCCATTCGATTGTTGCCTTCTGACGTGTCTGGTTATGAGAAGAAGATATTTATTGCAATTGGGTTTACGGTCCTACTGTGTTTCACCATATTAATCTTCCAATTACTCTTTTAAGGCACAAACCAGAGAAGTACTTCAAATACTTGCAAGAGGTATATTACACGGTTGTTTTTTTTTTATTTTTTTTCAACACACAGTAATTAATTCTTTAGTTTTTCATTATTTCAGAAGCAGGACTCGCGAAATATTAATGCAGGTTATGGGGATTTTAGTAGTCGACAGTTTAAAACCACTAAGGTATGGATCACTATCTTTTGTGCATTTGTCTTTTTCTCTCTTTTCTCTGTTTTAATTTATTTTATTCCTTTTCCGGGTTCATTAATATAAATAAAATCCTCCTGCTGCTTCTGCGCTACTATGGCAAACTAAAGCTTTGTGCCGGATCAGTTTTGCCTCCATTCTGAACGCTTTAATCATCCCATGAAATTATGAATTTCATGGCCAACTTTTAATTGATTCACTCTGATGTGGGGTTCATAATTTGTTTATGCACTTGTAATTGGGAATGGACTTGTTCAAGTAATGTTGATGCAGTGGATAAACTTTTGTTGGACGTGTTTGGTTATGCTTATAAGTCTTGTTCAGTAAGTCCTATTTAATGGAGTTAATCGTCCTCTTGTTTATAAGTTCGATCATCTTTGCTGCGTTGGAGTGGTAGGATAGTGATTTAATTTTGTATAGCTGTGGTGTCATAATGTAGAAGATATTAAGCAAATTTGTGTTAAACATATTACCCTCTTATCATAATGTAATTGAAAATTAGGAATAAGATAATACCATACTTACAAATCTATATCAAGTTTGGCTACGTTATTAATTACACTCTCCATTGATCTTTTTAAGCGTATATTACTTCTAGTAAAAATAATAATCACTCTGTAGCTGAGATACTGTTTAACTCATTCCATGCACATTGTTTGGCAAGCGGAGAAAAAAAAAAAATTGTTGAATTGATTGCGACAAATGAATCATAGGAGTAATTTTTGAAAAATAAGTTTGGGCTTAGTTTTGTGGCCCTGGGTTGAAAATGAAACGTAATTGGTCATTAAGTAATTCTATTCATCTCCCAATTTTTTACTTATCAGCTCTCATTTTCTGCTGTTATTTTTTTTTTACAATTTTATCCTAAAATAAAGTTACTAAAGGGACAAAAACAATTTTAAATAGAGTCTTATTATTTATAAAGCTCTAAAACTTAATTCTTTTAAAAACCTAACTTAAATAGGCAGCCTTTAAAAATCTTGAATATGATAGTTTTACTCTAATATATATTTATCTTTGATTTGTATATACTTTGCAAGTCATAAAGAAAGAACTCTTGATATGGGAAGATAAATGAGATTTTTTTAAGGTTTCGCTTGTTTTTATTTTTCAGATTCGTAATATTTTATTGATCTGGTATGGGGCCTTCTTTCTTGCGGATTCAAAGAGACATTAGCATGAACTATGGAGGACCTTCTTACGAGATGCAGTAACCCATCTTCTTGTGACGTTAAATCCTGTGAGAAGATTATAATCAATAATTGGACGTCAAATATAATAAATATCTTGACGAGAACACAAAGATCAAAAAAAAAAAAGAGTTCTTTGCCCAGATTTCATATAAGTCTCTCGGCGTATTTTGATTTAGATGAAATACCTATATGAAATCTTATGTCTTTTTTTATTAAAAAAAATAGAATAGAATTGTAGTGTCACGAAAGACTCATTTATGCATAAAAGGGTAATTTAGGAATCAAGAGGGGTTCAATGAGAAAATAACATTAATTTTAAAATTTTAGTAAAGTAACCCTAGGAATTAGGGATGATAAGTTAGAAAGTGGGGGTTGAATAGAACAACTCTTGGTCGTTTCATTGAGCTTGGAACTCAATGGAAAATGGAGTTTGGTAATTTTAAATGGGCTGTATATATGGTTAGTTTAGGTTGGGCTTGGACGAAAGTTATGGAAAAGGGATCGATGACTTGTATTGGATTATGTATCAATATCTTTGAATTTAAGGGTGGCATGTGTGGATTAATGGTCATCTTTTATTCCCGCAATGTTTTCTGCTAAGTAGTCTTATTCTGAAAAATTAATGTGGCATTGCTGATACATATTTACTTTTGGGAGCTACTTGAGTACGATAATTGCTATTAGATCTAACTTTGCACAACGAATTCCATACTACCTTCTACAAAAGAATTTCATTAAAATTGATGTCTATCTTCACCTATGTTGAGCATTGGATGACTTAAATCTTCAAAGCATGATTGCAAATCATATGAATGTCACTTTTTTCCAGACTCTTATGGATTCTCTGTATAGGATTACCCACAGAGTCACAAGTAATCGCTTGAAATATGCACTCACACTCACAATTAAATAAAAGTTAGCTACGGATATGGTGCTCTTCCTGTTGTAGTATTTACCCTCCTCAGATTCTAAGATATATATGCTGCTGAATATGAGAGAAGAAAAAAAAATTACTTGTTGATTAATTAGAATCAACGCAAAGGATCTAAAAAATGAAATGAAAGGCTGAGGCTTAAACTTTTTCAACAATAAGTTAGGGCATTGGCTAAGAAATACCAATCTCAAATATCTCTGCCCAGCAATTTACTGCTTTTGCATCCCTAAGGTCAATTCTAGAGGTCGCTCCTTTCTGATAGATTCCAAAGACGAGGCAGAGCCTCTACTCAAGGTTCCTGTGGACTGCATCCATATTCCAATGGGCTACAACTGTCACCCCTCTCTAATGGATGCCAAAGGTCAACCGTTTTGAAAAGATCAGCTGTGGCGTCTACTCAAGCTTCCTGCAAATTGCATTTATGGCTATATAAAGGTACGTTCTGCTGTTGGTATTGTATTTATTGTATTTTTTATGAAGAAAAAAGTAAAGATCAACTCTGTCTTCTTCAGTTTGCACTGCTTTCTCTTATTCCATCATGTTCAATCTACATACCATTCAATTGTTGGCTTCTTGACGATTCTACTTATGAGAAGAAGGCATTTGTGGCAATTGGGTTCACGGTGGTCCAAATGTGCTTCACGATATTAATCTTCTAATTACTTTTAAGGCACAATCAGAGAAGTACTATGAATACTGGGAAGAGGTATGCTGTATCGGTTTTTTTTTTTTAATAAATTCCAACACTCCGTAATTAATTTTTTTAATTTGTGATTGTTTCATAGGCTGGGACTCACAGAATATTCACATTATGTAATGGGGATTTTGATAACAGTTTAATAAAACCTCCAAGGTAGGAATCACTATCTTTTGTGTATGTCTTCTTATATCTTATTCTCGGTTAATTTAATTTTTTCATTTCATTCCTCTTCCAGGTTCTTTATAATCCTCCTGCTGTTGGGCAAATTTTCATAAAATAATTCTTTGGGCCACCCACTAACTATATCTAACCCATTTTTTTATTTTAACTATTTTTAACCCCTCTTTTAAAATGAAAGTACAAATATACCTTTAATAGTTTTTAAAATAACAAAAATTAGATTACATGCATAATTTTTTTTACGACATAGTTTTGCAGTTACACGGGGAAGTCATGCAAAAAATAAAAAAATAGATCTTAGATGTTTTGTATAACTATATCATATAACTTGCACAATCATCTCATAAAATAATTGTCAACAACATTATAAATGTAATTATTATATTGCACGAGTAACTTCGCGATACCATTGTGTAAAAAAAAAGGCTTTGTACAAGTTCGCGATAGGATTGTGTAAAATTACAGGTCTTGAGAATTTTGCACAACTATAGAAGAAAAGTATTATATACTTTAATAATAAAAAAGGGTATCTACGGTTTTTTTATATGAAAAAGGAGTCACAAATAGTTAAAACAAAAAAATAGATTAGATTTAGTTAAGGGACTCAAAAAAAGGTTAAACAAGCTCGAGAAAGGAAGAAAGCTTATGTTAATGATCTGGAACTGCGGGCCAAACAACCGCAGGACAGAAATTCTAAATTAGAAGAGAAGATATCAACTTTGATCAATGAAAACACCGTGCTTCGGAAGGTAAGCTATCCGTGTCTCTACACTTTCAAGTGCTTCTAAATTGACAATTAAACATGAATAATAGATCAAATTATATAATCATTCCGTATATATATGCACCAGGTCCTTCTGAACACAAGGCCTAAAGTTGATGAAAGTACTGAGCAAAAGCAGGACCAACTGAGCAAGAGCTGATCACAAGCTCTATATATATATATATATATATAGTCTTACACATATATATGTCTATGATGTTTAATATTGTTTCGACTCTTCAATTTCTCATTACTTTAACAATTAATGTAGTACTAATTATATTTAATCTGTTTCAAGACTAGAGCGTTATGCTAGATCAGTTTGTCCCCATTCTGAACGCTTTAAATATTAAACATCTTCGGATTTTATATGAATTTGATGACCAACTTTTCATGTGGGGTTTTTTTCATGCACTTTTAATTCTTCAAAAAGTCCTTCGAATAAGTTGGTCATACTCGTCTTCTTGTCCATAAGTTTGGATTGGCATGATCGTGAAATTAAGGGCCTGTGTGTTTTTCTCATTTTAACCATTTTCATTTTGGTTTGGGTATATGAGAATTTGTAAAGAAGTTGTTTGTTTAATCATTGTCGTTTCAAAACAAAGAAAACACAAAATTTAAGTACAACTAATATAAAGCATAGTTTTCAAGAAAAATGAAAACAGAAAAAAGTTGTTTTCTCTCTTCTTTCAGTCTACTAATTTGCTCTTCTTCATTTTTTTTGCAAATAATTTTTATATTTTCATTTCAAATTATATTGCTCAATAAATATTATATTTTTAACTTTTTACAATATTAAAAAAGTAAAATTATTTTTAATTTTTTAAAATTATAATTCATTTAAAGTGAAAACTTCAAATACACATAGCCAAATATATTTTCACACAATTCAAATCTCTTATAATATCTTCTACACCATGACACCATAGCAATAGAATTTGAAAATGGAAAAGTGATATTAATCAAAAACAAAGTACTGGAAAAGTAACCAAAATTAAAAAGTATTTGTTATCATAGTTTATAAAAATTTAGGTACCATGATTAATATCAACAATTTTTTTAAAATATCTAACACTTGAATAGCTCTTTTTGAGTTTTTGAGTTATTGCCTTGTAGATTTATAGTAATGATATTGAAATTTTATAAAAAAGTATGATTGTTTTAAAAATACACTTATAATACTCTTTTTTTTTCTAAGATTTTTAGACATAAAAATAAGAAAAAACCACTGATGAAGTGGTAATTGACCACAATTTTTTTAATTTAATGGAAAAATCATTTATTACTTCAATTTTTATATCCAATTTATAATATAAAATTAGGGCTACAGCACCACAAGCGGGGCAGCGCAGTGGCGTTTCCTTTAACCGACTTTTCTTACGTTAAGATCCCGAGTTCGAGTCATAACTGCAGCTGTTATATTTTTCACTTTTTGCGGTCCCAAAACCCTCTTTCCCTGCTAAAACCCAAGCTTTTCTGTCTTCTTTTTTGTCCTCAAAATCACAAAACTTTCAATTCAATTAACAAAGTTGAATCCAGTAAGCACTCTCTATACTTCATTTTCAATACGAAACTAACCTAAATTTGCTATTAATTTAGTTTGATTTTAATTTACAATATTCCACACTTTGCAGCGCCCATTAGCCGGAAATGCTGCAGCAGCAGCAGCAGAGTTCGCAAAACTTAGTGTTCACGAAGCAGCCCTACATCGAAGATGTGGGCCCCCGCAGAATGTAAGCAAGCTGTGATGCTTTGTTTCTTCTTTTTTTTTTTTTGGTTTTTAATAATCAATTTCTTTATGTTGTTGTTGTTGTGTATTGATACAGCAAGAGCATTCAGTTCTCCATGATGTCGGAGTCAGAGATCATGAAAGCGGGAGAAGTACAAATTTACCTTGGCCAATACTACAATTCCAATAGAGTGCCTATCGAAGGCGGTTTATTGGATCCACGCATGGTATAATTTTTTTGTATCAACTCTGTTTGTTGCGTTTGATTTGTTTCGTTGAGCTGAGTTGTTTTGTTGTGACATCGGTTGATTGATCGTTTAGAATTTATCTGCATTTAGAATTTGATGAATGGGATGTGTACAGTTACTTGTTTCCGTTGGGTATCTGCGAAATTTACCATGTGTTTGTGTTATAAACTGGCTGGTTATATGCGTGATTGGAGTTTTACTTTGATAATATGCATCAATGTTCAACTTAAAGTTGCAAACAAAACAAAATAAGAAAAGTTAAGTATTGTCTCACATGCAATTAGGCCTGTGTGATAATTCTGTGAATGGTTGTTGAAATTTGACAGTCATTCAATGGTGGATGACAATGTTTGATAGCATGAGATAGTACTCAACAGCACTAGATGTGGTTTTGGATTGTTGCATAATTGATTTAGTGAAAGAAATCCTGAAAGTGTTGACAAGAAGGATTTTGTTTTGTTCTTTCAACATTTGGATGTGTGTAGAAGAAACTTTGAGAAGTGACATGTTTCCATAACCCCTTCCAGGTGGCTATTTTTGGTAAAAGCCAAATCCAATGTCTATGCTTGAAAGTTTCTCTGCACTGTGTTTCCATGTTGTTTTCCACTCACCTTGATTTTCCCTTTTTAAAGGTAAATAAAATATTTTCTTACGAAGGTTCTCTCTTTGTGGGTTGCAGGGTCCTGCAAATAAAAGCTGTTCTTGTGCGACATGCCATGGAGGTTTTGGCGATTGTCCAGGGCACTATGGATACTTGAATCTTGTTCTTCCTGTTTACAATGTTGGATACTTGAGTACAATCTTGGATGTTTTAAAGTGTATTTGCAAGGTAATAGAATGAGTAAATTCGTTTTATTTTCTCTGTTCTATAGACACTGTAGTTTTTTGGACATATACGTGTATCTACTTAATTGCCCTCTGAATATATTAAAGGTGTCGCTAATTTTTTACCATGTGATAAGATTAGAGCAGGAATTGACTTGCAAATTCTGTAACTTAGCACGTTGTTCTTTTATTTTATTTTTCCTTTTCTGGTTTTGTAGCATTGTGATTGTCACATCCTGTATGACCAAGGAAGGAGGGCTTGGGCTAGCTTATGAGTATTGGTTTCTCTTAACTAAGTAAACACATTTTGCGTGAAAGACATTTATGGTTGCTGGTTCCAAGTTGTTGTAGTGATATGTGCACAATAAAAATAGAAAATAACACTGTTGCCCATACATGGTGACAATTTCCACAGCTGACCTGACAGTTACTTTTTAGGTAGTATGCATATGAATCCTCTATGCATTTCATACAATTTTTGAGTTCTACAGTAAGATCCTTTTTGAAGTCAATGTGAACCGTTGGTACACATTTTGTATCTCCTTCCGTTGTCATTTTTTTGTTATTATTTAAAAAAAGATGTGGCTTCCCATGTATTATGCCTTCTTCACATCGCTTAGATGCAATTATGATACCCCATTCTCATGGGTTTTCTATTAGTCTGATTTGCTTGTGCAGCCTTCAATCATGCAGCATTTGATGCCAGCAAAAGGAAGTCCTTGAGATTTGTTGAAAAGATGTTTTTTCTTTTTTTAGATAAGGCACAAAACTTTTATTGAAAAAGCTTCGAAAACAAAGAGCAGAAGAGTGAGCCAGAAGTCCACTGAAGAAAAACCCAAATAGAAAGAAAGAAAGAAAGAAAGAAAAAAAAAAACAGAAGAAATGTGCAAAAACACGACAAGAACACAGTTACCTGTTTGTATAAAGGAGGAAAATCCTTCAACTGCTTTGTATTTTGAGCCCATAATGTAGCAAGAGTAAGAACTTTGTCCCAAAGCAACTCTTAATTGTCTACCATAGCATCTGCATAATTTATTTTTCCTCTCCAACCGCAAAACCCAAAAGATAGCCAGAAAACAACATCTACAGAGGACAACTTTCTGTCCTCCATTCAATAAAAGAAGAAACACAATTCTTTGTAATAACCCAGCTTATTTTTGTTGCATAGGTGTTGCTAATCCTCTACATCCCTTATTTATTGTTTCACCCAAAAATATCTTCTTATTGATTGGTGAATTTTTTTTTGTTCAAAGTGCTTGAGGTGTGAATATGCTAGTTCACATGTTTGGGCATTTTAGATTTTCCGCTATAAGCTTTACCATCTGAATTCTGTGTGGATTATCAAGTAAATTAGCTTTAAGTTGGGTCTGCATTTGAGGGGATCCAGGGAAGAGTTATTGCATGCATTTTATAAAACAAATCTAACTTTAATTCCTTATTATGGTAGTTATATTGGCTCTTACTGATTATGGTTTCTTTGTAGTCCTGTTCTCGTTTACTTCTGGAGGAGAAATTATGTAAAGAACATTTAAAGAAGATGAGGAATCCCAAGACGGAGGCTCTGCGGAAGTTTGATTTGATGAAAAGTATAGTGAAAAAATGTAGTACCATGGCAAGTAAAGCTGTGAAGTGCTCAAGATGTGGATATATAAATGGTTTGGCTTTTACCTTGTGACTGCATTTTTTGGAGGATACGATCTTTTGTTATTAGCTTATTTTTTGGTATTGGACTTACTATATAAGCTGTTGAAGCAATATTTTTTCAGTGAATCATCAATTGACACACAAATTAAGCTGTAGTTTGCTTGATTAAATACTTCAAGATGGAGAATACTTTTTTAATCCTGGTCAATGTCTTTATTTAGGAATTTGCATATTATATTGTATATCTTAATAATTGAGAAAGAGGTTGTTCTCTAGTTTTTATGACCTCTTGGTTATAAGTGTTATATATTTCTGTTCTCAAGTGCTGTGTGGCTATATTAGCTAGCTATATTATGTTGTTATATTGTCTCGCTTGCTCTATAACTGATGGTGATGTAGCTAGCTTAAAGCTTGATGAATACCTTATGAATGCTTCATTGAAGTTGTGGTTTACAAAAGGGAATGAATAAAATTAGGATGAATAAAGGATAAGCATTGTAATTTGGTAATGCATTCTTGTGTGTAATTTCTTTCAGGTATGGTGAAGAAGGCTGTGGGTGTGCTGGGTATTATTCATGATCGTTCAAAAGTGACGGATGGGAGTGAGAAAGAATGTAGATCTGCAATTTCCCACGTAAAAGAGTCTAAGGCACCCTTTAATGTGGCTACTTATGTCATGAATCCGGTGAAAGTTCTTTCTCTTTTTAGAAGGATGACTGATGAGGTACTATGGTCATCAAACCTTGTTTTCTTTGGGTTGGCCACTATAAAAATGGATTAAGGAGGCATGGATATGTTTGATGTTTTAGGAATGATATATTATCATTGTAATGAATGTTTACTAACTAAAACAATTATTTGTTTCATTAAATTTCAGGATTGTGAACTGCTTTATCTTTCTGATAGACCAGAGAAACTCATTATTACTAACATTTCTGTCCCACCAATAGCTATTCGACCATCTGTTATTGTGGATGGTTCGCAAAGGTATGTATGGCATCTCTTAAATCACGTTTGCATAAGTTTTATTTACATTTTTTTTTTTGTTGATCAGACTTTCTATTTTCCCATGGCATTTTAATTCTTCAATTATAATTGCATTTAAAGATCTTCTCTTATTGCAGTAATGAAAATGACATTACAGAGAGGCTGAAAAAAATTATTCAAGCAAATGCTAGCCTTCGACAGGAGTTACAAGAAGCAAATGCTGCGTACAAATGCTTGGTACAATGGAAAATAAACTGACTTGCTTTTTGAATGCGATGGTTGTTAGATAAGTTTTTGATGATGTTAATTCAATTAGATTTTCAGAATTATATTTCTGGTCTTGTTTCATTGCATGTGTATGGACTTGTGCTTGCTTGTTGATATTGACTCTCAGAATTAAGAAAATGTTTCTTGCTTTCTTGATATTGAGCAGCATATACATAGCTGGTTCTATATGATAGTTCCAAAGATATTATCTATTTTAGAAATGTATTAATTATGTCAGCTTTAGAAAAGTTCAATTTGGCTCAATTCGTCTAACGAGCTCAATTCGTCTATCGAACTAACTGATGTCAAGCTCAATATCAGATTTATCCCATGTTCAAGCTCAAATTCAAACTCCTGGAATTCTGCCCATTTTTGGCATGTTTGTAGTATAGTTTTTGGTATAGGAAAGACTTGTTGTGAATTTATATTATACCAACATTTTTATAGAAGTTGATGATTGAAAAATTACTGTTGAGGCTTCAGTTTGGAGTTCAAATTGGCCTGCCAACCTCATTGTAGCTTGGTTGGAGCTCTAACTTCTCTTTATAAGTTTTAAGGGGGTTCTATTTTTGTCTTTCAAGCAACAAAAATAACGAGCTGAGACTGAAGTCTGGCCAGCTATTTGAGCCTAGCAATAATGGTTGAGTATTTAACCCCAAGAGGTTGGGACACACGGTTGGGATCTTTTAACAGAAAACTAAACTCAAATCTCTAGCAATTCATTTACAAAATTCAATTGTTGATTTGGTTGATAAGTTAATATCATTAAATGCAGATTTTTTTCCTTCAAATCTAAACCATTGGACTATGTGAGATCAATGGTTAAAAATTTTATAAAAAGATCTGGCTTGTTTATACTAGTAGCATTTATGCTTTATCATTTGGTTGTTTGTTCTTGCCTTCATGACTTTTGTTCTGCTCCCCAAATCTACACAACATTTATTTGATTGTATTGAATGAAAATTAGGTTTTTCTAATTCTTTGTCTGAGGAGGAGATGAGGTTTCTTTACATATCCAGCCTAGCTTGAGTGTAAATGAATCGTCAAAGAAGCTTTAGTTGCGAAGAGGGAAACTATCTTGTTTGTACATCCCAATTCTGAGGTTCACGTTGCTATCATTAGTATCACAGTCCTAGTTGAGAATAGTAAGAGCTTGTTTGATATCTATTGTTCTGCTTGAACATGCCAGTTTATATGTACTTTCTGCACTCTAATTGGTAATGTTCAAAATTCATATTTGATTTATTCCATTTTTACATTTAAATTTGTTACATGATATGTGGTTCTTCAACTTTGTATTTGATTTGTTTTTGTTTTCTCGACAGTTATGAACTCTTTGGCTAATTAAATTCATTGCTATCTTTGTCATTTTTTTTTCCAACTTCACATGTCTTTTCATTGTCTCATAATTTGAGTAGGCATGATGTGTTTTTGTTGAGTGACCCTGAATTCCGATGCTATTACATCTTGTGTACTGTTGTATGCCTTTTTTTTTTTCCCTTGGAATCATTTCCTTGATTATGTTTTTATTTTATGAATCCATATGGAAAAAAGATATGTAACTGTGTCCAAATGACTCCCATATTGTGCTTATTGAAAATTTATTAGGGTAATTGGGATCTACTTCAAGTTGAGGTTGCTCAGTATATAAATAGCGATGTTCGGGGTGTTCCATTTAACATGCAATCTACCAGGCCATTAAGTGGGCTTGTACAGCGCCTCAAAGGTAAGCAGGGACGTTTTCGTGGGAATTTATCTGGGAAGCGTGTTGAATATACTGGCAGGACGGTCATATCACCTGATCCTAATCTAAAAATTACTGAGGTCAGACATTTTACAATAACTTGAATACTTCGAGTTGCTTTTAATTGCCTTCCCTTCGTCTGCAATCTAATGGTTATACTGGGTTTAGGTAGCAATTCCCATACGAATGGCGAGGATTTTAACCTATCCTGAACGTGTATCTCATCACAATATAGAAAAGTTGAGGCAATGTGTTCGTAATGGTCCTGATAAATACCCTGGAGCAAGGATGGTCAGATATCCTGACGGTACAGCAAGGTAAGGTTCAGAACTGGTCACTGTTCTCGTATGGCAAGTTGCTTCAGTTTTTAATGATGTGGGATTTATTTTTGTATGTGTAGGGTCTTGTATGGTAAATTTAGAATTCGACTTGCCGATGAATTGAAATATGGCTGTGTAGTTGATCGCCATTTGGAAGATGGAGATGTTGTTCTTTTCAATAGACAACCGAGCTTGCATCGGATGTCGATCATGTGCCATAGGGTGACCATCATTGATTTTAGATAATTTAATATTTTTGATGTTCGTGCATTTATTAATTTTTATTTATCATCTTATGTATGCAGGCAAGAATAATGCCTTGGAGAACATTGAGATTCAATGAATCTGTTTGCAATCCATATAATGCTGATTTTGATGGTGATGAAATGAATATGCATGTGCCACAAACAGAAGAAGCTCGAACAGAGGCTCTTATGTTAATGGGGGTAAGTCCCTTTGCTCTTGCTATTGCATGGATCAGTGCCTGTGTGTACCTCTTATGTTTGTGGTCCAAATTTTCTTTATCAATTTCAGACTTCATTTGTGGTATCGTCTACTGATTGTGGAATTGTTTGTCAACAATAAGTCATCATGTACAGCTGTGACAGCAAAGATGCTACCAGATTTTAAGTACCTATAGCTATGAGATATGAAACTGAGTGGCTATTCAAGTTTCAAATTGGAATTTTGTTTTCAAATTTCATGTAGCTTTTAGAAAAAAATTGCATCTCATCTTAGTATTATTTGTATGGCAATAATGTCTCACAACAAAAAAGCAGAAATACCTATAAATTTTTAAATCAAGAAGTTGAGAATATTTAAGATACTAAGCCCTGTAGGTAAATTATCGGTAAAGATTGACCATTCAAGCAAAGCAAGAAGATAGCACTATCTCTTATTAAATAAGAAGACAGCACTAGCGGCTGCAACAGGGGATGGCTTGCTTCTTTTTTTTAAATACTAGCAGGGGATAACTTTTTTATCTTATTACAAACATGCGACCTTGAATGGGAATTGATTTTCTGCTAACAGACTGATATCAAGGTATAATAAGTAAGAGGTATACCATTATAAGCTTATGAAGATGAGCATTCATAGAAAGAAGGAGCTTTTAATGTCAAACAATATCTCATTTTAACATTGATGTATTTCGTGATTGTGATGTATATCTGAAATTTCCTAAAAGAGTCATAATAAGGTGGTGCTGGTCGTGGTTTTATGTTGATTGTAAAAGTGAGCACATTATTGAAGGCCGGGCATTACCCAAAGATAGCCTTAGGCTCACCTGTGGATATCCTTATATACTTTATTTTAAACAAGAATTTGGTTCATGGGGCTAACATTTGGGGTCCTTTAGGCATCAGAGTGAAGGCCGTCGCACTAATCTTAAAAGAATTCTTCATAGCTCCTTGAAATTTCTCTAAACTTCTGAAATTAGTTGAATGGTGCCTGTTTATTCACATAACCTTCCAATACTCCTAATTTCACTTGGAATTATACTTCAAATTTGAAATTTAATTTGAAATAAGTGGACTTTGAATGTTGAAAAGCTACTTTGACTATATCAAATGGCCAATTCACACTAGATTCCAACAAGATCTATGAGCAAGAACTGCAACATTTCTCCAAAAGTGGGACGATAATTAATCTTGATGAGCAAACAGAAAGACTACTCGAAGTAAATAAATCCAGCAATCTTCTAATGCTGAAACACCGTACATGCTAGTGCCATTATGGAACATTATATTGATCACTGAGAAATAGAAAATGGTCTTTTTGCATCCAAAGGAATTATGTGGAAGAGGCCACTTTTCTTATTCAAATCAGTTTTTGCTTTTGGGTTTATATCCCACATTGTTCTATCTGATTTTTTGTGTGCTCCTCAGGTACAAAACAATTTGTGCACTCCAAAAAATGGAGAAATATTGGTTGCATCAACTCAGGATTTTCTAACATCTTCCTTTCTCATTACAAGGAAGGACACATTCTATGATCGTGCAGCTTTTTCGCTTATGTGTTGTTATATGGGTGATGGCATGGACCCTGTTGATTTGCCGACACCTGCTATACTTAAGGTAAGATGTGTGACCCTGTTGGTGGTGTTACATTTCTTGAATTCTGTGCTGTTCTTTTTTCAATCTTACTGATGACCGTATAAGCAGCTTTCATCTTCATCTCCTGTCTTTTGTGTGTGTGTTATCAGTGTTCTTTGTATTAAGGTGGAAAATTGGAGGGCTCTTTTGGCTCGAGTTTTGTGTTAATTTTCTATTTTATTTTGTCTTTTTGTTGTCCATCTATGGAGTATCAGCAATGGACTGCTGGTTCACCTCTTTTGTATTTTTCCCTTGATAAGAAACCACTTAGCCTAAAAGTGTAAAACTTATGGGTAAAAGCCTAACACTAGTATTAAGCTGTCTAACTGGCCCTTTTTCATGTAACTTGGTCTATTTCAAACCTAATATAAATAGAAAGAAAATACATGGCATGGATGGTTTCAAACTTGTGACCTGTACTCTAAATATCATTTTATTTAACCTCTTAACCCAAAAGTTTAGTTTTACCAGTCGAGATCAAACACTAGTATTAAGTCCTTTAACATTACCCATAATAATAATAAATAATTAAAAAACTCCTGCTTCATATTAAAATAATCCATAGGAAGCTTGAAACACTCAGAATTTCCTGTTGTTTCATGGTTTAGATTTAAGTGGAAGGTTTCCAGGTATGCTTCTTGCAGCAGCTAAAGATGAATTTTTGGGCTTTATTTTCCATCTTGAATATGAGTTGGTTTTGAGAGTTCATGATGTTCAATTTAACATGGGGAAGTATCTTTATATTGGCATGGTTGGTCATATTTTGAAAATTGGATTGATCATATAGACCCTGTTAAAACAGGGGAGCAGAATGAGTTAGTTGAATCCTTTTTGTAGTACTTCTGGCTGTCTACTTCTCCATGTCTAATTTGTGTTCAATTTTATATTCAGCCAGTGGAGCTTTGGACTGGGAAACAAATATTTAACGTTCTCATGCGTCCACATGCAAGTATGAGGGTCTATCTCAATTTTACTGTTAAGGAGAAAACCTACTCCAACAAGTTAATTCGAACTGAAGGAGATGAAGAAATTCGAATTGAAACAATGTGCCCGAATGATGGGTTTGTCTATGTTCGAAATAGTGAGCTTATTTCTGGGCAATTGGGGAAGGCAACTCTAGGTGAGTTGTTTCTTTGTTTCTAGATCTTTGGCACACATATTCATCCTTCAGTGAAATTCCTATTGCATTTTGAATCTCATTTCATTTGGCACATATATTTGTCTTTGGGGCTTTCCTAAGAATGAATTTTGATCCATATAAGAGCAAAGGAAAATGAATATGACTTTGCTGTGGAATGGATACTGATATGAAACAAACAGACAAATGTGTGTGTGTGGGTGTGTGTCTG
The DNA here is from genome assembly GCA_013180625.2 of Boswellia sacra. Taxonomy (NCBI): domain Eukaryota; kingdom Viridiplantae; phylum Streptophyta; class Magnoliopsida; order Sapindales; family Burseraceae; genus Boswellia; species Boswellia sacra. The sequence continues at coordinate 3,226 of SNVD02001782.1, read as the reverse complement.
TGTGGAGAGAGAGAGAGAGAGAGAGAGAGACTTGCACTACCCCATTTTTTTCCTCTGGTTCCCTTAATATTTTGGATTGCAGGACATTTATATTTGTCCTCTGCTGCTATCTCAAGATTCCATTACTTTTGTTGATGGATCTAGTTTCTTGGAGTTTCTCATAATGGTTGACTTATGTTTTTCTTTTGGATTGTCTTAATTTTTCCAAGTTAGATTTTCCATGTTCTTATATTAGGAAAATGACTCCAGGTAATGGCAATAAAGATGGACTTTACTCTGTTCTTCTTAGAGATTATGGTGCACATGCAGCTGCTATTTGCATGAATAGACTAGCTAAATTGAGGTAATTTTCTATCAAAATATTTTGATTGGCAAATTTTTGCATTGATTTTTTAGTGGATGTTGAATGATACATGAACTTAATTTATTTGCAGGGTTTGAATTTAACTCATACAAACAAAGAATCAAGTGATAATTCATAATTAATGAACTGAGATGAATTTTGGAAGGACACAATATTTAATGTACATGGTTGTTGCTGCTCAGACTTATTTTTATTTTATGTGCTACAGATCCCTGATTTTCAGACTGTAGTTCTGTAATGTAGTTAGAATGAGGTGTATACTCCTGATGAAAGCAAGCATGCTTGCTTTCTGTATTAGTGCCTTTAGTACTGTTGGTCTACTTGTTTAATGTTGGACATGAGACATATTTGGGATCAATTAGAGCTCACTATGCTTTATGTAATATGAAAAGATGTTAGACATGACATGTGGGTGACAAACAAATTGAATGCGTGAACATTGTGACGTTCAATTATTTGTTTGTGCTCATTAACAGTCATTTCCAGCATGCATTTCATTTTTTTCATGTAAAATTAATTCTATAATCTGAACTTTAATAAGTATCTTCATATTTTCTTATTTACAGTGCTCGATGGATTGGGAATCACGGCTTCTCAATTGGGATCGATGATGTCCAACCCAAAGGAGAATTGATTGATAAAAAGGGCAAATTACTTTCAGAAAATTATGAAGTTTGTAACGTAAAAATAAAGGAGTACAATGAAGGGAAACTACAACTTAAACCTGGCTGTGATGCTGCTCAAACGCTAGAAGCTGTAATAACCGACTTACTAAATAGAATACGAGAAGATGCTGGGAAGGTAAAGATATGACATTATTTTGTTTTATTGCATTTTCAATATAGAATTGTGGATGGTCACTGCAATTGCTGACACTTGATTGTATTAATTGAAACTTTTAGGTTAAAATCTTGTTGCTTGAACTTAGCATAACTGGATATTTCATCCTGAATTTAAGTGTTACTGAAAGATATGCAAAAACTGTATAGGTATATGTTTATGTATTTATATAGGAAATGGATCTTTTGATGCGAAATTTTAACACAAATCTAGACAAAAATTTATAACCAGTCATCTCACCTAATCCAATGGTTGAGACTTAGAATTAAAAAGTTGCATTTAATGATATTAACTCATCAACCATTCCAACCATTGGATTAAATGAGATGGATGGCTAGAAATTTGTGTCAAAAACTTCAAGATGTTTTTTATTTCCCTATTGGTGCTTTGAATCATTGAATACGAACTACTCAATTTCTCTCTAACAGGTATGCATGGGAGGATTGCCCTGGAGAAACAGTCCCTTGATCATGTCACAATGCGGTTCAAAAGGATCTCCTATCAATATTAGCCAAATGGTTGCATTGGTAGGTCAACAATCAGTTGGGGGTCGTCGAGCTCCTAATGGATTCATAGACCGAAGCCTTCCTCATTTCCCTAGAAAATCAAAAGCCCCTGCTGTAAGTTCAACTACCTTTTGCAGCTCTTCAGTATTTGACTAATTTTTCATTGTGGTCCAAGAATTTTTTCTTATGGAGGCATCAGCCGCTTCTATCAAACATATAGCTGATGATGTTGGTGTTTGCAATGGAGACTGACCATTGCCTGTCATTTTAATCTTGATAAAAAATTTAGCCAGTGCTAGAATCCAAGAGCCAGATTTTTTTTTTTTTTTTTTAAGGTTTTTGGATGAACCATGAATGGTTATCTTACACTTCAATTTAGCTTTGCTTGTCAGAAATTTTTGGAAATTAATAGGTCTCATATTAACTTGAACCTACCTGTGTCAACTTTCATACTTCTGATTGATGTCTCTTCCGAGAAACAGCTCTGGTTTGCCAGGAGCGCAATTACGGGTCTCAAGGATCAATTCTATCACTGTGCTAGTTGAACTAGAAAATTCTCATACTATTGATATCACCAAAAAAAAATAAAATTCTACATCTGTGGTAGATATGTATTGTTCTAGACAATTTTCCTGATAAGAACCAAAGATAAACAATACAAATGGAAAAAAAGGGATGTATTTTTAAGGGAGCGCCTTTCTTTTTAAGAACATTATGAATGGTTTTCCTACCTTTTTAAGAACAACTTGAATGGTTTTCCTACTTCATCTCATAAAATATTTAGGAAATATTGACTACAAAATAGCAAATTTTTAGGCGCTGAAAGGGAAATTTTGTATTTCTTTATGCAGGCTAAAGGTTTTGTAGCTAATTCATTCTACAGCGGGTTGACGGCCACTGAGTTTTTCTTTCATACGATGGGTGGGAGAGAAGGTCTAGTGGATACTGCGGTACTAATGCTCTTCTTTTCTCTGTTTAATTATCCATTAAATAGAGAATAATCATTGTATCAGCTTTATGTACTTTCTGTTATGTTAGCTCCAGTTTCTGTTTCATTGCATGACTTAATATAATATTTCACATACATGAGACATTAATTATTAATCCTAACTGATAATTCTATACCTTTTGCTGTTAGGTATTTCTTAAACTTCTAAATCAACAGCTTATCTTTTCTTAGTGTCAAGTATAAAGTGAAATGTGTATGTATGGCAGTTCCTATGTTTATGATCTAAGAGCTTTTGTGCTAATTTTCTTCCAAGAAAGTTGAACTTGGGAGTTCAGTGATGAGTCCTTAGACCATTGTCCAGGGTGGAAAAGTTATTTGGGACTCAAGGCATGTTGTTAACAACTACTCTTAATTAATGCAGGTGAAAACCGCTGATACTGGGTACATGTCTCGTCGATTAATTAAAGCATTGGAGGACTTATATATTCATTATGATAACACTGTTCGGAATGCTAGTGGATGTATAGTTCAATTTCTTTATGGAGATGATGGTATGGATCCAGCAAA